>QPKB01000009.1:40095099-41295099 GCA_003546025.1 Camphora micrantha
TGGCCGTCACCTTAGCAATTCATCATCTAGGAAAGTGAAGCTCCCATTCACATCTCTCTCTTTTATCCTTCACCCCTCACTTCCTTTTTAATCCTTCGGTGAGGCTCATTTCTCTCCAATTCTAATATATTTTATGCAAAGAAACAAGCACTTTGGGTAATGTTTGTTTTGTAAGTGGTAAAGTAAGATGTGTGGTAAAATATTTTCAGGCACCAAATTTAATTTTTCCATGTTTGGTTAGCCCAAAGCAAGAGAGAAAGTAAAACTTCAACCAACGTAAAACTCTACTTTTACTTTACCAAGCCCTAAAAAATTGCCCTAAAAAAATTGCTTAATAAAAGACAAAGTAAAGTGGGTACTTTACCACTTATTTTAACTTCTGATCTCACTTTATCTTACTTTTAACTCATGAAAACAAATACATTTTACCCTGTAGAAAGAACACAATACTCTTGTCTAACCACTACCAACCACTATAATTTGATATTTTACATCACCTTGTTTAAAGAGAACAAACATTCACAACAGTTATCTCTGTTGAATGTCTGAATGACTAAAGTACGTCAGCAGACATGTCCCACCTGACGTTTCATGAATGACATCACTCTCACTCCGTGGCCTCAAATGAGAATTTTTGCGGCTGATACCATTGTAGTTGATTGATGCTCCTGATCCATCTAATCATATTTTGTTAAGCTCCTTGTTCCCGCCAATTCACTTCCTTCAGCTGCAAGTCTTCTCAACCTTCTCTACCTCTATATAATAAAGTAACACTCACATCCCCTTCTCACTTTACCCATTCCATTCCATTTGAGAGAGAGAGAGAGAGAGAGAGCGCGCTAGCTGAAGATGGAGATGAAGCAAGATGATGTAGAGGGAAGTGAGAAAAAGATGGTCAGGATCCCACCCAAGAGAGGGGAAGTGAAGAAAAGGGCCTGTAAAGTTATAGCCAAAGCCCTTGGAAATCTTTTCCGTTGTTCATGCCTCGGTCGGACAGATGTGGCCCCAGACCGTCCACTCCCTTCCTCTCCTAAGTGATACGGAACATGCACTACTTCTTTACTGTACTGAATGATGTATGTAAATAATTTCTGATACATGGAAATGCTTGTTATAGTATCTTTTGTATCAGATTTTTTCTTAGTAGATATAAAGGATCTTTCAGTTTATTTCTGGCTTTTGTCTTCTTATGTGTGCAATAGATGGTAATACTGATGTGGATAGGGCCTCACCATGCACTAAACTTGAGAGAGGGACCATCAGACCACAGGAAAGATGATAGAGTGCCCCCCAGCAGTTTCTCTGAGAAGGACGGCTCGGCCGCCTTGTGCACCACCAGCCTGTGATGCGGGAATTAGGCCGGCCACTTAATTGCAAATCTCAAAGGATTTAGGCTAATGAAAATTCTCATTTTTTATGATCAGATTCGACCCCTCATATATATGGTTGAAAATTCTTACCTCTGCGGGTTTACTCTTTAATTTCGATCTTCTCAGTTATACATACCAATTTGAACTGATGAACTGATATCAATGTGGAATTTTCAGTTCTAATAGTTCTCAGTGAGGAATTCCTTTTGAGTGGCAGCAAGAATCTTTAAATTTTGTGAATTCTTCAGTTTTCACCTGTTTGGTAACAGTGCATGCCCCCAGGTACATGACTGTCATGGTGTGAACTGGGGTTGCCTTGAAGGAGCCGGCTTGGCTCCCATTTCCAAGTCAGGAGGAGCGAAAGGAATATGATCTGCATAGGGTTGAAAAAACTATTGACTTCAATTAGTTTGTAATAATAACCCTCACTATAAGGCCTTTTACTTTTACCAAATTATAATTGCAATTTGCATGTATAACTTTTCAATCTAACTGCGGATGATGGTAGGAGACTAATTGCAATTAACAATGGTAAGTGAGGCCTGCGCCTATGGAACCCAAAGAAAAAGAATAATTTTTTTTTTTTTTTTTGGTTGTCAGCATTGTCACCAGGAACATGTAAGGAGATCTTCCCCTCTCGAGATCAATTCCGGTGCTGTGGGAACGGATGTTACTATCCACAACAACACCCTATGACATCCGGGTCAAAGCAGGGCCGGCTCATCCATTAGGCGGATGAGGCGGTTGCCTAAGGCCCCCTGGTTGCCCAAGGCCCCATAATGAATGAAAAAAAGCTTTAAAAAATATTAAAAAATTCATTCATCGTGGAGCCCGCCAGAGCCTTTTCATTTCCCTCTCTCCATCAGTCCATCTGAGGCCAAAATGAAAAATCAAGAAGACAAGAACGATGTGGCTGGCTCTCTCCATTCCCCCATTTCCAGCGCTTTCTCCCTTCTCTCTCTATTCTGCCAGGTGCGATCGTCGATCGCGCAGAGAGATGCTCCTCTCCTCAGGCGACTTTGCCCTTCCCCATCGCTGGCTCTCTCCAATTCCAACCTTAGCCCTAACTCTCCTCTTCTCTGCATCTTGCGATCGACTTGGGCAATGGGCGACGGCGATGCTGTCTTCATCCGGCGACTGGCACCCTCTCTCCCACGACCAAAGACGATCGATCCCAATCGTTGTCTCTATCATGCGATTGCAAAATACAATCGTCCTCATCTCTCTCCTGCGAGGTTAGGCCCTTTCTCTGCTTTTCACTTTTCAGTTCCTCTGCAACCAGTAGAAATGGTATTTTGGGTTTTTTGTTTTTAATCTATTTTTTGGGTTAAGGGGAGGGTTTGGATGGCTTCTGATTTCCATTTCCAACAGGCCCCCATCCACACCCATTTGCTCTCTTACAGTCCAGCTAGGGCTATTTTGGGATATGGGTTTTGTTAAAATTTTATTGAGAGATCATTCTGCAGATTCGATTTCACTGGAGAATTTCAAAAGTCACAATAAAAGTCTGTAGATTTGGTTTCACTTGGGAAAATCAAAAGTCACAATAAATGATTATAACTCCACAACCAAAAAATAACGTTGCAGTTCATCTATAAAAAAAAATCAGAACATAAAAACCTTCCTTTTATACCTGACGAATTTACTTCATGATTCATCTCTCTCGACTTCAATCTCTAATTTAGAATTCTGATCCCTTTTATATTTTGATCTATCTTACTCAGTTACTTGTAATCTTGTATTTGCCTTCGAGACCACTCCTATCGCTGCACTTGAGGCCTCAAATATTCAATATCGAAGAAGGCAGTGAGCACTGAGCAGGAAGAAGGTAAAGCAACTTTGAAATCTTTCACCGTTTCACATCTTTTAGTTTTATATTATTTTATTTTTCAGTATTGATTTTATATTTATTTGTGTGGTAAAGAAATAGCCAATTGTACGTCTGTACTATACAGACATTGAGACTTAAGTGATATTGTTCTTTTTTACTATAAAATATGTCTAATAGAAAATATGCATCTGGATATGAAAAGCTTCAAAAAAAAAGAAGAATAGAAAAATTGATTGAATCCCAAAAAGGATCTTTAAATAAATTTATTACTAGTAATAAACAAAATATAACAACAAATTTAGGTGAAACATCTATAGATGATCAAGAAATACACCAAAAAGAACCAACTGATAACAATATAAATCAAGAAACACAACAAAAAGAATATGGAGATAATGAAACCATCCAACAAAAGAAAACTGATGATAGTGCTCAAGAATGTACTGCTACAGTTATTGTTAGAGAATTTGAGAAAAGCGTAGAAGAAAATAAAAATATTGAAGATATATCTGATTCTATTCCTTCAAATATTTATGACCCTTCTCAATGGAAACATGTTGATACAAAATTAAGAGATTTATTAGTAGAGAAAGGTCCAATTAGATATAGCAATATAAATTTTCCTAAGGATGAAAACTCTAGACATTTTTCTACTGCATATTATATACGAAACTTGTCAAATGGGGAGAAACATGATAGAAAATGGCTAGTGTATTCAAAAGACTTGAATAGAGTATTTTGCTTTTGTTGTAAGTTGTTTAATTCAAAGCCTAATATAAGTCAACTAGCTAATGAAGGAACTGATGACTGGAAAAATCTTAGTGTTAAACTTAAAAAACATGAAACAACCAATGAACATATTACTAACATGACTGCTTGGCTTGATTTAGAAATGAGATTATTAAAAAATAAAACAATTGACAAAAAAGTCCAAGAACAAATTAATAAAGAAAAAGATCATTGGAAAAAAGTATTACTAAGAATTATTGCTGTAGTAAAAACCCTTGGTAAAAATAATTTACCATTTCGAGGACAAAATGAAAAGATTTACCAAGAAAATAATGGAAATTTTTTAAGTTTGATTGAGATGATTTCTGAATTTGATCCAGTAATGCAAGAACACATTCGACGTATTCAAGATGGTGAAATTCATAATCATTATCTTGGGCATAATATACAAAATGAATTAATACACTTGCTAGGAACTGAAATTAAAAATCATATTATTAAAAAAATCAATGAAGCAAAATATTTTTCAATTATACTTGATTGTACCCCAGATGCAAGTCATCAAGAACAAATGTCTCTTGTACTAAGATGTGTTAATATTTCAACAAACCCAATAAAAATAGAAGAATATTTTTTAGAATTTATTAAAGTAGATGATACTACTGGAAAAGGCATTTTCAATGAATTATTAGATGTAATAAAAAATCTTGAACTTGATATTAATAATGTTCGAGGACAAGGTTATGATAATGGGTCTAATATGAAAGGCAAAGAGAAAGGGGTGCAAAGAAGATTGCTTGATATAAACCCCAAAGCATTTTACACGCCATGTGGTTGTCATAATCTTAATCTTGTTATATGTGACATGGCTAATTCTTGTCCTAAAGCTATTTCATTTTTTGGAATAGTCCAACGTATTTATTCTTTATTTTCTTCATCAACAAAACGATGGAAAATTTTACAAGATAACCTGCCGATTCTAACTTTAAAACCACTCTCACAAACACGTTGGGAAAGTCGAATTGAAAGTATCAAAGCAATAAAATTTCAAACTCCACAAATAAGAGAAGCTTTATTGCAACTAGCAAAAACGACTGAAGATCCCAAAACAAAAAGTGAAGCTAATTGTTTAGTTGCATATGAAATTGAGAACTTTGAATTCATATTAGGCATGACTATATGGTATGATATATTATTTGCGGTTAATACTGTAAGTAAAACTATGCAATCCAAAGATATGCATATAGATGTTGCCATTGATCAATTAAAAGGTCTTATTTCTTTTTTTCAAAATTATAGAGAAAATGGATTTAAATCTGCCATGATTTCATCAAAAGAGATTGCAATTAGTATGGAAATAGAACCTGTATTTAGAGAAAAGCGAATAATTCATAGAAAAAAACAGTTTGATGAAAATGCCAACAAAGAAACAACACAATCTGCTGAAGAATCTTTTAGAATTAATTATTTCTTATTTATAGTAGATCAAGCAATTTCTTCAATTCAAAATAGGTTTGAACAATTTCAAATATATGAAAATATTTTTGGTTTTTTATTTAATTCCAAAAAACTGAAATCACTTGATGATGCTGGTTTGCAAAAAAAATGTCATAGTCTTGAAAACTTTTTGAAAAATGATATTGATGGTTTAGATTTATTTTCTGAACTAAAAGTTTTAAAAGAATTTTTACCAATAGAGGAAAGCACTCCAATTGATATTTTAAATTATATAAAAAGACTTGATTCTTTTCCAAATGCATGTATTGCTTATAGAATCTTATTGACAATACCTATTACTGTTGCTTCTGCAGAAAGAAGTTTTTCAAAATTGAAATTGATAAAATCTTATCTAAGATCAACAATGTCTCAGGAAAGATTAAATGGATTAGCCATATTATCAATTGAGAAAAAGATATTAGAAGAACTAGAATATAAAGATTTAATTAGTAATTTTGCATCTAAAAAAGCAAGAAGAATAATTTTTAAATAAAAATAGTTAGATATAACTTAATTTAGTTTGATATAAGTAAAAGCCCCCATTTTAACTTCTCGCCTTAGGCCTCAAAATCTTTTGAGCCGCCCCTGGGTCAAAGGATAATTTGTTCACATGTTCCATAGAGATCAAGTGAGGCCTGTGGACAGTGCGCCTGCTCCGTACCAGTACCACCAACCAGCCAGGAATCGATTTCTGGTTGGGCAGTTTGCTTTCATATTACCACGCCACTCGGCCAATTGGCAAAAAAAATAAAAATAAAAATAAAATAATAATAATAATTTTTTGTGAAGAGATAAAAGGAAAAATAATCCAACAGTGCAGATGTTTCTTCCCACATACATCGGATTTGAAGATGCATGATCATGCTTTAAAGGAAATCGGGTTCATCCAAGTGATCAGGTAGGCGATATGAACTAGAATCGATTCCACGGAAACACATGTAACGTGTGAGATATATTGTGAACTTTGTTCCTTCTGTTATTAATATAAGATGAGTTTGGTGGGAATATTTCAAAAATAATGAGTCACATAATCATGGATAATGGAGCATGAGGTACGCATCAAGCATCCAAGCTACATGGTTGATTCCTTAACACCCCAGCTGTGTTCATCAAGGACGCACCTCCGACTGGGACCCATCCAATGAAAAAGTAGACTAGTAGGGTCCACCACTTCTGAAAATCACCATCATTACTTACAGTGCAGGAGGAGCCACATTGAAATATACTTTTTCAAAAGAATGTGTCATTTGAAACAACCTTCTAGATCTTATTTGAGCAATAACACAGAACTTGGTCAGTTTTCCTTAAAAGAGCCCTTCATAATGAAACTATGAATGTGGGCACCACAGTTGAAAGTAGGAATTCCTTTTAACTGTTGTTGTTACACCCCGACCCAATTTAATCCTGATTAATGATTGTTTTTGATAAGTTCTAGTAAGTCCTAACTCACGCGTATGGAAAGTTGTTTTCTCTCTTTCGTGTGTTGTATTTGGCTCGAGACATATACGACATGCAGGACTACGTGTGACACACCTCGGAGATTACCCTAGGCTAGGATGATTCGGAGCCGGGATGTGACAGTTGTTTAAAGAAATCAATTGAAATATCGTTTGCTGACTGGAATATGAAACTAAACATTTTACAATCTTTTTCAGAAAGATTCAAAATAGAGGAAAGAAGAAAAAAAAAAATACAAAGAGAAGAAAATAATGATAAAGAGAAAATTTCAAATTTCAACATGGGGCATTTCAAAATAGGTCTCAAGTTTTGCCCCGTTTTAAAAATTAGGACAAAAAAATTTACTTTTTAAAATATGGCTTAAGTTTTCAATTAACATTTCAAATCAGGACATCGGGCGAGAATATGAGTTTTCCAATGACTTTTTTCTCTATTTTCTTCAAATAAGATAGTGATGAACTCCATACACTGCATATATATATATATATATATATATATATATATATATATATATATATATAACCCGGTACATGAGGAAAACTGGTATATCCATCCATGCACTAACAAACTTTCCATCAAAATGTATCTCTCTTGTTGAATTATGCTTGACGCATGCACTATCTCTTTTGTTGAATTATGCTTGACCCATGCACTGTTCTCCTCACATGTCCTTCCTAAGGAAAGGCATCTTACGATTGAACAATGACTCCCTCTTCAATCTACAAATCTTCAGCCACGCAATGTTTGCGTCACATATAATTAGGGTTGATTCTTTCTCTTATCTGTTATTATCAATGAAATGCTTTTTATGGAGCTCGTTGTTCCAGCTCATTTACTTCTTTCCGCTGTCACCATTTTCACGGTTGATTGGTATTGGCATCTTCAATCTCAAACGATGCCCATGGATTGATTCTTGGGTCCTCAGTTGAAAGTATTACTCTAAACTACTCGACTGCATAACATGGCAAAATATAAAGAAACTCTACAAAATGCCCTCTTTAAGAAGTTGAAGGGGCACGTCTATCAAAGGGCATGACAGTGGAATCCTCTCCATTTTCTGTGATTTTGAGGATTTTTCATATTTGGTTGGGGGAGAAATTTTTTGAGAGGAATGGCATGAGTTTTCCTCTCATGTGATTATATACACAACCCGAAACCCCCCCTCCCCCCCCCCCCCCCCTCTTAGACCAAGTGATTCCTTGAATGAGTGGAAAGGTGGAGCTACAGTGTCAATGACTGAGACAGTAATGTGGTCTTGGCCGATTTTTGCATTTTTTATGCATCTTTTAGGTCCCACAATCAAGATCCAAACCGTTAATAATGTTTTAACAATCCAAAATTGCCATGTCACCAAATTTCAGCCGTTGATTCATCTTAGATCTAGACATATATGCAAAAATGTCCAAATCGTTAGATGACCAAATTCTAAGATCTATTGGGCCAAAACCGGGATGGAGACTAGTCCATTCTTTTCAATTTTCTGGTTCCTGTAGGCCCCCGATTATGATCTGAACCAGTAGTTATTTTTGGAAGGTAGAACACGGATACTTGACCAAATTTCAACCGTTGATCCTTATCATATCTTGAGATATTTGCAAAAGGTCCAGGTACTAAAATATTGATTTCTTATTCTTGTGGGCCCTCTTTGCACAATATGAACCGTTCAGATTTTCTAGATGACCACAAATAACTTTAAGGTGAAAGTTGAGGTCTTAATTTTTCATGGATTTTGAAAATTTTTATAAATTTTTTTTATTACCATCGGATCATACATTTTACAATTTGCAGGAATCCTCCATCCATCCAAACATGAAACTCTAATTGGAAATCCTACTTGAAGATTGTGGTCTTCTTTGGAGATGGAGAGAATCCTCTAAATAGAGTATTTATCATCGTTTACCAAACGTGCCCGAAAGGAATGCAATGAGAATTAGGAATTTATTTTTGGTAAGTAGACCTCGGTGGCATGCCTAGGTTTGACCTCGGTGGCATGCCCATGGTTCAAACAATGGGTAGTTACGTGGGAACTAACGCTTCTTACCTCCCATTCTTGAGAACTAGGAATTTGATATCATAGTTTGCATATAGAAAAGAAATCCAGTTAATCGTAACTACTGATTATTAGGCCTTAAAAGTTGAACAATAGTGTTGGGAGAATAAATGCCAACCAATTCAATAATAAATAGCAAGTGAGGTCCGAGAACTAAATGGTTTGTGCCGATTAAAGAAATAGAGGACCAACCAAAATAAGAAAGGGAATCAATTTGTGTATTCATGTGGTCAAAAGTAGAGGTGCTATGGCCAACCATGTCCTTATTTTCCAAGTATTGTGCAAATATCAACTATCGAGTTGAGCTCATTTTCAATTTATTGTGTTTAGACATGAAAAGTACATTTATTTATTTTATATGTGATTGACTTGATATTAGGCTTAAATTTTATTATTGGAAAGGAATTTGGCCAGAGCTAATATAAGATGAGGAATTTTTTCTTTTTTAAGTTCTGCAATAAGTGGGCCGCACTAGGGTGCCTTTCTCATGAATTCTATTCTAAGATGATCTCAATCACCAACAGTGGAAGTGGAGCATGAAAGCATCAGACAAGCAAGCTTTATGCACCCCCCTCAGAGTGGCTGATTTCTTAACCACAGCTGCATGTGTGTGAAAGGGACAACCAGAAATGTGTCAATTGAAGTACTTTCTGCCAGGCTGCACCTCAAGCAGTAGCTACAGTGGCACCTTCAAATCAAACTCTGTTAGGGTGGCCCACTAGGCCGGCTTTCTTAACTGCCTGCTTGTGTGTGCGTGTTTGTTTAAAAAAAGAAAAAAAAATTTTTTTTTTTCAAAGAATCTCCTTATATACTGGTAAGTCCATGTTTTGGATCTATTTGATTTAAAACTTATTTGTATTTTGTTTGAATGCATTACGATGTTTGTGGTTGCTCAAGAATTCTTGACAACAGTATGGGTCTTTTCTCCGTAGTATTGCAAATTTCTTTGTTTGTATTAGAATAATTCATGAAACTTCCCTTCCAAATGCTACTTTTGCACACTACAGATTTCTCATAAATCTAGCATGGAATTCCAATTGGAGGACATAATCGACGTTTAAGCAGCCCCTAAGCATTCCAAACAGTTCGTATGGCCCACTTGATCAATCCAAATCTCTCCAAATGCTTGCAACATAGTAGACCGACAAAATATTTGAAAAAGTTAGTTTGAATGGATGATCGAGTCAGCTAATTTTGAGATGTTATCTCTTTTCTGAATTTCATATAAGCACAAATGTTAGAACAATCAAAGAGTTTTCCCCTTGGGAAGGCTGGGTTGGTGTGGGATATCCTTGGTCATAAAAAAAAAAAGGTGACGCGTTTGCCAGTTCTTGTTCTACTTTATAGCTTTCATGACAACGCTGTCCATGTAAATTTTACCATATGACAAGTTTGTCTTTTATTTTATCCACTTGAATCAAATTTACCAAACTATAAGTTGTTAAAGAGTATAATTAAAGTAGTTTTATTTCAAACAGATCTTGTTGAATCAGGTCTATTTTAAACAGATCAGACTCCTCAAACTATTATATATATTAAAGCAAAGGGGGAGGTTTGCTGTGAGGGGTGCCACCTCACCCCTAAAAAGTCTCCCCTTTCAGAGAAATATGCATAAAAAATCCACATTATTTTAAGTTGCCATCTCACTTTGAGCTACTCTTTCTCTCATAAAACCTCTCTCATAAGAGATTTTTATGAACGTTTGAATTTGAGTCCTATTTCCTGCTATTATCCAAATTATAAGCAAATCTTTAGGCCACTTGATTCGTGTGGCAGTGGGTCAACCAAAAGTCCAACAGTAGACCATGCAAACTGCAAGATGAGCCCTTCATATAGACGTAGGCTAAAGCTTTTCATGGGCCATGATGGTTTAAACATGACTCACGAGGTCCGCCTTTAGATGTTACATCATGTGACCTGACCTAGGCACCTCGGAACGCTGCGTCAGCAAGGGCCCAATATCCAACTAAACATTTAATCAAGTCCTATTAACCACATTTAATTTAAGAATTCTCTTATATTACATCATTGTATATAATATATGTGTGCAAGTGTAGTTGTGCCCACTCTCATCATTTATATTAAATAATAAGACAAATTTTGAAATGTTGATTCTTATTATAGAGTCCGAGCTAAGCACGGACTTTTGTTGCTAGTCATAAATTAACATGATTCCATCCGCATGCAGGAAACATAATAGAATATATGCCTGAAAAAAAACCAGACTGGAAAAGGATATGCGTATTGAGTGCGATACACGGTGCCTTTGGCATCATCATTTGTTGCAATGGAGGGCCCCGGAGAAGAAAAGAAGATGCCATGCATCAGTCATGGCCAGTAACACCTTCGCTTCGTTACATGTCAATGTAGAATGCCAAGGGTAATTAGACAAACCCATGCCTCTTCTCACCTTCTCTCATTGTTCACCCATTTTCTAGTCTTTTGAGATGGACATCATCCCACAGGGATGCAAGAAGATTCCATCCTTACTATAAGCTCTAACATTCAAAGCAATGGAAATCATATCCAATGACCCGGATATTTGATGTCAAAACTCATAACCATATTTGTATAAGTATAGGTTTTACTTGGCAAGGCACCTCCCTCCCAACAAAATAATTAAGGATTGATCCCGAGCTGTTAAAGGGACCCGGACGGGCATGTGTATGAGTGTGTGAGTATACATGAGAGAAGATGCTCTTCCATGTGAGGCCCATTTAGATGCATATCTATCAGTGAGAGGATAGCAGATGAAAAGGTATCCTTATTGATAAAGGTCAGCCCCGTCAAATCATCCTTGCCCTTGATTTTAATAGATTTTAAGTTTAATTTTTTTAGTAATCAATAGCTTTAAGTTTAATGGTGTTCTAAGACTATATCTTTTTGATATTCAATCCAACAGTGAGTGAAGATTCACAAGTGTAAAATTGGACACATGGAATATCAGGAGTGTCACACTTATCAAAAGTAGGGCAAGCTCAAGATGACCTGTAGGAGAAAATTTTCCTATTATATAATTATATTATTTTGTTATTTACAAAAGTAAAATAAAAAATAAAAAAATATATTGTTTTACCAATAACTAATTGGGTCGTGATCTTGGGCCTAAATCTAGGTGCTTTATTTGAGTTCAAATCCATTTTTGGGGCCTTAATATAAATTTGAGTAAGGGCACGGATCCTGTAACCTAGATATGATTCGGTCGGTTCGGGTCCTACTACAATATGCACCCTACCCTTTTTCAACCCAAATACCCAGCATGCAAGCTATTTTCAACTCTCATGGTACCGACCTTGATGCATGCAAATCAATACATCTAAAGGGGATTAAGAGCTATTGTACCCGCAGATTAGCAAATGAGGCTCACCGCTCATATGGGCACACGATCTAATGATCACAACCATTTGATTAACAGCTCTGAAGGTTAACCATTTTAGGAGTGCTTAAATAACTGTTATATTGGGCCTTCATCAGTTGATTATGATAATTAGATTGTGCCATGTGAGGCCCATCCATTGATTCATGAGAACACTTTAAATCCCTCATCCTAGTGATCTGAAGGGACTACATGTTTGCAACTATGAGAATTTTGTTGGCATGCAATGGACCCAACCATCACGAGGGAAATAATAATGGACCCACCATTATGTAGTTCTCTTCGCCAAGCCTGATGATATAAATCCACAGAGTGAAGCACACCATTAAATTGAACTACATAATGGTAATTCGGACCATCCAAGATGGATGCCATCTTCTCCATTAATACTTTCGTAACTTTCAGTTCAATAGGAGTAAGTCTCACCATAAGATTGAACACATGACTTTCTTTAGAAGATTAAACGGTATATGATTAAAAACATGACTAGTGCTGAGATGGGGTTGCTATTGGTGTGGTGATAATCAAGTTTTCAGTCATGCACTTAATAGGGCAGTGGGATCCTCTCCTATTGAACTGAAACTTGAGGATATATCATTAAATGGAATGAAATTTAACTTGGATGTTCTAGATTATTATTATGCTAGCCCCACGATAGAGTTTTGGAGACCCGTTGTAGGAAAATCGTATATATAATAGCTGCAACCGAGGATCTAGTTTGCTGAGCTACCAGTGAATTGACATGAGAAACATGAGATTTAACATGCTTTTCTTATTATAATCCCACATAAAGAGATTCTCCACTTGATAGTGGAAAAAAAACTTTGCACAAAACATAAATATCATATATTCAGGATTCAAAGCAACTAGACATTTTCTTTTATTGATATTTATATTTTATAGGCTGTGCCGAAGCCACACCCACATACCTCACATGTTTTATTCGTGTTGATGTGAATCATTGTCTTCAATCACTTTATATTAGGTTTATGTCATATATTTCGGGTTTGAATCAATGATATTTTAATAATTATATCGTTCTTTTTAGGACTTAAGAAAAATAAAATTATATAGATGATGTAACCTGTAAATCCTAGATTTGAGAGTGAAGAGATTGAGACTTAACGTTGTTGAGAAAATTGAGTTATGAGTCTTCGATGAAGGTGGACTGTGAGTTATCAAGGTGACATAGTATCATTAGTTATGAGGATGATGATGGCTCATCAGCTATTATTTAGCTTTGACCTAGAGCACTAGATCAATGGTTGTGATCTGAGTTATTGATCTGGAAACTGGGTTATTTACTTGAGTGGTAAGAACGACTCCTGGACCATTTCAAGTGACACTGGATCATTTGTAATAGAAGTGAAACAGGAACAGTAGTAGTAATGAAAAACCAAATTTGTCTTAAAGATATATAATATTTGTTTTGGGCTTTTAAGGTCATGATATATAATGGGCTTCAAAACTTGATGGGCCGTGGACTTTGACTTAACGTGTCGATTTTGACTCTTGGGCCTTTTTGTGATGATAATGGGTCGTGGGAATTGAAGATGATGGGCCCCTCAGACTTTAGATAGCAGAATCCAAAGATTTTTCAATGAATACAGCATGGCCCCAGAGATATGGGCCTAACATACTACACTTTCAGAGAAGAAGAAGGAGGTGAATCCAAGGGACTAAGAGTAGGGTCCTGTCGAAGATATTCCTTGTACACATGATCCGTGGGCCCGATGTTCAAGGGGGAGGGGCTTTAATTGTTAGCTTTTGGCCTTGATCATGCAATTGCATTTTTAGCTTTTCAGAATGTAGAAAGACTGTGCTTTGAAGAGTTAAAAAAGAAAAGAAAAGTAGTTGTTGGTCTTGGCTAAGAAAGAGATGTTTGGTTTTGTGCCTTTGGATCTATTGATGGGTCATGTACTTTGATGATGATGGGCCTTGGAAATTGAGTCTCATGATGGACCATGGGACTTAGTACAATGAACCTAGGGCCGTAATCACAAGAGGGCCATGGCTTCTAGTTGGACAGGCCATAATTGGAACTCCACCTATATAGACCTTTTTTCTCTTACATGCCTTTGGACAATGGCCTTAGCCTATTGTACTTCTGGGCCTTCATGTCTTTGATAGAACGGCATAAATATATTGTCTAGGTCTTTGGACTTTGTTGAGGATGATGGACTGTAAACCTTTGCTTATTGGCCTTGAGTCCTGTTGCCAATGACGGTTTATCCAAAGCTTCCCCATTCTGTAATTCAATATTGAGTTCACTCCTGCATTCAGACAATGGGCTTCAAACACAAGGCTCACTCCTTGTAGTCAAGCTTGAAGAAATATAGGCATATTAAGGAATGGTTTTTCCCTTGGTAAGCCAGACTACAGGAGTAGACCTATTCCATGGGCCGAGTTACTAAAGCCCAAAGATGGCTAGTAGAGCCCATTGTAGAGGAAGTCCTGAAACTTGCATATATGTTCAGATTTACATAAAGCTAAGTCCTCTGGAATTGGTTTGTGACCATTGGCTTCAGGTATCAACAACATGCAGAATACATTTTCCAATGGTTCGACCAGTTAATGTGACCGGCCCAAAAATGGAAGATGATGTCCACAAAGATTCCCATTTGTCTATTCCTTCTACCTCTATGAGATGAATCCATTGGACCATTGCCATATGGCCCAGCTAGATTTACAACCTATGTGCACGACGGGCCGTCGGGCCCATTTGCAATTACATCTGCCTTGGTATTATTAGGTGATCAAGGGCCTGCTAATTGAACAGCCACAGAAGAGCAGATTGTTCTGTTCATTTTGCTACCCCTTGTAGGATGGTATTGAACATCTCAATCAAGGTACTAATTGCAACACATGAGCTCCATGACAGACTCCTCCAATCCAACAAAAAACACCTGTGTTCCAGGTGGGCCAGCCATTGGGTCATTTTCTGATCGGTTATGCTTTAGTTCTTAGAATTGTAGAAGTTTGTGGCATGGTAGCTATCTAAGATTTCTTTGCAGATGTGTACTGAGAGTGAGAAATTTCATCCATTCTTCAGTCTTCAGGTGTTTTATGAGTAGAACCCAATGCCTCATTTAAATTTTTATAAACCTAAGTGCGAGTAACTTGATTTGGATTGGGCCTGTTTCACTTCAAACACTTAAAACAAACTGACATATGCCAACAGCTGGGTTGTGTGTCAGTGTTTATTCTACAGTAGGAGGTTCCTCATGGGTTGTGCCAGTCTTGGTCCAACCTGAGCGCAGACTATACTGGGCTATGTTTTATGGCTTGATTGCTAAATGGATTGGGCCTAGTCTATATATGCTTAAATCCCACCTATACAGTTGCAAAATGGGATGGCCCAGTAGTATTTTTTCAGCTTAGGATTAGGTCTGGCTTGAATGTTTCACCTAATAGCTAAATGGGATGGTTTTAGACAAGGCTTTTCCACCCATGGCCAGGCCTACTAGATACTTCATCTTCTTGATGCATTCCCTTTCCAGTGTGCCGTGCATGGTGCAGCATTGCGCTCTATATTAATGTATATATCACAGGGTTTTGGCCCCAGGGGATGGCAACAGGTTAGGTCAAGTTTAAGCCGATCCAAATCTGACCCAAATAACACTTTTTAGGTCTCATGCCCAACCTGCCCTGCGACGGGTTCATGGTTTATTTCATAAGACAAGGAATCCTGAAGATTTTCTTTTCATTTTAAGTTTTCTTTTTACATATCTAAGGGGGAATGGAACCCCATGACCAAAGAAAAGTGTATACTACCACCACCTCTGCTAAATCTAGTATGGAAGGATTTATGAAGTAATATATAAGCTAAAGACAAATGGGTTGCAGCGGGTCCTACACACCCAAAATCCAAACCCGCCAAGAATTCGACTTGTGCTAAACAATAAGTCTACATGGACAAACTTCTTGTCCAGAATTGTGGACAAACTCCTAAGTATCCCTTGAATATCATAGTGATATTCAAGGGATACTTAGGAGTTTATCCACAATTCTGGACAAGAAGTTTGTCTATGTAGCATAACTCTGTGTTAAAGTCTAGAAACTCATACCTGACTAACTCAATACCAAACCTGTCGCTATGAGGAGCGGGTTAAGGCAATTCCCCATTTAAGCCTGCCTTATTTCCATCCTAATTCAAAATCCACATGAATGAATCAAAGAAACAGAAGGGAGATAACAAGGACAATGCATGGGTTGGGCGGGTCCTACACACACCCAAAATCTAAACCCGCCAAGAATTTGACTTGTGCTAAAGTCTAGAAACTCATATCCGACTAACTCAATACCAAACCTGCCACAATGAGGAGCGGGTCAAGGCAATTCCCCATTTAATCCCGCCTCATTTCCATCCTTATTCAAAATCCACATGAATGAATCAAAGAAACTGAAGGGAGATAACAAGGTCAATGTATGGATTAGGAATGCTCCAAAACCAGCATAGTTTGGTCTTTAAAAAAAGAATAGTTTGAGGACCCAAAAATCGACTGCAAATCATACAGATGAGAACACAGTAACCTTGGCATCTCAAAATGCATTAATCTTTTCATCTAGAACAGCCATTTACTTCTGCATCATTTCCGACAATGATTAAATTATTGAAAAGGTCTTACTTCTTAGAAAATCTTACTAAAAAAGAATGCAATCCTCTTCACGTGTACAAATTAATTAGGCCTAGCAAATCACATCCTGTCGCTATTAATAATATGGACAACTTGTCTCATGAAATAAAACAATCCATGATCCTACATTGTCTCAAAAAACCACTCGTCCATGCAATCAATCCCCCACTTGGCATCAGGCCAACATGTGCAGTTGGCAACAAAAAGCCCCCCAATCCACGAGGATGGCCACTGGGGTATGTTGCCACTCTCTCTGACACTGCCCTCCAAACAGATGTAGACTCCTTGTCCCACAAAAATACTCAGTAATTCTCTCCAGCACTATTAAATGGCTTGTTCCCTCCAGTTTGGAAAAGTGGGGTCCTATTACCTTGCAATTTGCTATCAGATTCCTCAATAGAAAATACCATGAAACTCTTTTTCTTCCTCTCCAGATCATCTCTCCTCTTTTCCATGGAAAACCCCACAACAGGAATTCCAACAGACATTCAGGTTTTGGCACAGATATGTTTTGATAATTTACTTTTCTCTTGTCATTCTTTGAAGTGAGTCTTTGCATTTTCTTGACAATGACCAATGACCCCAAACAAAAAAATAAAAAATAAAAAAATCACATAAACAACGGTAAGGATTTCGTCCTCTCTCATTCATGTGTGGCATGAGTGGATAGATGGGTTTGTGGGTGGATGTCCATTTGTAAAAGCATGGAAATGTGATGTCCCTAATTGGGCAGTTAAGACACCAGGCTAATGTTCAATGTTAGGAGGACAAATAGACATTGCCACCTTTTCCAAGTTCCATCAAGGCCTAGAAGCCTAGAACATGAACGACACTGCCTACCCACTTGTTCCCCTAAACTTCTCGATCAATCTGTAATAGACCAGTAAGGGGAGGTCTTGCAAATATGGAAAGATTCTTGAAGCAGTTGAGTTGAAGAAAACTTTAACACTTTGGAGAAATCGATAGATTATTACAGGGAAAGAGAGCTAGAGGGAATCAACGAAGGGATCGTAGGTTATGACATGATCTGGAAAGTTGGAACTAACGAAAAAGACATGATCTAGGAGAGAGTGCAGATGATATTGACTGTTTTGGTTGCTTGTGGATAGGAAGAGTGTCAATTATTTATCAATCCTGTTGGTGTGATCAGCCAACATTCATTTGATTGCTCTCATCTTGGTTGTTTCTTTCTTAAAAAAAATAAAATGAAACTGTTGGTCCTTAAACTAGTTTTGACAAAACAACAAAGCTAATTGATACCAAGAAGTCTCTAAACGCAATCATTTACTCACATGAGCCTATACAAAGACCTATCTATACCTCTGGTTAGTTAAAATTTAGAGAATTTAATCGGAAAATCAATTTATCCGTATGTGTTACGCAATTAAATATTTTAGTAAGTGGTGCATCAACTAGAACAATTGGGCCCAATTTTCAATTTTTTTTACCTATTTGGCAAATCATCGGCGCCTACCTTATTTACACTGCATAAGGTCGGCGCCGACCTTATTTACACTAAAAATTGTAATTATTTCTAAAAAAAATTCTAAGTCAGGGTCGGTGATGACTTTAGCAGTGTAAAATAAGGTCATCACTGATGCAAATTTCCTATTTTTTTGACCAAAAATTGTAACTTTTTATATGCATTTTTGGAAAAAAATTCTAAGTCAGGGTCGGTGATGACCTTAGCAATGTAAAATAAGGTCATCACCGACGCAGGTTTCCTATTTTTTTGACCAAAAGTTGTAACCTTTTTAAGGTATTTTCGGAAAAAAAATTATAAGTCAGGATCGGTGATGACCTTAGCAGTGTAAAATAAGGTCATCACCAACGCATGTTTCTTATTATTATTATTTTTTTTTACCAAAAGTTGTAACTTTTTTCAGACATTCTCTTTAAAAGATTCTAAGTTAAGGTCGGTGATGACCATAACAGTCTAAAATAAGTGATACAGCATCAGTGATGACGCTATATAAATTTGGAAAGAAAAAATCCTAAGGAAGGGGACCAATACATTTACATCAAAAGGCCCCTATGTGCTTCAAATACAACATTTTAAATACAAATAAAAACATTTATGTATTCAATTGACATTCAATCAATCCATTAACATCCCATATATATTTACGTAAATTGCCTGCACGTCTCCTAAGTTTAAAGTTACAAATTGACAACATCCATAACATAATCATACTTCAATTATAAGTTACATTAAGATCAATATCCAAGAACACATGTAACACAATAAATGTAGGGGGAAGTTCATTGTAAGCCAGGAGGCAAGATCAAGAGTAGAGGGAGGTTAAGATAAAGCACTCAAACATAACCACTCATGCGAAAAATAACAGTTTAAATAACGTTAGTCATAGATCGAAATGAAATTCAATTAATTAGAAGTTGTGTGAAAGAGAGTATACCAAACCACGTTCGACAGCGACAGAAATGTGATGCTCTTGCCCGCACAAAAGTTGGGCTGGTTGTGCATTTGAGGTACTAGCCTCGTTGCAAGGTAATTCGTTATTGCTTATATTCTCTTTAGACATCTGTGTACATACAAATTATACATGCTAGCATTGAATGTAATGAAGACAAGCACATATAAAAAATGTTCATAAGACGGAAATAATGAACACTAAAAATTTCATGCTTACATGGAATAGTGAACACTAAAAATGTACATTTTATAACAATCTAATATTAGAGATATATTACGCCCACTTGAAGTAAGAGATAAACAGAGCGATGGAAATGTGATGCTCATGCTCGCACAAAAGTTGGGCTGGTTGTGCATTTGAGGTACTAGCCTCGTTGCAGGGTAATTCGTTTTTGCTTGTATTCTCTTTAGAAATCTGTGTACATCTAAATTATACATGATAGCATTGAATGTAATGAAGGCAAGCATATATAAAAAAATGTTCACAAGATGGAAATAATGAACACTAAAAATTTCAAGCTTATATGGAATAGTGAACACTAAAAATGTACATTTCATAACAATCTAATATTAGAGATATATTACACCCACTTAAAGTAAGAGATAAACAGTTTTGTCTAATACCACAATAGTTAAAGTTCATGTAGGGTGAATTATTGACTTTGCAAGGAAGTATATGATGTATTATCGGTTATTTGCAATTAACTACATTTGTTAATATTACTTATTAATTGCATTGTATAAAAAAATATGCACTAAAAAATTGGTGCATCTCCAATTTTTACTTTATATACAATTTTCATATTACAAATTTAGTTGGTTGCTTACTCGTCCTCAGCACGGATTTCTCTTTGCTAGTAAAGTATGAAACCAATATCATTCTAGTTAAATTACCCTGACATTTTTATTTTATAATCTTTATCTTTGTATATGAACCATTCATTTGATAAATTGTCTGATTAAAAAGAGTTTCATTATTGATCCCATGGTGGTTCCCTGATAACAGTTTCAGACATGGTTCAACTAAAATGTAGTTTCATAAAGAAACTAATGACCATTTTTGGAACACGAAATGGCCTAGTTTTTTGTCACTTGATTAAGACATGTTTTCCATATGAATCTCATGCATTTGGGCTGCATCAATGAGGCAGGTTTTGGGAATAGACAAAAAGACCAATCAAATAAAAGGAAACTAATCAAATCATAATCTTAATTTAATTACAGATCCGACTGAACACCAAAAACCATAATGAATCTATTATCTTGAAGCTTTGGGACCAAAATCAACTCAATCCATTTCACAAAATAAGAAAAATGAGCAAGGAGAACAAATTCATTCTAACTGCCAAAGACGGTAATTGCTCCGAAACTATCGTCATTCTCAACTCAGAAAACCCCAAATTTAGAATCCTACAAACCCTAGTCCATTCAAACAAATAATCTATAAATCCCACAACGATGTTGAAGGCCATGTATCATGCACTTCGATATCGTATGCGGGATGGCTGGAGAACCAAAAGGAAGGAAAATACAAAAACATATAGAAAGACTAAAAAATGAAAGAAGATAGATACATCTGTAGTCAAGATAGAAAAAATAGATGATGGAAAAACCGATCGGAAGCAAAGAGATGCTGTTGAGGAGGAAATTTGAAACCTAGTGTAAGTGGAAATGACAGCAACCACGAATGAGCACTCGTCCAAGGTCGGTCTTAGCGGAAGTCTAGGAGAGAAAAGAAAAGAATGAGAAGAAACAGGGTTTTGAGCCGTAATAGGATTTGCGAACAGGGTCGGCACCGACTTTATGCAGTGTAAATAAGGTCGGCATCAATGATGTGCCAAATATGTTAAAAAAATGAAAATTGGGCTCAATTGCTCTAATTGGTGCCCCACTTGTTAAAGTATTTGATTGCATAACACGTGTGGATAAAGTGATTTTTCCGGTTAAATCTTCTAAAATTTATGATGCAATAGCTTATTTTATAGTTCAATAGTATTAACTTTTCAAGCGAACTCCAGTTTGATTGGACAAAGATACCCAGATTACTACCAGATTGATTGGCCATTCATTTCACTCATTGAGATGTAGTGAAAAAGGATAGTGTATTATTCGTTCGGTGAGATTTTCCATTTTGAATAATTTAGTGCAACTGATTTTTGCTATATCGATTTGGGACAAATAAGCTGGAAAAACAGTAACTTACCTAATTTAGTTATGAATTCTTTTAAGTAGGCGATATACTTTTTTTTTTCTCTTCTTTGGTAATCTGACACAGATTAGAATTCTGGGACACATCCAAACACATCGAAAGGAAATGCGTATCTCGTGACTTAAACACTCAACCTACCAGGTTTTGATACCACTTGTAGGATTTTATACACCATTGAATTACCACTTATTCCAAAACCAATTGATGATGGAAAACAAGACAACAATAGTTTTATGGTGAGGGCGAGGGCTCGACCATAATTATGCCCGCTTAGGAGCGGGGGTAGATGTTGACCTCAATAACATAATATAATAATACTTGCAAAGAAATTAAATGACCAGAAAGGGAACAAGTGAAATCATTTATTTATCTCTGTTAATTCATTCTTGTTGAGCACAATATTATCAAAGGGGGTGAAAAGACCATCCCGGTTTCAAAATTTTAACAGCAGTTGTGGTGGAAGTTGTTTTTTTTTTTTTCTCTTCTCTTCTAAGAACCTTAACGATGGTAAGTTTTGGAGGGAAGTTATGATTGGACAAATGCATTATTTTTTTTTCCTAGTGATTGAAGATTGGCAGGCTTAGCTCTAGCCTTGCAACCAAGATGGCATGTGTAACTTTCCTATAGTTTACTTATGAAATTGGAATTGATCTATAGAGAACAAGGAGTGTAGAGTGGGTCAGGGTTTCTACTATTAAAGGGAGGAAGGAACACCACTTCGGATCTTCTGTATATTCCTAGCAGTCACAGGCAGTTCTCATGACCATGACCATCTGAGTGCACAAAGACATCAGGAAGAGAACTGGCAAAACAATTTCTCACATTTGATGTCATATAGTTTCTCATTCTTTCTCCTGTCCCAATAAATCTCATCACTACTTTTACCCATCTGAAAAGGGTTTAGAAATATTAACAGTGAAAAATATTGGGTGACAATCCAACAGTGAAACCAACTGATCAATGATATTTCTTCACAAAAATCATCCAATGACCTTCCTTTTTTTCCCTTTTTTGGGTCCTGATGAAATTTGTAATTGAAAAGGTAGGATGAAATCTGATGTGATGGATTCAAACACATCCGTCTTCTTGTAGAGACTTCCTTGTCTGCTGGTGTGGGTTTTGGGCATGAGGCTTGACACCCATCAAGTTTCAATGTCTTTATATTGTCAATATACGTGTATATATTATTCCATTCCACTCAGATACATTAATCAGTCATTACCCTACTATCCACTCCCCCACCTCTAACAAGGGTCATTATTTTTAATGGCAGATTGATTGACTGCTATGCCTTGATGGAACTCTAAAGCCCTATACTGCATTAAAAACCACATAAAATTAACCTTTCTGTGTAATCCCAAGGTTTAATCAAGTCTAAAACACCCTTAAATCCTTCAGTAATAAAGACTCAGTTTTGTTTCATTTTAACATGGCTACGGACAGACCATTACAATTTATAATCCTCCCTCTTTGGGCCTAGAAGGGAAGGGAGATGGAGTAGGTTAGGTGGGCTCAAGCCACTATTCACAGCACAACCTGTTGAGTTACTGAGTTTAAATTTAGACCCACACAGCCCATTTTTGCGAGATTTGTATGCCTTTTCGTGATAAACATGTTACGGAGTGTGATATGAATGACACTGAGTACCACTTTAGCCACCCAACCTGAACCCCACTTGTAGAAATAGAGTATTGATTTATACTTTGGACCCATGTAATTTACAGTCTTGGTTAGGTATATTGCTTAAAACTATTCGGGTTTGTATCTAAATCCTTGTGGTTCTGAATCCTGACCCGAAATAGAGTTGCTTAAGTTACACACAGACACATTCGTGAGTATTTATAATGCATTTGTATCATCATCATCATCACCATCATCATTATTATCATCAAAGCCTTATCTCAACTTTGTAGGGATCAGCTACATGAGTTATATTTTACCATTCTAGCCTAGCCGATTATGAAATGCTACGTAAGAATTTATGACGTAGTTGTGACACAAGTCTTACGTTGGTTGTCAACCCTCCAAAATCTGTGCTCCACAAGATCACGCCCCGAGCCAGCCCATGGGCCTTTAAACACAGCCCAAATCCAGTGCAACGTGTGGCCACCTTTTGCAATGAGGTTCAATCGAATTTGAGGTACTGAATAGTACAAATTCCCATCTTATCCACACGAGCAGAAAGGATCAGCTCAAATAATTAGGGAAGAAGAGAAATGACAAAAGGAAAAAAAAAACAGAAGCTGTAGTGATTGTTGGATAAAGGAGGCAAGATGATGGTGCATCAAAATAGCTGACCTAATGTGGACGAGTGAGTTTGACGGGCTTGCTGGTAGGACATGCAATTGCTATTTCTTTACTCTGAGAAAAAGGAGAAGTTTTGTTCTTATTCTCTGAGATTGAAAGCTACTCTAGAAGGATGGCGACAAGCCCACTTCTACCCATACTTATAAAAAGCAATGGCCCTGGAAGATTTGGAATTTTTTTTTATCCTGTAAAATATGACCACACACAAAAAAGAGGAGGAAAAAGAGGGTCTCCCTCCTATTTACCACAGAGAGAAAAAGGTTTTACTTTCATACATGCTTTTGTGGGTGCAACTTGTGTGGGAAAGACAGGAGTGTTAGATGACTAGATTGTGCTTCTTGAATGAATATTTTGAATGTGTGTTAAATTGATTGATTGATTGATTGATTGAGAGAGATCGCCCAGGCTTTATTTTAGGTTATTTTAGGTATAATCGATGGACTAATGGTTCTCGAAAGAACTCATATATTTAAAGAGTCTGTTTGGTTCGATTGAAGATAAAAAGAAGGTGTATACCAAATCAGTTTTATTGAACATTTCTAATTCCACAAAGATAGTAAAATGAATAGGCCCGATATGCCTTTTGATGGATTATCTTTAGATTAAATTGTTAGAAATGAGTAGAAAAGTTGTTTTTAGGGAACTGCTAATCCACCATGTGTACCTATTGTAGGGGTTGCGGACCTTGCCAAATGCTTAACTGACCATTCCTCTGCTACATGCTGTGAATGTCAGTTAGATGCAGTGTTCCAAAATCATTACATGACTCAACTTGACTCAGCCAAGTTTATTTGACTTGAACATCACTCAGTCAAATGAGTTATTGGTAATTGTGGAGACTTTAGGTAATTCCTAGTGACCCGAGTTGTCCAATTTTGGAACAATGCTTCAAGGACTTTTTGTGTTTGTTTGATCATTTGGGTAGGAACATTTTGAATGGGGAGGACACTTGGTTTTTTTTCAAAAGACATTATGGCCTATTTTGACAGCCCTAGCCATTTGTAGAGATAGAAGGAGGCTTTTATCCTTTATTAAAGCTGGTTTCCTGTTAGCCAAGGTATTTCAGACATAACAACTAAATAGGCCGAGTTGAGCTAAGTCTAACAAAAAGGGAAAGAAATGTCAGCCGAATGCATAATGATGCATTTCTTTCATTAGTGGTGAAATACTGAACATATGATTTAAAGAGGTGTTTCAATAGCCTCACCATATAAAAGAGGATTTGTTCGAGGAGAAGTATAGGATAGCCCAATAATATAGGGCAATTCACTCTCACCTAAGCGCACTTCGGTGGAGCACTACGGCAGAAATACAAAGGAAGAACACCAGCAAAGGATGGGACGATAGGTTAGGATAGTTTACCATTCCTCTCATATAATAGAAAAAAAAATAAAGATAAAAAGTTCATTGATTGAAATATCAGTTTTGAATTCATACTTCCCTTTTGTCTGGGATTGAAGTCCATTTCCATCACAATGTATCAATCCATTGTATTTGTAGCATGCTAACAAAACCTTTAGTGTACTAACATTTAATATATCATTTAATGGCCGAATCAGGCTTGCAATTGGGTCTAATGCCAGGGTCCATGGCCCACCATAGACCCATACCAAATCTAACGCATCAAAAGTCACAGCTCCTACTTCAGTTGGGTTTGTTGGATCAAACAACAAGAATGGGCAAAACCCCCACTCTTTTATGAGTAGCTCAACCTAAATTACAAAACAAAAGGTCACACTGAAGTATAAATTACCAGCTAAGTTTGAACCTGGTTAACTTGGTCAAAAACTGCCACCCCAATAGGCCGGGGCAACTTCTCTGCAAATAACTTCCAGCTACCATGGTTCTAAAACTTATAAACCAACCAAAATCAACAAGAATGAGGCGTTGCTCGCTTTGTTGGCAACCCCACTTCTTATATCAAGGATCAACCACCGATCTTTTTTTTTTTCACTTTTCACATATGCGAGTTCTCACTTCCTACATGTGCAAGTGCTCTAAGGGTCCCCTCTAAACTTAGCTGGCAACATTTTTTTCTCTTATGCTTATCATAGTATCAATAATTTCCATTGATGCAATAACAACTCTGCAGCTGTATTCTCCTCCGCCTATGATTGGATCGGTACAAGTAGCCACAGTCCACACTCACTGCAGCCATAACGAATCGGATGACCTGCTCATGTGGGGCCTGCTGTAGTAGAGTATTCTTACCTGTTACTTTTTAGTTACCCAAAAAGAAGATGACTGAAAAAACCAGTCAATCAATCACTAAGGAGGGCTCTCCACCAATGAGAACTCGAAAACACAACACTTAAACCATAATTCTGATGGTGTATAGGACAGTATATCAGTTATCACAGTGGTCAGGTAATCAGGCCCCCTAGGTTCAGCCCTTCTTTGATTTCACAATTCGAGTTACTGTAGTGGTGTGTTCCTTTTACGTACGTAGATCCATCAACCAGTCTGCTTATGTGACCCACTCACAGAAGGATTCCAATGGATCCTCCATAGTTTTGACTGGGAGAAATCTTCTTTCTTTGCTCCGAAGTGAAGTGGAGGTGTTTTCTATTAAAAATCTGATTTCATTCAAAATAAATATCCTCCCACAAGAATGAAACCTTCAAAATTAACCCCAATAGCTGCTCGCACCATAAGATTAACCGTGAATCAACTCCTATTGGGTAAATTTCGGAGAACAAAATTAGTGTAGTGGTGTGTAAGACTCAAAATTGCAAGAACTAGGGGCCTGGTCGGTTGGTACCCCATTCGTCACCTAATTGTATGCAGACTGATCCCTCCGTTTCCTTACTGCATGAGCAGGCAATTTTCTTCTTGCTAGAGTACCTATTATACCTTTATTTAATCTTGTAACATGCAATAACACAGATCTAATAACTGTTATCTAATGAAATTACCTCTTTAACTAAAGTCAAAAGTGGAAAAAGTGTGCTGACAGTTTTAGATTCAACAAACATGCATGGCTCAACAGAACGAGGGACCACAATTTTGAGGCCATGGCCCAACCATGAAAGTTTTCTGGCTGAATTCAGCTTTGGATTACCCCAAAAACAGTAGGTTTTTCTTTATACATCAAGAACTCCAATCCAAAAAGGGAATTAAAAAAAAAAAAAAAAAATCCACCACCCTCCCTGCCTGACAGAGTGAGTCCATTGGATCACAACGCAGTCCCACCCACTGAATTTCTCCATTGCAAATAAAACCCACCTCACCTTTTCTTTTCTCCTATATCCCAACATGATCACTCCATTTCCAACATCCATTCCTCCAGGGCAGATCTTTCAAATCTGAAGATCCTCATGTCTTCCACACTTCAGGCAATCGTTGATTGGTCCAAGCCTCCAATTTTTGATGGAGTACTGGATGAGAAGTTTGACGACAAAAAATATGCGTCTATGGATTGCTTTATGAGTCATTTCTTTAAGGTAAAGTTTATCCCTTTAATAATTGTCCATTGTTGTGCAAGAATTTTGATAGCATATAGGACATGATTTTAGACTATAAACAAAATCATAAAATTTGAATCTTTGATGTGGAGAGATTTACCACTTCAAGGATCCATTTGATGTCTTCAAATCATTGTCTTAAAATATCTACAATTTGATTATGTGAGATTGGATTAAGGTTCATTGAACAAATTGAATGGATATTCTATTATGTTTATGCAAGAGGTGAGTATTGGAACAAGAATTATAGGAGTACAAACATCAATTCTCCTCTGTTCTCAATGCATAAATTAGAATTTGAGGAGGAATTCTTTTTCCAAGAGGAAGATTCATGCAGTCATAATGATGGTATGAGTCCCAGCTCAATCCTTTAGTTCCATTTAATATATTTTTTGCTTTGGTAGCTCTAAAAATGAGGAGATATATATATATATATATATACACACACACACTTAGAAAGAATATGAACTCTTTTTTACACTTTTGAAGAAACCTTGTTTAGCTTACCTCTTTTAGTATGTATTGTGAGAAAATCCAAGCTGGCGTCAGAGTAATTCTGTCTGCAAATCCTCCAACTGAGCGAGTCCCTCAGTTCAAATAATGTTGCCTTTGCTCAATCCTTTAGCCACCTCCCTTTTTTTTTATCCCTGGAGACATCTGGTTGATGTTTTTTTAGCCACCTCTTAGTTTATGGACTCTCTATTTAAAAAAGAGTGAAAGAAGAAAGCTAATTTTTCAGCTGCACTTTTTGTATGAAGATATGTCATGTTTCAAGTCATAAAAAGAGTTTTACCAAAAAAAAAAAGTAATAAAAAGGGGGTACACTTTTAGGAGAAATCCAAGCATGCATCTTCTTTCCAAAAATCACTTATCCTTCCAATAAAATAATAATAATACCCTCACATCTCAATTGAATACCTCCTTACCACGATCATATCAGTAGCTAAGAGGCATGTTACCATGTTATCTTGTCCACATACAGGACATTTGAGGATAAGGGCAAGACATAGCATGTGTTGAAAGGTGTTTTGTTTTTGTTTTTGTTTTTGTTTCAAGGAGGCTGATGAAGGAGTGAACACCGCATATCATGGAGAAGATCATATGCACGTGCAAGGCAGAGAACCCAGGAATCAAACACGGGGGAGTCAGGTAATATATTTTGAAGTTTTTAACATTAATTGAACACCCATAGTCCAAATAAGATAAATAAATAGCATTGTATGCATGGCTTAAAGACATTGCTCTACATCAGACTGCTAATTATTATATTAATCGAACTTTGTTTCTTCATATGTAAAGGATTGGAACTCACCCACTCGAACACACACCCATGTCTATAAAAAGCTAAGCCATACCTTATAATGCATGTGCGTTTAAAGTGGATTTCTAATTAGAAGGTTACGAACTCCTTTGGTAGAGTACTACCACCCATGGGCGGACTTACATATAACCTTTTTGGGGGTGGTAAACCCCGTCGGACCTGGGTCATCTTCCAAAATGAATTTAAGAAATCTACATCCACTTCCAAAATCCATTTGAAAATTCTGAATTTGCCCCAAAACCCAAATAGATCTTCAAAACCAAAACCAAAATATCTATTTGGACCCCACCCCCCCCCCCACCACCCCCCCCTAAAACCAAAAATCAACTTTCGAAATGAACACCTTATTTTCGAGAGATTTTCTCCTACAAACGTCTCATGGAATGTCGTGCGTGAGTATATGATTGATTAATTTTTAAAGGATTTTTGTTATTTTTATTTATCTTTGAAAGAGGACCACAGTCTCAAATTTTGAATAGGTGAGGTTCACTGTAGAGCTTATATGATCTCCCATGCACATGTGAGTGAGATACTCAAGTCTTCCGTAAGATGTCAGTCACCTCGATGGTTTGACTAGAATTCCCTGTAACTTTGGAACAGCCTATCAGGTACTAGTGAAACTGTCGGCCACTAACTTGAAATGGTAACTTTGGTTTAAGTACTTTCGATGGACACTTCCACAAGATCTGAAGGGTTCATTCTATTGGTCCAAACTTTCATGGATCACGCACAAAGTCAGAGGCCATGTTCAAGAGAAAATGAGACTCTAACCTTCCAGGTATGTTTGTTTGCTAGAATTCAAGGAATTCTTCTATGGAGAATTACTAGATTTCTACACATTGTAAAATTTCATGATGCTATTTTGTATTCGAGTATCTAAAAGTTTCACCAAAAAGGTAAAAGGAGTTGGGATTTCAAAATTCTCAAATGTCATTTGAAATCTTTTATATGATTGAAATTTTGAAATGCTTGTAAAGAAATATAGTATTTGTAAATGCCGTGAGGCAAAATGTCATATCATGTCCAAAAAACTCAAACGTGACAAATTACTGTTAGAAATCCTAATAAAGAAACAGACAACTAGTGTAGAAATTTCTTGAGAAAAGTAGACGACACCAATGATAGCTGGGTTGAACTTCTTTTCTTCTTGATCATCCATACCCTTTTATCAAAGAGTTAATTACCCTTTCCAATACTTTTCTCAAACATTAGTGGTTGATTAATCATTAAAAATCAAAACCTGAATACAAAATAGTACAAGACATTATGATTTGACCCTTGGATTAGGCTTTCAATTAGGGAACATAGCTTAAGACAGAATTTTTTTTTTGGGTAAAGACTAAAGACAGAATTAGTGTTCTCTTGATGAATGCTGCATTTATGGCCAACAGCAAAACTCACCATGTAATGCAATTATGTAATCCTAAACTAAATTCTAAATGGGAGATTTATATATAACAACCTGTATTTCTAACAATTATAAACAACCACTTTCCTTATTATTATTATTATTATTATTTACAAAGAGCTATATATTTAATATAAAATCTTGGTCAACAACTTTGACTTGCAATCAAAGACCAGCTTTTGACCCGGTAGTGAGATTCGACCTATTTTACTTTACTTTATACGGATGAAACGTTTTGTATCAACTAAGCAATTCAGATTAAACTGAAGGCATTGATCCTAATTAAATTGAATTGGATTTAATGATCTTTTTGTACTATTGTTGTCAATTTATGAAACTTTTATTCTTGAGAATTTTACCTAAAAAAGGACCCAAGATGGCCTACAACCAAAAAATGGGCCACTGGTAAATATGGCACGGAAGTGTTCCCAGGGGACCACTTCCGTTTTTTATTATTATTATTATTAATGATAGAAACTTGTGACGATGTCGTTGCTTAATATCCTATCTAAACGTGTGACGACGTCGTCGCTTAATCGCTTAAAACACCATTTTCTCATTTTCCCCTTCTTCCTCCCATTGTTTTCCCCCTTCCTCCCAAGGTGTGGTTGCCCTTACGCTTGATGGCATCGTTTTCTGAGGAGTAGATGAGGGCTACAAACATAACACCTGGAAATATTATGTACTCAGAGATTATTGCAAGCTTCGAGACTAGAGGCTCCCCTCTCCCAAACACCTTGAGAAGATAAAGAAAATCCCTTGAGCTTCTGGTTTATGTGGTTGCAGTGCAGATTTGTTGCAGGCCTTGTTGTAGAAACAGGAAGAATAGTGAGACGAAAAGGGCTGGGCTCTGTCGAGAACGCTCAGGTTTCGTCATTGCAGAAGACGACTGGAAAATGGTTGACCTCATGTCGTGTTTACAGATCGGAGAGATGGGCCGGGGATTTGGGTCACTACATGCCTGTGCAACAAAAAAATTTGGGTATACAAGGCGATTTCTATGATCTGTGAGAGAGGAATTGTGATAGGGAGGAAGAAGGGAAAAATAGAGAAAATGGAGTTTCAGGCGATTAAGCGACGACGTCATCACACGTTTAAGGCAATTGTCCTATAGCCTTCTTCTCTTTATATGTTATCGAAATTTATGGCAAGATAGAAGCTTGTAATTCCTTTAGATCTTGTAGTGCATTCGCATATGAAAATAATACAAACATCATTTTTTTTTCCGATTGCAATAGTCAGTGACGACGTCGTTGCTTCACAGAAGCTAGTGCAAAAAATTGTGTGTGACTGTACAACAACGTCGTTGCTCAACAGAAGCTAATGGAAGAAAATGTATGTGACTATACAGCGACGTATATATATAGAATACTAGCGACAATGACAATACTAACTCTCGATATTCAGTGATGACGTCGTCGCTTGTTGAAAAAAGGCAAAAATAAAAAATAAAAAATCTGACAGAAATAGTACTTTCGTGCGATATATACTATTGGTACCTCTTATGGTTAGTGACCATCTAAGGCCATTTTTTAGGTAAATTTCTCTTTATTCTTTATTTGTAAACCCAATCTAAGAAAAATTACTTTTTCCCACTCACACTGTAAAATCAACGACATCAACTTTAAGTCATACATGCGTTATAATGGTGTTGAAGACATACTTGATGAAAGGTACTACAAGTTACTACACAAAGACCTTGGAAAATACTTTTTGGGTATTACTATTTACATAAGGAGGAAGATCAGATACAGAAAGAGGAAATGCCAAGGGCGCATCTCGTGACAGGATTCACTGAGACCACACCACTAGCATCAGCGTATGAACACACACACACACACAAATAATACTAATAATCAAACCAATGATCACAAGGCTCCAAGAAGCGGAAGCTCGTTAGGTAGTTGAGGATAGAAGCCATTTGGTGAAGCTTTGAAGAGTTCTTATGTCCGCTCTGTAATGATTTTGTGTGAACTCTAGCAATGAGGACCATGTGAAATCCGGGTAGTTCCTCGGACCATCTCTGCCTACAAGATCCTGAGGGGGGCTCACCACCTTGTCCTCTTTTGGGCACAGGAAGAAAGCTAGGGATATCCTCTCTCTGTGTCTGTTCACCACTGCCCTATGCAAACAGCTTTTGTATCTCCCATTAGACAATGCCTACAAAACAACACACACCCCCACATAAATATAAATAAATGATAGCCAACTTTAGCGAAGAGAAACAAAAAAAAATTATATAGACAAAGGCCCCCATACCATGTACCCTCCCCCCATCTCTCTCTCTCCCTCTCCCTCTCTCTCTCTCTCTCTTATATATAAGGGTATCCCATGGTATTTTACCCAACAACACTAATCCTTCAGGCCCACACACACGATCCTACAACCAAGGGCGGACCCAGAAAATTCAACTTAAGGGGCTACATGTAAACGAAATGTTGGGAAAGGTACAAATGTCAAAGTAAAAAACCCATTAATTCTTAGAATATGAAGGGAGTTTTTTTTTTTTTTTTTTAATTTTCAGAAATGGGTGGGGGCTTTAGCCCCAGAACCAAGTACCTGGGTCCGCCCCTGCCTACAACACGCACACCAGGTAAATCTAAGAGATGTCTAACACACAACGTGAGGAGTAATTCCACGCCTGATGCCAACAAACAAACACCAAGGCGGACTATCTATATTTTTATTGAGTTTATAATAGCAAATCCATTATCACCTTCTAATTATATTGGATATTAGCAATTTCACTACTACATGTGGCATAGATGTGCTTAGAGATGGTTTATGGTTGGTGATGTTCGTGAATGGTGTGAGTGACAATGCATTTGAGAAGGGCATGATCAATGAATTTATTTTACCATGAACGTATCACCGATGTTGATGACAAAAGCATCGGGTCTGGGTCTGATGGAGTGCCATTCGTTGTTGGAGAACACTTGAAGACCACCTACTTCATCTTGATGTAGAATAGTTAGAGAAGTTGGGTCACAGTGAGGTCCTGTTCCAAGGGTGAGAGTAGGCTCCTGGCATGGTGGGTAGTAATTGCATCTCATTATAGAGCTACTGTCATGGAAGAACTTCTTGAAGTGTAATCTCTCTACTCCCAAGCTTATGGCCAACAGCTCCATGATCACCAGAGACAGCTCTTTCATTGCGTCACAGTACTGTTGATAAACCAATCTACAAAACAACATAGTAGGACTAATATGTCATAACATTGTGTTGAAAGTAACCTTGTTTTTATATGAATATATGGATACTAGCTGGTGCAACATATGTGAAAAAAATTCAATACAGATATTGTATTTGCACACCCTGTCTGCTCAAATTCTTCTCCTAAGACAGATGTGAAGTAGTCCACTACAATTCGTTGTGACCCATTTTCATGGTACCCAAAAGACAGTGTTTCCTTCCATGGTAAGTTGGAGGAGAAACGATCAGCGTGCGCACCGGCATAACCCCACATGCTTCCGGGCCTGCGACGGGCCCTTAGCTTCTGGTTGTGGGGGAGCTTGAAGAAGGCGTCTATTTGACGCCGGGCTGAGCGAATGAGACCAGCGTCGATGCCATGGTTGGCCACTTGGAAGAAGCCATGGCCTTGGCAAGCATCTCGAACCAGCTTAGCGGCATGCATAGTTGCGGCCTCGTCGCCATGGAGGAAGCCTTCAAGGTCCACAAGGGGCTCATTGAGCTCTTCTAGAGTGTGAATTCTATCACCCTGTGGCCATATGAACTCTCCTGGAATGTGTTGTTGTTGTTGAAGGGAAGATGGGTTGAAGAGCAAACCACCATTGTCCTTGTGGGTGGCTAGAGATAAGGGAGGGGAGAGTAGGAGGGTGGTGGCACTTGAGTCCATGAGGAGAGACACAACACAATTCAAAGTGGGGTGGGTGCAACCGTGCAAGACAAGGGTATATGTAGAAATTGAGAAAAGAGAAAAGAAAACAAGGGACTAAGAAAAGAACAAAATCATGGAAAAAAAATAGTGTTAAGTGGGGAACATTTAGTATATACAAATAGATAGGGGTAAAAAAAAGAGATGAGGGAATGAGAAGGAAAGGCCAAGGATTGCCCATTGGAAAGGTCGACGAGAGAGTTCGAATCTTGTTAGTAGCCAACAACAGAGACGAGTGTGACGCCCATTAACCTCCTGGTCATTTTCCCAAAAAACAATGAAGTGCAATCCTCTGCTAGCTTAGTTTCAGGGATTTCTCCATGGCCAAGGTAAAGTGGGGCCACTTACTGCCCACCAAGTAGGAAAAGGGTGAACTGTTTAGGATAAATTAGATTAGGTAGAAAGATTCTCACTACCATTTGACAAATATCAGTTGGTGGCGTAAATCTATAATACCATTTGACAAATAGGGAGCCAAAAGGGCGTAATGTATAGTAGATATTAGATGAGTAGGAAAATTCTTCACTGCCATCTGACAAAAATCAGTCGGTAGCCCAATACTTTGACCAAGCATTCTCCTTACAATCATGAAAACAAGGACCCAAACATTTTATAGTTTTTTAAAGTACCAAAACAGAGAATTATTTTGTAATACTGATTCTTATTCTAAAGAATTTAGCTGTGAATATTGACTTAGTGAAATAAGTACCTATGCCAAACTTTTTTTCTACTTGGTTTAGTAGTTTTACCGTATAGAAACATCTGCACGAGGACATTCCCATTCTTCATTGGGCTGCATTGAAATTCGGGGGGTCTTGTTTTTTCGTTGGATCGGATGCCCTTAAGGAGAATAAATCGGCCTAATTGATTAACTAAACAGTTTTCCATTCTCCACTCTATGAGCCTTACTCCTTAACAAAGTGACCCACCTTGGTTGAGAGAAATCCCTACAGCCAAGGTCGCAGAGGGATCACAACTCAGAGAAAAATAATCCCTATGCAGCAGCATTCAGCTCTATCTTTGTTCATTTAATATACGATCTACTTACATTGAAAATGAAATTGCATGTTTGGGGGCCCCTAAGTATCTATTTTTACTATATCCCCTTTTAACTCCCTTTGGATTGATGTGAGTGGTCTATGTCAAGGATTTTTCTTTATACTCTTATTCGTCCGTCTCCTGTGAGGCTGTGACATAATAACAAAGATGCCCGAACTTTCATGTAAATTTTTACTTAATCTCTGGACCTTTTATGAGGCCAGTAACAAAACACCCAGACTTCCATGTTATTATCTCACTCTACACTGTTGGATATCTGCACGAATCGTGTTAAATGTCGGTTCCCAATTCAGTTTTTTGGCTTCCCCAAAAGTAAAAATAGTGAAAAAAACATGTCCTCTTACCAACCAGAGATGTAGAGAATAGGAAACATTTGCTAGGTGCATTTTCTAATTTAGAAGTTTCAAATGTGTGGACAGAGTGAGTGGAAAAACCAAGCTTTAGAAAACTGTTCATAGTACAAATTGTTAAGAGTGGGAGTATTTGCTTTGATAGGTTATCCAAATTCCATGTTTTGCGGATTCACTTTTCATCTCTGCTTAAAGTTTCATCAACCCTAATTCTGGAAGGGCCAACCTGAACTACTTCAACCCTATCCCAAACCACTCAAATTCAATTCAGGCTTGAGCCCAGGCAAAAACCAGAAGAGCCCAACTGAGGTTAACCCAAGTATAGTTTAATGGGATTGGTCCCAACAAATGTTGTACCTTTGTTGGCACAAAACCATTTTTTCCCCTCAGTAGAAAGCAGTGAAGAGAGTTAAAATTGGTGCAGATCTAATGTCAACCTAAGAGGAAAGAGCTTCTGATGTCCCCTCAAGAAGCGCATCAACAGAGGAGGTGATGAAGTACCCATATAAGCAGATTGTTGCCTCCAAATGAAGGCAGGCCCGCAGTTTGAGTGCTGGGAAGTTTTCTCCTGCGTGTGCTCATCTTGACCATCTCCAAAGGTGGGACCTGAGTTTCACAGAGCTCCATGATGATCGGCACCGATCCAAATAGCTCCATGATGATCGGCACCGATCCAAATGAACTGCAGGAACGTATGAGCTTTTTCTCATACGAAATTCAAGGACGAATATCTGGCTTCAATAGGGGGTCGGTTGCCCACGAAAAGCGCCGTGCTTCTATTATCTAGATCAATAAATCATGGAGATCAATCCCCATAGATTAATGTGCCTGAAATGGGAGGACAATCATATTATTCATCCTAGCTAGAGCCGGCCAATTCCCGGGAATATAGGGTTAGTAGTGTGGACATTTTTCCAACCTACCTATGTATCAGGTACGGGTATACTTACTTTCAAGAGACAATTAGAAAACAATCCCTGGAAGTTAGGCTAGAACTATCACTCCTTTGGAAGCAGTGAGGCTATATTAAAAAAAAAAAATTAAATGTAATTTTAATATTTTAAAAAATATTTTTTTTCGTAAAAAGACAATGGGTGGATATTGATAAGATTGGAAGATATTTCATCTCACCCATCCAAGGAAATCAATTTATATTTTTCTTTTTCTGTAAGGAAAAAGTGTTGCATCAAATAACAAAATGATAGGATATACAAGTAAATTGTTTGATCTTTCTATCCGCTTTTGTGTTCTCAAGTTGTACAAATGCACCTTCAGAGCTCCTCTACCCCAATCAATGGAAGTTTGGACTACATATGATGGTAGGGATCTGTCAATGAAACGAGCAGTAATCTTTGATCTCAAGGATCTGACCAAAGAACCATTACAATCACTAATTCAACATGTATCGTTTTACAAGAGAAAAAAATAAATAAAAAACATGTATGGCGTTGCCTTATAACAACACATTCTAAGAACTTGGGGGGTTGTTGATCAATCAAGTCGTCCTTAGTTTTAATGGCTTATTACTGCAAGTCCACCATGGAATCAATCGGTGTATACAAAGTGTAATGGACTGTGCTACCAAACACATTGATATTCATGTAAAAATGGAACCCATTCTAGTTATGCATTCAAAGTGCACTGTTGTTTGGTGTAAGCACTTGATTTTTCGTGAGAACAAACATCAAAAGTAGTTGAATTCTCTATGCTTCCCCGGAAAAGTATTTTCGATAGAAGACGGTATCAATGGAAAAGCAGAAGTCCATAGACTTCCATTTTCATTCCACTTCCTCTTCTTTCACCCTGGAAGAGGAAACATGGCATTATACAAATAAGCCCGCAATCACTCTACCATTCCTACACTCACTTACCCCCAACACATTGGCACCAAAATCAATCTGACATGATTCTAAGAAAATCAGAACCTCTCAAAATGAACGCTCTCACTGTTGTCCCCAAATCTTACTCCTCCCATTGGTATTCATCATGTGTTTGATCTTAGGATGAGACCAACTCGTAGTGGAGTATAATTACAAAACAATCCAAAAAAAGACTAGGGCATTCTTTTTTAACAGCGGTGATTTTCAATAGGGCAGACCCCACTGAGTGCTCCACTCTTTCAACATAGTTGTAAGAGCATCAGAGGATTTGGGTTCTTGGTTGGTTACGTATTAGGGGGGACGCTAACTTTGACACCAATCCACCTATTAGCCACTCTTGGATTTTATCATAAAGTTCTATCCAGTAGGATTGAAAGCTAGGGTCAATTGATTGAATCAACATTCGGCGCACCCCTAATCCATGTCCCAACCTATCATATCCCTTGATTGTTGTGCACCATGGGTGGGCCCCACTAAAAACAAGCAGGGCCTATCTAGCTTGACTTATAATCTTATATCCATTTCAATGTCTCCGTGCTACACCGAAAGTAGATAGACCATTCAATCTCTGATTCACATCAAGATGAATGGACGGATACTGTTGGATTTGATTTCCTTTGATTTGGGGAAAGCTTACTCTAGTCGAATGATCTAGAATAACCACGTGGTCTGAATTTCTGGACATGCTAATTAAAAAGGGTCTAATCCCTATCAAGCCATTTTTCACATGTAGGGACGATGCCAGCTAACTTTGCTTGAGGTTGACATGTTGACTTACTCTATAATTATGTGTAAAAGACTCCCTTTTATGACTCAAATCCCTGTCGCTTCACGGGTTGGGACTTGACCGTAGATGGCTTCACCCCAATCAGACTATATTAACCATATGTTTTGAGGCTTCCAAAAAAATTAGATGGTTGGAAGTAGGGAAGTAAATAAATTTTGCAAGACCCAATTCACATGAATAGGGATACTCTTAACCCGCTGATGGAATAGTGGTTAAGGCATCTCCTTCCCACTGTGCCCTTATTGCATTGTTGGTTAGGGACAACTAAAAATTGATCTCCGATTTTTGCTTTATCGGTTAAGGACTTGTGTAGTGTGTGTAAGTGCATTGCATTTTGTATTTATCAAAGCAAAACCCAAAAAAAAAAAAAAAAAAAAAACCTTATATTGTAGAGAAATCTCATTACTCTTATTGAAGTGAGATTTCATTAACCTTTATTCCCTATTCATGGGATATTCTTTAAATATGAATTCAAGATTGGAGTAACTTTTCCTATCAGACATCAATAAAAAAAAATAATCAGACAACTTTTTTCATTACAAATTTTCCCATTTAAGCTTTACTATATTCAGGTTTTCTTGTACTAGTTTATTGTTTCACAAGTTTGTCCATAAAACTTTTACTATACAACAAGTGTGCCCTTTTTTAAAAAATTGAATCATCCATGCCAAATAATTTATTTATAAAACAGTTTACTTTAAACAACTCTTTCAAATAGATCTAATTGAATCAACTCTATTTCAAGTAGACCACGGCTTCCAAACTAGGCCCAATAAGTAGTTTTGGCCTACATTTAAGAAATACCTATAACTTCCTTCCACATCCTTTTCATTATATTTAATGAAAATTTTAATTTCTCAATCCCATATATGTATAAGAGTTTTGATGAACTACAAGAAAAAAGTATAGAAAGTATTTCAAACTTTGGTATCTCTTAAGTTACATTACACTATGCAAAGTGTTTGGATAAGCCAGATTAATTTTTATTAGATTATATGTTTAGTTGACTAAATAGAATTTTCATCCATCCTATCATTATTGTTCTTATTTGATTTTAAATAGGTAATCAAGCGCGCTATTGGAGACAATTGATAAAATTGAGGTATAAAATTTAAATTGTATAATATTTATACTTAAATTATTTAATTTAAGTATTTTCAAAAATATTGTGGCTGTTGTATAATGATTTGTCAAGAAGAGGGGACTTAGATCTATAGTTGTTCATGGTTGGTTTTTTTTTTTTTTTTTTTTTTTTTTTTTTTTTTTTTTTTTTTTTTTTTATTGAATATGATAAGTAGTGAAAAAGAAGAAATACAAAAAGAATATTTAACCATAAAAATGAGCATTTTTGCTCGAATGGCTTTAGGGATCTCGCAAGATAATTTTTGTGGAGAGGGGTTTAAAGAAGACAATGTGGTGAGGGTTTCTAAAAACAATTGATGAGGTCAGAGGATATTGAAGGAATACACATTTATGGGCATTTTTGCTCAAAACTTATTAAATGAACCCATTCCACCTCTCACCGCTTTGGAGGAATGATATATTTAATATATTGAAAAAAGTAAGATGCAAACTAATTCTCTAATTCAAAGAAGACCCTACCAAATAATACCGCAAAATGTAAATGACCCATTGAGCTACCACCTATCTTAAAATCATTCGGTAATGGGAAACGACATGACAATAGTTTTATAGCCTGTTGATTGTGTTAGGAAGGCAGTCGAGAATTGCCCCACCACGGGTGCACACAATGGTTGTACCAGGGATTATAACAATTCCTCCTCACAAGTACCACCCAAGAGGAGACTTGGACCCCCAAACCTTACCAGGTTCTGATACCACTAGTAGGATCTCAGACCCCATTGAGCTATCACTTATTCCAAAACTAATTGGTGATGGGAAACGGCACAACAATGATTTTATGGTTTTTTAGTTGTGTTAGGACGGCATTCGGGCATCACTCCACCACAGGTGCACACGTGGATTGAACCAGGAACCTAACAATTAAAATACATAGAAATTAAATGCACATGATTTCATGATGAATTGAACTCTACCAAAGGATTATTAAAGTGGCAAGGGGAGGGTATAAGGTGAAGATGTAAATAGGATCCTCATTGTCCCATTATTGCAATTATTAGCTAGGGTGATGGCTGAGATTCATTTTTCACCTTCTTTTGATCCTATTTCCCTTGGGAAAGGTTATTAGATACTCATTTTCAAAATTCACCTTCGATCTTCATTTTTTATAACTTATGGTATGAAGCATGTGTGTTTGATTTCTATATATTCTAATGCACATAAATAGTACGTCCCTAAGAGTTTTCAAATGCTCTTTTTCTATGGTGAATTGGCACTTAATCCACTTTGGTGGTTTTTTTTTAGGCTGGGAGGGGGTGGTGTTAAAGAATCCACTTTGGTGTTGATCCAACAATTACATACTATATGTTTTCTTAAAAGAATTTAACCCAATATAAAATCTTTAAAGCTCCAGACCTTTAGGTTACGTTTGGCAACCAAATCTTTAGGAAAAAGATTTTCGGCTTTTCTAAAGTTGTGGTAAATACATATTTGAAAATTATAAATTTCTGAGGATTTGAACGGATGGAAGTCTTCATTTGTTAGTATTTTCAGATCCGACCAACCCCCATAAGATTTGAAAATCCTCACTTAAATGGATTTGCAGACCGAACCCTATTTTTCTCAGTTATATGCATCGATACACACCAATATTAATGTGAAATCATCAACTATACAAATCCCCAGCGAGGAGTCCTTGTTTGAGTGATAGTGAGAAATCATCAGATCTATAGATTCCTCGCCTGTTACCAATCATGCTCTTAAACTAATGAGTAGGATAATTTGATCTATAAATAAAATTTTACACACCTTATATCTACATCCAAATCTTTCCATCAACCTATTTTCATTGGCCGTTGATGAGCCATCCTTTTGTCTGGTCCCATATTTGGGGATTTGAGTTATAATCTTCGATGGGGAATTTGTTTTAAGGAAATGCAATCCACCTCGAAACCCTCGTAATCATAGGGTCTGGTGGATGGAATAGAGTCTCCATGGCTACCTAAATCTGCTTACAATGGATAAGCCCAATATGATTTAATATTAAGAAAGACCAGATAGGATTATCTTAAGGGCCTGTTTGGATGCACAAGAAAACATAAGAAAATAATATTTTATAGAATATAATCTTTCATTTTTTAAAGAAGAAAATCTTGTGTGTTTGGTAACTCAAGAAAAATTTGAAGAAAAGATTCTTTTCTTTCAAAAAGCTCAATATTCTCTCATATAGCTCTCCCCTATAGAAAACTTTCTACAAGATAAGAATATTTTAAAATGACTAACTCAAAGTGGTAGAGTAAAATAAAGATTTTAGTTCACCAAATGCATCATAATGTTTATGTTTACACATATAGTAAAGTAAAGTAAAAGTAAATCTCACAGGACGGTAAATGTCTGGTAAAGTAAAGGTGAGATAAAGTGCATGGTGAAGTAAAGTGGGAAGGAATTGTAAAGTATTTTCTTTTCTTTACTTTACTTTATCACATTTTATCTTAGTTTTATATGGTAAAGAAAAAATGACTTGTTTACGGGTGTGGTAAAAATGACTTCTTTTTATTCACTTTACTACACTATACTTTACCATTATTTTCTGTGATAAAAGAAAGTAACTTATAGTAAAAATATGAAAGTTAAACTTTATTTTACTACATTACTTTTTTATCTAGACGTGGTAAATTACATATAAATTAAAATATTTAATAATTTTTTTCTTATAATGTAATTTACTTTAATCATAACACCTTCCAAACTGCTCAAATTGAAATCTGTAATATTCTTAAAAAATTGCCAAACAGTAAAAATATTATATTATTATAATATTACATTATTGTATTCTATACTATTTTATTCTTACAATATTTAAATCTGTAAATATTTTATTCTGGAGACATCCAAACGGGCCCTAAGACTCTTTATATTAATGCGTGCCATGACAAATCTAATGTTTTTTTTTTTTTTTTTTTGTTCCAATATGTCAATTTCATGAAGTCTCTTAAATGGTATAACGGTTTAATAGTAGTTAATAGCAATAGAGAAATTGAGTTTCAATTGCAAGATACGTCTTCCTACACAGCAATTACAGGGCAGAAGAGTTTAAAGACTTACTAGTTGCTTCTCTCTCTCTCTCTCTCTCTCTCTCTCTCTCTCCTACACAGCAATTACAGGGCAAAAGAGTTTAAAGACCTATCAGCCCCTTGCTTGGCTAATAAGTCAACAAAATCATTTATCGTCCGCCTAACATCAATGAAACTCACTTGAATTGAAGACTATATAGAGTTCTTTTCTTATTAAAAAAGAACTACAATTTTCAAGGAGACATAGCCGAATAAGTCTCCCAATATAGAGCATTAAGAGAATCAATCTGAACCACTAATCTTGATCGAAAAGAGGATGAAGTGAATATCTGAATAGCTTCTGAAATAGCAATAATCTCAGCCCCATTAGACTCCATATAGCCCACATGCTTTGAGAACAAAGGCAACACAATGCTTTTACTATTGTGGAGCACTCCACCAATATCCACTAGCCCAGGTTTTTCCCTAGATACCTCATCCACATTAAACTTAAGTGCACCTTCAAAACGGGGAGCCCATGAAAATACTTTTTTCCTTTTTTTAACTGTTAGTATTTTTATGTTGGCTAATTTATGGGTTGGACAAAACTCTTGGTCGATTGAGTTGTATTTTCTGATTTATTTTAGAATGGATTGTGGCTATGTCCCCGGAAGAGTTGAAGCCAAAAAAGAAGAATAATCCGGGCGAACCACCGCGAGGACCGATCGATCAGAGCCTCTTTGTGATCGAATGGAGGTCTAACCCGCCTCAGTTAATTGGGTGATCCGATCAATCGGAGCCACAGCCCGATCGATCAGATGACGGGAAAAATGAAAGAGCCTCTTATTTGCTGCACGAGTCTGTTTCCTTTTAAGACTTTGTTTTCCACTTTGAGTCATACATGTGCTCTATCTCTAAGGTACGAATTTGGGGCTATAGATGGGGTATTGCTCTCAACCCTAAGACACACATCAATTAATTCACTCATTGATATGGGGTGAGAATACCCTAGAAGAGATTCTTTGATTCTTAAGAGCTATTCAGAGGTTGTGCTAACGAGAAAGCTCTAAAAGGTTATTGTTGCTTCTTTTCTCTTATAGAGAATTGTTCAGCTTGGTTGATAAGGTACAAGGAGATCAAGTAAGGAGGATGGTTCACAACGGGGAAGTCGTGGTAGCGGAAGTTGTTCAAGAATAGTTATAGTCCTTAGGTCGAGGTACTGACCGAGGTAAATGAGTTGTAAGTATATCTTGTAACTGTTCGTAAGTTTTTAATTTCTGGATAGTAGTTTTTCTCCCTAGAAAGAGTTTACACGCTAAATATTGTGTCTGGCCTTTTGTGGTGTGTGATTGGTAGATTGCTAGTTTTATCTTGTTTATTTGGTTTCATCCAATGCATTGGTTAATTAGAACTAGTATCCATTCTGGTAATCCGGAACTTTCATTAACCCCACAAAATAGAGAGGCTTATCAATTGTGCAACACACCATCAACTCTTAGGCTATCAAACTCGCACTTGAAAGCGGCCCGTTTGGCAATTCATGCCATCACGAAAAACGTCAAGTCCTCCACCGACGATGAAGACCTACAGACCATAAGATAGCAAAAGGTATAAGTCTCCAAAGAACTAACTTGCACCCGTAAAAACTAGAGTACCTCTGAAATTGCGCTGATTTAAGCCTTAACATAGGCTAAGATCCCTTTGATCAGTGTCTCTATTAGATTTCAATTCAGATGATTAAACTGGCCAATTAACCTAAATCTAATTAAAAAGCAATCGATAAGGATTTATACTTGAAAAACCCTACTCGAAAAAAACCATGGGCCTTACTTTCTAGGCCAACAAAAAACCGAGCATTATAAATTGAAAGTCACAAAACTCATAATACAATTCTCAATTGCAACTCAGTACACATTCACCGTGCTTGAATCAACCACATTGACAGCCTCTTCAAGGTGAATCTACTTTAGAAGAGTAGAAGAAAGGAACTCCAAAGTCTGTAAATCTTCAGCACAGCAACTTGAGGCTTTGGAGAAGAAGATGAATCTCTCAATTGATTCTAAGGTTTAGAATAGGAGAGATGTATTTATAATTGAGAGAGAATGCCAACTATAGGCTTTAGGTTGTGCCTTGAGTCTTGTAGAACAATTAGAACTCAAATAAGTAAACTTAAGAGAAATTAGAAGTGGTTTTCGAATCAGGATTCTAATATTGTGTGTGGTCCGATCGAGTGCAAGAAATGGTCTGCTCTAGCAGATGAGGTTCCGTTTCCAGAAAAATTTGCTCCACGTGTAACGGCTCAAACGAAGGAAGGATAAGCTTTAGCACTTGACATTCTATTTGGGTTTACTCGAGCACCCATAGTAAACTTATGTTTTCTTGAAAATCTCTTAAGCACTTTCAAACTTGGGCAATCCATTCTAAGAATTACATGAAACCTCCCCCAAAATAGCAAGCCAAGCAAAAGCCTCCTCCCTAGGTGGAGCCAAACCTTGCTTAGCCAGAGTAGAAGAGGCTTTGGGTTGTGTCGAATCTCCCTTGAAAAGGAAGTACAGATGAAATTGCAAAAAGTATTAGGTTTTCAAATACGACAATCTGCAACATCCCTGTAGATAAAAATATTAGAAAGAAGATTGACCAATGACTCATACTTAGAATCCTCAAAAAGACGCAAGGTTCTTATGAAAGAAACATTCCAGGACCCAATGCCCCCCAAACCCACACAACAGTCTTGAACCAGACCACAACCTTGAACAATCTAGGAAAAGACAAGAACAAGGGACCCACCGCCACTCAATCGTCAACTCAGAACTGAACTCGCCTTCCTTCCCGCACTTTAAAACCTACCCCGTCCTAAACATTTCCCCCCTAACAGACGCTAAATCCCCAACCCTCAGAATATTGCCCCACATACCCAACACAAAAAATTTACGGACTCTACTAGGTTCCCAACCCCACTCATCCTCACCATATTTAGCAACAATAATCCTTTTTCATAAAGCTTCCCTCTCCTCTCCAAATCTCCACCGCCACTTGGCCAAAAGACCCCAATTCTTGAATTCCAAGTTACCCAAGCCTAAAGCACCATTGCCTCAGGCCTAATAGCTTCCTCCCATTTGACAATATGCAAATTTCTTTTAGAACTCCTACCACCCCAAAGAAGTTCTCTTCTTAGACGATCCAATTGCTCCCTGACAACCACTAGCATTCTCAAAAGGGATATAATAGACCGACAAATTGGATAGAGAGGCCTTGATTAGGGTAATTCTTCTGCCCAAAGAGAGACACTTCCTTTTTCACATGGACAACTTTCTTTTAAAATTTACCGCCATAGGATTCCACAACTTTTTAGATTTCGCTTTGCCCCCAATAGGCAAACCTAAGTACGGTAATGGCAGATTCCCAAACTTGCAAAGAGCTTTGGAGTTAAGAACTGAACTTCATCGTTAGAGATTCCTACCCCCACCAACATGCTCTTAGAAAGATTTATCCTCAGACTGGAGGAAAGCTCGAAGCACCTAAAAATCCTTTTAAAACAACAATCTCCTCCCACCTTGAAAAACAAAAAGAATCGTATCATCTGCAAACTGAAGATTGGTGATAACTTATGCTCCTCTACCAACCTCAAAACCTTCCGTGATACCACAATCTTTAGCCTTAGAAAATAGCGCACTGAGAGCCTCTAACATAATGGTAAACAAGAAAGGAAAGAGAGGATCCTCTTGTCTAAGCCCCCTTAATGCATTGAACAAGTGAGAAGGAGAGCCGTTCACTAAAACTAAAAAAGACATCGACGAAATGCATTCTCGAATCCAGGAGCACCACCTTTCCCCGAAGCCAAATGTCCTCAACATATAGTCCACACAATTCCACTCAACATGTTCATATGCCTCTTCCATAACTATTTTAAAAATAACTCCAAGTTTCTTTGACCGTTTTCTTGCATCAATGAGTTCATTAGCAATAAGAACTCCAACAAGAATTTGTCTATTGTGCACAAAAGCTCCCTGATAAGGACCGATAATAAACGGCAGAACCTTCTTCATTCTGTTGACAAAGATTTTAGACAACAACTTTATATATAAAACCCACGAAGCTAATAGGTCTATACTGTTTAACATCCATGGCATTAGGAACTTTGGTAATGAGAGTAAAGAAAGTAGTATTAATTTCCTTACTCAGTTTACCCCTTCTGTGAAATTCCGTCAACATGTTGCAAAAATCTCTTTTCACAATGTCTCAAGCTACCTTAATAAAAGAGAAATTGAAACCATCTGATCCTGGTGCCTTATCTTCCCCATATTCAAACAAAGCCACTCTTATCTCCCCCACATTTTGTCAGTCACTCTCTCTCACTCTGGTAACTATTCACTCATTCACTTACACGCACTATACAAATCTCTAACCAACAAAGCAACGATCGGATATTGATCCCTGATTGTCCTTCCGAAAACAAAAATGCACGCCCATCTTACCATATATCTGCTGGGAAGGCAAAAATAATTGAGTGAGATCCGCGAAATGCGGTAGACTATGACGCTATCAGACTCATGTGATGTTGCGATAATCTCCTTTGAAATGGAACCCACATTTTAAAGTTTGGAGGATTTGGAATATTTGAGGTACAATGTACAATGTGTACAATGCCTCTTTATGGATCTTCTTGTTCGAGCATAGCAACAAATAATGCTCCGAAAGACAAATTGTCATAATATATCAGCTTTAATGGGCTTGTATATGTTGTAGGACACTTTGCCGGTGCCACTCCTTGTCCACTACCAGTAGTTTTTATTTGTCCAGAACTCAAAAGGCTGTGAGATGAGTTTCTGGTTTTTGCTGTCCTGAAGATAAGATGTATGGTGATAGGCGAAGTCACTTGGACATACTTTCTTGGGATGTCAATGGAACTCTCATGGCCTGGTTATCTGAGAAGAAATTACCTGACCAGAAAAGTCCAGGTATGGGCCCTCATTTTGGACCTGGTCTATAATCAGGTTTAGGTCTCCTCCAGTCGGGTCTACATCCAAAAACCCATGTATGATGTACCTGTGTATTAATATTAACTTTTATGATAACAGACCGAAAAAGTACTTTCTGCACTGCTTTGTTTGTGTCCAATCTCAAATATGTTATAGTTTCTAAGTTCACTTGGATTTCAAGTCGGGTCTGAGTCCAGTGGCAGTGGGGTTCAGCCCAGACATGTGCAAGGTTGATCAGGTGACGGGTCTGGTCCACCATGGACCCAAACCATTTACATCCCTACCTGAAGGTAAGGGTGGCAATAAATCGGGTCAGGTAGAGCACTGTGGATAACATGTATAGTTGTAGCTACATGATTGACAGGTTAAGTTGGCAGGTTATAGTGCAGCTAGTTGGGGTTTGGTTGGTTTTGGGTAAGGTTGGCCGATCAAATAGCAACAATAACGGGTTCAACTCCAATCCGACCCATGAATTAATTGGGAGTTTGTCCACCTGATCTCAACCTGAAAAAAAGGTTTTCCATAACTTTGAATAATAAGGTCAGATTTGTGACGGGTGGGGGATTGCCACACATGGACATGCTTAGGACCAGTGCAGGTTTAGAAGTTTTCACCTCTGATACAAATTATGGCTGCTCTGGGCCTGCTCTTGGCCTGCTCCGACCTGTGCAGGACCTATTTATATAAACAAATAAAATTTTCCTGAAATGTTTCACATTTTTTTTGCATTAAAAGAAATACATTGTGACCCAAATTAAATCTAACCCGGGCACATGATAAGATTGGGAGGTTGAATTTCGCAGAATCCTTTAGTAGCACAACATACCCTTTTAATGAAACAAGTTGGCCTCTTTGATCTGAGACTGCCCGGGCTTAAATAAAATACCTTAAGAAGACTAGGCAGAGACATTAGAAGTATGTGTTTTTAAACTAAGTTTCAGACACTGTATTAGCCAATTTCCAAACCTCTATGTACTGGCCGATAATATCTATTGGTGTAAAAAAGAACTGTGATTTTTAATTACTTTTAAATTGCTATAGATATACTGAACCAAACAAAAGTGTCATAAATATAAACAAAACAACAAAACATAATACAAAGGGTGAGAAGAAGAGAGACCAATTCACCTTTTTTTTTTTTTCTGTTACAGACTGAATAGAAACTGTGAAGGGACACACACATACCACTAGATCTCTCTCTCACCCTCTCTCTGCAAAAGCACAAATAGACCAACACTCTCTCTCTTTTCAGAAGCACAAATAGACCAACAAAGTGGCGTTGTCTATAGGACAAAAAAGACAGACAGATTCACGTGGATTGATGGTAACTTAGCCTAGATAGATATTATTCTTTCATAGGACAGCTTAAAGGTGGGGGCTCAGTGCCTTTTGGCGTGGACTTGGCAGTTTCATGATATGTTACAGAACCTTTTTCCTTTTCATGTGTGTGGGGTTCGATGCCTTGGAGGTTAGCTTAGGCAAGTGTCATCTTGCTCCCATTCCACAACTTGGGTTAGTCGTATATATTATTGAATTAAGGCTAGGGTCCGTACCATGAGCATGTATAGTTACACAACAATATGTATGCTTGTATTCATTCAGCTGCCTGGACATTGAATATGGATTCTGGCCTTTTTATCCTACGACTTATTAATGCCTCGTATGTGGCCCAACTCATGAAAGGACCAGACCTTTGTTTTCAGACCAGAGAGCTACTCCATAGGCATGTTGATGACAGATTTGAATGGTCTCAGAGCTCCTGTGGTAGGGGTGGCCTGGGTTACACATTTCACCATAGCCCGTAGAATAATTAGATTCCATGGTACAGATATTTCTGGGAGAAAATGATCAAGACCTCAATATGCACCTCTCAACATATTCCTACGTTTTCGGACCGCTTGAAGTGGCCATTCTTTTTTAAAAGGAATTTTCCAATATTCTGTTGATTTGATCAATTGACAATATATATATATATATATATATATATATATATATATCATAATTCATAAATGATCAGTCTGGTGTTGCCAAGCACTCCTCAAAGACTCATAGAGAGTAAATTTTGCGTTGTCTAATGAAAGGTTGGAAAATTAGTGACTCGGGCTTGACGCGTCCAACTCTAAAATATCAGCTGATAGAGAGTCAACTCGACGACTCTAGAAAATCAGATTTTCTTTAAAAAAAAAATATCAAATACTTATAAATTTTAGATATACATGCATTTATATGTATCAATAATAATAAATTCAAATTAGTACACTTCATTTCAATCAATCATTTTTAAATTACTTACTCCAAATCTCAGGTCGAGTTAATTCTGCAATAAAGTCAAGCCTTTGGTCAAAATGAGGTGGCTCGGCATAGTTGAGAGTCAGCTCACCAAGTGTTCCAATCTTGATTTTCTGTACAAATGGATTAAAAAGGCATGCAATACGACCAAATTGGATCTTATGAAGGTGAGAGATGCATCCATTCCAGCAATTTTAACTTAGGTTGCACAAATTCTAGGAATGTTTTAAGGCATGCCTTGCAACCTAGTTGTACATATGCAAGTATTCATGAGAAACTGTATGATCTTCAACCCAAGCACATATGGAAGTCACCCGAGTTTTATATATATATATATATATATATATATATATATATCAATGGTCCAAAATGACTCATTCAAAGATCCCAGCTAATAAATAACTCGCATATGCTGATGATTCTCAAAAGGCATTTAAACTGATTTATTACTTTTGTGATTCCATACCTACTTTGTTTTCCACCATATTTTCCAATTAATAATTAGAAGGCCTGAAAGTTAGAAAAAAATTGATCACTGAGCAAATACAGAATCATGAACATATATATAAATCCTTGGCAATTCTAAGATATTTGGAACTCCGGGCCTCCCACGTTACTATCAGCTGGCCTCAGGTCGCCATTGTCCATATATGCATTCAGCATATGGGCGCCCTTTGGCTAAAATGGAAGCTTACAGTGAACCTTTTTTGCAATATATTCGGACTGCTTTTGCCTAGACATTGTCAGGCCAAGCCAATTAGCCCGGTTGAGCCTCATGGTGTAAGGTTTTTGAGTGAGAAAATTGGGTACGTGCCCTTTGACACTAGCATGAAACAGGCCATGCATACGCTTAATCAGCTTGAAAACAGGCCATAGTAGAGTCCGTAAGTAGTAGTGCCTCCTTGATAAAACTTCCTTGTGCATCCATGACCATATAAAAACAGGCTAGAATTGCCTAAATTAGAACACCCAAACCACCCACTCACCAACACCCCCCCCCCCCCCCCCCCCCCCCCCCTAATAATAATAATAGCCCCTTATCCATCTATAATGGCTACTAATCAGAGGTACGATTGGGCTTTATCCTCATAATACAAGGAAACTGCATTTCTAGTATAGGGTGAAACCATAAAAACCGACTTCTTTCAAAGTAAGAAATGCTGGAGAAACTACATCGAGCAAGGCAAGGCATATCCCTTTTTCAAATGGACAAGCGGGATCCATTCTTGGCCGTCGCCTTGTTAAAATTGATTGAGATGTGAATTTTTTCAAGTGAGAACATTAGTATGGGGAAGTGAACTTATGATGCAACATTTCTAACTTTTACTCCACATGCCCCTTTTTTTACCATAGAAATATGTGATAAAGTGTCGTAAAGTTTTAAGACAATGTTTTTTAATCTCTCACCTCTTATCACAGTGTGACATTTCCTACTTTCCCTCATATTATCCAAACAAATATTTTACCACACCTCTACTTTTACTTCAACGATAACTTACATTTACTTTCTCCATGATCTGAAGTCCAACTCACCTTTACTCCACACATGTAAACAGGCATGCTTGAGTAGAACTCACCCAAGCCAAAAGACGACAAAATGAGCATCAATTCAAGACTCACATCCGAATATGAGCCACAGCCCCAAAATGAGCTAGACGAAAGAGACATTGACAGATTATCCACGCCCATGTTTGGATCCTTGGAACTGCCCTGCACTCAGTTCACCTGTAAATAGCATGGCAAGAAAATATAATCATATTTCAGGTTATCCAACTCACGAACCTTTACTTGTTACGTGCGAACCAAGTGACATGCACTAGGATTAACAAGATCCAAATGCACTTGTGGAAATAAGAAAATAACTTTGAGTCATTAGCTGATACAATCCTTAATTCATCTGCTTGACAACTAGTAGCATACCCTTAAAACCATCCTCTTCCAGCATTCTCGATTAATATAGAAACAAAAAATAAATATGCCGACTTGGTCAAAAGCCATAAACTCTCAAGTCAGTAGCTATTACCTTCAAGCCAGTAAACTAAAGCTCGAATGCACTAAACAATAGGCAACTGCCTCCCAATACAACTTGCAATACAGAGGTAAAACCCAAAAATCAAAGAACATCTGAGATCATAAACACACAAACAGAGAGAATGGTAATTTACAAGACCCAGACAGCAATAAAAGACGGTGAAGAAATAAATGAGTCCCTACTTCCAACACTATTTTCTGCACATCAGATCAGTCAGTTTAGATCTACAGCCGTTGTTAAAACTGGTGTTTCATATCTTAATATCACATGCATGTATTTAAACAAATTAGTTGGGAGTTATGTGGGAAATGCGGTTAAACACACAGGGCACATGTTTGTGTGCAACCATCTGAATCTGGATTGTGTTCTCTATAACTCAGCTCCCCGGCTACACTAAGAAATCATCTAAAGACCTGGAAGGGTGATCAATTGAATGGTGACAGGCCTGTTGAGATTTAAGTCTAAGCACATTGCACCATCCAAAGCTCAATTCTATTAGACACAAAAAACTTGTGCTGGAAAGCACAAAATGGAGGTTTAGATTTTGTTGGTTTGCAGGAAAGTATACTTAGACATGATGGAACAGTAAGAAAATGGAACATGCTAATCCAATTTCCACTAAGCATGGGAAGGAGCTCAGGTGTAATGCAACCAAAGAGGAGCTGCAAGCATAACTGGGAACAAGTTGAACTCTACCTCAAGTCGGATGATAACCATGTACTCAGAACTCTTCGAAGACTCCCAAGGGCAACAAATAGATTGAGATGCTGATTGACAATAGACTCAACAATATGAGTAAAATAGGAATCAAAGAAAAAAGGCTTTTTTTTGGGGTGGGAGGGAAAGCATAGCAGGAGCAACTGACTCGTGTATTGCTTTGCTGCAATCTGAGCCATGACCTCAATGTCAAAATGTAAAACCTGGCTGCTATAGTACAATGCTCAACTCCAAGAGATAACTCTCCCCTCACACAACAGCAAACATGTGGATATTGCCAGGAGGCCCTGATATAAGAACCATGCACCTCTTCAGAAATGTATTAAAATTTCCATCGATCTAACTGCAGCTTAGCTTCAGCCATGTCCTTCTGTGCCTTCTTCCTTCGATAAAATATTGGACAATCCCGACTGCACAAGAAAACACATAACATCCACTGCATTAGTTGAATATAGCTAAGGTGCATAGTAGTACACTATGTCGAAGAAGAAAGGAGAAAACCTTGTACAAAGCACGTCTTGGTGAAGAGAACCTTGGCATTCCTGGCACTGCGTCCACAGCCTCCCGAAAACCATCTCCAAATCAGATACTGCAAATGAAAACGAAATCACAAGAGCTGTTAGAAAAACATCACTGCGTCCTTCAGCCCATCTGGAAACCTTCAAAGAATGACAAGTTGAGAGCAGTGAAGGAGAAAATAAGAACCATTTCTAGGATGTTGAGGTGCAACTGTGAGGCATTTGTCATGTTATAACAGACTATCTCAAGATAAGAGTACATTAATTGCAGAGGTAAGTTGCAAGATAAATGTGGTAAGGAAACTTCTTCCAGTAGGATATTCCAAACTCAATTTTAGTGGTAGCTCTATCAGCAAACCAAGCCCAGCCAGAGGTTGTCTTGCAAGCGCGCGCCAACACACGAGTGCACATCTTTTATGAGGAAAATTTAAGATTGTTGAGTGTGTGTCTATATATATATATATATATATATTTATAGGGAGATGCTCCTATGAGAGATCTCTCACCTTAAATGAGAGATTGGGTGGGGGCCCTCACATCCATATCCAGGGGAGGAATCAGGAATTTTATTTAGGGGGGGCCAAAGAAAAAAAAGACTTTAAACAAAATAACTCTTTTTTTATCTACATAGAAGAATTTGCTTTAATCAAAACCTGTTCTCCCATGATTAATCATAAGGAAAATACTTTTTTTTTTATATTTATCCATGGTAGATAAATTCTGATTGGATTAAAATTTTATGTAATAAGGGAAAAGTTTAAGGCATCTCAAAATAGACCAAATCCTCGAAAATTTTCATTTAAATAGGATTTTGGCCCACTTTCATATTGATCACTTGCAAACAATTGTGAACAATAAATCATGACAAATTTGTTTATTTTATTGATCAATTTGATGGCAGGCCATCTTTTATTAGAATGAATTCTTGCGAGGGCTTAAGAGGGGGGCCATTTACTTTAAACATTTTATCTTCATAAATATACCCCAATAAGGAACCTCACAAACTCTTCTTGAGTCAACTTTATAAATTTTTCATACTTATAGTTTATAATTATACTAAACATAATGTAATAAATTAAATAATAACCCTTAGCCCTTTTTTAAAAGACCCCGGTTGCTTCAAGACTGGATAGCTGAGAAGTGAGACAAAAGTCACTCCCTATTCATGCAAAATCTCAAAAGTGACAGTGGGGTTTTTTCGGTATAACTAACTTAGTATCGTCATCATATATAAATTTGTGATCCAGACCCATATTTGAAATCTAAACCATTCAAAAAACACGTTCCCACCAATTTTTATCAATTTAAAAGATTTTCCTCCATTTGGATTTATTATGACAAAAAATCATAATAAAATGGCACATGAAACTAATTATTTTTTAATCTGCATTGTATACAACTACGATTGGATAGAAATTCATTTTATAAAAGAATACAAAAGCCAAGTAATTTTGAGTGGTTTGGATTTCATGTATGAGCATCAATGAGTGAGAATCACAATGATGCATCGTTTCCTACTATATGTACCAATTGTAATCTACTAAAGCAAATAAATTCCAGAGATGGGTTCTGTTCTTCTCAAACATACCTTGAACTTTCATTAAAACCTTAAAAATTTGTAACGATAAGGGAGGACTCTCGATCTAGATCCCAATACTCCAAGCAAACACAAATGTAAGATGGGAAGAAATCTATTCTTTGATCCTTCATACTTATTTCTTTCTTTCTTCCTTCCTTAATTCCTTCTTTCCTTCATTCCCTTGCATTTCCTTAATGCCTTTCCTTCATTCCATTTTTATTTCTTTTTTTGCCAAAATCAGCTAAGATTGTGTCAGCATAATTCTAGGACCGGTGATTAGAATTACTAATTGCTATCAAAAGGGTGCAATCCATAATTGATGGGCATATGATAGGGGGGGCCACAGGATCTCTAAAAATGGAGATTTTCATATCTTTGGGGGGGGGGGGGGGGGGGGGGGGGCGGGGGCGGCGGTGGTTGCGGCTGGCAGAATTCCGCCCGTCTATATCCAATGGCAACAACTTAAATGTAAGGGCAGGTGAGAAATATCTCTCATAGGAGCATCTCCCATATATATATATATATATATATATAGAGAGAGAGAGAGAGAGAGAGAGAGCATCTAGACTCTGAAAATGAAGATATGTAAAGAATCCTTTAAAATGGTATTACATTTCCAAGCACTAGACTCTCCCTCAAAGATTCTGCTTTCACTAGTGCATCGGCTTCCATATTAGTTTCTATAGGAATGACACCAAAAACATACATCATCTGCCAAACCACTGATAGTTTGTTGGCAAGAAACCTTAGTCTCAGAAGTGTCAATAGGGAGCAATTCTTTGTTACTATGTTGGAAGTCCCACTCTCCTGGAACTGTTCCAGTCTAGCAAATGATATATAGGCTATGTTCTGCCAAGAGGTACCTTTCACGGATTGCATGAGAGGTAAAAATCTAAATTTCTTGTTGGACCCACTTGATGCATTTCAATCATGGAAAGATAGTGAGATGAAAGGTCTCATTATGGATATGATTATGGGAGAAAATACCTCAATCAGATGATTATGGGGCCTTGAAGCATTACGGTTTCTTAAGTTACATTTTCTTTTTTGCTCTGTTCTGAAGTTACATTTTTGAGAGAGAGAGAGAGAGATGGCCCAACTGGGGGCTTGGACGTATGCAAAACAATGACCTCCAAATCCAATTTCCTTTTTTGCTCTCATTATGGATAGTGAGATGAAAGGTCTCATTATGGATATGATTATGGGAGAAAATACCTCAATCAGATGATTATGGGGCCTTGAAGCATTACGGTTTCTTAAGTTACATTTTCTTTTTTGCTCTGTTCTGAAGTTACATTTTTGAGAGAGAGAGAGAGAGAGATGGCCCAATTGGGGGCTTGGACGTATGCACAACAATGACCTTCAATTTCCTTGTTAGCTTTTGTTTTATTTTCCACTGTCCATCGTAAGTGGGTTTGTTTTTTTCACCTTCTCAATTAATAGTAAAGGATTTCATCAAAATAAAGGGAAGAGAGCCTTAGCATAAGGGATGAATAGCTGTCTCCAAAACGACAAAAAGAAATGTAGAAAGATGCAAAAGAACACAGATTAGGACAAACGGCCCAGTCTTCTCCTAAGATCCCCTGCTTTGCTCATAAATCTGACACCTTGCTTCCCTCAAGATATTATGGAACTCTACAAGGATGTAAGTAAAAATATGAAAAACCTCTATTATAATGAAGCGCAGATTCCAAGGGCACTCACATCTATTAGGGGATGCTTTACTAAGAGGTACCTCTCATGGATTGCGTGAGAGGCAACTCTTTTTCCATCACATCCCTGCCAAATCTAAACAAATGAATTTGCAGTCATTTGGAACAAATCTGAACTATATCCACCGTTGGATTAAACTTTCATGAAAAATGCAACTTAAGAAACCATAAATCTTTAAGGTCCCTAAATTAATGGTTGTGATCAACTGATTGAGGTATTTTTTTTTCCCATAATCATATCCATAATGAGACCTCTCCATCACTCTCCTCCCATGTTTGAAATGCATCCAAGTGGGTCCCACAAGGGGCTTAGATTTTTACCTCACACGCATACCTCTTAGCAGAACATAGCCTATATACTACCATGAGAGGTACCACGCACACCTGCTGGTATGTAATCAGTAACTTGGAGACCTGATTTATACTTTAACGTTGTAATGCTCTGATGCCATGCCCAGTGAACATTCAAAATTTTCCCAACCCATTTGGAGATTGGAATACCTGCCTCACTTGAGCATGGATCCTTCAACATTCAGATCAGAATGAGAAATGAATATTGATGCAACTTGACATTTCCCTAGGTCCAGTTACTTGACTTATCATATCTAGGACGCCAATGTCCTCATTTAAACTTTCTTTTTATATAGTAATAATAAAAAAAATTGCAGGTGCATGTGATTTGCCACAGTTTTGTAATAATGAACTTAGAACATTGATGTGATGTCATGATTCCCTGGGTCCAGTTACTGGACAATGCATATCTAGGATGACAATGTTCTTATCCAAACTTTCCTTTCAAATGATGATGATGATGATGACAATAACGATGATGACGACAATAAAAATAATAAAGAATGTGTGTACATACCATTAGCCACGGTTTTGCAATATAGTTCAGCTTCTCTTCCCTTGCAGTGTGAGCAAAGTGTTTGATCTGCATTGCTGGAACCAAATAAAGCAAGAGGTCCTAATCCATCATTAAAAAAAACAAAAAAACAACAACAACAGCAACAACGAAATTGAAAAGGTAAAAAAAAGTAGAATTCTAAAGTTAAAAAAGTAAAGTAGAATTTTATGAATAAAGTAAAAAAGTACTGATAATTCTAACCCCACGAAGTACAAGAGAATTAGGTAACCCAAATCTACAACTATAGATTTTTTTCAACTCACTTTTTAGCAAACCTATCTGTACATTTGCAATCGATAACAGAATGTAAGTCCCAACTTTTTTTTGGATAACATGTAAGTCCCAACTTTTTCTCATATAATATTGAAATCTCCACACAGCTTCACTTTTCTTTAATACCTACAGGATTATATTGCTTGAATCTCATTTGGTTATCACCTTAACATAATAATTTTCCTTTAAGATTCCCAACACGTCTCTAACCGCCAAAACCACTCATTAGATGCAACGATACCAGCCAGACCAGAAAAAGAATATAGAATTTCTCCTTTATCTTTTCACAAAATCCTGCCAATACCCCCATCCTTGGTTTCCTTCAGAAGTTCCATAGACATTAAAACAGATCCACTCATTTGGCGAGCCAACCCAATTGATGATGCAAACCTTTCCTCCCTTCCCAAGTAATGTTTCTCAATTCATCATGATAGTTGACCCTGAGATGTCACAAAATCCCTCTCTTGTTGAGCCAATGTGTCATTCTCACCTTGATCAATTCCCTTAACTCTTCTTGAGACTGTTGACTTTCAAAAATTATTTTGTTCCTCTCTTCCCATGGTGAACATTGCCCATGGAACCATTCTCCACAGTATCTGCCCTCTCTTATCAAAAGGGCATCTGTCCCATGTAACAATAACATCCTTCCAATTATTCCGCTCCCACCCACTGCATGCCAAATAAGTCAATCAATCTGCACCATATGGAATATGACTATTCCATGAGACTCAGAAATGTGATTAATTGTTTCTTCCTCCATCCTGTATAGAGCACAAATAGGCAATGTATTCTATGGTCAATACCCCTTATCCTGAGGACATCCATCGCAGACACCTTTCCAGTCAAGGCACCCAAAAGCTACTCTTGGGAGGAAGAAGACCATTCCAACCAAAGAGCATAGAGATCCCCAAGAAGCTGCTGCAACCAACTTTCTAAAAATAGATTTTGCAGAAAATTTACCACACAATCCTGCTTCCAAATTCTCGTATCTGGTGAGTCCGCAAATTAAAAAATTGTTAAGAATAGATTAGGACACAACCAACAACAACTCTTGACAATGACCACTTTTATACAGACCCCATGTGACTTTCCCACCCAATACATCATAACATTAATTAATAGCAAAACCTTTACACAAAGAGACGATACATAGATGGAAACCTCGACTAGAATAACAAATTCCCCACCCATATCTTCCAAAAACCTGACTCTGGATCCTTCTCACTCACGAAAAACCACACAATAGAAGAAGACTATGTGCACACTAGATTTTGGCTACCCAACTTGACACAAATTCCTCCACACCCTAGGGCCTAGACGACTTAGACCTATTAACTCTACCCAGCTCCTACGACCTTTGTATCTTCCTCTCCCTCAATCTCCACCGCCAATACGGCCCAATTTCTTGTCTTGATTCCTCCCACCCCCTAAGCCCCCTGCCCCATTCAATTTAAAGCATTTCCCCTATTTACAAATGGATACCTTTCTTCTCTTTATTTCTAACCCATATAACTCTCTTTGAAGTCTTTCGATTCTATTAGCCACTGCCACAAACATGTTGAATAAAGAAGAGTAATGTGTAAATTCACCAATATCAACTTATTTAATTAACGTGTCCCGCCAAAGACAGATAATGTCCCTACTAAGTTGCCAACTTTACTTCCATCTTTTTTAAGCACCAGGTCCCACTTAGTTAGCTATAGGATTGGAACCCCAAGAGACCCAACTATGTAATTCGTAACTTCCCTGCTTTCCGACTAACAATTTGTTCAAGGCACCGATCATTAAAAAAACTGTTTTGAGGTCTTCAGACCCAAGACAATCAAAGGATCGCACACCTTTGATATTTTCCACCTCACCAGCTGAAGCTTCACACAACAGTTAAGTGTCATCATCAAACTATAAATGTTGAATTTCCAATCATCTCTCCCTTATTGAAACCCACGCATCATATTAAGGGAATGAGCTTTTCCATTAGGCTCCATAATCCTTCCCCTAGATAAAAGGAGAGAAGGGGGCACCTTTGCCACAAATCTCCTGTGCTTCTAAATAATACTTTTGGTAACCCATTCACTAATTCAAATAAGGAAGTTGTAGAAATACATTACTTTACACATCCCCTCCACTTAGGCCGAAATTTGGTGAAGCATATAAATCAGAAAATCCCATTCCACATGATCAAATACCTTCCCCAAATCAATTTTAAATTATACCCTTTATTGTTTCATCATTTTTAAGAATGAATAGTTCCATGTGCAATTAGCACACCATCTAGCATTCACGGATTTTCTACAAGCGCTCCTTCTTGTTGACCTAAAATACTCAGTATAGCCTCCCACATTCAATTTGCCAATAATTTTGATAAAATCATATACAAGCATCCAACCAAGATAATAGATCTAAAGTCTTGTACTCCTTATGGTTGTCAGTTTTCAGATTTTCAGAATTAAAGAAAAGAAAGTAATATTGAATTTGGCACCAAGGCTTACCTCTCAGAATTCACCCAAGATTCCATATAATGTTTCTTGAGAAGTCGCTATCTTGTCTGAATGAAAGAGAAATTGAAACTATCAGTGCTGTATCACCATCTAGACTCCCTAAGGTTTGAAAAACCTCCTCTGATGGCCCATCCAAAATGGGTCGAATGAAGCCCTCCAATGTGAAACTCTAAATTCCGCATGTGAGTCTGCTAATTGACCTTTCCATTTCAAAGAAAGGATAAAGTTGGCTCTCCTCCTACTATTTGCAATGGTGTGGAAGAATTTGTGTTTGTTTTCGTCCTTCAGCCATAAAGCTCTAAATTCCTACCTCCAAAGAACTCCCCTCATTTATAATGACATCCCAAAGTTCCCTTTTCAAGTTACCTCCTTCCACTCTCTCCCACTGCATTTAGCCTCTTCCTCCAAATACCACTTGTTAATCATACTTTCCAACGTCGTCATTTCTTTAGTTCTCTTAAACATCCCCTCATTCTAGGTGAGGAAAAGTTTTTCTATGTTGGTGGATGGCCCCTCAAGTTAAAAGAGGTAAGCTGAAGAGGACATTATTAGAAATAGTAAAGATAGATCTGAAGAAATGCACCTTATCTAAAGATTTGGCCCAGGATACTGTGACGATGAAATAGAATTCATGTCCTTGACCCTACATAGTTGAGACAAGGCTCAAACATCTCGTTCTTCCATGTGGGGAGAAGTTTTTCTATGCAAGTAGATGGCCCCTCAAAGGAAAAGGAGTAGGCCAAAGAAGACATGGATGGAAGTAGTAAGGAATAAGGATAGATATGAAGAAGTGCAACTTATCTGAGGATTTGGACAAGGATAGACTGGAATGGCGAAACAGAATTCATGTAGATGAACCCAAAATTGTCGGGACAAGGCTTTGATGATGATGATGATTCCATACCTTGAGTTTTTCCTTCCAACATTTTCAATTTCCTTGACACTCTAAAGCTCACCATCCTTGTACATGGAAGTTTTGCCACTAGCTTTGTAGTATGTTGATAGGGCCCAGATGTCTCGGGCAAGCATTAATAAATGTGAATACATTGCATAAAACAACTTAGAGGGAGCCTTTCAGCCAGAAGACCCCCTTGCATTGTTGACTTTGAAGTGTGACAGAAGATAAAGAAACACCAATTCCTCGAAACTAAAGACAAACTCGAGAATTATTGATTTATTGAAATTACAAATAAGCACTAAGAATGACACTCTGGGAAGTTGTGGTATCAACTGTTAAGATCCCTTAGACTTTTCTCCCCTATTTAGTTGCCATGCATTCCCTTTTAAGTTTCCTGATGAGGGATGAATAATGTCTCAAGGTTTCCCTGCTCCTGTATTCATCCTTTATCATTAATAAAACCGCCCACATGTTACTGATAAATAGTAAAAAACAGTAAGCATGATGCTTTTTTGTTTACGATGTGCAAGGACGAAATCTACGTTTTGGGTTGTATAAGAAAGAAATGCACATGCAAGTAAATGCTAGGAATAAAAACAGTATCAGGAAAATAGCTATATGTGGCTGCAGTTTCTTACAATTTGATGCCTCAAAGTAATTAAAGTACGCAGTGAGAATACTAATATAATGCTGTATAATTTAAGTATTCAGTTCTTCTGCATGAAACTAAAACATTAAAAACTAACCTAAGTAGAGCCTTGCAGCCAATGCAAGTAAGTTGCTTCTTTGCGAATTTCATTATACCACTGTTTGAAGGAGTTGAAATGGAAACAGCTCTTGTGTGACTACCATGGAGAAGCTCCTTGCTTGCATTCTTCAGTATAGGCTCAAAAATTCTCAACAATGGCTGTAATAAGACAAAAACTTGAATAAAAGTCAAGCAAAAAAGAAAATAACAAGTCAAAAGGCAGATATGGAATTCACCTTGCTAATTTGATTTTCAAGATAGTATTGGGGGTCTATTGGTATGTTATTCTCCAGCACATAAATAGGATCTTCTGACTTTTCATAAGCCTGTTCATGATAAAACAGTGAAAAGGAAATGATTATAAACTTAAAAAAGAAAATTCTTTAAATTACAAAAAATTCATGGCCCATACTTGATGATTACCTTTGCCCCTTTAGCAGCTTTAATAATGACGTAAGGAACACGGTCTCCAACATTTGGAGCAGTGGCGGCATCCCTCTATTCAGCACAACGAAGACAGACTTAAGAATAACAGGCCAAATATGTATACTTTTTTGTAACTCTAAAAATTTTATCGCACCAAAAAATCCCAAAAAACAACACAGACCAAATATGTAAATGGCTGTTGGAATAAAGTAGCAATGACATTGTCAACCCATTGGTGGCTTGTTGCAGCCGTGGTAAGCATAGTTCAATAAATCAGCCAATATGTACCAATATCAGCCCATACTGGGACAATATTGCCCTTCGATATCAGTCGTGGAGTATTACAAAATATCGGAGTAAATATCAGTACTCTTGGACGATATTTTCAAAATGTCGACAAAATATCGGTATCACTGATATTATCAAAAGTTAAATTTATTAACTTTTCAAGAAAAAATCATTAATACTAACCAGATGGCTAAGCCTAATTGCAGGCAAAGATCAAAGAATAGTTCCTCCTGAGGGGATAAGCAACTAGTGTCTCTTGTCCATGTCATTGAATAGGTCTAAATGGAAAGCATTCAAATTAATGCTTATCAAGTGAAAAAAAGTAAAATATCTGAAATACTGTCAGATTTTAGATTTGTATGTCCATATTCATCATTGGTTATCCAAGCCGAAACACAATTATATTTGTGTCCACTGAATGACGGTAATGCCCCACCCTACACGCTTGCGTGATATTGTCCGCTTTGGCCCACAGGCGCCTCACGGTTTTATTTTTGGTAGGCCTCAACCCACCAAAAGGCCTCATGCAAGGTAAGGGTATAAGCGACTCTGGGGCGTCACAATCCACCCCCCTTAGGGCTGCACGTTCCTGTGCAGTAGCCTGCCAATCCATGTAGCCTGCTAACCTACTTGGCCTGACCACATGGAAATCCGCCCACTTGCACCAGACCACGACAGGGACCCACACTCGAACTAGTCGAGAACCTGACTCTGATACCATTTGTAACTCCCCACCCTACACACATGCATGAAATTGTCCGCTTTGGCCCACGGGCCTTGCGGTTTTGTTTTTGGTAGGACTCAACCCACCAAAAGGCCTCATGCAAGGAAAGGGTGTAAGCGACTCTGTGGCATCACAATGGCTATACGTAAAAGGCCTTCAGTCAAAGAATGTGTCAAGAAAACTAAGTAAAAATGTCCAAATCCTACCTTGCGCATTCGTTCAGCAAGTTCTACATGTGCTGCCTTTACTGCATAGTCATCTCCTGTTTTCGTCAGGCCCTGGTTTGCCGAACAACCATTAAGAAATTACAAAAGAACCATCACAAGATCAATGTCTCGCTGTATGGAGATATTTTTTTCTATGAAATTAATCTCTCACCTTGGTTATGACCAGGAGTGAAAGATCCATGCGATTCATGAGAAGATCAGAAATTGTATTCTTAACATACTGAACTGCACCTGGAATGTCTCGATCAATTAGAATCTTATGAAGACATTCAGTTACCAGGTTTTTTACCAGAAGACAGTTGTCCCTTCTAACCGTTTCAATGCCTGCCAATAACAAAAGGAATAATTAGAAAACAAGTCAATAATAAATATAAAATATAAACAAAAAAGAAAGAAAGAAACTCAGATGAGCACTTTATTTCACCTTTGGTGTCCATTTTATCAAACTTTTCTGGGTTTGTCCACAAGAGCCCAGCATATCTCTTTTTGCTGATTAACAGGTAGGGATAATAGATCTTCTCAAACTCTAATTTGATTGGCTTCAAAGTCAATCAAAGCAAATTAGTTAAATAAGGTAAACAACATATGCCAAGCTTCATATAAATTCATTCCAGAGTTGCAACTTGAGAAATTTAAAATCAAATACAACAATAGTTTCAACTGACTAAAATGTAGGGTCTTGAAACATTTTCACAGTGCCATATCTGCAATGAAACTTGACACCAGGAAAGCCAGTACCAAAAATATCATCATGAACAGTTATCTCAGCATACCAGATCCTCTGTACAAATTTTACACAGTTTGGCACTGCACTGAAAGGAAATTAAGCTAAGCAAAACCAACTAGACAACCAAGATAGTGCATATCAAGTATAATTGCTTTAAACTCTATACTATACCTTGGTGAAAGTGCTGCTGATGTATTCTGCTGCTTCCTTTCCCAAGCTCATTGCCGCCTCTATGGTTGGCACACCGAATTGTACCATTACAGAATCAGTATCTCCATAAATTACCTGATGCAACAAAGAAATTTTTCTCATTCAAAAATGGAAATGTCAGAATGCATTTTGGGGACTCCATAATACAGTTGTCAATCTTTTTTGTTAAGCTTGGCCTGTTAAGCTTGGCCCATGGCCCATGAAGGAACTCAAGGCCCATCAGTCAATCCAGTCCAGCAACAACTGTACATATTTTAGTAATTGATTGCTTTCCTAACTTAGATTAGTAATTAGTGTAATTAGCTAGTTTCCTATGTAAGAGCCTTGATTAAGGCATGTATATTCCTATATATTGGTGATCATTCTCCAAAGGAAGTCAGAACATGATACAAATCAGTTTCCAAGAGCTCTCGTTCCATTCTTGTATTTTGCAATTGTGAGAATGACATGGTATCAGAGCTACTGATTCATGCCCTAGCATTCTAAGTTTCCTCAAATCTCAAGGACCTATAGATCCTCCCTGCTTCCACGTCTGGAAGCTCTTGGTGTATCTCCGATCATCTCCAATCGTCTCCGATCATCTCAAATCATCTCAGATCAGGCGTGGCCCACCTAAGATCGTCTTCAACACCTCTGCGGAACCAGCCCAAGTTGGTCGACTGGAATTCTCAGTTATTTTGGTGATTTTTCAAGAATTTTTTTCTATTCCCAGGTCGGTCTTCTACTGCATTCAGTGAATCATCAAGTTTATTAATCTGTTTTCATCTCAGCCGTCCAAAAAGTTGGATCTGGACTGTTTTTGGATGAATCTTCTTCCATAAGTTGCGTAAATCTTCTGTGCTTTCATCCATATCATCTGATTTGCAAATTGATTTTCTGGTGGGGCCCACATCCAAAACCCAACCCAATTTTTTGGGTCGTCAGTCCTGTTTTGGGTCGTCAGTGACTGTATCAGCTCTTTTGCACTCAAACTGTTTTCATCCACTTCTTGCTTGCTTTAATTACTGTTTCACTCCAATTTTTTTTCCCATCTGACATTGAGATGGAAAAATCTGAGGTAACTTTGATCAAGTTCACTGGAAAAAATTACCCTGCCTGGTCTTTCCAATTCCAAATCTACCTAGAAGCTAAGGAATTGTGGGGTTTTGTTTCAGGTGCTGACCCTAAACCCACTGAGGATGAAAAGAAGATATCCTCTTGGCATACTAAAGATGCCAAAATCAAATCATGGATTCTGGGATCCGTCGAGCCACATCTGATTATGAATCTCAAGCCCTACTCAACCTCTAAAGCCATGTGGGGGTATTTGAAGAAAGTATACCATCAAGACAACTCTGCGCGTCAATTTCATCTTGAATGCGCCATTGCTGAATATGCACAAGGGACCTTGTCGATACAAGACTACTATTCAGGATTCCGTACACTGTGGTCGGAATACGATAGTATTAAATATGCGGATGTGGCTGACAATGTTTTAACAGTGATACAAGATCTTCAGGCCTCTAATCAAAGGGATCAGTTTTTGATGAAATTGCGCAGTGAATATGAAAGTGTCCGATCTGCCCTGATGAATCGGACGCCATTACCTTCCTTGGATGTTTGCTTAAATGAACTCCTACGCGAAGAACAACGTATTGCGACCTCGGCTCATATAGCGCAACAAAAGACAGAGACTTATTCAGTTGCGTTCTCGGCTACTAAAACTTCTCAGCCTCCACCACGCGACTTGAGCAAAACGCAATGTTACAGTTGTCAAAAATTTGGGCACATTGCAACTCAATGCAAACAGAAGGTCTGCAGTTACTGTAAAAGGTCGGGACATATCATCTCTGAATGTTGCCGCCACCCACAACGTCCATTACCATAGCCTCAGACTCCACAGTATCAGACTCCACCATATCAGCCTCTGCATGCGTATGTTGCTTCTTCGGTTATGCCTGCTTCTACATCTGCACCTTCACAGCCTGGGCCCTCATCCTCTCTTACTCCTGAATTGGTTCAACAGATGATTGTCAATGCTCTCTCTACTTTTGGTCTCTCAGGTACATCCCCTCCATCTTCTCCTTGGTTCCTTGATTCCGGGGCGTCTAATCACATGACGTCTTCCTGCGCACCACTCTCCAATGTGCGAAGATACACTGGCCCTCTTCAAATACAAACTGCTAACGGGGGTCATGTTCCCATTACTGCTGTTGGTGACATCCCTGGTCCCATGCCATTGAAAAATGTTTACCTTTGTCCTAATTTAACTTCCAACCTATTGTCAGTCGGGCAACTTGTTGAAAATAATCGTAACATCTCTTTTTCTTCTTCTGGTTGTGTTGTGCAGGATCCGATGTCCGGGAAGAAGATCGCGAGGGGGCCTAAGTGTGGACACTTGTTTCCACTGGATTTTTCTAAAATTTCTAGGAATCAATTTGACAACAATGTGTTTTGTTTTTCTCTTAGCGATAACTGCCGATTGTGGCATAATAGACTCGGACATCCTAATTCCAAGGCTTTGTCCCTTATGTTCAATTCTGGTTTATTCAATAAATCTATTGGTTTATCTTCTTGTGTGCCTTTTGATTGTGCTACTTGTAAATTGGGAAAGAGCAAAACTCTTCCATTTCCTCATTCCACTTCACTCACCACTCAGTGTTTTGATTTAGTTCATAGTGATGTATGGGGAATTGCTCCAGCTCTTTCCCACGCTCACTATAAATATTTTGTGACTTTTATTGATGATTTCAGTCGGTTCACATGGGTCTACTTTTTGCATTCCAAATCTGATGTTTTTAATGTTTTTAAAAAAAATTTAGCTTATGTTGAGAATCAATTTTCCACCTGCATTAAAATCTTGCGATCTGATTCAGGCGGGGAATATGTGTTCTCCGATTTTCAACGGTTTTTGCAAAACGAAGGCATTATTTCTCAAAGAACTTGTCCTTAAACTCCACAGCAGAATGGCATCGCTGAAAGGAAAAATAGACATCTCCTTGATATCACTCATTCCCTTCTTCTTGAATCATCGGTTCCTACCCGTTTTTGGGTTGAGGCACTGGCTACAGCAACTCATCTTATCAATCGTATGCTATCAACCTCCATTGAAAATCAAAGCCCATATTACCATTTGTACAAGACCTATCCATCCTATAAAGATCTTCATGTTTTTGGCTCCACTTGCTTTGTGCACTTACCTCCTTCTGAGAGAACCAAACTAACCGCACAATCAGCTCAGTGTGTGTTTTTAGGTTATGCGCCCTTCCAGAAAGGGTTCATTTGTTATGATCCTCACATTCGCCGTTTACGTACCTCTAGGAATGTCGTTTTCTTTGAACAACAGTATTTTTTTCAAAAACATATTGATCCTCCTGACTCCTCCTCTTTCGTGTCTTTACCTGGTTTTTCTGACACCCCGTCAGTTGTTCGTTTTCATCCTAACTTTGTGTATCACAGACGGAACAGAGAAGCGCCTCCCAGGGATCCCCCTCCTGATCTTCCTCCGACATCCGATCCACAACCGGCACTTGGTCCATCTGGCCCTCCTTCATTGCGTCGCTCTACTCGCATTTCGGTCCCACCCGACCGCTATGGGTTTTCCCATACTTCCTTAATGGCCACTTTGTCTTCTTCTTCCATTCCCCGATCCTATTCTCAGGCTGTGCAGGATACATGTTGGAACAAGGCTATGCAAGATGAATTGGCTGCTTTAGAGAAAAATTATACGTGGGATATTGTCCCCTCTCCTGTGGGTGTCAAACCTATTGGCTGCAAGTGGATCTTTTCTCTCAAGTTAAAATCAGATGGCACTCTAGATCGGTATAAGGCGCGCCTTGTTGCTCTCGGAAATCGGCAGGAATATGGCATTGATTATGATGAGACTTTTGCTCCCGTCGCCAAGATGACCACCGTCCGCATCATCCTTGCTGTTGCTGCATCTCAGTCCTGGCCTCTCTATCAAATGGATGTAAAAAATGCGTTTCTTCATGGTGATCTCAAAGAAGATGTTTATATGCGTCTACCTCCAAGGTCCTCCTCTGGGAAGGGTATGGTTGCTAAGCTTCGTCGCTCTCTTTATGGTCTGAAGCAAGCTCCTCGCGCATGGTTTGAGAAATTTCAAGCTGCCCTTCTCCATTTGGATTTTCATCCTAGCCAGTATGATCCTTCCATGTTCCTACATCATGCTCCGTCCGGGATTACTGTGCTCCTCGTCTACGTGGATGACATTGTCATTACTGGTCCCAATGCACAGATGATTCAGGTACTCCAAGCTTCTCTTCATCAGACATTTCAAATGAAGGATCTAGGCCCCTTACATTATTTCCTTGGTCTTGAAGTTCATCAATCGCCTAAGGGTATAGTTCTAAATCAGCACAAATACACGGTTGATCTTATTGATTTGGCTGGCCTTACCTCTTCTGCTCCAGTCGATACACCGATCGAACTAAATGTCAAGCTCAGTAAAGAAGAGGGTGCCCTTCTTCCAGATCCTACCGCATATCGCCAGTTTGTGGGTTGCTTGATCACCTCACGATCACCCGTCCTGATATCTCATTTGCGGTCAACCTAATGAGTCAATTCATGACTGCTCCTCGTCATCTACATATGGCTGCTGTTCGCCACATCATTCGGTACCTTATTCGCACACCGACTCGGGGGTTGTTCTTTCCATCCAACAATCCTCTATCTCTCAAAGCTTATTCAGATGCTGATTGGGCTGGTTGTCCGGATACTCGCAGATCGACGACAGGCTGGCGCATGTTTTTGGGTGATAGTCTCATTTCCTGGAAATGCAAGAAACATGAAAAAGTTTTCAAATCCTCTACTGAGGCTGAGTACCGTGCCATGTCTGCTGCATGTTCTGAAATTCTCTGGCTCCGCGGTCTGCTCTCTGACATTGGTTTTCCAGCAACAGGAGCTACCCCTCTCTATGCAGATAATACAAGTGCAATTCGGATTACTGAAAATCCGATTTTTCATAAACGCACTAAACACATCGAGGTTGATTGTCACTTCATACGTGATGAGCTTAAACGTGATGTCATCAGTCTTCCACATGTCTCCACTGAGCTTCAGATTGCTGATATTCTTACGAAGGGTCTTCCCCGACCACGCCATCAATTCTTGGTTGGCAAATTGATGCTCGTTGATTCCCCCGCATCAATTTGAGGGGGGGTGTTAAGCTTGGCCCATGGCCCATGAAGGAACTCAAGGCCCATCAGTCAATCCAGTCCAGCAACAACTGTACATATTTTAGTAATTGATTGCTTTCCTAACTTAGATTAGTAATTAGTGTAATTAGCTAGTTTCCTATGTAAGAGCCTTGATTAAGGCATGTATATTCCTATATATTGGTGATCATTCTCCAAAGGAAGTCAGAACATGATACAAATCAGTTTCCAAGAGCTCTCGTTCCATTCTTGTATTTTGCAATTGTGAGAATGACATTTTTTCTTTTTTCTTTTTTTTCCCATTTTTGATGGATACAAATGTCAAGCAATAGATACAATGCCTTGGCTAAGAAAATTTTCGATGAAATTATTAGGCATGCAATGCAGGGATGTAAATAGGTTGGACCTGGACTGGAGCAAATGCTGTACCTGGACTTGCATCCTTTATGGATCCAGCATCAACTAGAAAACGAAAGAAGCAAGGAGCATACTCGGATCAACAGGAACAAAACTTGTCTGTTAAGTACAGATTGAGACTACTAAGATGGAAATGTAATTCAAGCTCTGTAGGCTCTCAAATAGCAATGTGAACAAAACTTTCAGTTCCTATATCATGGATCCAGATCCAATATAGATTCCAGACCAACCTTTTTTCCTGATTTTGGGGCTTGGGTTCATCAGAAATTACATACCCACTAACATCGCAGTGAAATTGCTATGGTGTTGGAGGAAACTACCAAGTATTAACCTCAACCTGAATATTACAGGTATGCATGGTTTGGCAAGATGATGTGTTTGATTTCAGGGTTACATTGAGTTCTGCACATTGCAGTTAAAACTACGTTAACATGTTTTTTTAGCACTACTATTGAAACTCCTCTAATGCCCAGCCAAGACATGCCCCAGTATTTTTTTGAGGCCATCTGTCAAAATAAAATTTTCAAACCCATTTCAGGGTTCCAACAGTCAGTTACCTATATTTGGTCACTAGGATATGATCACATTTTCATCCAAATGATGGATAGAAAACCCCAAAACTTAAAAAATACAAACTAGGACATGCCTCAGCATTGTGATCATAGCCGCCAAGTGTTGTGAATTTCTCTTCCACAAGCTTCTTTGTGTGCTCAATCATCTGTCGACCTGGACATGAAAGAGCAAATTTAGAACCCCGAGGGAGAGAGGATGAATAGTAGTTCTACCTTTCACATCAAGAAGTAGGACAATGAAATATTGGAAAAATTACCAAAGCTTGTCACACTAGACGATATTTCCAGACAAGGTAATTGCGCAACAGTAGCTCCAGTAAATCCATATACAGAATTCGCACTTATCTGACGGAAAAAAAATTCCTCAGTAAACATATTGGAAGCTTGAAAGTGCACTTTTTCTTTAGAAAAAGTGCACTATCTGATATTATCTTTATCTAACAATGCAAAATGGACCTAAATACTACAAATAAGAAAAGTAAAAAAAGAAACATAGAATATATATATAATGGTAAATCTATAGTGCTATTAAAAACTCAATGAAAAAAGGCTACAGTCAGACAAGACTAAGCCTCACATAAAATCAAGCAACAGTTAGAATCATCCTGTGCTGGTACCACCAGCATTCCCCCAACACTTCCATAAACCTGGAAGAAGAAATGCACGAAGTCCTTAGGTACAATCCATAAGATAATACGCACCCTATCTTCATAAAAATACCAAGTGGAAGATCAATCTTGTAATGGGAGAAACTGTTAGTCCTCTCTAATTATATAAACCTAAGGATAGCCACCAAATTGCAATTCCATAATAAACTCCCATACAATTAAAGATAGAGAAACATAAAATGATTGCCACGTCTGAAACTCGATTTTAATTTTATTCTTTATAAGCCTTTGCAAAGTTTTTATACAGCCTTATTTTATCTTTATTGATACTATTTCTTCATACAACTAGATACAATACTCTACTAACACAACTATATATTGTAACAAATTAATATAGCAATGTATTTATTAAACATATTAATATAGCTAACGATGGCAACAGCCCTGGTTAAACGGGTGACCCACCCCAAGCGGGTTTGGTAGTGGTGTTTTCAGGTTCGGGACGGATATGGATTTGCGGATTTTTTTTTTATTTTTTTTTTTTTTTGCTCACGTTATATTTTGGGTTTGGCCACACCACCCCGCCTCATTTAATACAATATACTATGTAATGCGGTGAGTAGAGGACATTTGAAAGAGTTGAAGTCAGGGGTTGTCATTTTAGATTCTCTTACACGCAAGAGAAAATCTATAATTTAGTCAGTTCTTATATAATATTTTAAAATAAAAATGTCTAGCATCAAACTCAAACCCAGCCCTGCCCATTGCCTATCATGGGTCAGTTTTGGTATCACAAATTATAAACCCATCACAAGTCAAGTCAGGTACAAGGCGGTGCATGTATTAGTCAGGGCAGTTTCGGATTCAGCACAACCCCTATCAAACCCACCTTGTTGCCATCCCTAATTTATACTTACGTCTCAGTTCATCAGGCTTTTAGAAATTTTTGTATTAGACACCTTGTATCTGTTCATGACGCTGACGGTCATTCATGTCGAAGTTATAGAAACTGGTAGGTAAGCATTTTCTTTACCTTTAGAGCTAGCTGGCGACCATCAAGCACAGCTTTTACAAATGGATCCTTGGCTTCCTGAAACAAAATAAAACTTAGGGTTTGCCCATTGTTGGAGATGATACACATGGATGAAATAACAAAACAAATGTACAAAATAAACAAACCACAAAAACAAGAGCACAGCACCATTTAAAGTTTAAACCAACAAATGAGCATTCATTACAAAATCCTGTCAATAAGAAAACTAAAATCACCTTCAGATCAGCTTTTGCTCTTTTACGGGCAGCCAATAACTCTTCGAGAATTTCAGGAAGTATGCCCTGAAAAGAAAAAATATCTGCAAATTTATCTAAGCAAATTCATTTGCAAGGACAGCAGCAAAATCAAGTAAAAGCTTCACCTAAGGGCTGGTGGTGGTTTCAGATAATAGATTGAATCAGTAAATCATTTGAAAACACATCAATAATAAATAGTAACCTTCTGTAAACTTGGTTTAACAAAAGTGTCACCCGATGGAGTTTTAGTGACACATTCCGGTGGCAAGTTCAGTTTACGGATATCTTCGGGTGTTACCTAGACACAAAACAAGAACTGATTAAGCATTCCTATAAAAGCTTCAGCAGCTGTGGTCAGCTTAAACAATAGAGTTCATTTTAAAATGTTAAGAGTATCTTAATCATGGTAAAGGATAGAATGTTTAACCAGAGTGCAGTAGCATAAATTATATGCCATCATGATGGATGGATAGAGAGATGCAAAATCCAATGTTGCAATGGGCTTTTCATAGAAGCCAGCCCTGGCCTCTAAAACCTGTGCCACATAACATGAAAATTGTTCAAGTTATTATCTCTGTTCTATCAGGATGATTCCCAACAAATTACAAAAGTCTCTGAAATCATATAAAAGTATAAGATACAGCCTTCAGAAACTTACAGTTGCACCTTCATATGTTTCCTGACTAGACCCCTGGCCTTTAACATTAGGAATGACAAGGTTTTTCTGTTTTGACTTTCTAAGAAGTTGGGAAAGAACCTGGAACAATTGTTAATTTCACAGTAGAGAGTAGTACATGAGCACATGTATTATCAAATCATCAGTAAATAAGCACATTTATCAGCAAATCATCAGTAAATCATCTAAAGTCACCTTAATGCTCTGCCCTCTTGAAAGAAGAAAAGAGACAGGAACACCAGTTACTCGAGCCATCTCAACATAGTTGTAAATGAACATCAATTTGTCCAAAAGCCTTTGCGGAAGATAAGCATCCTACAAATCAAACAAAATATGAATTGCAGTTTCTCAAGAGATTGGCAGCCCAACAAAAAAGGACTTCTGCCTTAACAGGTATGCGAGTAAAACCAATGTAACAAATTAATGTTCCAATGAATCATGGAATAAAATAGAAGCCAATATGAAGCATATTGGCCACAACAGAAAAGTGCGTCAAGACTGCACACTAAATGCTGTGTATCAGCGTAACATATCAACAATGTTGCTAACTTGAAAGTGAACATTTCACTGAATCTCCATGGATTTTTTCCCCTTTTTTTTCAGACAAGAGTCTTTTTCCTTATTGGATTGACCATGCTAAGTAGACACATCAGAAATTTCTCTTTAGTCTGGATCTGAAGGAGTAATTGGGGAGCAGGTTATAAGAACTGTCTAAAGGATAGATAAAGAGCTAACTGAAGTTTAAGTTATAGAACAAATCTATGTTAGAAGTGGGTTAAAGTTGCAGCTGGCGTAATGGCTGTATATGAAAAGTTTAAAGGGGTAGGATTATGGTCTATTAGGGGGCTGTTAAAATGACCACTTATTAGAATGGTTTGAGGCATAGTTTTAAGGGATTTGCTCTAGATAATGGTATGGCACAGTGCTCTAGGGTAATTTGGAAACACTTCAACTAGGGTCTTGGTTGATTAAATTAGGTGATGATTACAATTAGGGTATTAAAGGCTTGACACAGGATCTGGTGCAAATTGAAAAGAAAAAATCAAAGAAAAGAAAGGTAAAAAAAAAAAAAAACTAATAAATGAATGAAGCACAGGTTGAGATTAGAAAACAAGGAAAACATAAGCAAACATAACCTCCTCTAAAGCACACGCCGAAATTAGGGTACTAAAGGTTTGGCACAGCATCTGGTGCAAATTGAAAAGTGAAATTAAAGAAAAGAAAGGGGAACGCTAATAAAGGAATAAAGTAGAGGTTGAAATTAGAAAAATGTAAAGGAAACAAAGGAAAAAAAAAACTAATAAATAAATAAAGCACAGGTTGATACTGGAAAAGGAAAAATTAGCATTGGAGCATAGCGACCTTGTTGAGCAGGTGATGTATCTAGCACCCAGAACAAGCCTCCTTCAAGCATGTCGATCATAGTGCCATCAAAGAAGCTGACACTATGGCTAAACAGAAAGTCAGCTGGAATACACTAGTCTTGGGTAAGGTAGTTCCAATTCCAATTCAGATATCATTTGGCTCCTGCTTTGGGTAAGAGAGTTGTACATTGTACCTCTCTGTTTTAGGGATTTCAGGCTTTGATTTTAGGCCCTGGACAATCCTTGTCAATATAGTCACGCATGCACACAGTAGATACAACATGGCAGTAGCATCACTATTTACGGTAAACACAACAAGACGGCATGCATTAACTGAAACAGTAAGTGCTGTCCCTCGTACCATTCAATATTCAATTAGAAGTTCCATGATTCAGTTTAAAAATGATAACATCTTACCAGATCTAGTAGTTTCTTAATTTCATTTTATTTTTTTTGGTAGAGTTTTCTTAAGTATCGATAGTAATAATAAGAGCAAGTCATTTATAACAAAGAAGAATAAACAATTCGATCAGCAGAAACAAAGACAAAAACACAACTTTAGATTCTCTAAACAATAGCTCACCTTTAAGCAATAGACAGCAAGCCGTCTCCTAGTTTCTGAGTTACCATTTTGAAGATCAGATATTATTGAATGATGAACATCCTCTTTCTGCCTCAAGGTAAAATATGTCAGAAATAATTTCTTTATCCACACATTAACATTTAAGAGTGACAAATACATGCAAGGTTAAAGGAAACACGATAGTTCCATGAGTACTTCCTTCATGGCATAAGAAAGAACTGAAAAGTGTAAAAGATCTAGGGTTTAAATCTGAGCTGCAGCCTGTGAAACAGATAGTAGAAAAACGGAAAGGAGAAGATTGAAGGGCTCACCATTTTGGGAGCTTTCTTATATATACAGTCAATTACTACAAATAGATTCAATCAACTCTGTCAAGGATCAATCAAATCCTCTCAAGAATTACACATGACAATCTAAATATTACATGATTACAGTCTTAAATGATCTCCCACACAAAAGTTTTTCGCGTGTGTGAACCTTTCTACCTGCTAGAACAATAACAAAATGGCAAAAGATACCAGCTTATTGAGAAGGGAGGCACACTTATAATTGTAATCGTAATCAATCCTCCCAGAAAGAGAGAAATGAACAAACCAGTGGATAATTAAGCGTGTATTAACAACCCAAGCTATATTTCCTAGACGCCATTGGAAAAAGTTGGATGTGGGCAACTTCTAAATCGCAGCCTGATAAATGAGAAATGCTGACAATTCATCTCATCCCAACATTCGGGAGCGAAGAAAGTGTCACACGAAGACACATACCAAATAAACAAGGACAGAATAGACAACTCAATCCAGGTACTGAAAAATATAGTAATTTCCTTAGTGGCCTCAGTTTAGTCAGTGGCAAAAAAAATTATATTTGAAATATCAATGGGTAAGAAATGCAGGTGTCTAGGGTACATAATATGTAATACATAAATAGATATGTTAAAGCACCTTTAAAAGGTTTGTGGTAAATATGTCACACTAATAACAGCAAATAAAATGGTAACAAAACCCTCACCTGCTCTCCAAGGAAGTGTGCTGAAACAGAATTCAAAGAATATGAACTTAGTTTGTAGTCCCTTTGCATAGCCTGCATCATCAAGGCATATGGTTAAAAAACAAGTTAGTCACATTTAGATGCAACAATTTTTCAATGCAAAACAAATTCTTAAACGGAACCTGAAGCAAATCAAATTGAACTCTCCCTTCAATCATAACATCTTTACTTTCGCGCACTCCATACTGTCTGTATAGGTAAAACACCATGTATCAACATGGGCAGCCCAAATTTCATTCTAGATGCAGACTAAATGAAACAGAAAACATAAACAAAAGAATGTGAAGACAGTATAGGGGACAAACTGGCCCAAAACAAAATAAAAGAAAATTACATCATTGACCCCAACTATCAACTCTATTTTTTTGCGAAAGAACCCACAACCAAATTAACACCATTAAATATGTGATGAAGTTCCATATTCAATGACTTAGAAATGGCTTCATTCTCTTTCAAAATAAAAGCACTTTCCTTTACATGTTGAAGCTTTCACCACTTTTTCAGTTGATGTAGCAGCAACATTCAAAAAACGATTTCATAGATTGGGTCCTTTTAGAGAGATAAGTTATAAAAACACTTCACCATTTGATTTTGACACAGCAATTTCAGTATTCTTGTTCTAGTCCCCCTCCCCCAATCTCCTTTTTCTGAATGGCTGCACATGTATTGAGCTCCTCCACAGAGGAGCAGTTAGAAACAAGTGGAGGAGCAACAAGCCCATGTATCTATAGCAATAGACATAGTACATATATTTAAGAAAACATGCACTACTTTGTTCTTGGATATGCACAAAAATACGAACTAAAATTATATTCACCTTTCTTTTTCAGTATGCCCATCATTATAAGAAATTATAGTTCAAAAAGTATCAATGAACTACCATTAATGATAAAAAGCTATTATATGGAATCAAGATTATATGTTTTAGGTTTCTCTACGGCATGTTGCAATGGTAGATATTGCTTGATCTTCTCACAGAGATCAATGGCTTGGAATTATCACTCTGGCCAAAACATTTCAACATACAATTAGAATGATGATCATCATCAACAACAACAATGATGACAAGAAAGAAGACATCACTAGTAGCGTATATACAAGGGTGTGCTCCATATGGCCATCATTGAAAAGAGGGTATCGCAAGTTGGCTTCAAAGGATAACATTTTGGCACAACCATGCCCATGGATTCAGCACAATGGTTTTCCAATACAAAATTCAAGAAGAATCACTCAAGAAAATCTAATGAGATTTGGTTGTGGGGCTATAGCCCACGTGACTTCATTAAGGCACTTAAGTGATGAGGAAGGCCCTCTCTTTGAATAGGCTAGCTGAGCAAGATCTTATGGGACCTTTGCTCTGTGAATCTTGGAACTTGACCTGTTGGCCCTTTCTTGGTTCTGATTTGTTTGGCCCATCTTGGGCTGCAACAATACTACTCATAGTCAGATGTCAATATGCGTTGCATGAGGGATATGAAGATATTTATAAAAATACATACAATGAAAAATACAAATAGGATCTATAAAAATTTATAAGAAAAATGTAACTACAAAGTCCAATCCTGGACCATTCCCATAGACACCCAATAGAAGGTACAAAAGTGCAGGGAAATTCAAACCAATCATTCTTTCAGACATGATGCAAAAATTCACCTTGAGGAAAAAGTTGTATCCTTGACTCGAGCCCTACTATTTTTGATGCGACCCAGGATTGGAAACTCAGCTATTTTCAACGTCTCAGCTCTCTGCAAACCAGCCACACAAAGCTGAAATTAGCTCAGTCTTATGATATGGGAACACAAATCCCAATGTACCATGTATAAACAACTAACTATATGAAGCCTTGAAAACAGAACATTTCCTACAGGAAGCACAAATACCTCAATGAGATACGGAAGATCAAACTTGCAGATATTATAACCAATTATAACATCAGGGTCTACCTCACGGATAAAGTCCTGCAGAGGGTTTTACGTCAAAAAATGATCACAAATAAAAAAAATCTATATAAACAACAGGTAATTATCTTTCTACATGACGTGGCAAAAGATCTAGTATATGCAATCCAAGATTTACTTTTGCTTTCAATAGGTGATCCAAGAACCAAATTAACCAAAAAATTGCAAGTGTTGTTACAGCCAAAAGTACATATGACAGCCTAAAATATTCAATATATATATATAATTTAGATTATTGTGGTATGGTTTCAGGCCATCATGGTCATACAATTCAAAGGCCTCTCCCTCCCCTCTCCAAAACACAACACACTTATTGGTGTGTTCCAAAGGAAATATTAAGGCAGAGAATCTGAATCTAGGGAGACTTTGCTTCAAAAGAAAAGCGTTCTATGCTAAGCTATTAGCAAGGTGGGCCCCTCCATTGATAATTACTGTTAGCAAGGTAGCCCCTTCAAGGGAAAATTCCTGCCTCTGCCCTTGGCCTTTCAAGTGACTTCTGATTTTCAAGGCAATATATTCGTACTTTTACAGTTTTAATCGACCAATTGACAGCTTTAGATCTAGACCTGAAGTGACAACAGGTGACAACAGGCTTATTAGCTCAACTTCGTAAAATAGGAGCCACCAGTGCAATAATAGAGGGCGACTGCTATTGTGCTATTCAATGCGGCTCTACTGATGTTGGTTTTACATGGTGGCATGCTGATATAGTTAAGAAATTCGGGATATTGCTATTAGATGACAGATGTGGTTCTGCATGTGCTTCAGGAATGGACCCAACCAGCTGTGCGACAAAACAAGCCATCAGGTGTCTGACAGATCCATCCTCATCCATTTACAACTGTTGTCATGCATTTAAATTTGTAATTTTGAATTTCAGATAAGTGTTGCTGTAACCTTCTTATTGACTCTATAAAATGCGTACTCGACATGCAAGACAGGCATGTGAGAATTTCTTCCATTTGTTGTTATTTTAATTGCTTCTCAGGGGAAATTTTCTTTTCACCATATTTACCATGAGGCAAAAGGTATGGCCAATGAATTTCTAAATAAGTAGCTAATCATTCAAATATTTAATAGTGCTGTGTATTTGTGATTAACTGACGCAGCTATCATTTTGCCAATGAAATTTACTGTTATACTTATAAAAATGATACTAGTAACAACAATAACAATAACAAATTTAATTTAACATAAAAAAATCATCAAAATATGCCTCAATCCCTATTTTCTGATTAAAATAAATATGGATGCTTCAAAAAAATGTAAAAAATATTTACCCTCCAAGCTAGCAAGACTTCTCTTTCAGTGTCAAATGACATCACATCAACACCAACTATTGGAGCGCATGACTTCAGAGTCATGACATTGCGTACAAAAGGGCGATCTTCTCCTTGTAAAGTGACTAGATTGGCGACCTATCAAAAAGAATTATTATCAACAATATAATTTCAGCATCATTACAATTAAACTTTCTTCGCTCTCACCAAAAGTAATATATAGTTCCTATAAAGAGTAAGAAATTAACCTGAATAACAGGATCATGACTTGGCTCAGGAAAAAGTCCCTTCCGACCAGCACACTCAATGTCAAAGCTCAATATACGAAAAGGAGCCATTTTAGAGAACTCCCCCTCTGGAGGATGGCTAATTAGTTCAGAGTACCTAAGAACAGTAATTTTAAGGAAAATAATAGGTTGCAAAGCATATGTTTTCACAAAAGAAGATGCAGGTGCTATTCCATTTAGAAAATAAAACATCTAAAATGTAAGGATACAGACAATCAAATTCAAGTTGGCTGTAAGAAATTGTCTTTGCTGTTTTCTTGTACTTCCCAACAGGTACTTCAATCCAATTTCCCCCAACAATGTTGCAATCAATCATGAAACGAAGTGCAAAGAGAACATTGCTCTCATATGTGATGAAGCTCTTACAGCCAAGACCATCTATCTGTATACCCCGCTCTAGAATACCTGCCAATGCCATAGATAGAAGATTAGAAGGAAAACAAAAAAAAAAAAAAAAATGGTGAAAAGAAAAAAGATTCTCTCTCTCTCTCTCTCTCTCTCTCTCTCTCTCTCTCTCTCTCTCTCTCTCTCTCTCTCTCTCTCTCTCTAACTTACCCACTCATATCCCTAACCAACCGAGCTACAACTGGGGGACTCTTATGACATTAATTGAAATGGGGATGCCATATGATCATGTTGAGTATAAAGAGGATCAGGATGGGATAGATAACAGCATTAAAGAAACTGGTAATCAAACAGCAAATGGATAACCTCACACAATTTCTCACTCAATCAGACACACAATTGGAGAAAGGACTGCAATTATTTCATTTATGAAAAACTAGTTAAAAGCGGTTAGCGTAACTCACTAACAGCCCCTGCTCCTCCACAAAACTAACACATAAATGTATGCTTGTACATATCCACTGTTTAGCCTCATATGTAGCTATGCAATAGCTATACATAGTCAAGACGCAGTCAGTTTTGACAGGCTGTAAGATAATTTGATGCAAAAATTTTAAAAGAAGAACGAAAAGAAAAGAAAAGACATGTTGCAGGGGATCTGATTGTGCATGAGAATCAACAGGAAGTAGACTGCTATCTTTATTCTCAATGTGTCACGTGTGCTTAGTGCTTAGCCTTCATCAACAATTTATCTTCAAGACGGTTAAAATATTGGCATAGCAGTGGACCATTTTAATCTCAAATTTGAGCTCCAATAGACAGTATTACACATAAGAAGGAGAACCAAAATGCTCATTTTTATCTACCAAATACTTACAACAGAGCTTCTTGCTAAGCAATTTATTAATGAAATGTGGTCGCTTTCAGAAGAATAAAGCCATGCTACAGATTGTAACTTCGTAAACATAAACCGTGGGCTTATGGAAAGTTTAGGGAGTGTTAGGACAACCCCCACAACTGAAATAACTTGCAGGAGTTCAATATTAATATAATTTCCATATCAAAAAACAAAAAACAATTGAATACAAGCAAGGTACGTTCATTTACCTCGGCAGCTGGCAACCATTGTTGGCAAAGCAACAACAATCTTCAGGAAAGGCTGAGATTTCTGCTTTTGATAATGCATGATGCTCCTCTTCTGCATCATCTGAATTCTAACGACGAATTTCGGCGCCCTACTGTTCCTATTCGCTTCCCTCATTTTCCCCTATACACAACCATAACCAAATCATAACAAAACAAATCACACATATATAAAAGCACCCAACGAAAAATATGATAAAATTCACCTCTAGGGTTTGGTGGAAACGGGAAATATCATCAGGCCCCATTCCCGGAGGACAACTAATATAGAAATACGGCTCAAACCCATGTACATGGCAGCAAACACTGTGACCTAAGCCCCCAGAAAAAAAAAAAAGGAACGAACTTTCATCAAGCTATGAACAAAACCAAATGTGAAAACAAGAAGCAGCACACAACAACTGAACGAACCTTCCTTTGTAACCCCAAAGATTCTGAGGATGGCGGCGGGGCCGGATGAATTGGGCAGCAGTTCTTGGTGGCTATCTCCAATCACGTAGTCGATCTCCAGCTGCTGAAAAACTGAAAGCAAAGAACTTTAAGAAGATGATGAATGTGAAACCCCAAAACCCAAAAAGAGAAGTTTTTTTCGAGAAAGAGAGATGGATACTGATGTTTTGGGAGAGGGAGAGAGAGGAAGGGGAGAGAGGAGGGCGTTTCCACTTGGAGAGGCGAGAGGAGAGGGCTAAGGAAGCTTGTTCGTTGCGGAGGATTTCTTCGTCCTCGATTAGGGTTTCTTCCAAGAAGACGTCTTCGTCCATCATTTCATCTTCTTCTAATGCTGGTGACTCGTCTTCATGGTGCTGGGGTTGGAATCGCTTGGATGGATTTGGGGCGATTGGAGGCTGTCGCCTCTTGTTTCCGCCATTGTTGGTCTGCATTCTTCTCTAAGGAAGAAGACGAGTTGCAGAGAGAGAAGAAGCAGAAGAGAGAAAAGAGGAGGGAATTAAGAGGATTCCCGCGCAGAAGGGTTTTTACTTTTTATGGGGGTGAAAGGTGTGGTGTCGGTTGTAACCTCTGATCTTTATCAAGGTAGCATATAGAATGTGGGGCCCACTTCAGGAAGGACGAGTGGGCCATCTCCCCCACCACCTTTTGTACCTGATAGAGATTTAGATCATCATCCTAACTACTTTTATCTAGGACACGTAAGTTTTTGCAGTTAAAAATGAATGCACATTCATTTCAATTAGGGTTTTAAACAGGTCGATTCCGGTCCGAATGCATAGTAGATTCGGAACCGTTTCGAAACTGATTTCTTAGCCCCGGAATCAAAACCAGAACCATTTATGGGATGGGTCCGCATCAAAGTAGAAATTGATATTAAACAAATATGATTTTTAAGAGATATTTTTAAAATTTTAGGTAATATGTCGGATCTCACGTCCACGGTTCCGAATCAATGTAGAACCAAACCCGTTTACTTATAAGGGCTTAAATAATGACCCATATCTGATTTTTAACTGGTCAGAACATCCGGGTAATCAGAGAACTGAGAACTCATTTACATCCCTAATTCCAATGAGTGTCAAACCCTGAGAGGGGTTGAGGTTAGGGGTGGCAATGAGGTGGCCAGTTATCCTCCAAAGGCAACAGGACAATTTCCAATAGAGATCTGCTGCAAATAATTGCGTTGAAAACCCCTTAGTTGGGCCCATTCCAGTGTATGTCTACCACAGGGTAGGGTGGAGTTGGCCGATTATGGATACATCTAATGATTATAGTTTAATCCGGTTTAAGCAATATACTTTGAAGCTCGATAACACTTGATGGACACAGTTTATTAATTGGGTTGGATATGTCCTGATCATGTTTAAGCAATAAATATCGAAGTTGGATAATATGGTATTTTCACGTGAACTAACTCATTTATTAATTGAGTTAGAAATGTCAACATGAACCCTGAAATCACAAGTTGGTGGGTCAAGCTAAAAAAACACAAATGAGTTGAGTTTGGTTCGGAGAAGGATAGTTGATTGAATGTATGGACTCATCTAAAACTGACCCAGTAATTGACTGGATTTGAATGACATCATAAACCCATGAGTAACAAGTAACAACTATGGTTGGAATCTTGTTGATGGCTTTGAGTCTGGAATTCCTATGTGCAGTGAGTCTATTATCACTGTGGTGTGAAAGAGAGAAGATCCAAACTTTGTGGTTTGTGAAAATGGTCTCCTATGGCTGCCAGTGAGCCAATCCAAAGATTGAACTGTCAGACTGTAGCCATTCAAAACGCTATCATCCTCATCCAGGGCCAATCACAAGATGGGCCAGAACTATCACTCCTTTGTGAATGGGCCTATTGTACTAACCCGCAAATTTATTTTATTTTATTTTTTTGAACCTGTTTGATGGGATAAAACTAATGATGATGATTTGGTTTGTAATGAATTAGAGCAAGTTCCAAAGAATGGCTTCTAGTACCAGAAGTTTAAACAGCAAATGATCAAAGGTAGCTAACCCACAAATGAGCAATGATCCATTTAATAGGGATAAAAAAAAAGAAGAAACTCTTACATTGAGCCTAGGATCAAACACTTGTGGTGGCTCCCAAAAACAGAAAAATCATCAAAGTGCACAAGACAGATTAAATATAACTCTTTTCCCTGATTGAATCATGTTTACAAAATCATATATAATGATAAATTATGGCTTTTTTTTTCTTTTATATATGTACTACAACTGCAAGCAAAATATTAGCATCTTTGCTACCACCTTCCTCTTGGGTCATTTTGCTGCTGCTGCGGCGAAAAAGGCATGGAAAAGGGCTGATTGGCATATAGTAATGAATGTTGAGAACTATCCAATTGCACCATATTATGATGTTGATGTTGTTGCTGCTGCTGTTGTGGTGTTGGTGGTGCTTGTTCTTGATGGTGTTGTTTAGGAATGGTAAGCTTTTCTCCTTCCAATTCTTTATACTTAAGGAGATAAAGCTTAAGCGGGTTAACATAATCGTCGAACCCGAGCGTAGTGATGGCCCATATGAGATCGTCGCCATTGATGGTCTTCCTCTTCTCCCTCTGGCACTTATCGGACGCTTCACCTGTGACGAAGCTGATGAACTCCGATACGCATTCTTGAACGGTTTCCTTGGCGTCTTTCGACACTTTACCATTGCTTGGAATGGCCTTCTTCATGATTCTGCCTACATTTGCTATGGGGAGAAATCGATCTTGATCTCTGTTGTTGCTGCTGCTGCTGTTGCCAATGTTTTTGGCATTGCTGTTTTTGTTGTTGTCTGAATGTGGGCTGCTCTCTGGGCTTCCTCTTATGGGCCCGTGTACATGGCTCTCATCTTCCATGAAGTTTGATTTGTCTTTGTTTTCTGTCTGTCTGTTTTTTTTTTTCTTTCTGGGTCTGTTTTGTTTATGTTGGGTGGTGTAAAGAGTCTAAATATATGTAGGAGAGAAAAAGGGAGGCCATTGAAAGTGGTGAGGGAGAGAGGGAGACCAAGTTGTGTCTTACCTTCGGACCCGCTCCGTGCAGAGTGGTTAGGAGGAGAGGCCATGACAGGATGACAAGTGGACGGTTATGGAGCTTTGAACTGCTAAAGTGTCCAATGAAGTAGAAACATGCACTACTGACTTCCCATTTGACCCTTATAAAAACCCAGATTGAAGTGGGACATACTCCATAGATTGATGGGATAAGGCATTGATGATGATCAATAAGGAGACCCAGTAAGTCAATGAATGAAAAGCCCATCTTGTTAAATCCAAACCACTCAAATTCACAGGGTTCCCATTCTCTTTCTTTGTGTCAAATATGAGTTGGGAACCCAAAAGATTGAACAGTTAAAACAAACCCGACCATCCGATTGTTCATTTGATATGCGCTTCACTCTTTCACTGGCCAAGCATATGACATTTGACAACTGAACTTCAATGAGCAAGAGTTCTATGATGGCTACAGCCATTTGATTGGTGTGGTTTTTGACTAGTAACATGGCGATGAGGCCCACCAAATGAAGTGTTAGGGATCGGATTACAGTGAAAAAGTGGAGACACCATAAGGAACCTGCATAACCTGTCTCTTCAATCGGTATGTTTTAAATGTTTTGGGGCATGGTCTTTAGATTATCTGGCATCTATCCTAAGCAAGTGGCCAATTGGGTGATTAAGCATTTGTTCTCATAATTGGCAAAAGTATGGGATTCAAAATTGTAGCAGATATGTATAGTCAAATGAGACAAGTCATTCCATTTAGGTTAAAGATCATTCAAGATGCATTGTCTTTCTTTGGCACAAGACCTTGATTCCTCCTATTTTCATCTTTTTTTCCTTTTGCAATCATTTCAGGCATCAAAAATACTATACCAAAATGACATAAAAACATGCCATTTACATTTTACAATGCTTCAATTTGAGGTGATTCATGCATTTGGTTCATTTATACCAACTTTTTTGTTTTAGAACATTGAACCACTATGCAACAATATCCTAATCATTGGGATAAGCACTACTTTCAGTGATGTACCAGAACAACCATCATCTGGCAACACATCAATGAATGGACAAAACAAGGAAATGGAGGCACCCTGATTGGATATTTGTAACAAAATGTGATAATTGACTGGGAAAGGAAACACTGCTTGTGTACAAATGCAAGAAAAAGTCATAGGAGACAAGCCCAGTGGAAGGTGTTTGGCATTGCAACCTTGAGGTTGAGGGTTTAGGTCATGTTATCAATAAAAAGGTATTAAAAAAAAAAAACACAGAGAATGAGGACGGTTAAGTTGGCAGGGCCCACAGATGAACAAATATAATATCTCTATGTGCAAATCCATCAGACAAGATTCATACTGCTGTAATTTGTTCTTTTAAACATCATGGTGTATACTGTAGAAAACTTCCTAGATTGATAGATTTCCATTAATCTGAGTTCTAAGCAAGGAGTAATTTTTTCATTATATGATGTTAAGATGAAAACAAGGCAAGATTGGTTATGTCGAAAGGAATATATGATGTCATAGATCATATGAAATTTAATTTACCAATGGCTTCAGTGCAACGGTTTAAATGTTATGTATATTTTGCACTATTACTATTCTTTAAATGATATTGTTATTCGTATCCTTTTTATATTTTAGGGACTTGATTGGAACTTTTCCTATGGGCCCGACTTGATGCGTGCCTAATGTATCATGGGGAGGCTAGATTTGGCATAAGATGCAGTAGCTTTTTTTATTTTATTTTTTAAAGTAGAAGGTCGTCGTCTTTTATATTGTATATCTCTAGAGTAGTTTGGGTTTTTTTCTGAATTTTTTATATTTCTCCTATAACATAAACTACTTTAGGAAAGTTTCTAGAAGGGTTTTTTTTTTTTTTTTATGCCAGGTTTTTTTTAGATTTAATTTGTTTAAATAGCTTCAAATTCAATGTATAAATAAGAGGGACCAGCTGCAGTACTACACTTTGATATTTATTTTATAGACCAAAATCTTCGATGGACTCAATGGATTTATTCAATCTACTTGTGGGTCTTGGGTTTAATGTTTTTTTTATTCTTCTAAAATTGATCTTTAATTTCACAATTGATTGAGAAATTGAAGTTCAATTTTAATCTTGACTTTAACTTGAACGAGGGATTTTAGGGATTCAGGAGAATTTTTTTATTTTAGCCATCTAAATAAAAAGTCTAATCTAAAACGATTTTTCTTTTAAAGAGTTCGATCTTCCACGGCTTCTAATCAATCAATGCATATTTAGATTTTTGTATCCAATGCCATAGGTAAATTTTTTCTGTCCCTACCTAGATTGATGACTTCTAGGGGTTGCCAACCAACTTAGCAACCACACATTCCTTTTTGAGTTTCAGTTTTCATTTTACTTTTTTTATTGGTTCCTCATGGATTTTTTGTGTCTTCTAAATCAAGCTTCTTATTTCTATACATTTTTTTCTAATGTATTTATGGCGTTTATTTTTTTATTTATTTTTTGCCTTTTATTGTAGTCCCGTTTTATTTTTTGATTGTTTTGATGGGTTCTTTTTTAGTTTATGTGGTGATAGGTTTTCAAGAAATTATGATTTTTTTTTTTTTTTTTTTTGGTTTTTAGTCATTGGGTTTCCATGGGCTTATTTGTTTCTTCTAAGGTGTTCTTATTATTGAATTGTCTATGGACTTTTATTTTTATGTTGTATTTTTGTGGTATTTTATCAATTTATTTTTTTTTATGTGTTTATTCTTCTGATCTCAAAAAAATATTTGAAGTAAAAAAGTCAATTAATTTCAAACAAATTAAAGAGCACTCATTTTGAAATTAACCGACTATATTTTTAGATTATTATTATAGAATTTTATTTTGATTGCAATTTTTACCATCTCAATATGATTTAGACTAAATATTATTTAAAAATTATATTCTTTTAATATTAAAAATTATATTTTGCCCGTGCTAAGCGCGGGTATGTTTTGCTAGTTAATATATATCATATGTATATTATTTGATTTCCATATTAGAGTCTGATTTCGAAATTGATTGCATAATTGGAGTCTGATTTCACAATTGATTTTAAAATTGGAGCTCAATTTCGATTTCAATTATGAGATTGAAACTTTAATTTCGATTTCTATTTTGATTTGAGAGAAATTTCAAGATTTACGTCAAGAGCCCACTTTTGTTAACCTTTTTTTTATGTGAATTTAAAATTTTAATATATCTATTATGGATAGGAGATTAAATAATTCGGATGATATAAGAATTCCACCTTGCTCAATAACTCTACTCAGCCAAGTCAAAATGAGTCTTCTTTAATTGAATTTAAATTTTTACTATATCTATTATGATTAAAAAAAATTAAAAGTTTGTGATTTTAAAAGTGTATCCTAGATGGTGATTTATACATATGGGCTTCATGTACAATAAATTTTTTTTAAGTGGACCTCATATTCTAATTCCTAAAGGCGGGGCCACATGTTGTAATTTCTAAATATGACCCTCCACCAAAATTCCTAAAGATGGGTCCATGTTAGAAGTCTTAAAGTTGAGCCCATCATGTACAACAGTTTCTATATCCTTTTTCTTTATATTAGATTTTGGAGAATTGGTTTTTCTTTTTTATTTTTCTCTCACGATTTTCTATTTTTTCTCTTTTTATGATGATTTTATTTATTTATTAAATAAATAGTAAAAAATGAAAAAATGAGATTACTTTAAGCTATGATGTAATTTCACAAAAAAAAAAAATAATAATAATCTTACATTTTTCCTATGTTACCCATTTTCGATAAAGATTTTATGACTGCAATATAAAAATAATTTTATAATTTATTTAAAAACTGAACTCATCATATTTATGGAAGTTGTTCAAAAGTATAAGATTAAAAATATCAAAATAATATTAGCATAAATAAAAAGAATAGATATGAAAATAAAAATATATATACAATCAAGTAGTTTTTCATATTAAAAATAATCATTTTCAAAACGCTCCGTTGATTTTCGGAAATATGTCATATCAATAAATCGGATTCAAACCACATTTGTATCCTTATTCAACTTTTAGTCTATCTATTTAGGAAATAAAGAAGTCCAAATCCCTTTTATTTAAAGGTAATTGATATACTTTAATTTGGTTATAGGTTTTATGATTGTAGGTTATTTTCAATTATATAAGTTTATACGGTATTTTATTTTGTTAACATATGCATAATATAATACATACAGAAAAAGTAAAAAGTAGAAGTAAAATCTTTGAAACGAAAAGTGTTTATGAATTCATATAGTCTTTGACATGAACTCAAGCACCCCTAGAGTTGGCTTAACTTCATTTGGGTAATACGATATACTAACTTTTTTAAAAAATGAATTAAAACTAGGTAAGGGTGGGAGACTAATACATGAAAAATGAATAGGAGTGTTTAAATTAAACGGAAGAACATATCCTATTTATTAGCTAAAAGTTTAATAGATGTTTGACAAGTGTTATCTATTCAATTGATATTAAAAAAGTTGTGACTCCAAACGCAACTAATTTAAACTTCCACACAAAAAAGATGATTACAAGTACCATGAGAAAAATGATAGTCTAATGATAGTAAAAAAAGATGTTTGCAGCTGAGGTTCGAAACTGCACTATCACACTAGGGCCACAAGGGATTTACTAGGCCCCCCGGGCCCATAGGGATTATTTCGGCCCAAAGGGCTAGGACACCCTCCGTTATAAATTTTAAAAAAAGTACTATGAAAAAAATGATATTTTAAATATAAAAGTTAATGATTGGCAAGTGTCATTTATCAAATTGCTATAAAAGAAACTTGATTACAAATATCACCCATCTAAATCATCACACCAAAAGGATGATAGACAAATAAAAAAGTGATAATTTAAAGATAGGGAGATGGAATTGAATGTGTTGAATAGTGTACAGTAGTATGTGTGCTTAACCTAAAGTTTACTCATTCATTAATTATAATAAATATGTCAATCCAAATGTTTTTTAAAGTTATAAAGGTTAACTCAACATTTAATTAATAAGTCGCATTCAATAATTATAATAAATATGTCAATCCAAATGTTTTTTAAAGTTATAAAGGCTAACTCAACATTTAATTAATAAGTCGCATTCAAGTTAAATTGTTTGAAGGTCAAGGTAAAGTTGAGTCAGGAGGTCATATGTCATAGATTAACTTTAATCAAATCCATTGATTAATTGGGTTAGAGAAATGTTGGTTCAAACATATGAGAAAAATGAACTCTAACTTTGAATTATCAAGTTTCCAATTCATCGGTAGCTTAGTGGTGAGGCACATCCCTTCCATAAAAACAAATAAGGATTAATCCCTTACTGTAGTGCTGATGGTGAGGGACTCGATTGAGTGAGTGCAAAGCATATGATTATTTATATTAAACGGGAATAGTTGAAGTTAGGTTAGTAAGTTGGGTCAAAATTGCTACTCCTATCAAATTTGTCTAAAACTTTCTCTAATTAAAGGATTATAGCTATTTTACTAACTGCCTCATGACAAAACTCTTATTAATTATCATAAATTAAAAGAGTTTAAAAAACTATCTTACTTTTGTTTCATTAGAATGTAACTCGCACTTGACCTAAGCCTAACATGTTTCCATCAACCTAATTTTGTTTTATATTTATAAGTTTGTAATGACCTCTCGGTAGTTCTTTATTAGGTATTGAGATTCATCCTGGGCCAATCCATTGCGTATGATTCAATTGAGTTTAAAACTTAATAGTTTGTTTAATGAATTTATTACAAATGGATTGACCATTGAAATTAATAAAAAAAATTATAATTTATTTACAAATGTGAATGTTGTGACCATTTTCTTCTCAACCATTATGATATTATATATTAAAGTTATTACCAAACCAACTTCAGTTCCAATCCTTCCAATTTCAAACTTAACCTCTAAATTTCAAATTTCTTTAATCCTAAGTTTTTTTAGTTGTTAAATCATCTAAGGGTGATTGTAGTCATTTTTTATTTTTAAATATTATTAACATAATTGCCTAATTTAATTTATAATCTCGTTGATCAAAATATACTTACAAGAGAGATTCTTCTTTTTTGATAAAAGAAAACGTCATGTCATGTCCATTTCACTCGACAATTCAAAATTATAATAATATACTCTCTACATTTATATAAAGTTTCCTTCACCCAAAATAATCTCACTTTATATTTTATTTTATCTCAATTTGTAAATGGGGTCTTTTTTCAGGCTTATACTTAATAAATCTCATTATGTCACTCAAATTGAAATTAGACCCATAAGATTGATCATGCTTAAAATACTTGATCATAAATAAAAGAAAAACCAAATTACTTGATATGTAGTTAAAATTTATATTAATTTCTTACTTCTCATAAACTTTTATATTTTTTTATTACCCTTTATTTTTTAACGTTTAAACATTGGCACCAATAAAATTTAAATAATGTTTAATTCATAAAACTAATTACATCTTTAAGATTTTCACCTTAATCAAAGCTACTATTATGACAGATGTCAAGCTAGTTTCTCTTTACAAGGGTGCCCCCTAAACTTCCCTGTCAAGTACATGGGAGACAGAATAGAAGTGGGGGCTGAAATGATGCATGGATTGAGGGTATAACAGAAAAAAAGAAAACGAAAGAAAGAATTACAAAAATAAAAAAGGAAAAATAAAATGGCAAAAGGAACCCAAGTCTTTGTACTGTATCTGCAGTGTTAGCCGAAGACCTAAGCCATTGATGATGATGTGTTGGTCTCTACCTCTTGAGGTCTCCACGTGGTCTTCTGCGCGCAGAGCAATCCTTCCTTGTCCTTGGAGTAAGTCAAGCGTATCTCCCAATGCAAGGATCTCGCAAGGTTTTCTATCTCACCGATGGTGTCGACTGTGTCACGCACGATCAGCTTCCCTTTTGGCCTCAGTATCCGATCAACCTCAGCAATCACAGGCAATAACTTGCATCTGCAAGGGAAAACATATAGCCAAAATTGTCATAATACAATGTTCAATGAGCTAAAAGAAGAGGGCAACACTGCAGGGTGGAATAAACACGTTAGATTGCCCGATGATAGAGGACACAACTTTAAAAAGGCTGAGTGAGAAGTTTCCAACTAATAACTCAATCAAACCAACACAATAAACTCAAATAATCAACTCTTCATGCCATACATAGGTGCCATGAATAAGTAGCAATGCATGTGACAAACCTCGTTTTGAGTTTGGAGAAGAGATGGTCAGCATGGAGAAGGTCGTATGTTCTAGGGTAGGTGCTGAATGACTCACACCAGTCATGATAAATCCCAAATAGACCTCGTTCGTAAATTATGGGAAGTGTGTCTGGCGAATCAACTGTTACCACGTTCATGACCCACACTTTAACGTCCCTCAAAGCTGCAGCGAAACTGCAAGAAACAAACATCCAAAGGCAGAATTGGGATATGACTAAATGGAACAAAGTCCGCGCGAATATGTTAAGAAATAAGCAGGCTCCATGATAGAAGCATATGGGACTATATAAGCACATAAAGTTATGGGCATTGCGTGTGACGAGGATTAATGAGGTTTACTTATTATTGTGAACTCTGCTGGAACACCTGTTGATCGAGACAAACATGATGCTATTCCCTGGTAATGCAAAATGAAGCTTATGCACCATGATATCTCCAAGAAGATCATATCATATCATATCACCAAAATATGAAGTTATGGACCTAGATATTGCCAGCTTACAAACAAAGACCTTTATGTAGAGAACATATGCTTAATTGTTGATAGAAACTACAAAATTAAAATCCAGTTATAGAAATAATATATTTTTTTGCTTACCCTCCGTAGGAAGATCTCATGTCCATGACATTCCTCACCGTCGACCAATCGATTCCCATTCCTCGCAAATAAGAATTGCTAACGACATGTTTCCAGTGCTCATAGTCTGTTTCAAAATCCTTAGGGGCTGCTTTGCCATAAACTCCAATCTGAGAGTCATTCAACCAAAGAGGGGTTTTCTCTAACCTTTGTGGCCATTTCTCAGGCCATTGAGAACCACGCTCTCCCACACCAACAGGAACTCTATGCATACAGGCCTTCAATGGGACATTCCTATCCATGTGATAGCAACTTCTCAACCCTCATAGGAAAATGATTACAGACGGAAAAAAGGAGATAATAGAAGTAATGAATCTACTTATGAACAATTAATATACCAGGCCGCATCTGGATCATCATTTTCCTCGCATAATGGAGGCACAGCCTCCATTCTTTTCTGGTAGCAATCATTGGAAGAAGGCTTCCTATAAATAGCCACACCAACTTTGTTTACTTTATCATATTTCTTGCTCACCAGATCCCAGCACATGGATTTTGTCAATGAAGACATGGCTGCCATCATGGTACAAAACCAAGACTCAAGGTTAGATACACACAATCACTTGGATAGAAATATTCCACACATAAAAACACCGACCAGTTGAGGAAATGCTACTACCTTCCCAGATCCCAACATCTGCTTCCCCCTTCCGGTAGACTGGAGTTGCAGACCAAACAAAGTAACCACCAGGTCTAAGCACACGATTTAGCTCTAAAAGAAGGGTACCTCCTGCAAGTTGGATCTTATAATGAATTTCGAAACAAGGTTCCGGGCTAGAAAAAGGATGTCTATCAAAGAAACTCCATAAAAAGAAATTGTTACATAGCCGCTACCTTCAATATGCCAAGGGACCCTACAGCGTGCACAGTGAACAATATCAAAGACCTTGCTGGGAAAGGGCAGTCTCTTGGTACCCATCACAGCGGATACAGCAGGAATTCCTCTTTCAAGTGCAAATTGTACCTGGGCTTCATGCTCATCTTTGGGAGCAAAGGACATGGTGAGAACATCTCTCTCAAATAGATAGCCTCCAAAGCTAGCTACCCCACATCCAACATCCAACACCACACGACTACGTCTCCCCCAGGCTATCTTAGGCACAGACTGCACAATTATTACAGTATGTATCAGTTAGTGCAGGTTTCTAGAAAATGTGAGGGACAGAGAAAGCGGCAGGGGCTGGGGGGCGTTTGCTTTGAAACAAAACAGAAACAGAATTTATAATTGAAAAGAACCTCCTTTGCCACAATAAGGCTAAAGTTTGCAAGAGTGATGATGAGATCGACCTTGCTTGGAATATTTGACACAATAGTAAGAAAATGAGCCAGAGAAAGGGGAGTTAAAGGAGAAAAATATTACAGGCAATCACCTCTTCAATGAAATCGATGTAGTGCAGAGCACCATGCATAAATTGAGTTCCACCACCGGGAAAAGTAAGGAACTCCCCAGTAACTTTAACCCAATTCTGGTGCCCCTTATACAGTGCAAGCTGGGTGTGAGGAACGTTATAGTACCATATCTGCAGAAAGCAAACAGTAAGAGACATTATATTAAAGAAAACAAGAAATTTCATATTTGATGAAATGAATGCTCATGCACCTTATCCCTACTATCGGGCCACAGAATTTGTTGCCTATATCCTTCAGGAAGCAGAACAAGGCAGGTTGGGCTTTCTTCTGGGCAGTGCCTCTCTCGATGTTCATAGTGCTTAGTGCTCTGGAGCTTCTTGATAGCTTCTTCATTGTCAAGGCATGGAATGTAATCTGCACCAACAGTGACATTGCAGAGTTTCCAGTTGTAGCTGTAAGCATCCCCCTCCTTGGCATCCTGCTTTGTGTCTGCAGGCACTTTTTTAACAGTTTCGTCCTCAGAAGAAGATGACTGTTGAGATTCCTTTTCATTCTTTGACTCTACAGCTTGAGTTGAAAATGTGCCATTTTTAGTAATGGTCTCATTTAGAAGCTCGGACTGGGCTGGATCTGGAAAAAATTCATTTGAACCCTGGCCATCTGTCTTGCTACCAATGGAGTTCTGTTCGGTCTCATTTCGTTGATTTTGTTCCACCTTCTCCTCTATCTGGCTTTGCACTTCTTCACCCAGAGCTGTTTCACCTGCAGTCTCCTCCGGTTTTGAATTCTTTTCAACTTCAGGTTCCTTGCCTTGAGCACCACTCTGTCCATTCTTATTTGTTTCACCACCTTCTGTATTTGATTCTTTATGATCCAAACTCACCTCTCCACCTGGGGTAACAGATTCTTTGCTTTTCATCTTCTCATTTCCATCATTCTCGACTTCAGTTTTGAATGTATCATCATTTGATTCATTTGCAATTTTAGTTAAAGATGTATCATCTGACTCATTATCTCCTTCAGTTTTATTGGTGTCATCTGATTTACTCCCAGTTTCACTCTTAGATGCATCATCTGATTCATTAGTGGTCTCATTTCTGGATCTTTCGTCTGATTCATTCTCATCCTCACTTTCGGTCTTAGATTCTTCATTTGATTCGTTAACGTCCTTTGTATCCTCAGTCTCTTTCGTGGAATCCTCTTCATTACTGGTCTTGGTTCTGGATGTTTCTTCTGATACAGTTCCAGTGTCTTTTTCACGTTGACCATCAGTCTTGTTCTCTTTATCCTCACTCTCCTTTATGGAGTTCTCTTCCTTGCTTTCGTCAACCAGGTTTTCATTTGTTTTCTCAGACAGATTTTGATTTTTATTTACTTCAGAATTTGCATCATCCGGAGGAGTGTCAGTGTTGTCATCTTTGCGAACACCACCTGAACCAGCTTGAAACTGCTGTGATTCATTCTCAATCACCACTTGCCCTTTCACCTCAGAATTGGTCTCTTCACGAGACATCTCTATGTTTTGAACCGGCATTACAGTCGACGATGTCATCATCCATACCCCAACCAAGCATAGAACAATGAACACAATAATAGTCATAGTCGAACTATATGATGACATAAACCTACTATCCACTCGTGGGTTCTTTATCAGCGCCATTTCTCTGCATATAAACAACCCTCAAAATACTACCTTAGGGAAAAAGAGAAGCAGAAAACAAAACAAGTTCTAAACACACCCTCATCAATGCTACTACAATCCTAACACACAAACTCAACAGATCAAACAAAACTCAGATATACATAAGGCGTGTCTGGCATAGAAATTCATGGAATTGCAATTGCAATCACAAGGACTGCAATCATACTTCTCATTTTAAGGCTTCTTGCTCAAAATCTTCAGCTCAATAATATTCAAAGCACCAGGGTGAAATATGACAGAGTTAGTGCAGCAGCAGATTCCTCATCAAGCCATGATTCAGTGAAACCGAACAATTGCAATTCTCAGAATTTAGTTGTTAGTACATGAAACTTAAAAGGATTAAAGCACAAACAAACAACCACACAGCACAAACATCTCCTGACCACCAAAAGTTACACAGATCTACCACTGACATTACTAGATTTAAGGCCAAATACAAAAAATTAGTGCAGAATTACACAATCCAGCATTTATAAAACCAAGATTAGGAAAGTACTACCACAAAAACAGGCAGTTATGCAAACAGAACAGATCAAGAGAACATCAGAAATTACTACACAGGAAAAAAAAAAAAAGCACATTTTGTGACAAGATCCACATCAGATCATCCAAACAGAGCTAATAGAGATAGAGATTGAAACAGAGAGAGATGAATCTTCATGAATTCAAATTTCAAATTACAACACCGTTCAAAGAGAAATCAAATAACAACTCAATCAATGGCATCTAATCTTTCCAATTACTGAACGATCGTAACAGAGCAAAATCCGCAATCTACGAGCTGAAAACCAATGCATCCGGACCAAAAGGAAACCAATCAATCACTCCAAAGCTAGTCTGGATCTAATCGGCCTCAAACGAAACGCAAATGACTTAGACTAAGAGGTAGAGAGCTAGAGAAGATCGCGAATCCAAGGAATCTTCGTGCGCATCGATACAAAACAAAAAGGATTAATGCAGGGAAACGGTTCGAGAGATTCGAGTTCTACCTTTCTCAGCTACGAACGAGGAGCAGATCCCTAGATGTTAGGGTTTTCTTCTTCTCGTCTTTCTTCTTCTATTTGCTTCTGGAAGAGGAGGGTCCGAGAGAGATTTGGTTTGGCCACGGAAGGCGCTGTAGAGAGATGATATATAAATAGTAGTATGAATCAACTATCAATGTCATACTCTCTCAAGTAATGAAAATGAATGATAATATACGAAATTACCAAAATACACTTGTGAGTTCGCTTGATCATTGCAGGTAATGTGGAAATTGTTTTAAATATTAAAATGGGACCCACTTTTTTATTTTGCTACGGTAGTGTTGTAAATGGGTCGGTTCCGGTTTGGGTCCATGGTGGACCCGAAACCATTAAAGAGAAGGTGAAACTAGATTCGGACCCAGAACCGTTTTCGAACCGGTTTTTTGGCTCCGAAACATGAACCAGAACCATACATGAGATAGGTCTGGATTTAAGTCCGGATCTAAATAGAGAATGATATTTAAAAAAAATATAGGTTTTTAGGAGAGATTCTCAAAAAATGGGATAATATATCGGGTCTTGGGTCCACGGGTTCGGACCAAGGTGGAATCGGACCTGGACCTATTTACTTATTAGGGCCTAAATAAGGACTTAGATCCGGTTTTTAACGGGATCAGAACCTTCGGGTAATCGGAGAATCAGGGACCCATTTACATCCCTAGCTACGGGAAGGGATGTAAATGGCCCACGATTATTTGATTATCCGAACGTTGTGACCAGTTAAAAACTGAGTTTGAATCCTTATTTATGTCATGATAGGTAAATGGGTCCGGGTATCATTCCACATTGGTTTCAACCCATAGATTATTTTAATTTTCAAGGATCTCTCTTAAAAACTATATGTTTTTTTCGGTATCACTCTCTACTTAGACCCAGATCCTTTCCATATACGGAACCGGTTACGTTTGGGAGTTGAGACACATTCGGGAATGTGATTTCGTTCTTCTGAACTCATCTAAATGGTTTTGCTCGATGCAACATGATAAGTTGGAGCAGGAAATCACAAATGAATGGTCATTAAATCTGCTTTGAAATCTGTCCACGGTCCGCCCTCCCCACTTCAATTTCCGTTTCCACTTCCACTTTCCTATGCTGCAAATTTACACTAAATAAGCCCTTGGTACAGCTGGTTTTCCATGTGAAAAGGCATAAAAATGAGTTAAATTCTTCATTATTCTCTTGAAAACCTTTTCCTATAAGGGTGTAAGAGTGTTTTTTTTTTTTTTCCTACAGATGTACACAAACGTGTCCCTTGTTATCATCTATGTTGCTTGCTATGGAACCATTTTGGTGATTGACATTTTTCCATGCATCAATGGATATCATTAACCAGTTGAAAATGGACGAAATAATTAGTAGTTTTGTTTGGCTAGTCCATTTGCTTCTGTTATTGAGAAAGCTCTTCATGTTTCAAATTCATATGATTTAAGGTGTAAGATGAAAGCTAGAACAGGATTTTCTTCTTTTAGAGAATTTCATCATTCCAAAAGCAATCATTTACCAAATGAAACTAGTAAGTAACTTTGAGCTTTAGATGCTTGTTGATCAAGTGATTTCTCCAACTAATTTTGAGCAGCTTTTGCCTTCTTAATTTAACTTACATTTTTCTACTTAAATCGAGTTGTAGATCTAGTTACTCTCTCTTTATTTATGTCTAACGTCTGGGATTCTCTTTGCTTGTCCTTAACATGTGGGCTTCACAATCTTGTCTATTTTTATATAGTAACATATATTTCTTGTGCTAGAAATTCTATTGCATTGGGAATTAATAGCAGTGGGTCTGATTTGATACTTTTGAGCTAGTAGACCCATTTCTACTCTACTCACCGGCCTCACCTTGCACTCGATTTGCTTAGACAATGTGGCATTTGTGATACTTAAATTATCTCATTGACACCCTTATGCATACAAGGTGCCAAAAAGGTGCCCCATGTGCAGGAATGCAAACAAACAAAACACCTGACCTCAATCCTATGCAAGGGTCCACCAGCTAATTCTCTTAACAGACATGATACGAGAGTCATCATCAAGGTCCACTTATGATCAATCAAATCCCTTAACGCACCTGCCCCAAAGTAGCATTCATCATAATTAAAATGGATACACCCAACCATTTTCCATCTCAAGATAAACTTTCATGGGGGAACTTATGTAGATTGAGGCCCATTGAAAAGGTATCCATGTTTTAGCTTTTATGTAGATTGAGGCCCATTGAGATTAATAGGTGCCTACTCTTATTTTTCCTTTGAGAAATAAACATATCTTCTAGCCTAATAGATATATGGGTTGGGCCTGGCTCATGCATGCTTTAATTCTTCACTAATGGATCTATTCAGCCACACAGGTTGGGCCTTTGGAACTGACAGAAAACATGCTCAAACTTAACTTTTAGGTATAGTTGGTGACGGATCGGGTCCGGTACTGAATATTCGCTTAGATTCGGAGCTTTCTGTCAAAAAATGCAATGAGAATGAGTTCTGCAGAATTCGATTTTTGCTGCTGCTTTGTGAATATGGCAGATGATTAATGAACTTCTATTTCCCCACCTAGGATTCTTCCATGGAAGTGATTAATGGGGTTGTGGGATCTGATAAGTATAAAAGATGTCGCACGCTAAGCGGAGAGGAGAAGATGTACTAACGATGTCGCAAGGGAAGAAATATAACGATGTTTATGTATTCTTGACAAGGGGCATGATTATTTTTTTACTGCATACGAACCCCTAATTCAATTTTTTCATAAATTTTTTAATAAATTCGACTAAACACTGTTTATGATGAAAAATTGCTTTAAAATCCCTAGATTCTTTCCTTTTTATGTTAAAGGAAAGAGAAAGGTATGCATGCTGGGAATTTGGGCATACATCAAGGTTTACCGCTGTAGTAATCGGCGGTACTGTCGAATTGCCAGATTTCCTCCCGTCTGAGAGGAGGAAATCTGGCATTGAAGACATACCGCTTGTCTAAACGGCGGTAAAGTGTCCTCTGCAGTATTTCCTCCCCTCTAAGCGGAGGAAAACATGTAATTGCAACATGTAACACGGTTATCTTGCAAACCTGTTCTTTCTTTCCTCTATTTACATCTTGGTGGGATCGCAGGTTAGGGATTTTGTCCACACAGGGAAGGATGGGCATTTATGATTAACGTTTAAATGCAATAATATAAAATCATAACAAATTCACGGTAAATCACTTGTTTAGTAAATCTACTTTATTGGTGAAGTGCACTAAATGGATGATGCAAGAGAGACCAAAAGTAAATGTCTGGTCGAATCAAAAGGTGAGAGAGTAGCTTTTTTAATCATTTTTTTCTAAAAAACAAAAAAAAGGAAAGTGTTTGTTTGTAAGGGTGCTCATGGATCGGGCCGGCCCACGTTGGGTCGGGCATGGGGTTTAGGTTATAAAAGAAGGGTCGTGCCAGTTTTTTTTTTTTTACTTCGACTCAGTTGTTGAGATTCAAATCCCCGCCTTGCACAAATATACATATATAATTATAAGGGAGGACGTAGTAACGGGGGGACTCAAACCCATGACCTCTCACAGAAGGTTGATATGACCAAACCAGTTGAGCTGGCCTAGGACGTGGTAGAAATGTCTTTTGTGTTTTTTTTCTATAAGTCTTACATGTGTCGAGCTTGGGATTCATCGTTTCCATGCAGGTTAGGCTCAGGCCAGCAACTTCAAGACTGACTCAAACTTGGGTGGGCTTAGGCGAATAGTTTATAAGTCGGGCCGTTTTAGACATTCTCAACAGAGCCCGGCCGGGTCCATGAACAACCCAAGCTATTCTTGTCATTCAGCAGCATGGGAAAATATCCTTTTAATATTTTTTTCCTGTTAAAACGAAGAGGTGATTTTAGAAATTTAGTATTTTTTTATCTGACTCCTTTTTTGTATTGTTTCGTGTGGCTTCGGCAATTTAGTCCATTAGCCCGGTCCGGCAAAAAAAGAGAGGCAGTTTGAAAAGAAATGGGTTGAAAATTTTCTTCATCATTTAGTTATCAAATTAAACTATCACAATAACCTGTGCTAAGCACGAGCATGTCTACCAATAGTTTTTGTACAAAATAAAGTACAAATATAAATAAGTATTAATTTAATTGCTAAAGGATAAAAGATTTATATGATTAAACTGTAACTAAATGACAACTGCAATGGTTGGTAAATACAATTAATAATTTATCATATGTTAAAAAAAGTTTAGTAAATGCAACTACGCCAATGCATAAGCATGAAAAAAAGTAAAAGAAGAAATAGTAACAACAGTATTAACATGAGTCAACATTCTAACGATAAAATAAGTTTTATCAAAATGTCATAAATAAAGTCTAACTGGAGTTAATGATAAAAAAGTGTTATAAGCCCAATTGGAATGAGTATCCGCTTCATCTAACTATTTTGACATTGTTGTAATAATATCCGCTTCATCTAACTACTTTGACATTGTTCTAATAAAATTTTATGTAAATGTGTTGTTCGGTGTAGTGGTTAAGTATGTTTAACTGGTAAAGGTCTTGACACATGTTAGTTATTTTAGGTTTTTAACCAAGGCTCCATTGAAAAGTCAAAATTGAAAGAATTCAATCAAAATTGAATCAAGAACGCTTGTCTTTAATATATTATAATTGATGACAGAAATGGATGTGTTTGATGATAAGAGTTCGAAGAATCTTTGTTCCCACATTGCCAATGCCTTCAAATCTTGTTAGAAATTCAACTATCGAAATTCTTAAAATGTCATTCTCCAAAAAAGATTTTTTTTTTTAATTTCAGAATTTGGACTGTTTATTAAGGCTATTTTAGCAATTTTATTGTGCCTGATTTTCGAAATTCCCTCTACCAAACAAAGACTTTGGGAAATCTAAAGAAGAGATTGAGAAGCTTTCAAATGCCATATAGCCCAAATCTTACTATGAGAATTTACTTATTTTTGAAGCTTTACGGGCCTGTGGCCGAGAAGCTCTAAGCTTGGTAATTAGACTTCCTTAAGCTCCGCTTCTAGGCCCATGGGTTGGACCCTTTCCTTAAGTGCACTGGTCATTTCGTCCATTAAGCTTGACCCATTTTGGGCTGGGCTCAAAAAGGCTCTTAATGAATTGGACCGGGGGTGGCACTAAAATGTAAGTTTATCTAATCTATGGGCCTCGCTTAGTCTTAAGCTTATTCTTAACACTGGGGCCTGCATAGGCTTCTGATCATAACCCGTCAGTCTGACCTTGGCTTAGCCCATTTATAACATTTACCTATCTAGTATTTATAATTAAATAAGTCTTAGCTTTTAGTACAACTTATTACCTTTTTTTTTTTTAAAGATAAGTTAGTCTTTCATTTTCTCAAAACAAATAAATTGCAAATATGAGAGATAACTTCTTAAAAGAATAAGGGTTTATTTTTATGAAAAAAATAACTTTAAACCTAGATTCTATGGATTTATTAACAAATACATAAAAACCTCGGACAGGGTGCTCGCACATACATTTTTTTTTTGACTAATGTACCCTAAACGATATCGTTACTAGTTTGCCCCAACGATTAGTCTAATGTTAAAACCCGGTCCCTCCTTTTCACTTCTTCCTTCTTCTCTACTCTTCGCATCTGTCAACTCTGGTTGCCGCCTTTCCATTTTGCCCACTAGAAATGGTAAGCTACTCGTTTAGAGCCATCTTCCACCTTCCACTTGTCGTTCCGTCATCCCCTTGTGCGAAGCTGCTTGTCGAAGACGTTCTTCACTGTCACCTGGCCATCTTCAAAATTCACAATCAAAGGGAATTACACAAAGTTGAGTTTCCATGCCACAACTTCTCTACATATGCAGTTTGTCATGAGGTTGGATTTTAAGTGTTTTCACCATCTTGGATTTCTATAGAACGAGATTTCTCATTTTTTTTCTCGCGGTTATATATATATATTTTTGCCAATCTATCTTTGATGTGAATGAAATTTTTCATTTTTGTATGATTTGAAGTGTGCTAATTTAATTTTCACTATATGTTTACAAGTTTCTCTTTCAAAAAATGCATTGAGAATGAGTTCTGCAGAATTCGATTTTTGCTGCTGCTTTGTCAATATCGTAGATGATTAATGAACTTACATTTTCCCCCGAGGATTCATCAATGAAAGTTGATTAATGGGGTTGTGGGATCTAATAAGTATATAAGATGTCGCACGCTAGGGGGAAAGGAGGAGATGTACTAACGATGTCGCAATGGAAGAAATATAACGATGTGTTATTTATTCTTGACAAGGGGCATAATTATCTTTTTACGGCGTACGAACCCCTAATTCGATTTTTTTAATTAAATTTCTTAATAAATTCGTCTAAACACTGTTTATGATGAAAATTTGCTTAAAAATCACACGATCCTTTCCTTTTTACTTTAAAGGAAAGGGAAAGGTACGCATGCAAGGAATTTGGGCATACATGATGGTTTACCGCTGACGTAATCGGCGGTAAAGTAGCATTGCCAGATTTCCTCCCGTCTGAGAGGAGGAAATCTGGAATTGCAGCCATACCGCTGGTCCAAACGGCGGTAAAGAGCCCTATGCAGTATTTCCTCCCCTCTAATCCAAGGAAAACACACAATTGCAACGTGCAATACAGTTACCTTGCAAACCTGTTCTTTCTTTCCTCTATTTACATCTTGGTGGGGTTGTGGGTTAGGGATTTGGTCCACACAGGAAACGATGGGCATTTATGATTAACGTTTAAATGCAATAATATAAAATCACAACAAATTCACAGTAAATCACTTGTTTAGTAAATCTACTTTATTGGTGAAGTGTACTAAATGGATGATGCAAGAGAGACCAAAAGTAAATGTTCTGTCAAATCAAAAGGTGAGAGAGTAGCTTTTTTAATCATTTTTTCTAAAAAAAAGGAACAGTGTTGTTTGTAAGGTTGCTCATGGATCGGGCTGGCCCACGTTGGGTCGGGCAAGGGGTTGGGTTATAAAAGAAGGGTCGTGCCTGGTTTTTTTATTTTTATTTTGACTCAATGGTTGAGATTCGAAATCCCCGCCTGGCCCAAATATACATATATAATTATAAGGGAGGGCGTAGTAACGGGGGGACTCAAACCCGTGACCTCTTACAGAAGGTTGATATGACCAAACCAGTTGAGCTGGCCTAGGACGTGGTAGAAAAGTCTTTTGTGTTTTTTTATGTAAGTCTAACATGTGTCGAGCTTGGGCTTCATCGTTTCCATGCAGGTTAGGCTCAGCCGCTCAAGCCAGCAACTTCAAGGCTGACTCAAGCTTGGGTGGGCTTAGGCTTCTAGTTTATAAGTCGGGCCGTTTTAGACATTCTCAACAGAGCTCAGCCGGGTCCATGAACAACCCAAGCTATTCTTGTCATTCAGCGGCATGAGAAAATATCCTTTTAATATTTTTTTCTTGTTAAAACGAAGAGGTGATTTTAGAAATTTAATATTTTTTTTATCTGACTCCTTTTTTTGTATTGTTTCTTGTGGCTTCGGCAATTTAGTCCATTAGCTCGGTCCGGCGAAAAAAGAGAGGCAGTTTGAAAAGAAATGGGTTGAAAATTTTCTTCATCATTTAGTTATCAAATTAAACTAGCACAATAACCTGTGCTAAGCACGAGCATGTCTACCAATAGTTTTTATACAAAATAAAGTACAAATATAAATAAGTATTAATTTAATTGCTAAAGGATAAAAGATTTATATGATTAAACTGTAACTAAATGACAACTGCAATGGTTGGTAAATACAATTAATAATTTATCATATGTTAAAAAATTTTTAGTAAATGCAACTACGCCAAGGCATAAGCATGAAAAAAAAGAAAAAGAAGAAATAGTAACAACAGTATTAACATGATTCAACATTCTAACGATAAAGTAAGTTTTATCAAAATGTCATAAATAAAGTCTAACCGTAGGTAATGATAAAAAAATGTTATAAGCCCAATTGGAATGGGTATCCGCTTCATCTAACTACTCTCACATTGTTATAACAACATCCGCTTCATCTAACTACTCTCACATTGTTCTAATAAAATTTCATGTAAATGTGTTGTTCGGTGTAGTGGTCAAGTATGTTTAACTGGTAAAGGTCTTGACACATGTTAGTTATTTTAGGTTTTTAACCAAGGTTCCTTGGAAAAGTCAAAATTGAAAGAATTCAATCAAAATTGAATCAAGAACGCTTGTCTTTAATAAAATATAATTGAGGACAGAAATGGATGTGTTTGATGATAAGAGTTTGAAGAATCTTTGTTCCCACATTGCCAATGCCTTCAAATCTTGTTAGAAATTCAACTATCGGAATTCTTAAAACGTCACTCTCCAAAAAAGATTTTTTTTTAATTTCAGAATTTTGACTATTTATTAAGGCTATTTTAGCAATTTTATTGTGCCTGATTTTAGAAATTCCCTCTACCAAACAAAGACTTTGGGAAATCTAAAGAAGCGATTGAGAAGCTTTTAAATGCCATATAGCCCAAATCTTACTATAAGAATTTACTTATTTTTGAAGCTTTACGGGCTTATGGCCAAGAAGCTCTAAGCTTGGTAATTAGACTTCCTTGAGCTCCGCTTTTAGGCCTATGGGTTGGACCCTTTCCTGAAGTGCATTGCTCATTTCGTCCTTTAAGCTTGACCCATTTTGGGATGGGCTCAAAAAGGCTCTTAATGAATTGGACTGGGGGTGGCACTAAACTGTAAGTTTATCTAATCTATGGGCCTCACTCAGTCTTAAGCTTATTCTTAACATTGGGGACTGCACAGGCTTCTGATCATAACCCGTCAGTCTGACTTTGGCTTAGCCCATTTATAACATTTACCTATCTAGTATTTAGCATTAAATAAGTCTTAGCTTTTAGTACAGCTTATTACCCTCTTTTTTTTTTGGAAGATAAGTTAGTCTTTCATTTTCTCAAAACAAATAAATTTCAAATATGAGAGATAACTACTCAAAAGAATAAGGGTTTATTTTTACGAAAAATATAACTTTAAACCTAGATTCCATGTATTTATTAACAAATACATAAAAACACCAGATAGGGGGCTCGCACGTACATTTTTTTTATGGACTAATGTACCCCAAACGATATCGTTACTAGTTTGCCCCAACGATTAGTCTAATGTTAACACCCGGTCCCTCCTTTTCACTTCTTCCTTCTTCTCTACTCTCCGCGTCTGTCACCAACTCTGGTTACCGCCTTTCCATTTGCCCACCATAAAAGGTAAGCTACTTGTCTAGAGCCATCTTCCACCTTCCACTTGTCTTTCCGTCGTCCCCTCGTGCGAAGCTGCTGGTCGAAAACGTTTTTCACTATCACCTGGCCTTCTTCAAAATTCACAATCGAAGGGAATTACACATAGTTGAGTTTCCACAACTTCTCTGCTAATGTGGTTTGTCATGAGGTTGGATTTTAAGTGTTTTCACCATCTTGGATTTCTATAGAATGAGATTTCTCATTTTTTTTCTTGCGGGGTTTTTTTTTTTTTTTGTTTGTTTGTTTGTTTGTTTGTTTGTTGTGCCAATCTATCTTTGATGTGAATGAAAATTTTCATTTTTGTATGATCTGAAGTATGCTAATTTAATTTTCACTATATGTTTACAAGTTTCTCCGTCAAAAAATGCGTTGAGAATGAGTTATGCGGAATTCGATTTTTGCTGCTGCTTTGTGATATGGCAGATGATTAATGAACTTACATTTCCCCCCCGAGGATTCTTCAATGAAAGTTGATTAATGGGGTTGTGGGATCTAATAAGTATATAAGATGTCGCATGCTAGGGGGAAAGGAGGAGATATACTAACGATGTCGCAATGGAAGAAATATAACGATTTGTTTTTTATTCTTGACAAGGGGCATAATTATCTTTTTAATGCGTACGAACCCCCAATTCGATTTTTTTATTAAATTTCTCAAGAAATTTGTCTAAACACTGTTTATGATGAAAATTTGCTTAAAAATCCCTTGATGCATTCCCTTTTATGTTAAAAGGAAAGGGAAAGGTATAAATGTTGGGAATACGGGCATACAAGAAGGTTACCGCTGTAGTAATCGGCGGTAAAGTCTCACTTTCCAGATTTCCTCCCGTCTGAGAGGAGGAAATCTGGACTTCATACATACCGCTGGTCCACACGGCGGTAAAGTGTCCTATGCTATATTTCAATCCCTCTAAGCGGAGGAAATCATGCAATTGCAACATGTAACGCGGTTATCTTGCAAACCTATTCTTTTTTTGCTCTATTTACTTCTTGGTGGTGTTGCGGGTTAGGGATTTGGTCCACATAGTAAAGGATGGGCATTTATGATTAACGTTTAAATGCAATAATATGAAATCACAACAAATTCAATGTAAAACACTTTTTTGGTAAATCTACTTTATTGGTGAAGTGCACTAAATGGATGATGCAAGAGAGACCAAAAGTAAATGTCTGGTCAAATCAAAAGGTGAGAGGGTAGCTTTTTTAATAATTTTTTTCTAAAAAAAAGAATAGTATTGTTTGTAAGGGTGCTCATAGATCAGGCCGGCCCATGTTGGGTCGGGCATGGGGTTTAGGTTATAAAAGAAGGGTCGTGCCTGGTTTTTTTTTTTTTTTATTTCGACTCAGTTGTTGAGATTCGAGAAATCCCCGTCTGGCCCAAATATACATATATAATTATAAGGGAGGACGTAGTAATGAGGGGACCCAAACCCATGACCTCTCACAGAAGGTTGATATGACCAAACTAGTTCAGCTGGCCTAGGACGTGGTAGAAAAGTCTTTCGCGTTTTGTTATATAAGTCTAACATGCGTCGAGCTCGGGCTTCATCGTTTCCATGCAGGTTAGGCTCAGGCCAGCAACTTCAAGATTGACTCCAGCTTGGGTGGGCTTAGGCTTCTTGTTTATAAGTCGGGCCGTTTTAGACATTCTCAACCTAGCCCAGCCGGGTCCATGAACAACCCAAGCTATTCTTGTCATTCAGTGGCATGAGAAAATATCCTTTTAATATTTTTTTACTGTTAAAATGAAGAGGTGATTTTAGAAATTTAGTAATTTTTTTTATATGACTCCTCTTTTTGTATTGTTTCGTGTGGCTTCGGCAATTTAGTCCATTAGCCTGGTCCGGCAAAAAAAGAGAGGCAGTTTGAAAAGAAATGGGTTGAAAATTTTCTTCATCATTTAGTTATCAAATTAAACTAGCACAATAACCTATGCTAAGCACGAGCATGTCTACCAATAGTTTTTGTACAAAATAAAGTACAAATATAAATAAGTATTAATTTAATAGTTAAAGGATAAAAGATTTATATAATTAAACTGTAACTAAATGACAACTGCAATGGTTGGTAAATACAATTAATAATTTATCATATGTTAAAAAAAGTTTAGTAAATGCAACTACGCCAATGCATAAGCATGAAAAAAAAAGTAAAAGAAGAAATAGTAACAACAGTACTAACATGAGTCAACATTCTAACGATAAAATAAGTTTTATCAAAATGTCATAAATAAGTCTAACTGGAGTTAATGATAAAAAAATGCTATAAGCCCAATTGGAATGGGTATCCGCTTCATCTAACTACTTTGACATTGTTCTAATAAAATTTTATGTAAATGTGTTGTTCGGTGTAGTGGTTAAGTATGTTTAACTGGTAAAGGTCTTGATGCATGTTAGTTATTTTAGGTTTTTAACCAAGGCTCCTTTGAAAAGTCAAAATTGAAAGTATTCAATCAAAATTGAATCAAGAACGCTTGTCTTTAATATATTATAATTGAGGACAGAAATTGATGTGTTTGATGATAAGAGTTTGAAGAATCTTTGTTCCCACATTGCCAATGCCTTCAAATCTTGTTAGAAATTCAACTATCGGAATTCTTAAAATGTCAATCTCCAAAAAAGATTTTTTTTTTTAATTTCAGAATTTGGACTATTTTTTAAGGCTATTTTAGCAATTTTATTGTGCCTGATTTTCGAAATTGCCTCTACCAAACAAAGACTTCGGGAAATCTAAAGAAGCGATTGAGAATCTTTCAAATGTCATATAGCCCAAATCTTACTATGAGAATTACTTATTTTTGAAGCTTTACGGGCCTGTGGGTTGGACCTAAGCTCGGTAATTAGACCTCCTTGAGCTCCGCTTTTAGGCCTATGGGTTGGACCCTTTCCTTAAGTGCACTGGTCATTTCGTCCTTTAGACTTGACCCATTTTGGGCTGCGCTCAAAAAGGCTCTTAATGAATTGGACCGGGGGTGACACTAAAATGTAAGTTTATCTAATCTATGGGCCTCGCTCAGTCTTAAGCTTATTCTTAACATTGGGGCCTGCACAGGCTTCTGATCATAACCCGTCAGTCTGACCTTGGCTTAGCCCATTTATAACATTTACCTATCTAGTATTTATAATTAAATAAGTCTTAGCTTTTAGTACAGCTTATTACCCTTTTTTTTTTTCTTTTTTGAAGATAAGTTAGTCTTTCATTTTCTCAAAACAAATAAATTTCAAATATGAGAGATAGCTACTCAAAAGAATAAGGGTTTATTTTTACGAAAAATACAACTTTAAACCTAGATTAATATTCCACGGATTTATTAACAAATACATAAAAACCCCGGATAGGGGGCTCGCACGTACATTTTTTTTTGGGACTAATGTACCCCAAACGATATCGTTGCTAGTTTGCCCCAACCATTAGTCTAATGTTAAAACCCAGTCCCTCCTTTTCACTTCTTCCTTCTTTTCTACTCTCCGTGTCTGTCACCAACACTGGTTGCCGCCTTTCCATTTGCCCATCATAAAAGGTAAGCTACCCGTCTCGAGCCATCTTCCACCTTCCACTTGTCTTTCCGTCATCCCCTTGTGCGAAGCTGCTGGTCAAACACGTTCTTCACTGTCACCTGGCCTTTTTCAAAATTCACAATCGAAGGGAATTACACATAGTTGAGTTTCCACAACTTCTCTGCAGATGTGGTTTGTCATGAGGTTGGATTTTAAGTGTTTTCACCATCTTGGATTTCTATAGAACGAGATTTCTCTTTTTTTTTTTCTTGCGGTTATTTTTTTTTTTTTTTGTGCCAATCTATCTTTGGTGTGAACAAAATTTTTCGTTTTTGTATGATCTGAAGTATATGCTAATTTAATTTTCACTATATGTTTACAAGTTTCTTCGTCAAAAAATGCGTTGAGAATGAGTTATGCGGAATTCGATTTTTGCTGCTGCTTTGTGAATATGGTAGATGATTAATGAACTTACATTTTCCCCCCGAGGATTCTTCAATGGAAGTTGATTAATGGGGTTGTGGGATCTAATATTAAGTATATAAGATGTCGTTCGCTAGGGGGAAAGGAGGAGATATACTAACGATGTCGCAATGGAAGAAATATAATGATGTTTTTTTTATTCTTGACAAGGGGCATAATTATCTTTTTAATGCGTACGAACCCCCAATTCGATTTTTTTATTAAATTTCTCAAGAAATTCGTCTAAACACTGTTTATGATGAAAATTTGCTTAAAAATCCCTGGATGCATTCCTTTTTAAGTTAAAGGAAAGGGAAAGGTATAAATGTTGGAATATGGGCATACAAGAAGGTTACCGCTGCAGTAATCGGCGGTAAAGTCTGAATTTCCAGATTTCCTCCCGTCTGAGAGGAGGCAATCTGGACTTCAGACATACCGCTGGTCCAAACGGCGGTAAAGTGTCCTATGCAGTATTTCAATCCCCTCTAAGCGGAGGAAAACATGCAATCGCAACATGTAACACCGTTATCTTGCAAATCTATTTTTTTTTTGCTCTATTTACATCTTGGTGGTGTCGCGGGTTAGGGATTTGGTCTACACAGTAAAGGATGGGCATTTAGGATTAACGTTTAAATGCTATAATATAAAATCACAACAAATTGACAGTAAATCACTCGTTTGATAAATCTACTTTGCTGGTGAAGTACACTAAATGGATGATGCAAGAGAGACCAAAAATAAATGTCTGGTCAAATCAAAAGGTGAGAGAGTTGCTTTTTTATTCATTTTTTCTAAAAACGAGAATAGTGTTGTTTGTAAGGGTGCTCATGGATCAGGTCGGCCCACGTTGGGTCGGGCATGGGGTTAAGGTTATAAAAGAAGGGTCGTGCCTGGTTTTTTTTTTAATTTCGACTCAGTTGTTGTGATTCGAAATCCCCGCCTGGCCCAAATATACATATATAATTATAAAGGTGGACGTAGTAACGGGGGGACCCAAACCCATGACCACTTACAGAAGGTCAATATGACCAAACCAGTTGAGGTGGCCTAGGACGTGGTAGAAAAGTCTTTCGCGTTTTGTTATATAAGTCTAACATGCGTCGAGCTCGGGCTTCATCGTTTCCATGCAGGTTAGGCTCAGGCCAGCAACTTCAAGACTGACTCAAGCTTGGGTGGGCTTAAGCTTCTAGTTTATAAGTCGGGCCGTTTTAGACATTCTCAACTTAGCCCAGCCGGGTCCATGAACAACCCAAGCTATTCTTGTCATTCAGCAGCATGAGAAAATATCCTTTTAATATTTGTTCTTGTTAAAACGAAGAGGTGATTTCTGAAATTTAGTATTTTTTTATCTGACTCCTCTTTTTGTTTTGTTTCTTGTGGCTTCGACAACTTAGTCCATTAACCCGGTCCGGCAAAAAAAGAGAGGCAGTTTGAAAAGAAATGGGTTGAAAATTTTCTTCATCATTTAGTTTTCAAATTAAACTTGAATAATAACCTGTGCTAAGCATGAGCATGTCTACCAATAGTTTTTGTACAAAATAAAGTACAAATATAAATAAGTATTAATTTAATAGTTAAAGGATAAAAGATTTATATGATTAAACTGTAACTAAATGACAAGTGCAATGGTTGGTAAATACAATTAAAAATTTATCATATGTTAAAAAAAGTTTAGTAAATGCAACTACGCCAATGCATAAGCATGAAAAAAGTAAAATAAGAAATAGTAACAACAGTATTAACATGAGTCAACATTCTAACGGTAAAATAAGTTTTTTCAAAATGTCATAAGTAAAGTCTAACTGGAGTTAATGATAAAAAAAAATGTTATAAGCCCAATTGGAATGGGTATCCGCTTCATCTAACTACTTTGACATTGTTCTAATAAAATTTTATGTAATTGTGTTGTTTGGTGTAGTGGTTAAGTATGTTTAAGTGGTAGAGGTAATGACGCATGTTAGTTATTTTAGGTTTTTAACCAAGGCTCCTTTGAAAAGTCAAAATTGAAGGAATTCAATTCTTATGTATGAAAGGGACTGTTTCCAATTGGATTCAATTGAGAAATCAGCATCAATTACCTAAATTTATTTTGACCCACACTAATTTACTTTGACCTCATAAGCCACGTCAGCATGATTGGGTTTTCATATCACCTTCCTCAACTTATCTTCTTCTTTCAAAACCGAAAACCCACGTTCCCCCTCTCTCAACGCTTTCTCTCAATCTTTCAACTTTTGCTTTATTTCTTCTCTGTTGTTGGTTTTGTCGATCTGGTTGTTTGTGGGTGGGGAAGAGAAGGCAATAGTGCCGCTGACGATGTTGAGGATGATGAAGAGGACGGTGGGGTTGAATATTGGAAGCCCAGATGGACGGTAGAGATTCTTCCAACATGGTTTGGTTTTCGGGAGAGAGAATGAGATGGATATTGGAGCCTTCTCTGTTGTGGCCGTTGCAGAGAGGAGACCTTTTTATTCCTCCTCTGCTAGGATTTTTTTTTCTTTGGTTTTTCCTCTCCTTTTCGTATTTTGAGAGCATGTGATATATGATACGAGTGAGTGGAACGACTATCAAAGGAGTCCGGATGTGGCCTCCGGATGTGGCCACGCACTGCATGTTTGGTGGGGGCCACTAGCCTTGAGCATTTATTGGTAATCAATCTAGAATATATCATTTCTTGGGAAACAGGAAACTTTGTTTGGACCAATCGGGGTGCCACATGGGGAAATAAATTTTTTTTTTTATTGCATGAGATGGGATGTCATCTGATTTGACATCCTCTCACCCCCTGATTGGTCCAAATAGGGTTTTCCGTTTGGTCCAAACAAGGGATTCAGATCCCATTTCTTGGGAAAATAGGCAAACATCTGATGAACGGTGCTGAAATACGTCTATTTTTTTTTTTTTTACTTCAATTGGTGCTTGAAAATGTTTGGTTTAAGGCCCTTTTCGTGGAATACATCAATGATCAGCAGGTATCTAAGTAGGTAATTTATTTTTAAATTTTTTAGAAGTTCAGATTTGGATATGAAACATTCATGAATCATGATCCATGTATATTCCGACACAAGAATTTAGATGCAGGACTATGACATTTGTGCATAGAAATATGTCAGCAACAAAGTCTCCTAGTAAATCATCAGACATTACCACTGAAGTAACAAGGCCAAACAAATGAGACCCAACCCCTCCTCTTTCCATTTCTTTCTCTCTCTCACGAACACACACTTCTCTTTTGTGCTCTCTTGGTGTCTGTTGAATTGCCACAAGCAGCGGAAACTCTTGCCTTCTTACCAAGAGTTGCTATCACACCATCTGGACCGCCGTATGTCTTTCGCCTTTCCACAATTCCATTTTCCTTTTTATTGACTCTAACAGTTTGTTGGTACCTTCTAAGTTTTGAAAACTCTCAAGGTCTTTTGTGTTTATATTGGTACAATCCCTTACTTGTTTATATCTTTTACTTACAGAATTGCTTTGTAGCTTTAGTCTTACAGTAGTAGTTTTTTGCAATTTATTTTGGTCTCTCTCTCTCTCTCTCTATATATATATATATATATATGCATCGCGGTCTTTTACATGTTCATTTGTAGCTTCAGTCTTACAGCACTCATTTGATGTGTTTTTGCTCCCCCATCTTTTTTTTTATTTACATGTTGTAAGGTTCTTATTTGCATTATGAATGTCATTTGATAATTTAATTTGGTGTTTTTTTATTTGATCAATTTATCAGAGTTAACAAACTTTCATTTTCTTATGGTAGAATATGAAATCTAAATCTTAGGTAGAACAGGAATGTCTATTAGAATCTTTGCAATGGAAAGTTTATTTTGAGTGACCATGAAGCTGCAAGTCTAAATCCCCATGGATCAATTCATCTTTTCAACTTCCCCAATTTTCAACCAAATCATCTTTGGAAAATGTGCTCCCATGAAGGACGGAAAATAGACTATTTGAGTAGAGACATTGGATGAATACAAAGCTCCAAGAACAATGGATGAATTGATTACCATATTGCTCATATGTACTCTTCCTTAATGAGAGACCTAATATCCCAACAATCTTTGGAGAACAAATGTTTTATAATAAGTTGAAGTTTGTACACTGGTTTTTTGGAATATGTTTTTTCTACATTTTACTTAATTCAGTCAATAGTTTCTTGGATTTTGTTTGATTTCAATGAGATAGGCTTGCTGATATTGATTGGTTGGTTATCTGCACAAACTTTCTAATTTTTGTTTTGCCTGATAAGCTAGGGTATCTCCCACCCAGCCCAACCCAGGAGCCTTTGGCCCCGAGCCGTAGGGAGACTCGATTCTGGAAGCCGAGAACTAAACCCTAGAGGCACATATAAATCATACTATCCACATGCAAACCCTCCTATCCACAAACTTGCTACTATTACTATCTTATTTCTCTTATTTTGACACTTAAGAATTCTCTATAGTTCGGGGCAAAATAATTGGCTGAAATTTTACAATGCAACAATAGTTGAGTGACATTTTATTATTCATGGCATTAGAAATGTTCTTGGACCATTTACATCTATATAGAGAGAGGAAAAGGACCGTTCATTTGTTTCTATTTTTTATTTAGTAGGTCAAAAATTTGTATTGATGAGATATTTTTTTCCTCGAAGGTCAAATTTGTATTGATGGAAGAACTGAAACTATAGTTCCCAAAATAGAAAACAGAGGACTTTATACAGAAACATATGGACAACAATAATAGCATGTTCCTATGAACATCAAAGCTATAAACTTTTGTTTGTTAATGGAGTAGGAACTCCCAAAAAATTGAGAAGATTAAACAAAGTTTGACCTTGAAAACCTTTAGTAATTAGGCTAAGAGCAAAGTTTAGGCGAACTTGAAGAGATCTTCCAGCAGAAACTTGAGAGGGAAGAGATCATCTGAATATGAATGATTATGACAATTATAATATATTTTGGAATACAATTTTTATCATCTAATCTAATTTTGGCCTCTTTCAATTTCATTTTATTTATGTTTGTAAATACTTTTATTATTTGCTTTCTTAATTTCTTTTTTAATCAAGTTTTAATTACTTTTCAAAATTCCTTTTCTAAATGGAAATGTCATATAATGGATAAAAGTAACGGTAGTGTCATTTAATTGGGAATCATTTTCTTTCTTGATTCTCTTTTAAACCAATTGTTAACAATATTAAATACAATTTAAAGTTAATGACTTAAATAGTTTTCATTATGGCTCGGGCTTAACATGGGATATGAAAGAGACTTATTTGTGAATTTGATTTTGATTGACTCCAACTAATTTTGTATTGATGTCCAGCAATAGTGCTACTATAACTGTGTGGTAAAAATTTTACTACTATAGGAGTGAAAGGTAAACATGAGTGAAGTGAATCAGACAAATGCAAATTACGAACCCAACTTAGAATGATTTACAGAAACCCATACCCACCATAAACCCAACCAACTTATTAACAAATCTGCCCCTAATAATAAAATATCAATTTTATAGATTTCTTATGATTCTTTTGCATTTCAATATAATCTATACAAAATACGTCATATTTTAAGTTTCTTATAAAATTTTAGGATTTTCATTTTTTTTATATTATAAATGATATTGCCCGTGCCAAGCACGGGTATATAAAAGAGATTGATTTCAAATTGAAATCAGCTCCAATTGATTTTGACCATCCCCACAATTTTGAATTTTCTTTTAATAGTATTTAATCTAATTCAATTCAATAAAATGTCATTTATTGCTCATTGACCACCTCTCTCTCTCTCTCTCCAAAAGACTCTTCCCTTTTTAATGATACTCAAATCTCTCTCTCTCTCTTTTGCCCTCGCTTAGGAACACATCTTGGTCCTCATCCAAGCTTGGTCTCCCTCATCAAAATTTTTTTTTTTCCATTTCTTTATTGTCATGTATGGGTTTAGATTAAGGTAAGTGACAATAATCTTATCAATGGGAAGGTAAGTCAAACAAACCAAAATCTAAGCATCTCATGAACCTGGCTTGGGTCAAAGTCTAAAAACATCTATAGCTGCCCTGAACCCAACCAACTCACTACCAAACATGCCTCTAATTGAAAAACCTAATATTTTAAATTTTTTTTATAATTTCTTTCATCTCAATATTTCGTATTTCAAGTTTCTACTAAAATTTTTACATTTTTATATTTATTATTTATTTAAATTTTCATTTGTGTAAATTTTTAAGAAAGTCTATAAATTTTTATGTGAGAAATACTTTGATTTTAGCTTTTATAAAATCAAAAAATGTGAAATCAAAATTAAAATCTTTATTCTCATCGTAAAACTAAATGATATTTTTTATATGCCTTCTAATGCCCGTGCTAAGCACAGGGCATTTTGCTAGTCAAAATTGAATCAAGAACGCTTGTCTTTAATATATTATAATTGAGGACAAAAATGGATGTGTTTGATGATAAGAGTTTGAAGAATCTTTGTTCCCACATTGCCAATGCCTTCAAATCTTGTTAGAAATTCAACTATCGGAATTCTTAAAATGTCAATCTCCAAAAAAGGTTTTCTTTTTAATTTTAGAATTTGGACTATTTATTAAGGCTATTTTAGCAGTTTTATTGTGCCTGATTTTCGAAATTCCCTCTACCAAACAAAGACTTTGGGAAATCTAAAGAGGCGATTGAGAAGCTTTCAAATGCCATATAGCCCAAATCTTACTATGAGAATTTCCTTATTTTTAAAGCTTTACGGGCCTGTGGCCGAGAAGCTCTAAGCTTGGTAATTAGACTTCCTTGAGCTCCGCTTTTAGGCCTATGGGTTGGACCCTTTCCTTAAGTGCACTGGTCATTTCGTCCTTTAAGCCTCACCCATTTTTAGCTGGGCTTAAAAAGGCTCTTAATGAATTGGACCGGGGGGTGGCAATAAAATGTAAGTTTATCTAAATTATGGGCCTCGCTCAGTCTTAAGCTTATTCTTAACATTGGGGCCTGCATAGGCTTCAGATCATAACCTGCCGATATGACCTTGGCTTAGCCCATTTATAACATTTACCTATCTATTATCTATAATTAAATAAGTCTTAGCTTTTAGGACAGCTTATTACCCCTTTTTTTTTTTTTTGTTTTTGTTTTTGAAGATAAGTTAGTCTTTCATTTTCTCGAAACAAATAAATTGCAAATATGAGAGATAACTACTCAAAAGAATAAGGGTTTTTTTTTTACGAAAAATATAACTTTAAACCTAGATTCCATGGATTTATTAACAAATACATAAAAACCCCGGATAGGGGGCTCGCACATTTTTTTTTGGACTAATGTACCCCTAACGATATCGTTACTAGTTTGCCCCAATGCTTAGTCTAATGTTAAAACCCGGTCCCTCATTTTTCACTTCTTCCTTCTTCTCTACTCTTTGCTTTTGTCACCAACTCTGGTTGCCGCCTTTCCATTTGCCCACTAAAAAAGGTAAGCAAGTCGTCTAGAGCCATCTTTCACCATCCACTTGTCTTTCCATCCTCCCCTTTTGCGAAGCTGCCGGTCGAAGACGTTCTTCACTATCATCTGGCCTTCTTCAAAATTCACAATCGAAGGGAATTACACAAAGTTGAGTTTCCACAACTTCTCTACAAATGTGGTTTGTCATGAGGTTGGATTTTAAGTGTTTTCACCATCTTGGATTTCTCATTTTTTTTCTTGCGGTTATATATATATTTTTGTGCCAACCTATCTTCGACGTGAACGGAATTTTTCGTTTTTGTATGATCTGAAGTATGCTAATTTAATTTTCACTACATGTTTACAAGTTTCTCTGTCAAAAAATGCATTGAGAATGAGTTCTGCAGAATTAGATTTTTGATGCTGCTTTGTGAATATGGCAGATGATTAATGAACTTACATTTTCCCCCCTAGGATTCTTCAGTGGAAGTTGATTAATGGGGTTGTGGGATCAAATAAGTATATAAGATGTCGCACGCTAAGGGGAGAGGAGGAGATGTACTAACGAAATCGCAAGTGAAGAAATATAACGATGTGTTATTTATTCTTGACAAGGGGCATAATTATCTTTTTACTGCGTACGAACCCCAATTCGATTTTTTATTAAATTTCTTAATAAATTCGTCTAAATACTGTTTATGACGAAAATGTGCTTAAAAATCCCTTGATTCTTTCATTTTTATGTTAAAGGAAAGGGAAAGGTATGTATTGTGGGAAGTTGGGTACACATGCAGTTTTACCGCTGCTATTAGCGGCGGTAAAGTGCATTTTCCAGATTTCCTCCCTTCTGAGAGGAGGAAATCTGGCATTGGAGTCATACCGCTGGTTTACACGGCGGTAAATTGTCTTTCAGGATTTCCTCCCTCATTACTTGCAATTGCAAAATGTAATACAATTATCTTGCAAACCTGTTCTTTTTTTCCTCTATTTACATCTTGTTGGGGTTGCGGGTTAGGGATTTGGTCCACACAGTATAAGATGAGTATGTATGATTAACGCTTAAATGCCATGTTATAAAATCACATCACATTGATAGTAAATCTTCTTTACCGGTGAAGTGAAGTAAATGGATGATGCAAGAGAGACCAAAAGTAAATGTTTGGTCAAATCAAAAGATGAGAGAGCTAGTAGCTTTTTTATTCTTTCTTTGAAAAAGAATAGTGTTGTTCGTAAGGTGCTCATGGATCGGGCCGGCCCACGTTGGGTCGGGCATGGGGTTTAGGTTATAATAGATGGGTCGCGCCTGGATTTTTTTATTTCGACTTAGTTGTTGAGATCCAGAATTCCCACCTGACCCAAATATACATATATAATTATAAGAGAGGGGGGGTAGTAATGGGGGACTCAAACCCATGACCTCTCACAAAAGGTTGATATGACCAAACCAGTTGAGCTGGTCTAGTACGTGGTAAAAAAACTCATTTTTTTTGTTCTATAAGTCTAACATGGGTCGAGCTCAAGCAGTCGGGCTTCATCATTTCCATGTAGGTTAGGCTCAGGCCGGCAACTTCAAGACCGACTCAAGCTTGAGCGGGCTTAGGCTTCTAGTTTATAAGTCCGGTCGTTTTAGACATTCCTCAACCTAGCCTAGCCTGGTCCATGAACAACCCAAGCTATTCTTGTCATTCAGCGGTATGAGAAAATATCCTTTTAATATTTTTTTTCTTGTTAAAAGGAAGAGATGATTTTAGAAATTTAGTATTTTTTTTTTATCTAACTCCTCTCTTTATATTGTTTCTTGTGGCTTTGGCAATTTAGTCCATTGGACCGGTCCGGCAAAAAAAGAGAGGCAGTTTGAAAACAAATGGGTTGAAAATTTTCTTCATTATTTAGTTATCAAATTCAACTAGCACAATAACTCATTTTAAGCACGAGCATGTCTACCAATAGTTTTTGTACAAAATAAAGGAAAAATATAAGTAAGGATTAATTTAATAGTTAAAGGATAAAAGAATTATATGATTAAACTGTAAGTAAATGACAACTGCAATGTTTGGTAGATACAATTAATAATTAATCATATGTTAGAAAAAAGTTAGTAAATGCAACTACACCAATGCATAGGCATGAAAAAGATAAAATAATAAATAGTAACAACAGTATTAACAGGAGTCAACATTCTAATGATAAAATAAGTTTTATGAAAATGTCATAAATAAAGTCTAACTGAAGTTAATGATAAAAAAAAATAAAATGTTATAAGCCCAATTGGCATGGGTATCCGCTTCATCTAACTACTTTGACATTGTTCTAATAAAATTTTATGTAAATGTGTTGTTCGGTGCAGTGGTTCCCACTTTGTAATGGGTATGGATCAGATTTGATAAGGGTTAAAATCAAACTACCGGGCCTAATGATAAAGCTAATGAACGAGGCCAATTCAAGTTATCCTGTGTTGGGGTGGATTTGGTCTGTTTTTTAGACCTATGGCTATGGGTTATACCCAGGCCTAGTTTTTTCTGGCTTGAATAGTTGGTCCAATAACTAAATAAGCTGGGCTTTGAAAAGCTTTGACCTGATCCATGAACAACCCTAATGATAAACCTCAGTCAATGGGTTGGGCTTGGATAGGCTTAATGCCTTTCATGAACAGCCCAAGAAATTGGAAGATCCCAACCATCAATTCCAGTGGTGGGTACTAGATGGAAAGCTGCAGTGAGGAGGGCACATTGATTGCACATCCCTCATGTAAGATAAGACCTGGTTACAACCCATTTCAAACTCCATCATTCTCAATCACATTATCCCAATTTGAAAGGGTAGCTCAGTTGGGCTAGTACCACTTGGAGGTTGTGGGTTGGTAACTACACCTACCACTACAGGGGAGTTTACCCGGCTTTTCTCTGGCTCGGAGGGATTAGTCCAGCCTCACGAATTGAGAATTTTTTTTTTTTTAATCCCATCCTCAGGTGTGGAATACTCATACCCACATGTGGTGTAAAGGACATTCTATAGATTTTGTAGCCGGTGGGACAGAGAATGCAGTCCACAAGCAGAGGAAAACAGCCCCATCTGATGACACCCATATCTCAATTTATCCAGTCCACACACCATTCTTCTTCTTCTTCTTCTCTCTCTCATTCCCTTAGACCACTGCCATGAACAGCTCCAAGGGCTGTTATGATAGCTTAGAGTAACAAGAAAGATGAAGAGGAGAAGATGGAAGGTGGGTCTAAAATCTTTATAGGAGGATAAAGTCTTTTGCATTTCCATGGCTTGTTTTTCTGCTAGCAATGTCCTCACCAATCACCCATCTTCCAAAAGGGCCATCTTTTCAAGGAGAAAGAATGCTGTTTTTGAGAAACCGCTTCTGGTTTCATCCAGTGAGAGAAGTGGCTTTAGCAACTCTCTATTTCTCCAGGTCAATCCTTCTGTGTCCTTCATCTTTTTATCTAGTTTCTTAACATTTCTATGAAATTCCATTTATTCTACCTGCATTTCTCTGCATTGCATTATCTGGATTCAACTAATCAAATAAGATTTAGCTAGATGTCATTCTAATCAGATCATCTTAACCTTTTGGTTTTAGGGTCTCAAAGTTAACTACTTTCAAAGCACATTATTTTATTTTGATTCAACTCAATAGTGGATAATGGTCTGTCACATTTGTGTCACATCTGAGACTTTAAGAGAGGATATTGGTTGATTATGAGGGCCCCATTGGGATAAATCAAATAGCAAATAGGGGTTTGCTTAGTGTATTTTCCACTTTTAGATTACGTTTGGAAAAACAAAATCTTGTTGAGAAAGTGACATGTTAGGCTCCCTTTTTTTTTTTTTTTTCATTTTTTTGTAAGAAAATTTTTGTTCATTGATTAATTTTGTTTCGTTGTACGGTTTAGAGAAACAGAATTCGTGTAGCCAACCCCGACTATGACTCCAACATAGTTAGGATAAGGCTTTGATGATGATGGTTAATTTTGTTTCGCAATGCAGTTTAGATAACATTTGAAAAATAGCGTGTAAATTGATATTTAGTGAAAAATAGCTTGCAAAGAGCCCATTGTATCCCTGTCAGAGGGTTGCCCAGAATTTTTATGACCTGAAAATTTTCCTTTTTGTTGGGGAATATTATCAATGATCTGAAATTCAGTTACATGAAACCAGAGAGAGGTTTTTGCTGCTTCTGAGATATATATCAAAATGCAGTTCTCAACGTATGCATAAACCAATGACCTCTGATGTTCTTTACTCTCAGATCCACTGGACTTTCATATCTCTGGGATTTATAACTAACCAATTACCAACCAATTATTTCTTATATGTTAGGGTTCATTTTGGTCGGCTTAATGATCCATATGTGCTTTTAGAACATGGCATGCTTAGGCTAACTATAGCTCTATTTGATTTGCCAACATTTTCCAACCCCTTAAGAAAATTCCTCTTGCAAGGAAAATTTGAAATACGCCTTTAAGAACTACACAGTTGTGTGGTGAGGCACCTCCCTAGTTATAGCCCCGATGGTTAAGGGACTTGGGCAGTGTAATGTGTGTGGGTGTGTGAGTATTTACCAGAGGAAAAAAAAAAAACTATGCAGTTCCCTCATGCCTTCAATCCCATAGATGACTGCTCTTGTACCATTGATCTAGAGGGTTTATAAGGTGAGCCACTATGCATTGACAATGCTACCAAAACCATCCCAAATCAGGTCTCATTTGTATATTTGTTGGACTGTTAAAAGAATCGTATATTTGTTGGCCGCCCATGAAAGGGTTAGAACTTTGATTTGGGAGTATTTTCAACAGTCCCATCTGTGGGAGAGCAAATTATATTTTAAGTTATAGTTTCCCAATCGAGAGCCATCCATATTCAGAAATTTTGCACCAAGTTTTTCGTCCCTGAAGGCTTAAGACCTGATTATTTCTCATTGGTAAATAAAAAAACAAGATCTAAAATTTGCAATTTGATGCTTTCGACAGTTCTGATGCAATAGATAATTGTTCAATAAAACATTCTTACTAGCAGGAGTAAGATAAGGATCTGAGCTCTGCTTCAATTGGTCACAACCTGATCAGATATGGGTGTCAAACCTGAATGTTTTGTGTGAGATGGACTATTGTTTTCCTATTCCAAAAACTACATATTCTCCCCTTTTATTTTTTTATCGGTTGCTACATTTTCTCACTCTAACTGTGATGTGTAAATTGCATTATAAGGCTGCTAGGCTTCTCGGACCTGCGACAAGATTCGAAGCCTCCAAGCTCAAGGTGTTTTTTTTAGGGGAGGAGATGGAGAAGCACCCAAAAATCATCCCTAGAATCTACACTCTTACACATTGTGACCTCACAGCCAATCTCACCTTAGCTGTTTCGGATACCATCAACATTGACCAGGTATGTCATTATCTATAAATTATTACTATGAGTGGTTCTTTAGAAAGGCTTGCACGTCTTGCCTGGTTCCACATGCATCCTTAATACAACTGTCACACATCTCGAGGGCCACAGAACTAACAATTAAGCATGCAATGAGGGTCAATTAGTGATGTTACTTTGTCTTGGTTATTGTGCTGAAAGATCATGGAATTATATTAGTGGTGCTCCATTTTCAGCTCAAGTAAGACAGTTATTTCATTAGTAGATGGTTAATGTGATAGTTCTACACAAAACTAGTACGGGTGCTTCAGACGGAAACAGCCAATACACCATCATTTATCACAACGGTCACCACCATCACCATTGATAAGGATGTTGTGTTATGGCAGCTGAGTGGGTGGTACAACAGATTACAACGGGATGACGTGGTGGCAGAGTGGAAGCAAGTAAAGGATGAGATGTCCTTACATGTTCATTGCCATGTAAGTGGGGCACATCTTCTGTTGGACCTAGCAGCCGAGTTCAGATACCATATCTTCACCAAGGAGTTGCCACTGGTGAGTTCATGAATCATTCATCGCCGGTTCTCAACTTCATGCTCAACATGCCCATCATTCTTGTTATTAACATTGCAGTAATCTTTCTTACAAAAGAAAAAAAAAAAAAAAAAAAACACTGTAGTGATCCGGTCTTTTTTAAATGCATGTCTTGGAAATGTGTATGCTAAGTTTGTCCACACACACGCATGCACGCAAAAAAAGGGTACTTAGGTTATGAACATTGACAACCTAGAAAAGGTTTGATGTCGTGGTGGTCTTTTTATTCCACTGAAATGAAGTTTTTGATTTAATAAAAGTGTTTCGCATAAGATTAAAGATTTTTTTTATGCCATTAACAACAGCAATCTTGATGATGCCATTGAAAGATCATGTCTTGCATTGTTCTTTGTGATGCTCATTAGGTTCTCAAAGCTTTGATACATGGAGATTCAGTCCTTTTTAGTGAACATCCAGAGTTGATGGAGGCTCGAGTCTGGGTGTATTTCCATTCCAATCTAATGAAGTATAACAGAAAGGAGTGTTGGGGCCCTCTCAAGGATGCTGCACAGGTAAACACTTGCAGGACAGAGATGTGCATGCTCAATGATTGCTTTGAGACTATTTGGATTCATGTTAAATTGCATTGCATATTGCTTCTGTCTTTGTTGACAATAGGGAAGACAGTGTGGTGGGGGTCAACAGGATGGTTTCCTTTGTGAGGGTGAAGAGACCCTTAAAACATGGGTGGGCCCAAGGTCAATCTTCCAAGCCCTTGTTACCTTTCTCCTTTGATAGAGTTCCATTGCATGGCAGCAGAATTATAGAAGGCACTTACACTTGTATCAAGCCTAAGGTACATAAACAAGCAACAGCGCATTTCTTAGATTTCATTCTTTCCAGCCGAGTGATTGTGATCATTGGTACTGATGCTGCTGATCTAATGACTCGAAACTCTTGACTTTATCTTGATTCAACAGTAATGCTGCAGACAAGTTAGATGGGCCATTGATTCTTTTGTTTACCCCAGTTGTTTTAGTAGAAGCTTTTGCTTGTTTGTTCACTCATTATTGTCCAAAGTCCAAACTCTGCAATTTGCAACGTATGGTCTAAGGACATTCTTTTTCAAATTGATGGCTCCTACCAGGGTCGTGCTTGATTCTTTGTATCAATGCACTGAACTCGAATTGTTTTTAGCGATTCATGTATCTACAAATTCATATATACTTCATTTGGTTCCCTCTTAAGGCAGGAGGTATTATGTAAATGCAGAAATCTTTTTTTTTTTTTTTGCAAATACTTTTGGAAATAATTAAAATGCTGATTAAGTGAGAGTACCTGTTGATTGCTGAAAGAAATAAATGCGGGATTCTAGTTCCAAAACTGATCTGGTGGATTTGGGAATTATCGTTTATAACTTAATTGAAAACCTACAAAGTAATGGTACAAATGGAAACAGAGCAATGGTACAGGTTGAAAATAGACTTAGCTTTAATTCCCCTAGTCGAATTGCCTTGGGTAGTAGTTGGGTTAGAGTCACACATTTCCTTCACAAATGCCTACGGTTTTTGTTTCAACCTGTAACATTGTTCTCGCTTTTGGTTTCACTTTTCTACAGAAATATGATTACATCATGAACATCATCTTCATCGAAGCCTTATCCCATCTATGTGCCAAAATGTTGTTGCAAGATGTTGCAAAATGAGGGATTTTGTAGATTTGTTTCTCACATGGTTTTTCAGATCCTTTCTTTACTATAGCAGTTGGCAACTGTGGAATGATTACTAGGGTGTGACAGTGTTAATGCTTCTATCCTTGTCCAACCTACATGTGAGCTGAAACCCTGTCACTTGCAAAATAGATCCTACATGTTCCATGCAACAGGTAATGTCCTGACCAGAGCATGGGAATCCTTAGGTAGGAAGGGCACTTGGGCCTTTTTGGCAAGTCTGACCCCTTTGAAATAGAGCTGATTCAATGAGACCCTTTTATAAATAGACCATTTAGTTGGTTTGGTTCATTGGCTTCCACAATGAGAGAAGCATTTGTAGTTTCTCTTTGATTAAGGGTGCGTTTGTGCAGCTTCCGCATTTCCTCTTCCAGGGTGTTTTCGACAACGAAACGCCAAACAAGTACGCGACGAGGGGCAAGGAAATGTGGCTTGATTTCCACCTAATTTCTGCTCTACTTTCTTGCACAAATGTGTCCAAATGGAATTTCAAAATTCCATTTTCTTCCAAATTCCAACCTTTTTTGAATAATGGATTGTACTTCTACATTCGAAAAACCTGCTTGGGGCCATTATTTAGAATATTCGAATTTCTCCAAAATAAATGGCTCAAGGAACCGGGTTCTTTTTTAGTCTGGAAATTGAGAAATACATTTCCATCCAAGCCAACTGTATAAAATCTTATCCCAGCTATATAAAATCTTATGGAAGTCAACCTAAAGATTCTTCAGCTGCGGTCCTTGTAAACTGTAGGAAATTTGCTAGAAATAAAAGGTGAGTGACTTAACTCAATCGTCACACTGACGCCAACACGATCACACATGGACCTTTGTTTTTTCAATCATGCATGGACCTTTGTTTTTTTCTTTCCTTGAAGTCATTGCAAATTTTCATATTGGGATCCAATCAAATGATCAATCACTCCCTCGACGTTGGTCAGATTCTAGGTGACACAATCAGTGACATAACTCAAGCGTCATACTGACGCCAACATAGGTCTCCTTGGAAGATGGGTTAAGAATTTTAGATAAGATTCATTGACTGAAAGTATTAAGAATACATGGTTCTGAACAGGTGGGTAGGAGTATTGAAATAGAAAAATTTACGGTGATAATTACGGAAAGAGGATGCGTGGCTTGATCGTAAGATTATCATTGGGCCCAAGTTCTAATTTCATGAGCTCTAGACAGAGCTCCTCAATTTATACAAGAGAGATACACTGATGATATAATAAGTTTAAATCCAAACTCTTAATCTATCCATAGAATTTCTAACAATCTAAATCTAATCTCTAACATTCCCCCCTCAATTAGTTGCTCCTTTCTAGAAAGGATTTCTAATTGTTAACATAAATAAAATAAAACCATTTTGATCTCTGAGAAATAAGTGATAATTCTTTTTTATAGAAACAAGATCTTTAAGTCTTCAGGGGGATCGCTGTCTATTTGTGGATCCATTACTGTCACTACCCGCTCCTCTCGAGTCTGTCGGTGCCGGTGGTTCAGTAGATCAGATTTAACGCGACTCCAGAAGCTTTGCTGAAGAAGACGAGATCATAAGGCTTGAATGCTTGAATCGATGGAAAAAAGAGAGGGAATTTGATTGATTTTATTGAAAACAGAAAAATTTATGGTGATTATTGCGGAAGATAGGATTGTACCCAGCTTGATCTTAACATCATGACTGGGCCCAGCTCTGATATCATAAAGACTTGTAAATAAATTCACCGTAGAATTCATCAACATCTAGACTCCTCAATTTATACAAAAGAGATATACTGATGAGATAATAAGTTTAAATTCAAATTCTTAATCTATCCCTATAATTTCTAACAACCTAAACCTAATCTCTAACAATGGGTACTAGGTTTTTTTGGTAAATAAAATCTCATTAATCGAGAAAAGCACCAACTAACAAAGAAAATTTTTATTACGCAAAATGTCATACATATGCATTCAAGTCTCAATTCTAATAAGAACGGCCTCTTACCCTAGTGGTAATTAGGATTTGTCAGTTCTTACCTACCTATTTTGGATTCAAACCCGAACAAGCACCTTTCATCATCCAAAGTTGTGTTACCTCACCAAAAGTCTACTACGCCCTCGGCCTCTCCTGAGGGCTAGGCACCTTTCATCATTCAAAGTTGTGTGACCTCACCAAAGGTCTACTACGTCCTCGGCCTCTCCTGAGAGCTAGGAGCCATAGCGCGACCCCCCCCCCCGCCCCCCAACCCCCAAGCTGGGATACCAAAAACTAAAAAGTCTTAATTCCAATGACTATAAAAAGAGGCCTGAGTGCATGAACATGTTATCCTCTCTCTCTCTCACACACACACACTCACACAGAAGGGATGCAAGGAATGGCCAACTTCAATGTGCCAAGAAGGGGCCTCATAAAGCGTCGGATTTTCTCTCTCTTTCACCGTCTCAAGGGCAACCCAAAATATGCCACTTGTTGTATAGTTTGTCTTCTGTTCGTCGTGGCGTATGGATGTTTTAAGCTACTCATGTGAGTCCTCCAGTTGGACAGCAAAGGGGGACGCTCATCTCTCTCTCTCTCCCCCCATTTTCCTCTTATCAGTAGCAGCTCTATATTGTTTTGGCGCTTGTTATGGTCATGTTTGTATCTCTGGCAAATCGAATGTAAGGACTACTTCTAGCCCTGGGTGGGGAATGCTTACATAATTATAAGCAATGAACCAATCTCTCTCTCTCTCTCTGGCTAGTTCTCTGTTTTTTTTTCATCAACAATCTCTAAGAATGGCCACTTATCTCACTAGTAAGTGGCGGCACTTCTTATTCGGCTGTCCAGAATTCGAACCCTGGATATGCCACCTCTTCACAAGTGGGCTCTTTTTTCACTTGTATAGGCCTTCTTTCCGCTTGTGTGGGCTTCTTGTGCAGGCCCTCTTTTGAATCTGAACACTCATGACTGGGTTAAAAAAAAAAAAAAAAATTCTCGTGGTTGCAATTCGGTAGTGTTGGATTATCATTATGATTTCCCTGTTTTTTCCAAGTTTCATACGATGGTACCACATGACCCACCGGTAATGCTCGACTTCTTTGAAGTAAAAGAGACACTGTATAAATACCAAATAGAGAAAAGTTCTAATGCCCACATACACATGACCCCAGTTTTGCTTCGTCATAGCCATTCATATCTTGTTTTGACATGAAAATGCAATCTCCCAAATTTAACTAAAATGGAAATGATTTATCAATTGGATTGATTGATGTATAGATGACATGGTTTAACTAAATAGTTAATGTTTTTATACATACAGTGATCAATCTGGAATCTTTTCAAAGACTATCCTACGTCCACAATATATAAGAAGAAGAAGAAGACCCAAAACTCTATAACACATTCAGTAGCTAAAAATCCTTGGAAAAAGAAAACATCTAAAATATACAGGCCAATAAAGGGAGGAAGCACAAATCCCCCTATCTATAAGGCCCTGTATTGGATCCTCACTTTGTTGTTCTGCAATCAGTGTCAATGTAAATCTAATTGTATGTTTCTCTACCTGTAATTAATCATGGAAAAGAGCAAACAATTGTCACTTACCAGGATGGATGGACAGGGGGATATGGAGAAATAGGATGGAGAAGCGGAAGAAAGAAAAGGAAGAGAAAAAGACACGAGCGATGATATCGTCTCTCAAATAAAAGGAAAACCGGCGGGAGAGCCTTTTTAGTAGCATAATAACTATGAGGTCCTTTTTTTTGCACTGGATATTTAAAGTGATTTTTCAGGTAATTTCCTCTTTATTTATTTTAATTTTTACTCAGATAAATACTTAGGCAGACACTTGCAATAGACAAGCCAATGGACCCTAATAAGCAGTGTTGGTTGGGGATTGATCCCTGATCATCCTCGTGGAAAGGGAGATGCATGTCAGTTAAAGTTCATGTTTTTCGACCAATTTTTCGTTAAAAAGTGAGGATTGTAAAAACGCTTTTTCACGGGAAAAAATGTAAAGAATAAGCTAAAATTTTCTTAATTTTGAGCAAATGCTTTTTCCTATGGGAGTCAAAAAAAAATTTTCTACCAGAGAGAACAAAGTGCACGGATATAAAAAAGGTAAATCATCTGCGGATTGGTACAAAAGTTTTAATTCAAGATTACTTTGTTTTATTTTTCTTTAAAAGAGGACAAAACAAAACAAAATATCAATAATATTGATCTGATGCATCAAGAGATGGGTAAACGTTTGGGGCATTGGGGGATGGTCCAAAGCCTAGTGGGGCCAATCTCTCCTGTAGATCTGAGTATTTGACGGTTGTGGCAGACATCATCCCAGCCAGATGCGCCGATAATAGAAAATAAAGAAAAAGGTGGTGAACACTAGGGCTGCACATAAAACCTAGTATCACCTCTAAATCGGACCGAATCGACCGAACAGGGCGGTTCGGATCAGTTTTATAGTAAATCGGTTCGGTCAACAGTTTGAAAATAGTAGAAACCGTTTGAAAATACTAGAAACAATTTATACCAGTATATTGTGTAATTTGAGTATTTTACTATTTAGATTTTGAGGTTTCATTTGGCTGGCATTCGACAACTCATGCGCCTCTTCTAGGAGTGTCATCAATTTGAAATTTTCAATTTCTGATTTTCAAAATATAAAAATAGAAAAAAATAAACGGTTCGGATGGGTTCGGTCTAAGCCCTCTCTATCGTTCAAATCGGATTGATTAATTAAAAAATCGATAGGTTCGATTAGGTAGTTGGTTTTGGTGCTAAACCGATCCGAACCGCCAATGTACAGCCCTAATGAACACAATAGAAAAGGCTCCTAGAGAAACATGATAGAAAAGGAGTTCCTTGACTTGCCGCTTACAATTCCAACATCAAGCGACGACTCGTGTGGGTAGACCCATATGATTAATGCTGGACTCTGCGGGCTTAGTACTAAATACACATTACGTTTAATGGGAAACTATTAATTAAGCATGACACGCTTGCAGCGTCCAAGTAAAGAAGATTTGTTCGTAATTAGCATCACAAAGTAGGAAATTATAAGAGAAGGAAACATGAAACATGAATGGTACCTGGTCATTTATAGCAGTATCCAAATTTCAGAAGACATGCGTCAGAAGAAAAGCGTTTACATTCATTCAGTTCTCAATTCCTATGGATGGATATATATATAGAGAGTCATTGAATGCATGAACATGGTATCCAATCTCTCTGTCTCACTAAATTTCCTCCGTAGCCAATTCTACCAACACTTCTCTACTACCGTATTAAATTCATTCCGCTGACCAATTCTACTAGAATCTTGAAGACTTACTTGAGACAGGTGGAAATACTTTTCAACAACATATAAAAATAATTAAGGAAATGGACAACTTCAAAATGCCGAAAAGGGGCAACCACATAAAGATCCAGATCTTCTCTTCTCTCTTTCACCTTTCAAGAGCAACCCAAAATGTGCCATATGTTGCATGGTTTGCCTTCCGTTGGTCGTGATGTATGAATGTTTTAAGTTGCTCATATGAGCCCCGTAAGAATTATAATCTTATTATAATTAGTATTGGCAAATTCATTGGGTATGTTAGACATAACTTGGGATTTATCTACGATTATAATTTTAGTGGACTGCCCAAGAAAGATGGGCATGCTGCAAATCATATGGAAACGTTTTGCTTCATCATGACATCATATGGAAACTTACTATTTGAATGATGACATCACATGGGCATATGGTAGTTGTCATCACATGGGAAAGGAAAATGAAGGCAACTCAAAAGTCAAAGAATTAGGTCTTGCCTCCATGTCTACAAGTAATTCAAATACAAAGAATGATAAGCCTCGGGATACATGCGTCAAGAGTGAGGCTTCCCAACGAAATTGCTTTTGAGGAGAAGTTCTTCAAGAAGGGTGTAGCTTCGTGCGCTCGAGCGCCTAGGTCGCGAAAATTGAGATTTTTTAAAATTCTGTTTCCTAATTTCTCTCAAAACACTAATTTGAATCCTACTTGCTCTACAAATATTGAGGCATGAATTAAAGCCTATATATTGTCTTCCTCTCTCAACTCTAGGGCACCACTCTCTTATCCAAAAACCTAGAGATTTATTGAGAGATTGTTTTCCTCTCCAAAGCTTTAAGTTGCTGCGCTAAAGTTTTAGTCTTTGGAGGTTCTTTCTGCTACTTTTTTGAAATATATTTATATTGAAGAGGTATTCAAAGTGGTTTGGTCAAGCACGACAAGGGTGTACGAAGCAGTCGGCAAGATAGCACAGTCCTTAAGTTGAGTTAACAGCTGAAAAGGGGTTGTGAGTTCCTTTTTTATAACTTTCAATTTATTTAGTGCTTAGTTGTCTATTGGCCTAGATGATAAGGCCCGTGATTTTTTTTTCGAGTAGGGTTTTTCCACGTATATATCGTGTATCCTTCTCATTGTGTGGTTGCTTGATTTTAATCTAGATTAGGGTTAATTACTAGAACGATCACTTATTCTTGAGATCTAATAGAAATCTAGTTATTGGGACCAAAGCCTATGTTAAGGCTGGATTTTTCAAGTCCTCCAGTTAGAGAGCAGCCTTGTTTGGCGCCCTTTCGAAATGATTGGTAGCCATGGCCTCGACTCTTGATTTGCCGACACCTCGTCGTGAACCTTCACCATGCTTGACAGCAACACCTTGAACGTGTCTTCAAGGTAGATCTATTGCGGGAGAGTAGATATATGAGAAATCCAAAGCTTGATCTTCAATACTATAGAAATTGGGCTCTCGATGATGATGGGTCTTTCAATAATTTTCTCTAGGGTTTTGGGTGAGAGAGAAGTTGTTTAGAATTGAGAGAGAAAAGCTTTATATAAGCATGGATTCATGCCTCAAGTCTTGTAGAGCAAGCAGGACTCAATTTAGTATCTTGAGAGAAAATAGGAAGTAGTTTCCGGATCAGTTTTCTAAATTCGCGTAGGGTCTACTTGAGCGGAAGATGGCGCCCGCTCGAACAAATGAGACTCTGTCTCCAAAAAAACTTGCTTCTCGCATAACAGGGTCAAGTGCATGTAGGATGAGCTTGAGCGCTTGACATTCTGTGTGGGTCCGCTCGAGCGGGAGATGTGCATCCGCTCAAGCGCTCATAGTGAACTTCTAATTTCTTGAGAATTGAATTTCTTTAGCACTTTCCTCATTCAAATTTTGGCAGTCCATTCTAGAAATTACATAAAATATAAATCCTGGTTTTATCCATCACCCAATGAATTAACCAACACTAATAAAACCTTACATATTCCCACTATCATTTGTATATTTGTCGGTCTCCCATGTAAGGGTTGGAACTCCAATTTGAGAGAATTTTGAACAGTCCCCATCTGTGGAAGTGGAAATCATATTAAAGGTTATGGTTTCCCAATCATGAGCATTTCATATACCAAAATTTTTCAAAGTGTCCAAGCCTAAGGTGGTTTTCTTAGGAGATGAGATGGAGAAGCACCCCAAAATCATCAAAAGAATCTAAACTCTTGCAGATTGTGACCTTACATATTCACACAAGCTGTTTTGATACCATCAACATTGATCAGGTATGTAATTAATTATTTATAAATTATTACTACATGAATCCTTAATAATTATATAACTCAAATCTTGAGAGAAGAATAAGGGTCAATTAGTGATGTTACCTTGTCTTGGGTCCAGTTCTGGGTGCAACATTGATCCAACTTGAGCCTGATCCTGTTTGCATCCATGTGGATTTTAACCGAATGGAAAAAAAAAAAAAAGTTGACTGAGATAAGTTGGAAAATAGGGTTGTTCATGGGCCCGGTTGTCTGTTGCAAAGGCTGTCCAATCTTGGCCTATTGTCATTAGGCCTAATAATCAAGCTTGGATCTACCCTGAGGGCATATTTTAGCCCCTTCCTGTTAGATATGTTGGGCCCTGTGTCTGTCTGGACTTTAAGAATAAATACCCCCAGCCCAGCCCAGCCTATTTAGGCGTTGAGCCAGAGAATCAGAGATGGGTCCAGCCCAACAATAGGTTGGCTCTGGATGGGCTTGGCCTGGTCCAGTGCAACATGGGGTGGACTCTTGGTACATTGAGCATGTACATGGACCTTCAATTGCCTAGGACGCGATTCCATCCCAATTGGGCTTGAACCCTCTTGGGCATGCTATGTCCAGCCTGGTCAATACCCAGAGTACTTGCAAGCTTGAGTTTTGTGTCAAAAATATTATATGTTATTCATTTGGCAAGAAATTAATTGTTGAATGTGATTCCTCTAATGCAATATCTTTAGTCTCGGAGAATGGTAAGGCTTCTTGGAAATTTCTCTACATTTTCAATGAGATTAGAGCTTTGTCATACTTCATGCGGTTGATTTTTAAGCATGTTATCTGTTTGGCTAATGACATTGTGGTTTCGTATGCTAAGCAAGGTGTGGATAGGGATGGTCCTTGTGTAGATATTTGATGATTTGTGGTATTATTTTGTTTTTTTCCTGCAGTGAGAGGGGTGTGGTATAAGGATTTTGGACCTTTCCTCTTTCTTGTTTTCTTTGCATTTTCTTTGTAGAGCTCTTTTGATCTCTTTTTTTTTTTTTTTTTTTCTAATATAAGTCCTGTTACTGTCAAGAAAAAAATTGTACACAAGAACAAAGCTTGTAAGAGCTTTTGGCTCAATTGTGACCAGTATCCTCAATCTTGAGTTTGTGAGTTTAATTCCTCTAGTCACTAAGTCATTTTTTTTTTTTAATTTCCTAATGAAGAAGAGGGCGTCTGCCAATCTTTGAATCTTTAACTTCTTTTGGATGATTTTAATCAAGCTGCCATAAAGATAGAAGATTGAGAAAATGTTCTCCTATGACAAATTGCAAGTGCAGTCCAGCACTCTGGGTCCCATTCGGGCCAACCTTTCATCAAAATAGGCCTAGTTTTACAATCACTAAAGCTTTACTCATCATCGGATTAAATCTCAAGAAAATCTAATGTTGAGATGCTATCAAACTTCAGGATAATCTAGTAGTGCTAATTTTTTTATTTTTTTTTACCCCCTTTTCTATGAGGAAACCCTTCCATCTTTAATGCTCTCTTCCCATTGATAAGAGGGTTACTACATATATATGCTATATGCATTCTCCTCACTGTTGAGGAGGTCAACGTCCACCCTCGCTCCTAAACGGTCATAATTGTGGTCCAGCCCTCGCCCTTACCATAAAACCGTTGTTGTGCTGTTTCCTATTACTAATTGGTTTTAGGATAAGTGATAGCTAAGATCCTACACTCACGGTCTTCAGAAAATCGGGAGTCAGCAAGTCATTTAATAATGATGTTGATAACACCTTTTAGTAATTAAGTTGGTTGAAATTCTGGGTCCATCATTGTTGTAGACTAAGACTTTGGATCAAGACCAAATGCGCGCCCAGCGAATCAAGTAAGGGTATTGATTGCTGACTATATCTTAATTAAGTAGTAGTTGGGGTGGGCCTTTGACCACATTATTTAGATCTTTGCCTTGTATGAAGTCTTTGGCAAATTCCATCAATTGGGTCACTTTCTCTCCAGGACCAAGAATGTGGCCATGTTTGGGCATGAAAGAAGAATGGAGGAATGGAGAATTGAAAAAGGTTAATAGCCATGAGAATTGTATGGATGAAATCCCCAATGGATCTGTCCCTTTCTTGATTGGTCAATGACAAGGTGATTAATTAATGATGTTTTCCAATGAGTGGAAGAGAATTATCTTGGCCTATTGCTATGAGTCTATCTATGGGACTAATTGAAAAATCTAAATGGATAAAAATCACTATCCTAGTGAGAGTGAAAATGGTTCTTTTAAGAGGATCCCAAAGTCAAGAAGCTATAAAAGAAAAAAAAAGCTTATCGGCTGCCCACGTTTTCCACATTGAGAAGTTCACAGTAAAACGTATGATGTATCACAGATGCAGGCCCACTTGGTTGGATCCCAGCTACTCATATATTGGTTTTGCCCAATCCAACCTCCTTAGAAACTCTTTCACATATTATCATATTTTATTATTCTTGTTGGACCAAAGACCTCAACAGTGATAACGACTCATTACAATTAATATATATTAAAGACGTAGGCATCGATTTGGCATAAATTCTATACTAATAGTTTAATATACATCTTGCATAACAAATTTTATACACTACCAAGGTTTTACATAATAAGAAGTTGGCAAATTCTAAAATCCCTAATTGATTGAGAAATCAAGCTCGATTTTGCAATGGATTTTTCAATTGGATTTCAATTTTAGTTTGAATGAGAGACAAAGATCTATCAATTCAACTGATGTGTCCAACTCAAGCAATAACTCTCAAGCACAAACTCACAAGCCTTTCCAACTCAAACTCCTCTTCGGTGGGGACCACTTACCAATAACTTAAACTGAAAAATAAAATCATTTCGAATGGTCTGTCTCATTAATCCATTTGATTATAATCATTAATCCTATAATTTCTCTTTCTCCTCGTAATCCTATAAATCCTCTCTCTCTAATCTTAATCTATCAAGATTCTTAGACATTGATGAAATGGCACATTATTTATCGCGTAAATTGTAGCCATTGTGACCCTCGGTGGGGCTTACAATGTGTTTAGAATTCATTTTCTAAATTGTTGCAGCCTAGGCTTACAACTACTGTGGGGCCATAGTGGGGCTTACAATGTGCTTATACATATATTTTAAATTTCTAAAACCTCTAATCTCTATCTAATAATCCTCCTAAAATCTCTCTTACATCTTACTGTCCCTATCTTCTCTGCCTAAGGTCATCCTTATCTCACATCCAACAATATAAGCCCATCATGTTTCATCCAACAATATACTCATTCAATACACAATCTTCATTTGTTGTAGAGAACGAATGATTTAAGAGGTAGGCTGCTTTTTTTTTTTTTTTTTCTCTCATTTATTTACTTTTTAGTCATCATATTTGATTAGAGCAACTTAATTATTTATTCATTTTTTTAATATAAGATCAGTTGATTTGAGTTTCTATGCCACTAAAGTGAATTCAAAGTGAAAAGAGTGCGAGAGGAAAATTATCCCTTTTATTTTTTTTTTATATTATTATTATTATTATTATTTTTAGATTCTTGTATTTTCTATTGATATCCATTCCAATACTCTCTCGGTGTATGTTTGTGTATAAGATTTTAAGCTTTTTTTTTTTTTTAACCCAAAAGATGAGAACGTATCTTTTCCCATAGTGTAAATATAAATATTTGAATATTATCTTTATAGATTCTTTTTGTGCAATAAATGCATTAATATGAAATTGCAGCTTTCTATAGGGTTTTGTGTTTGCACTTTTTCAGTTTGAGGATTCTATTTTGTTGATTGATATTAGTGATCATGTATCTTGATCTCATATTTCCTCGATTTTGTTTTTATTTCATTTTATTTTTTTTCGTTGGTGTGCGGGAGAAATTGGGGTTTCGCAAACAAAGAATATTATTATAGATTTGAGGGATGATGTAGCAGAGGTATTTTCTTTTGTATTTTGTTATATGTTTTTTTTTTTTTTTTTTGTAGTTCTTTTCTAGATTTATTTAATAATTTATATATTACTCATTTTAGAAAACATTGGAAATTACATAACATGATATTTTAACTCTTTGTTATGAGCTAAAGGCAAAATGATTTTTTTAGTCCATTATTAAATATATTATATATTATAGTCCAAAATGAAATCCCTAAAATCTCTCATTCAAGTGAAAATTGAAATTAAAATTGAACTCCAATTTCTCAATCAATTGCGAAAATGAGCTTCAATTTAAAAACCGAATCTTATACCTATAATATATAATGTCATCATAAATTCTTGGCTATTTTGATGTGGAGGAGAGAAAGGAAGAGATGAGAGAAAAATTGATAGATTTTAGGGAGAGATATAATTAGATTTGAATTGAAGTTCTTCTTAAATTAACTTGATCAGGTAAAATCTCTCCTATTTAATGTGACTCTTTGAAAAACCAAACTTTTCTTTAGATGCAACTTTTCAAATTAGTTAAATTAATCTAATTGGTCAAATTAATAGCAAAATTGAAAGCTAATCTGATGCTTTCCAAACGATCACAAAATCCATCCTTCAATCACAAATCAGTTAAATATAATATATGACTCATAATATATATTACTCATCAATTTTGAAGTAAAATACTCAACTAATTTCAAACGAATTAAAGTGCTCTCATTTTGAAATTAACAAATTATATGTCTCGATTATTATTATAGATTTTAATTTTTGTTGTATTTTTTTCCATCTCAATATAACTTAGACTTAATATTATTTAAAAATTATTTTATTTTAAAATTATAAATTATACTGCCCGTGCTAAGCGCTAGATTGTTTTGCTAGTAAATTAAATTAAAGTACCTATTTAGAATTTCTTTGTGGAATGTCACATAAGATGGAATTTTTCTTTGGCAAGAACGGAAGTCCAAGGAAAGAGGTCGGGCTTTACTTTGTTCTCTCGCAAGAAGAAATAACATGAAAACTTTGATTTTATTGTTCAAAGAGTTTTGCCACACGATATTAAATTTCCTTCACCAACCATTCCTATTAAAACCTAGAGGCTTTAGTAAAAGGCAGTATAAATATTTTCCAATACTCCCCCACAGGTGGAGCCCATTTCTCAACACTCACCCTCATGTGCACTTTCAGCGACACTTATATTTTTGGGATTCAAACTCGTGACCGGTAAAGGCAAGCATATATAGTTTCAATACTCTCCTCTACGTGGAGCCCACCCCTCAACACATCGAGCAACTTTAACTCAAGAAAAAGAAAAGAGACTTTGAGCGGTGGAAAATATCTCCTTTTCTGTGTTTTACCAAGTGGGAACTGTGTAAATTACATAGTAAAAACGTGGTTAAAGAGTGGCAAACGGCAGAAACAATAGAGGACCCGAATTCTAGATCTTTTGGTTTCCATTGACCACATTTTTTAATCAAAACCACAATTCATAGGCTCCTCTGTCACAATTTCCTGATTGGAACCCTGATGTCACATTCGGCTGGGGACACATGCAACTTGTTCAATGGTTGACATGATGGTCACCAATGGAAGTGTTAGAATCTTTCAATCTGTAACGTGAGGCTTTTATCACCTATATGCAATGGATGATGCATCAAGGGCCCTGCAATGATACCAGGTTTTGAACTTCCTGCGTTTCCTCATCAACCACTTCATGTTCATGCATGTACTGAACTGAACTGTCAAGAGTCTACTCTTGACTCCTCTCGAACAGCTGACCTGCTATGCTAGTCAAATGGCTCACGGGGACCATCAGTGGGAGTTTTCAGTCCATTCATTCATGAGAAAGTCTATTTGTCCCGGGTTCTGGACCGAACCCGGGACAAATAGCAGGGCTCTTCATTCATTCTCTATAAGCCTGGCCTGTTTGGATAGAAAAAAAAGATAAGAGTAAAAGTGAAGTTAAATGGACGTAATATTTAAATTTTCAACTCTATTATGTTTGAATGAGTCTAGCCCAATTGATAAAGTATTGTCGTTCGCCGTATGTAATTTTATTAAACTTCAACCCTAAACACTCCGGTTGTCTTGACTAAAAGTCGATTCTACTCCAAACCTTTAAGCTTCACATTAAACATCCAAACAAAATGAATTAAAGCAATCTACCTTAACCTCAACCCCCACATCTCTTCCGATTCACTCTTCATGTAAAATCTACTCCACTTTACTCCACTCGATTATTTATCCAAATAAGGCAAAAGAACCTTTATTGGAGGCTACGATCAATAAAGTAGGCTGTTCAAAAGACTGTTCAAAAGAAACGCGAGCATGGATGAAAATTACATAAAGTACCCAATTCCTCTGCATATATAAGGGCCCTTGAGTGCATGAAAATGGTAGTCTCTCTCTCTCTCTCTCTCTCTCTCTGTCTCTCTGTGTGTGTGTGTTTTTTTTTATTGTATGAAGAGGAGTGAGGTAGGCTGTGATTGCAGATTCCATGGGAGAAGAGAAGGAAGTAAGGGAATGGCCAATTTCAATGTGCCGAGAAGGGGCCGCATAAAGCTTCAGATTTTATCTCGTCTCTTTCACTTTCTCAAGAGCATCATCCCAAAGTAAGGATGTTTGTAGTAGCTCATGTCGGTCCTGTAGTTACAGACAAGCAAAGAACTCTCTCTCTCTCTCTCTCTCTCTCTCTCTCTCTCACACACACACACACACACACATCTGAAGCAGTTCTGCTTTTCACTTATTATGTGGTCATGTTTGTAACTCTTTTGCAAATCTAAAATATAATAGATTACTTCTCGGTGTTACTTTCTCATAATAAACAAATATGACTCTCTCACGTCAGGTTTTTCTTTTTCTTTTTTTCTTTTTTGTGTGTGCGGGTGCGTGCGCACACCCGATCAGCAATCCCGCATCTGGTGATCAGTAAGCAGTCCACGGCAGTGTTCAAAAAGGTGGATTGAGGATCACAATTGTTAGAAACCGATTAACCAATGCTCCACTTCTAAGGAAAACAGAAACTATGTACGAAGATCAATTAGAGAAATGTTCTAATGCCTACTAACACATGGGACTTCTTCTTGTGCGGCTTGATCTAAGGCATTCAAATATTATTCACCAGGAAAATGCAATATATCCCAAATCTCCTCATTCCAAAGGAATTGATTTAGCCTAATTAATAATGTACAAATGATATGGGTTTAAGTAAATGGTTAATGCCACTTATTCATGCTAAACCATCCAATGGTGCATATAACTCCAACTAAGTGGTTGTTTATTTGTTGTGAATATGATGCACCTGCATAAATGATGCACATTCAAGTCATTTATATACGTAAATGATTTACGTGTGAAACACATTCTATTGTATCTTTTTGACGTCTTTTCATATGTGAATCGGAGTACATCCCGACGGTTCTATGTTTTTCAAAAATTTCTCAGAACCCATGATGAATAAAGGCATGGAATTTGACTCCCTGGCGCTTTTTAGCTTCTAAAGCAGATGAATGGTTTAAATCATGAATTAGGAGCCCACATAAGTTCAGAAAAATATATCTAATGGTTTGAAGTTTTTCATACGTAGCTTGTGGCTCTTGCATAGGTGGGTAAATGGAATGCATGAATTCTTACCATCTATCAAGATGCACAAATTTAGGTCCGAAAAGGAGCTCATTTTCACACCTAGCAGATAACCATAAATGAGCATAACCATTATACATATTCTTTCATTTACGTATGTAAATGGGTGCAAACGACGACCCCTAAAAGTAAAATTTGAGGAATACTTATTCGTTGAGAAACATTTAGTGCGAATGGCACGGATCAAGGAAAAGTGAACCCCAAGCATCTCAGCATGTGATAATCTCCCTACAAAATATATCCTACTGGCCTTGGATCAAATTTAGTATTTCATAACTGATTAATCATTCCGTCTGCACCATGGAGGTTTCCTGAGGGATGTGATTGGCCAAGGATCACCCAAATGATTATTGATGCTACCATGAATTAACACACTTGGAGAACAATTCTTGCACTCGATTTTTGTTCTTCTCAATGTTGGACTATGGCTAACTCTACTTTTAATCACACATTCCATGTATTTGATGACTAGCATTGTTCAATCAAACTGGTTTTTGAACCATCTACCAATCATGATGGCCCCCTCAAGTGGCCAACTCCTGCTTTTTCCTGGCCATCTGTATGTTGGAATTGCATAGCAAAAGAGAGTTTTTGACCCTTTTTTTTTTTTTTTTATGTGAATGGTAACAGGAGTTTCACCCATGCAATGTGCAAAGGTGCCACCAGAAACCTTAAACCTTCATTCCATAAACAAACGCAATTTGGGATTCTATATACCAGTTTGGGTGGACATCCAGAGGCAAATCCAAGTAGAGAACATCTCCATCTTCTCAAAGACCACCCAAAAAGGAAAAAAAGGAAAATAGCAACAGCAACAAGAAGACAACGACAAATGAGACGAAGAGGCAAAATTCTATAATACATTCAGTGTCTGAAAATAGCATCAGAAAAAGATTACATCTACAATACACAAACTAATGTAGGGAGGCAGCCAAATCCTCTATAACCTAAGGCCCTGTTTAGATCCTTGGAATCTAGTCCCACGCTCAGTTTACCTGCAAATCTAATTATCAGTTCAATTTACCTGTAAAATTATGGCAAAGAGCAAATCAACTATCTCAGGTAACTCGGGCTAACGAGGTGCATAAAGCCTGATATACAATGTAAACTGAGTAGTTATCTGCACTTGATTTACACACACCCAAACAGGGCCCCAACTTGCATGACTTCCACATCCTAACATAAATTTCTCACTCCATTAATGTCTCATGGACTAAAAGCAAATAGACCACAGAGAACCAACACTATCTAAGCAACGACTAATACATTTTATGGCTCCCAGGCTTAGCTGAAGAGGGTGACCTGGCCTTCGCGAAATCAACTAGATCTTTGAAGATCTTGTCCTCCTGTTTGGATAGCCTTGCCGGGGTTGATGACTCCTGTGCATCTGAAGGATGAGCATCCTGCTGCTGAAGAGAGAGATTATGGGTCTGTCTCACCAATCTGTCGTATGATGATACGGACCCATTTGCATGGGAGGCACCACCGGATAAAGTTTGCTGCTGTTGTTGTTGGAAAAACTGCTGCCTCTGATTATATTTTGATGGTGGGGGTGGTAAGGAACCAGATGCCTGCACCTCCTCCCAAGGAGCTGATGGAAGCCGCTCAGTGGATTTAACTGCCTGCAATGGCTCAAAGTGGTTGGGCTGCCTAGTGAAAAACAGAGACGGGATCGATTCTCTTTGGTGAGGAGATGAAGTTCCTGAAGGGATGGATGATGACCAGTTATGGGCCTTCGGATCTAGTGAAGCAGCAACAGGCATTTCTTTTGGTATTTCAGATTGTCTTTGAGATCTGTAGACATCTCCTCTGAGATAGTTGACTGCACCAACATCTACAGTAGCCTTTGATGCTGATGCCTTAGGCCAAATTGGACTAACATATGTCTGCTCATGCATTGGCTTGGCATTGGAATCCTTTCTGCGTTGCCCCAGCACACTGTCTCTTGATGACCTGCCATGATTGCCATGTCATGATTGTGCAAGCTCATAATATATTGGAATAGATAAGTAAACAGAAAGGACAGTTGGCAAAAGACTGAATTGCCTTTTAATACAAGAATTCCCCTTTTAGTAAGGCCAAATCACTCTTTTTCTTCATCCTCTTCTCGTTTCTTAGGAAACCTGATCAAACTTCATGAAATATTCTTCTCCCACTTGGTCATTTTTATCTGTATTGAAGAGGTATGTGGACACACCAACATTTCCTGTGTAAGATATTATTTGATTTTATGAAGTTATAAAATGGGGAGCCCCTCAGCTAAGTGCCTGGGGCTCCGCACACATGGTGCCAACCCAACCCCCTCTCCCCCGGATGACAATGGGTCCCGAAGTTTGGCACCCATCAGAGTGAATTGGACTGTTGGGTTGCGTGTGCACTCAGTTTTGGATAGTGAAAACTTGTTGGCCGTGGATCAAGTGGGGCCCATTATGATCTGAACCCCCATCACCATACACTGGCCATTTTGGGAGAAATGGAGAAATCTTTCGATCCCCCTGAGGCCCAAGGTGGGCCCCACAGCCCTAAGCACTCACCATAAGGTGAGCACCGGCGCTCAGCTGAGGGGATCCCTATAAAATGTGCATGTTTTTTTTTTTTTCTTTCTTTTTTATGAAATAGAAAATGAGCAAGTGACTAAAGCAATTCTGAACTGTATGGTGATGCAAACCCTAGGATTAGTGCCTGGGTGGAAGTGCCAAAGCATGTGTTTGGAGACACTTTCATGCGTCTCCACAGATACTTCAACACGAGGACGCACCTCTGAGAGATAAAACCAATCAAATTCTATTAATCATCAAAACTCTGAAATTTCCATCTCTACAAAGCTATATATACATATAATAAAAGAAAACTTGCTCTAAGACTCCTAACCGATCTAGGAAAACAGGATTTAGAAACTATCCTAATTACAGCTCTTAAACAAAATTAGACACTAATAACAATTAATGATATTAAAATAAGAAAATCTCTAAGCCTTCTTGGGTCCCACATGTGGACCACAATTCTCCTTGCTAGGACTTATTGGTGCCGCTGCATCATATAGTCTCATGAAATTTTGAATACTTCCAAGAAGTTTATACTCAATTTAACAAATCTTTGCAAATTGGGCAGATACAGCCACAAAAAATGACACATTTATTGATTGAATCAGTGGAAGACATATATGTCAAGCCCAGCAAAGGAAAATGAGAGAAAATACTTTGTGAATTCGATAATCCCTTTTTAGGGTCACGATCGTTCAATATATAGATATAGAATTTCTATATGTGTTACAATGATTGAGGAAAATTACAGTCAATCCAATCTAATTACAATCAATCTATCCTAATTATCTTCTAATCATATCTTCTATCCTAATTATCTTCTAATCATATCTTCTAATAAGGCAAAGAATTAATTACAAAGATGTACAAACAATACTTGTCTTGACCCACAAGTTGGGCTTTCTTTGGTATGGACTGTGTGACCCACTGACCCATTTGACACCCTCCCTCAAATTGATGCGGGTGAATCCATGAGCATCAATTTGCCAACTAAGAATTGGTGTCGTGGCCGAAGAAGTCCCCTGGTAAATATATCTGCAATTTGAAGTCCAGTAGGAACATGAGGAAGGGTGATGGCTTCACGCGCAAATTCATCACGTATGTAATGACAGGCCACTTTAATATGCTTTGTGCGTTCATGGAAGACAGGATTTTCAGTAATCCGTATGGCACTGGTATTGTCGGCATAAAGAGGTGTAGGACCAGATTGTGAAAATCCAAGCTCAGAAAGGAGACCCCGAAGCCAGACAATTTTAGAGGTGGCGGCCGACATAGCACGATATTCAGCTTCTGTGGATGATTTGGAGACTTTATCTTGTTTCTTACACTTCCAGGAGATCAACGAGTCCCCTAAGAACATGCACCAGTCCGTGGTAGAGCGTCGACTATCAAGGCAACCAGCCCAGTCAGAATCTGAGTAAGCGATTGATTAAGTGAACCACAGTGGCTAAAGCTTCGGGCCAAAATCTCGCGAGAACTGATGATTCTAAGAGAAGAGAACGAACAATATTGAAGAGATGTCTGTTTTTTCGTTCTGCAACTCCATTCTGTTGAGGAGTGTAAGGGCACGATCGCTGCGATAAAATCCCGTGTTGTTGCAAATAAGTTTGAAAATGATGGGACATATATTCCCCCCCAGAATCAGATCGGAGAACTTTTATGCGAGTAGAGAACTGATTTTCAACATACGCCATAAATTTTTGAAAAGCATCAAAGACTTCAGATTTAGAGTGCAAAAAATAAACCCATGTGAATCTACTATGATCATCAATAAATGTGACAAAATATTTAAAATGTGTATGAGAGATTACGGGACTAATCCCCCAGACATCACTATGAATAATGTCAAAGCAATTGGAAGCCATAGTAGGGTTTGAAGAAAAGGGAAGAACTTTGCTTTTTCCAAGTTTGCAGACAGAACACTCGTCAGAAATATGACTAAAAGATGTCTTATTTTTATTAATACTACCAGTGTTCAACATCAAAGATAACAATTTTGAATGAGGATGGCCTAATCTATTATGCCAGAGCCTCCAAACATCTTGAGGAGAAAAACAAGAAAAAGCAGAAATCTGTTTATTCTGAGAGAAAGGCATGACAAGAGGAAACAGGCGTCCACACTTAGGCCCCTTCGCGATCACCGTCCCCGACACTTGATCCTGCACAACACAACCAGAGCGAGAAAAAGAAACATTACAATTATCATCAATCAGTTGTCCAACAGACAGAAGATTTGTAGCTAGATGAGGAGATAGAAAGACATTTGTGAGAGGTAATGAATGAATGATATCACCAGTAGCTGTAATAGGGAGCTTTTGACCATCAGCAGTGTGGACTTGCAAATTGCCATTGTATGGTTGCAGGTTAGAAAGATGAGTGGTAAAGGAGGTCATGTGATTGGAAGCTCCAGAATCAATAAACCATATGGAGGAAGAAGATTGGTGGTTACCTGAAATGCCAAGTGCAAAGAAGGCATTTATGATCATTTGTTGAATAAGCTCAGGGGTGATCTGGGGAGCAGCAGTAAAGGCAGGAGGTGGCGAAGGCATGACCGGTGTTGAAGGATTATCACTGGAAGCAGTAGCATCTGCAATGTTGACATGATATGCTCGTGGAGTGCGATTTTGTGGTCGCCTTTTGCAATCATTAATAACATGACCATTTGATTTGCAGTAATTACAAAACTTGGCCGTACACTGTGAAGCATAGTGTCCATAACTCTTACAGCCAAAACATTGGATTTTGCTGAGATCTCTTGCAGAGGTTTGTCCTTTAGCAGTAGAAGTAGAACCGTGAGAAACACCAGGGATTGAATTGGCAGTGGCAGCATATGCGACAGCAGGAGAGTTTCCTGAGGACTGTTGCTTCAGAACATGCTGAGTGAGCTGACTTTGTTCCTCTCTCAAGAGTTCATTAAGACACTCATTCAGGGATGGAGATGGAACCCTGCTCATCAGATTGGAAAGAATGATCTCATATTCAGATCTTAATTTCATAAGGAACTGGTCTCTGTGAGAAGTTACCTGTAATTTTTGAATCTCAGAAAGAGTTGCCTTAGAGACATTGAGGTATTTGATTTCATCATATTCTGCCCATAAATTGAGAAAACCCGTATAATAGTCCTGGATGGAAGAGGTGCCTTGGGAATACTGGGCAATCTCTAGTTCAAGCTGATATTGACGGGCAGAGTTCCCTTGGTGATACACTTGTTTCAGATATTCCCACATCTCCTTGGAGGTCTTGTAAGGTTTGAGATTCAGGATATATTGGGGTTCAACAGAACCAAGAATCCAGGATTTTATCTTGGCATCCTTTGTATTCCAAGAGAGTATTTTTTTCTCATCTTCCTTAGGTCGTGGATCCTATCCTGAAACAAGTCCCCACATTTCTTTTCCTTCAAGATAGACTTGAAATTGATAGGACCAAGAAGTATAATTCTTTCCATTAAATTTGATCAATGCAATTTCATGCTTTTCCATTTCAGTAATCAGTAGATCTAGTAAACAGTGCACGAAAATCCAACTATTCTTAAATCAAACTGATAAGGAATGCTAACCAGATGTGAGAGAACTTCCAAGTGTGCAACGGATCAAACAGAGAAGGCAACACTGTAAAAATTGCAATTTTTCCAAAAACAACTGGACCCAGGCGAGCATAAACTTGGAGATAAAATGGAGTGTAGCAGACAACAAATGCAATTTATGATCAATCAGAGATCAAAGAGTGATGGAGAATAAAAATTCGCACCAAACAAGCCAGATTGCTCACCAAAACAAACTAAATCCAAAAACCTGGACGGCTGTGATGAAAAGATACTGCAAAAACTGAATTTTCTCTAGAATGGGTAGAAAGCCTACCTCTGTGATGCTAAAAATCCACAAAAAATGTCCACAAATACCAGAAGGAGTAGACGACCAAAGTGCTTGTAATTTCCAGATACAGCAGTGTGGATCTGGGGTGGGCCGCGTATGATCACACCTTGATCAGACCAGCGGATGAAGATTTCTTGAATACAGAAGACACTTGACGACTTCCAATGCTTGGAAGATGGAGAAGATCAGGGCTTTAATACCATGTCAAGCCCAGCAAAGGAAAAGGAGAGAAAATACTTTGTGAATTCGATGATCCCTTTTTAGGGTCACAATCGTTCAATATATAGATATAGAATTTCTATATGTATTACAATGATTGAGGAAAATTACAGTCAATCCAATCTAATTACAATCAATCTATCCTAATTATCTTCTAATCATATCTTCTATCCTAATTATCTTCTAATAAGGCAAAGAATTAATTACAAAGATGTACAAACGATACTTGTCTTGACCCACAAGTTGGGCTTTATTTGGTATGGGCTATGTGACCCACTGACCCATTTGACAATATAAACAGAATCTATGTGATATCGCATAAATTCTGCTCCTAGTCCTGGGACTAGGTTCTAATGCAGTTGACAGAACGCATGTATTTGAGAGCTTGGTTGCAATTTAAGTATTTAACTGCCACTATATAGTGTATTAAAAAAATCTGAAGTTGGTTTCTTAAATCAGTCCAGGGGCCACACAACCTGTCATCATCATTTCATAAAAAAAGGCCCCCGTCTGTGGAGGTGAGCCCAAAAACTCAGCAAATCACACCGCCTATACATTTTGCCTCTTGAAAGAAGTGAGAGATGAAGACTAGAAGATTAAGGATGAAAGTACGAGAAAAACACGAGGAGAGGGAGGGGGGGGGGGGGGGGGGGGGGGGTGTGGAAACCTTCTCTTGAAAATGCCGTTCGTTGGAAGAGATGAGGAGAAAGAAGGATTTTCTGTGATATTATCAAATGATTGACAAGGAGGTTTAAGGTTAAAAAAAACCATTTTCTCCAAGTGGAGGTAGTGAAGAAGAAATATTACAAAACCGCTTCCGTGAAATTTAAAAAAAAAAAACTTTTTACCTATATTTCTGTCTTTCTGAAGTCGAATTTGTGCGATATCGCACAAAGTTCTAGTACGAACATGTGATTGGAAAAATCAAGTCAGAGTTTAAGGCCTCCTGCACCGTCAAAATTCAATCAAAATGGAGTTCGTAACAATGCCTGACAACTTGTTTCCCAAGAACGAACACAAAAGGCCATTGACGTACGGTGAGGCTCAGTCAAGCAACAGAGAACTCAAAGGAAAGATGAAGTCCTACCTTTACTCATCTAGTCAAAGTGACCTGGATGAAACTGACTTAAATTAGAGATTGTGAGTGGGGAGGACTTTGATTCTTCTTGAAATTTGTTGTTGCTTGAAAGTGGTTAAGCAGAGTCTTGGTTTGCTTCTATTGCCATTGGATGATGGATAGTTGAGAAAATTACTATAACATAAGTCTTTTAAGCAGTACTATCTTGTCTCTCAAAGTAGTTCACATGCTTTGCTGTCATCTCATGACCCTGAGAGAAGACTATCCTCATCTCATTTGCTATGCGAAATTTGAAGATCAGCTTGTAGACTTCTTGAGTAAAGGAATAAGCAAAGGTTTTCTTCTATTGGCAAGTTGGGCATGACTGATATACATGCTTAAACTTGAAGGGGAAAGTGGGTTGTTTCTTGTAATTTTCACAAGGGGTTATTCGTAATTTCTACTTTTAAGTTCTTTTAAATAAAAAAAATAAAAAAATAAAAAACAATGGATCTTGTGTGTGCTATGAAGCATGTTTCCCCTCTTGTATTCTTTCTTTCTTTGTCTTTTTATTCTTCTTTCTCCTCACAATCTTATTGTTACTATATGTTGATCGTCAATCAATAAAGACGTCTACTCAGCAACATACTTAACAGAAACATTTAACAAGGATTGACAAAAGAAAATAACAAATATAGCAAAATCATGTTACCTGAGATCTAGCTGGGAAAAATCATCTTCTGATTCAGCATCCTCATGGTTGAAATTGGCAGGAGCCGCAACAAAAGTTTCAGCCTCTCTCAGTCCTAAAGTAGGGATTCCTTTTGCCATGTCATCATATTTGCGAAGCACATGCTGCAATTCATTGACAAGATTTGAAATAGAAGTTTCTGCCGGTCTTACTCCCGCAGTAGGAGTTACATTCACTCCATTTGAAATAGAGGTTTCTGCCAGTCTTACGCCTACATTACGAGTTACATTCACTCCATTTGAAATAGAAGTTTCTGCTGGTCTTGCTCCTACATTAGGAGTTACATACACTACATTCACTATGTCATCATATTTGCGCAGCACACGCTGCAATTCATCATTCAATCTTAGACCCTGACATAGAAGTTCCTCGTCTCTGTAACAGGTAATAAAGCAAAGCAGTCAGAGATAAAAATACAAACTGAATGGAACCCTTTGCTTAAACATTAACTGAATAGAACCTATGGAAAGAACTAAGAACATAAACATACGTTGTACTATTCACGAGAAGCATTACACGCTTTTGGTAAGATTGGCACTGTTCAACAAGGTCAATTATTACTTCTTGCTTTACACCCTGCACATATGAAGCACACAATGCATCAGAGTATGCTTGGAAATTGGGTTTCAAAAATGCATTCATGTTCTTAGCCTTTATACAAATGAATGCTATTCTTCATTGCATCACTATTAAATGGAAATAAAATAATTATATGATAACTCATGCGATTGTAAGGATGAAAGAGAGCATAATTTATTATTATTATTATTTTTTGGTTGGTTGGCTTGGGGATGTTAGTTACACATCACACATTTGCATTATTTCCCTAAATATTTTAGTAAGGGAAGAGTTTTATCACAAAAAAAAAAAATCCCTATATGATATTTATCAAGGAATAAAAAGTGAAAAGGAATGAGAGAGCAATAATGAAAGCAGCAATCAATGCATTTCCAAGCTGGCATGACTACATTGTGTACAGGTTATTGCAAATGTTCACAGAATGACTACAGTAGGCATGGTCTATAAAAACATGTTAAAAGCAATAAGAAAAATAGATCACCTTAGGATTGTGAGGATATAAAGCCCTAAGCATTTCCATTAGTACATTTGCAATTCCCCAAGCATTTTGTATCTCCACCAAGCTGCATTGCAGAAAGTTTTTGCAAGGTGATCACATATCACAATGTATTTTCCACCTCAAATTAAATCTAAAAGATCATTATAGTAGATATGGAAAAAGCAGAATATAACCGAAATGCTTTCAAGTCAACAACAGAAACTACTTAAATCTTTTATCAGTAGTCAAAATTATAAACTATTACATCAAGCACTAAGCAGTAAGCACGGTATAATGTGGAGCTGATGAACCAATAAGCATACAGATGTGTGTGCGCGCGCGCGTGTGAGAGAGAGAGAGAGAGAGAGAGAGAGAGAGAGAGAGAGAGAATTGACACATTTTTTGCATTCACTACAACTGTCTGGAGTATGTGCGTATGTTAACCAGAAGCAAAATTTTATGGACTTCTTCAAAAACTTGATAAATCTTAAAATTCTTCTTCACTGCCAGCACACTCCTTCACTGTGCACTAGCGCTCAATAGAATAAAACAGTGTGGATTAACTTCCATGGCTGCCTTGGTTGTGAATAAAATCCAACTTCAAGCGAAAAATTGTAATAATTCATGTCTTTGCATAGGGTAAAAGTAATAAAGATGAAGAGAATGAGGATGATGTCAAACATAGGATAAAAGCGGGATAATTGAAGTGGACACTTTCTTCTATAGTACTTTGTGATCAGTGCATATTACCAAGATTTTTTTAAGAATTTTACAAGACAACAATTAGACCAGCTATAATCTATAGAGCTGATGTTAGCCAATCAAGAAGCAAAAAATGAACAAAATGAGTGTAGAAGAGATGAGAACGTTGAGATGGATACATAGTAAATCTAGAAAAGATAGAATAAGAAATGAGCACTTTCAGGATCATTTAGGGGTAGCATCAATAGATGATGGACTAAGGGAGACGCATTTAAGATGGTACGGAAATGTCCAAGTAGGGCAGCTACCATGCTGTTGAGGAAAAGCTTTTCTATTTAGGTTTCTCCATGGCACATTTGTTCCATCCAAAAACACCAAAGACACCTGTCAATGGTAGCAACATTCTTTTGCCACTTACCATCGATGGCCCAAACCATTTTGAGTTTACACATTTTAAGCACTCTTTAACTAATGTTAGCCAGGAAAATTATTCATATTTCATACTATGACAATATATGCATTCACTGGAGCTCATTGAGTTGATGAACCAAATCATTTCACCACAATAGGATACATAAGCTAATTCTTCTAGAGAGTAAAAGGTCCTAATTCCCATATAGACTTGACCCTAAACCAAAAGGGTTGAACAGATTTTTCTTTAACCACTGACTTAGAATAAGAAAAGTAGACACAAGCCAAAGGCCTCTTTAGAAATAATTAATACAAAGCACAATCACCTCAGTCAGTGAGCCAGCCAGCAATTCACGTAATACTGATGGTTGGTGGTGGAGATAGAGAAATCCTGATTAAGTTCAAAGCCCAAGTGTCCTTCCAGTAGATGGACGTATAAAATTTTCAAATTCTGTTAATATACCAGTTACTATGCCCACTCAAACAACAAAACCATGCGGACTTCGGTTTGTTGATGTTGATCAACTCCTCCATGATATTTGAAAAACGTGTCATCTTAAAATATGTTAACAGCAAGAATAAAAGGAGTGGAAGAATATAGACCCATTTTAGATATGAAATGTCATTTAACATAGTATAATTTTTTACGATAGTCCATGGCACAGTAGAAGGATCTCACTTCCCCAACAGTGAGGCTGTGGGTTCAAGTAATGTTACCAATTAAAAAGGGGGTTACAATTTAGAAACTATAGTGCACTTCTTAATTTTTAGAAGGTTAACAATCAAGAAAATAAACATATCCATGCATATAGTGTAAGCACGGGTTGGGGATCAGCAAAATGAATGCATGTTACGATACAAAACGTACCTGAGCTCAGAAGCATTGGTTCGAACAGAGGCTTCCACAGCAGCATATATTGGAACATCAGAAGGGTTAGTTATAGGCTGCCTTTGAGGCGTAAAAAAGGGCACATCATTTTCTACTCGGGGTGGAAACTTTACTCCAGCAGACTGTCAATTGCAAACAAACACAAGATCCCTTCAGTGTTAAGAATTGATGAATCATGGTAAGAAAATAGTAAAAATAATATTATATTACAAGAGTCTTATGTAGTACCCTCTCCTTGAGCCCCATCGAAGTACATTGAAAGACTAGATTCAACCTTTCCTTCCATTTTATAAAGCTTCACTTTCTTTGCTAATTGAAATAATTATATGGAAATTATAGCAATAAATGTATTTACAACACACCAACACACACATGAAAGTTATCCAGTGAGCATGGAGCATCTCGTGCGCACCACACTGGGACCCACTTGATCACCCATCCAAATGGCCCACGCATAGCGCCCCCCCTCCTAATTGCACTAGTCCAGTTATTTTACACCCATCCAAATGGACTAGACCGATGGAACCACTGTGCACGCTTTTTAAGGGGTGAAAATCTATTAGCCGTTGATCAAGGGGTTAGGATGATCAGTTGGGCCCCACAGCAATGTGCACATGGAGAGCTTCAAGTGCACCGCGCATTTGGGACTGTGTACATGTATGTAAGTATGTATGTATGTATGTGTGTGTGTATTTATGTACATCACCATCATCATCAAAGCCTTATCCCAACTATGTTGGTGTCGCCACATGAATTTTGTTTCTCCATCCTAATCTATCCAAAGACTAGAGTCAAATCCTTGGATAGGTTGTACTTCTTTAGATCTATCATTACTACTTCATTCATGTCGAATTTGGCCTTACCCTTTTCCTTGGTGGGGCATCACCTGCATATGAAAACAAAATCAATGACAGCACCATTGTTGGCCTACTTTGGACATGTCCAAACCATCTCAAACAAGTCTTTTTTAATTCATCACCTTTTGATGCTACCCCTAGATGTTCCCAAAAGCGCTCATTTCTGATTCAATCTTTCCTGGTTCCACCTCAACATTTTCATCTCTGCTACACACTCATTTGTGCATGTGTTGCTTCTTGATTAGCCAACATTCTGCACCATAGGTCATAGTCGGCTCAAGAGATTGGAATGGCGAAACAAATTCATGTAGCTGATCCCAAAATAGTTTACACAAGGCTTTGATGATGATATATAATGGCTGAGGCTGACCTGCGAATGTTTCTAGTGAGAGACATCATGTAGACCCATTCTTTTTTTCAGCACATGGGACCTGTATCATCAATCCAACACCCTTGCACTCATTATGCCCCTCCCTCTATGAATTGACACAAGCCCAAATTTGACAACTAATCCAACTGTCACTCACAGTACAATTGAAATCTTAAAAAAATGTGCATCCTAGACCATTAAACTCGAAGGGCATGGATGTTGAGGACTTTCTTTTTTTTTTTGGTAAATACACATGTTCAGAGAATGACTCCGCAAGTTGCTTTTCTTTTCAATTTTAGTAGCTTTTGGCTTGGGTTTTCTTATCCACACCATTTTTAAGGTTAGGTTTTTACCAAGGTATAGACTGCAGAGCTTCCGTCTTGAAGTATGTTTTGGAAAGCTTGCAGTGTCCCAGTTTGACATGATTTCTACACTAACTACCCAAGTCAACACTCCTAAATCTACCCAGTACCCTTTTAAGATTCACTTCTAATTTCATGTGACTCCAAAATCTACATCCCAGGACATCGATCATGAAGAATTACACAGAGGTAGAAAAAATGAAATCCATTCCTTCCTTTTCTTTTTGAATGGTAACCCAGTTCCTTTATCTAAAGATACAAATATCAGCTCTTCAAAGAGCACGGATTTCTGTGAAGAAGTTAATGAGTAATAGAAGAAACAACAATGTAATAAGAGCAGATACAGTAAATAAGTAAAAAGAAATGACAATGCAATAAGTGCAGATACAGTTAAAGAATTTTACTGCAACAAAGAAAAGTTACAATAGCTAATAGCTTACAACAATGAGCAATAAAAGGAATATCAATGAGTAACAATATGCACCTTCAGTTCATAGTATGCGGCAAAATATTGGGGATATCTCCCTCTAGGCCCCTCAAAGGCCTCTTGGCATGTATCTATGAGAATCAATATTTTTTCCTTCACATTTAAGTCTGGCTGCAGGGTGGAAAATTGAACACTTGTAAATTGGAAATCTGAAACCAGATATCAAAAGGACATGAAAATCACATGATGGGAAAAGGTTGTGGGCCAATAGGTGGTCAGTGGCACTCAGTGCACCACAAGAAATTAATATAGAACTACAGATCAAAGCATAAAGAAATTAAATGACCTTCTTCTTCACTATCTTCACCAATTCTTTCAAGATTTCACATTCAATGAGCTGGAGATGCACGTCTTCCCCACAATTTTTTGTGAGAGTCTCTAGCACCTGTATTAGCATTTCCGATAACATTTGTAAGTGGAGAACTCTTTCAAAATTCGAAAACACATTTAACTCTGCCAAGTTGACTGAACATGACTGGCCCTTAAGTCTAGCAAGTCTTCTGAGTCAATATGTCGGACTCACTTGAACTCACTCACTCAGACTTGCATGACCTGCCCAGTCCATGTTTTTAGTTCTTAAAACACACTTCCTTACAATATCGAAAATTTTCATACAAGTAACAGAATTGGTACGTCCTAGAAAGACCTGGAGAAAAAACTAATTCCATTGTTGACAAATAATGCCACATATGGGAAAACAAGAACAGAATAACTTAAGTGATTAATCAACTGTATCTGGAATCCTCTTAATTTTTGTTAGAATTATACTAAGAGCATGCTTCATGTCTATCCACAGATAAACTTCCTTAGCACTAAAGATATCTTTGCAGACCAGTATCACCAGCTATATATTTTATATGAAGTACTAATCAACCTAAGTCCTATTTTCAGTATAAGATTTACAGTATGAGATGCAGGAAATGTGGGAATGGTTTCTTTGATCAAATTGGTTGACATGGTGTAGTGTAATAACTGCACTCAAGGTTGTTTCAAGGGGTTGTCTGGAGTCACCATAATTTCAAAAACCATACTACAAGACACCTTCTCTACTACAATCTACAGAGCATTTTCAACATCTGCACTATAAACAAAAAACATAGAAGTAGAAACTTATATTTCTTATGCCAGAATACTTCTGAATTCCACCATAAGTACTTTAAGAAATTAATATATATATATATATATATCTTTAAAATGGAGAGGAATGATCCTATAAATACTCACAATGAGAGCTAGAAGTTGTATTTTGGGATTTTTACTTCCAAGACGCTTCTTCAACGCCTTCATGGCATCCTTCGTTTGCCTGCACCCTCGAAAAATATATGCTAAAAAATTAAAAATATAATGGTAAAAGACAGAAATAATAAACAACAGGAGGACATTAATGCAACTTGTTCTGATATTTTAATTTTGAAATGGTCAATTTAGGAACTAAAATGAGAGAAGACCGAGTATAGAAACAAACTGCAAGTTATCAAATTAAAAGATAATGCATCTAAGGTCAGATCTAATACAAATTCCGGTATCATATGAAAAACTAAAAACAAAAAAAAAATAAAAATAAAAAGATCAAGGTTTTACTCTGCGTTGATCAGCAATTCAGCAACTTGCACTGGGTAGCTAAAGGTATGCATGCATGAAACCAAGCAAAACCTTTCCAAGTTCTTTTCTTTAAGAGAGAGACCAACATTTAAGACTGTGACATGACTTAATTTAGACTGCATTTGGCTTTTCGTCACTTAAGGAGCCAAGAAAATTCTGGAAACGCATTCTACCAAAAGCCAGCAGGTGAAAAAAGGAGAAATACAAGGCACATAGATAACTTGGTGACAAGCCCTTAGCACAGTTGGATGGTGACTGTTGCAACCACAAGGCTGTGGGTTCAAGTCATGCTATCTATCAAAAAAAAAGAAAAAGAAAACTTGGCTGGAGAAGGGCCTTTCACAAAGTGGGTGCAAAACACGACCTTTCATCTTTTTCAATGATAAATTTAGAAATTCTTTTATAGTTTAGTACCAACTTAATTTCCACATGCAATTGACATAAGACATAAAGATGTCACCAGAGTGCCCTGACCATAGTTCTTTATGGTCTTACCCTTGGGTCAGGAAACCACGAATTCATAGGTGAGGGAGAGAAGGATCAAGGAACTGTCAACAAAATCAGGGATTGACGCAGGAGCAGGAGACATACACTTGTTTCAACACTTTCCCTGCTTTTGAGATTGGGAAAAGGCATCTCTGAAATGCCTTACTCAGAGAAATGGAGTTTTTGGTTCCTAAGATTTCTGCAAATGGTGGTTATAGGGTTCTGGGTTTTGTTTTTCCTGGTCGAGAATCATGAATCAATGTTTTGTTTTGGAGGTTTCTTAAATCTTGGGTTTACTGCTTTATAGGACATGCTTGTTTTCTTTCTTGGATTATGCGGTTATGAGTGATGAAGTGTTCAGGGGCATTGTAGATTCTATTGGTTTGAGTTTAGGGTTGTTTGTGTGGATTTGTGAGAAATGGTACTATCAAGTCCATACATAGAAGGAATACTCAGAATGAGATGAAATGAAAGATGGTTTGCTAAGGATGAAATGAACTACTGAAACCTCTTTTTTCTTCTTAGGATTGAGATTTTTATTGAAATGAAATGAAGTGCTGTTTTAGCTCTTTCTTGTTCGGTCAGGATTGAGAAGAAGAAGTAGCACCCATTGGGATTGGTAGAGAAGGAGGAGAAGCAACCACTAGGATTCCATCTACTACCCTTACCTCCCTCTCTCACCCACTAGGTCTAATGGTCAGGGGTAAGACCATTAAGAAGTGTGGTCAAGGCACTCTAGTGACATGTTTATGTCTTTTGTCATTATTTCATGAAAACCAAGTTGTACTCATCTGTAAAAATCCCAAGAGTTTATTCTACTTAGGTATTATAACAACTGTTCATTCCCATAAGAATTCATCTAAATGTGATTGAAAAAGATAATTGTTATTTTCCCAAAAAATTAAAATTAAAATTAAAAAAGGTGTCCAACAATCATATGTATATATAATTCGAACTTACAGGAAAAGGTTAATTTGAGAAACATACCCTGGATACATGTTAATAATGTCACAGATCTGAAAATTGGTTGCCCAGTCTGGACCAATTAGCTTATCACTGATTGCCGTTTCAACACAAGCTAATGCATTGGTCTTACTCATCTCTTACTTCCACGGACCGTCCCTTAGACACAGACTAGAAATTTCACAGGTCAGTCCAAAGTGACTCTGTTTTACAGTCAACTTCACATAGAAGAAAAAACATTTTTGTCCTCTACGTGTCTGCTAACAATAACAATAATAATGCTTCTTCAAAATGGAAAAAGAAAAATAAATGATGCTCTGTACAGAAACCTGATATCACTTAAAAAGGACTAGACCTTAAACAAAAGACATGGCCATGGCACATCATATGCATTAATAATGGATAGTAGCACTATAAAATCTTGGTCAATACACTGCCAACGCAATTCTTTCTCGAAAACCTGATTCTCAAACCCATCCAAAAGGTACTTCTTGAGGCTCAGATGAGGAAGCTTCAGAATAGTGCTCGCAATAGCAATTGAATAAGCTGGAACACTAGGGATAAGTAAAAACGACAAAATCTACCAAACGCTGCTCTCTTTATCTAACATCTTATCCCACCACTCCTCACCCACCACTTCCATGGATTTCAAAAGTCACTCCACACAAGATCAAACTGAATGATGGGGCTTGAGTTTGAGTCTATACTAAAATGGAAAAAAAATGAGCACTACAAAAGTACATACCGTCAAAAACACAAAAACAAAAAATTAACCATTTAGACTCCAATTCATGATATCCATCAAAAGGAACTTGAGGAGTTTACAGTTCACAACATCAAGCATTGTATGATAAGAAAGGTAACAGGAACAAAGGTACCAGAATTTTAACAAAACAGAAATTAACAAATATCTCTAATCGCCCTTACTTCTCTTGTTTTACCTCCTATCATCAAATCCATCAAGTGATTCATAAACTCATACCATCAAACTCCATTATAGTAACTGATTCAAAAGTATAACAAAAATAGTAATCAAAACAATAATAAACACAAAGAGACAAACCAACACAAAACACCACAAACACATCTCTGATTCATCAATTAGGGTAACACTCAAATAACCCATCAAAAGGCACTTAACTTCAGAGCATCAAATAATTCTCCCGAACAACCAAACACAAAGCACATCAAAAGGGAAAAGTATAAATAGCCCACATCTCCCACTCCCAATATCTAGACTTAACACTCATCAAAACCATCAAATGAGAACACTTGAAAAGATCACGACCCAACACATTAAACACCCCCAAAACAAACCCACCAAGAGAAACGATCAAAATAAAAACAAAGACAACAAGGATACACATTTCCCCCCGGTTAGGACTCTCAGTCACCAAGCCCACTGAAACGAGCTAAAGAAAACCACAATCCAAACCATCAAGCACAACCCCAGAAGCAATTCAATAACTAAAGGGACTCAATACAGCCAAAACAAAAACAACCCATATCTCTAATTGCCCAGTTAGCCACTATCATCACCTAGAAAAGTTGTTTTCGATCGATTCTCAACAAGAACGGGAACCCCAGGAGCAGTTTAACCAGTAAATTCCATCAAAACAGCCCAAGCAAAAACAACCCATTTCTCTAATTCCCCTGATAGCCACTATCATCACCTACAAAAGTTAGTTCCGATCGATTATCAACAAGAATAGGGAAGAACAACACGATCTCCGTAAAACAAAAAAACAAAAATTACAATGAAGGAGATTCCAAGGCAAAATACAAGATGGGAGATGAAGAGACGAGAAAGGTAAGAAGATTACTACCTGCCGAAAAAGGTAGAAGATAGAGGAGTTGAAATGCAAAGGGGTCTGATGTTTTCTTCCTTTATTTTTAGTGTTGCCGTGCCTGGTCGAGAAACCACGTAACGAGAGACCGTCGACTTCAATAAGGAAGAAGCTTCGAGCTCGATCGACCATTAATAGGATTTTAGTATTGACCATGTTCCTATTAGTCGCTTTCTCTTCTTCGTCCTCGTCTTCTTCGTCGCTTTCTTCCATTTTCGTTTCTTCTCTGACTCGGAAGCTGGTGTCCTCTGGCATTGTTGACCAGGAAGGAAGAAGACCCACACCACACGCACGGCTGATGGTCTTCTTAGTGTAGCCGCTTTTCCTGGAAAAAACCATAATTTGGACACATTAGCTGGGCCTGATTTCTCCATTAAAAAAGCACGACAATGAACTACCTTGAATTTGAATGGGAGAAGATTTATTTTCAATGGGGGTGGTTGGAAAAGGTTTTTCATGAGAAATGTAAAAAGTATTTAGCTAATTTAGTCTATGATCACAGTTTGTACCTGAAGCTTATAGGTTCAAAACTGCACTCCTATATTGGGGGTACTGGGGAGTTTATCTGGCTTCCCTCGGCCCGAATAGATTAATTCAGTCCAAAGAATTGGAAACGCTCCTCTAGGGAAAAAAAAAAAAAAAAAAAAAACTGCATAAATATGCCCTAAGCTTATTTTCATGAAATACAGTTCATGGAATGGCCAAATAGAAATTGGTGGAACTTTGTGGTACGTAAGAGACGTCAATGTGTTTTTTTTTTTTTTTTTAATTGTTACTGAAATTTGATTAGTGGGTGACCAAAGGTAAACTTTGGCAACCGAAACCTCAGGTCGGTTTGGAGAATTTGGAAATTTTATGTTTATTAGTTATAAATCTTTAATGATTTGGATTAGTAAAAATCCTCATCTCTCTATTATAAGATTTGGAAATTCTCGATTTTACAAATTTAAGTACTGGAATTAAGTTTTCTTAACTATCGCAATGTGAAATACTAGAAATTATAATAAATGTGTTCTTAAAAATGGTAGAACATGAAGAAATAAAGATTAGCAAATGGCAATACGATACTCTCTTTTAATGAAAAATAAATTAAGAGAGATGGAAAATAATATCCAATATCCATCCTTTGGGCTTGTTTGTTTGCATTAAAATATATAAGAATTTAATACATGAGATTTTTTACAAGCGTTAAAAATGAAATCAAATGTGAGTTCTCAAAAATGAGTACCAAATAACGTTTATTTTTATGAAAATAGAATAAAAAAAAGAATATGGTAAATGAATACCAAAAAACAAACATCAAATAACCTTCATTTTTATGAGGATAGAATTAAAAAAAAGATAGAAAATGAATACCTAGCCTTTTGGTCAGCTTCAAAGAAAAATATCATGTATTGAGTTTTTATGTATTTTAATGCAAACAAACATGTCCATTACAAACCAAATCTAAGGAAAGCTGGGTATTTCCTATCATCCACACCTGATCGACCTATTTAATTATCTTTTATCGAAATCCATTTTGTCATTAATTTTTAGAAATTCAATTCAAATTCTACTTCATGCAAATAAAAAAGCCTCGAACATTGTTTGACCATTTTTTGTGGGACCTAAGATGTTTGGATGATATGGTTGTTTGGATGATAATGGCAGACCCATTATATTTCCACCGTCAAGGGGCAATAGACCTACTTAGTTTTACAATTATTTTGGTCAGAATGGTCTTAAAGAATCCCAACAAAAGGTAGGGAGATCTTTTTATAGTTATTTATTACTTAAGGGATTATTATATTATAGTTAAAGACAAAGCAATGAGGCTCGTACATAAAAAATTGTCCGGGCTTTTCGCCGCAGGTCCCTCATCATTTACTTTTATAGCCTAAGTTCCACAACATTTTATCGTACCGACAGCAGTCCTCTAATGAAAATGACTCAGTGAAAAAGACAAAAAAGCCCTTCTACACGTCAGCAAAAATGGTCCGCTTAAAACCATTTCAAAGAAGCAAAAACTAGACTCTTCTGAATCGCAGAAGCAAAAGGCGAAGGTGAAAGAAACTGCAAAACCTAAAAAAAAACTCAACTCATCGAATACATCCATCATCTGAATCGTCTTCACTTGGTTATAAAAAGTACTTCTTCCATTCCTAAAAAAAAGATGTATAAGATAATTTCTTCTAAAAAAAAACTAAAAACCTAATTTGATTTCGTTCTTCTCTAATTTTATCTATTCTTTACGCTTAACTCTATGTGGACAATGGCTATAACAAACCTCAATTCAAAAGAAAAAAGCAAGTGAGAGTTAGATAAATTTGTTCGAAACTTAGATAAATTTGTTCGAAACTCAGAATAGTTGTTCAAAACTCAGATTTGCCAGAAGTTCAGGTAAGTTTGCCGAAAACTCAGATAAATTTATCTGAGTTTTAGAAATTTATTTGAGTTTTCGTCAGGTAAGTTTGCCAAAACTCAGATAAATTTATCTGAGTTTTGGCAAATTTATCTGAGTTTTCGTCGGATTTATCAGAGTTTCTGTTAAATTTATCTGTCACCAGGCAACCTAACATGTATCTTCTAATGTGAATCAGATCTATAAACTCATATTAAGAAAAACTATGCTTTGTAGCAATGTCAGAACAAGAAGAAGAAGAAGAAGAAGAAGAAGAAGAAGAAAAGAAGAAAATGGATCCTCACGCATTACAAATGACTTGCTCTAGAAACTGATACATTCTATGCCAACTTCCATCAATCATCAATCCCTCCAATTCAAAATTTGAAATTTGATCCAAAACATATCTTACGACATTTAAATCTGTCAGTAGTCAGGGAAAGATGATGAACTCAAGCTATAAACCAGGATTAGATTGCATGACAACTATACAAACAGTTAGAATGACAAATCAGTCATAAAAAAGTATGACGTGTCACGCAAGGACCACCGCCCAAATTAATCCCATGCGCAAGGACCTTAGGCTTTAAACAATTATAATCTGTACTGGAGACTTCATAGCCCAATAATCAGAAATCTATTGCTAATTTACCCAAAAATATCAGATGGGTTATTCCTCCCAGTAATCTATAAATCTATACTATGCCAGGAAGCACATCACCTTGTATGTTGTATGGATTTCCTATCTGTCAAAAATATCATCCCATTCAAGTTGTCAATCTATGTTGTTTATCCTCTCTTTCTCTTTTTTTCCTTCTATTTTTAGACCTCAAAGTTACACTAGCAAGCACTTTCAAACTCTACTACTAAAAAAAGTAATTTTTAGTGTTGAGAAAAAATGCCTTTAGCAGCGAATTTTTTTTTCCGTCGCTTAAAGTGTCGGTTCCGCCCTAGCAAGGTTTTGCGTCACTTTTAGCGGTGAAAAACAATTTCCGCCGCTAAAGGCCTTTTTCTTTTAGCGTCCAGTATGGCCATGCATCCAAGATTGGTGGTGGACCATTGTGAAGGATCACCATGTTCATTGCAACTATTGTAGTAATTAATTTGGTTCAAATAGCAAGGTGGGATTAATTATAATTTATACAAATTAATTAAATAAGTCGAGTGGGCCCGTGGGGACCCACATCGGATTGCATGGCTAACCATGCGTTAGTTAGTGTAGTAACATTAGTCAGTTTCCTAATTAGGAGTTAGCTATAGGAGAGAAACAAAGCAAATGAAAAAACCAACTTGCATGAGGATTAGTTGTTAACTAAATTACAATTTACAAAAGTTTAATTACTCGGGGTTAAACCACCTTTTCCATATGATTTCTAATACTTGTAAGGAAGGTAAAAATATTTTGAAAGTGGGTTTAGTTGTAATTCTAACCAGATTAGTAAATGGAGCCTTGAGGAAATAGAGTCCTATAATCATAGAGGGAGCTTACCTCTCTCCTAGGGATACTCAAGCAAAAACATTTTTAGGTAGTTAGCATCTTCACCATCAATCATCTAGATTCAAGTAAGTGATTCTTCGCCTTCTTTTTAATGGATTATACAACTAAGTTTAGTGTTATGATTTGATTAATCAACGAATGATGTATTCCTTAAATCATATGAATCTTGTGTATGATTCACTAGATAAATCTTATATGCCCCAATATCAGTTTAGGAATCTGATTGAAAATCTACAACAAATACAAAAAGTTTGATCCTCAGAGTTTTTTTTTTTTTTTTTTGGTGGCATGTGTATTACTGTTGGAATTGTGCAATGGCACAGACCGTTGCTGTTGAGATTGGGTGAATCCTACTTTATGACCAGTGGCGAACTTAGAATTTTTTATTTGAGGGGTGCGAACCTTAATAGGTGGTTTGATTTTGGGGATAACCAAGGATTTTTATATGGATTTTGAAGGTAGAACCCTGATTTTTATTAGATTTTTTTAAGCGCACTCTAGTTCCCGCGTGGTTGTGCAGCCACCCCCTTACCCAGTCTTGATTGTTTGATTGTTCCTACTTTATGAGTCACCCTCTTTATGCTTCCTCTTGTTTTATGTTGGTGGTATCTTCCAACTTCACTGTTGTAGGAATATATAGAACAATATTGTTACTGTTGAGATTGGGTGAATCCTACTACACTGCAGAATCAGAAGAAGAATATTGGTCATATACTCATATGTAGGAAGCATCATGTACAGTTGTATACTATGTTTTTCTTTTCTTAAACTTGGTTATGATGAATGGATTACTATTAGTGCCTCAAATACGTGTGATTAATTACTTGATTTCATTAGAACCGTCGATATCATTATGCATTATAACAAGGTTCTTAGAGTAAGTTAGGATCATCACTTGCATATGGGAACAATTCCAATTTGGCAAATGATGACCATCGAGCTCTTGATTTATTGAGATTCCAATTTGCCATACTAATGTAATTGCATGTTTACATCTGCTGTTGACCGAGAGTCTTGTTCCTAATATATCTTATTCTGTTTACGTAATCGTGCTAATCAAATTTAATTTGAGCTATAAAACTGATCCAATCCAATTATTTGACTCAGAATAAGCTAAAGGAACTCTTATTGGATCCATGATGAATACATTTGGATTATAATGGTATAAGTGCAATCATTTGTGGTCCCAAACCATTGTTATAAAATATACAAAGCAATAATCTTGATCAATTGTGGATACACACCAGATGTTAGTCAACATGTGCCCTTGCTGAAAATATTCCTATATAGGCCATTCTAGTCTTCTAGATGTTATTACTTGACCATACATAACCAAACCTAGTTTAGCTGTCATGTTGATCACAAGCGAATTTTGAATCTTGACTTGTGAAGAAATTTTCACCATCCATTTCATCCTTCAAGCATGGCCCATATGATGATTAAACCAGTCTGGATTTCAAGTTAGAATTTTTTAAACGTGATCACTAAGTTTATGGTTTGGATCTGACTTGTGCGCGTTACTCATGCTTTATGAGTTTCTCTCATCTCTTTATCATCATAATTCTAGTTTGTACTGGTAACCTTCCATGTAGCAACTATTTAGTCTAAGACCACGGTTTGCACTCGAAAGTTGTAGGTTCAAAACTGCACTACTACACTAGGGCTATAGGGGAGTTTACTCGGCTTCCTTTTTGACCCGGTGAGATCAGTCCAGCCCAAAGGGTTGGAAACCATCTGACAGCAAAAAAAAAAAAAAAAAACAAAACAAAAGTATCTACAGAAATCATCTTATTTGTAGATTACAAAAGTGAATGAAGGTAGGATATGCTTGCTCAAGTTTATGGTAAAAAAATGGTTTTAAAAAAGTTGATTTTTTTGCACGGATTTTTTATTAGGTTTGAGAGTTTGGTGAAGTTCCGTATTTGGAGCACGGGCCACATAATTTTTTTTTTTTTTGAGCTGCTTCTTAGAATAGGATAATGAAATCCGAAAGAAATAGCAGTTGGATTTTAGAGTTTAGGAGTTTAAAACTAGGGGCTCAGTTGATGGCACTACTGGAAGCAAACGATCCATCCTGCAAGAAAAAACAACAGCTTTTATTACCAAACTTTTCGTGGACAAGAGCAATTTGACTGTTCAAATGGATTCGTACAACTGCATGCAGCGACTGATGATAGAGTGGAGTTGAAGGCTGGTGGTACTTTTGATGCTTGAATCTGATTTGTTTCTTTTTTCACTTTTGAAGGGTTCTGAAGCTGCAGTTCTGAATCAGGTTCCGAATCAGGTTCCGTGATGTCATAGTTTTATTTATTGTGTTTCCAGTTTTCATGTCTTATCCTATTGTTGCAGTGATTTCTCCTTGCATATAATCCTTTGCGTGTTTGGCAATTAATTAAATAAGTTAAAGTAAAGTGAATTCAGATAAGAAAAAACTAAGGTCATATCAAAAGTATATAATTTCAAAATTCCCAATCTCTTTTTTAAAAAAAAAAAAGTAAAAAAAAAGAAAAACAATAACTCCACCTTTCTATCCAAAAAGTAAAAAAGATTTCATACTAAACAATTAAAAATAAAACACCATCATAACCATTTATATTTTATCCTCTCTTGATTTGATGTTTCACCTCACTTTACTTCAATTCACCATACATCCAAACAAACCGGATAACACAAATGTTACATGCTAAGTAGAAAAAGATGTTTAAATAAATTTTAAATATTTTATTTTGAGGTAATACTATTCAAGTATAAAAAAAATTAAACATGTTTTTAATAATTAATGACAATAGTTAATTGGGAAATAAATGTAAAATACGAGCATAATGTGGGGCCCATCACATGTAGGTTTTGGGTTTGTTTGGTAACTTCACTCGTAAAGTAAAGTGAGATGAATGATGAAATTAAGAGACAAGAAAAGAAGACGGATAAAATAAGAAAGAGATGGCCTTTTATCATTTAGTGAAATGAGAATGTATTTTTTAAAAAAAAATAACTTTGTGTCATTTATTGACGTGAAAATTTTATTTTTCAACTTTCTTTTAGCGAAGGTGTTTTTTGTAAATAGCGTAGTTTTTATTTGATCCCCTTTTTTTCGTACTTCTTGAAATGATCCTTGAACTCACGTCATTAGTAAAGTAAATTTACCATCACTTGAATGTAAAGTATCTATTTTCTTCTCTTTTATGTTACTGTTTTTTGGTCCCTCTTTTATCATGTGACATTACTTCATTAGTAAAGTGAAGTAAAAATCCTTTCATATGCCCTCCTCTCATCCACAAACTTACAACAAAAATGCTACTTGGACGGAATTTTAGGACCGATTTTTGGACCAGTCCCAAAGTTCCAGTCCAAATATCTCTAAATATCATCTGATATTTGGACTGGAACTTTGGGACCGGTCCAAAAGTCGATCCTAAAATTCCGCCCAAGTAGCAGCGCTCGACTTACACACTTACATTTGAGACGGCCCATCCCCGGACCGGGATTTCACCAATTTGGTTAATGCATGAGATGGGAAGGCAGGCCTAGGGCCTAGGGCCTAGGGCATACCTGACAGAGGGTCCTCGGTCCCCTTCATTGCCAAGGAGTAGAGTCAAAGTCGTGACAGACGAATATGGAAAAGGATAATTGCAACATCAATGATTCACCCAATGTAGTTCTGGAAATGGAATATTCTACACTGCGTCTTGAAAGTGGCCACACAGGATCAGTCAAAAGAGCCTTTTCTAGTGAAAATGTACTAATATTCTGTCTGAAAGTGGGGTCCACAAAGAGTTCTTTTTATTTATTTATGTAATGTTCGATTTGATATTTGATCGATTGGGTAAGCTTAAGCTGTAAATCCATCGACTCCTTTGTTACCAGCCCTTTTCATTTGTCAGAGGTGGGCCCCACATGGATACTTTTTCATCCCCAGACCAATTTTAGGGTAGGTACATTTACTAAAATTTCAGAAATTTTTGGTTGGGAGATTTTTGAATTTTTGGACAAGGTGGAATTTCTAAATTCTCATAGGGTATGAGCATTTTGAAATTCCACCAAAATGTAAAGATGGTGAAATTTTTGAATTTTTAAAGGCCAATTGAGATTTATCATGTGCTGAAATTCATAAATTCTTATCAATAAATAAGGAATTTGAAAATACCAAAAGTACATGATGTTAAATACCCCAACCACTAGAATTATAGTAAAAAAAAAAAAAAAAGAAGGCTCGGTGTATGTGTGTTTGCCTGTATGGCAAGATGGTGAGACTTGGGCTCTCAAAGGGATTATGCAATTTGTGTATGAGTGCTTTACTAATAGAGTTGATTGAAGTAAATATTATTTTGAAGAAAGAATAAAATATAAGTATGTTATAATTGTATTCAGTTTTTAGTTGTTTATTATGGAATCTTTTTTATTTTCTTATATTTATTGTGAAGTTTTTTTTGTCTTTTAGTGAAAAAATGAGGTTATTTTTTGACTTTTTTCAAAAAATATTATGGGAAATTTGAATGAAAGTGCTTTTGATATGACTTTTTTATGTGAAATGGGGACTTTACCTTTCTTGACTCTATTAGTAGAGTTGCCAAACAGGCCAAAGAAAATGTTCTCCCGCAATTTGGTTTTGTGTGCAGTTCTATGGGGAACATTTGGATCCATCTTTTAGGGGTGTAGACCTTTAGATAATCTTTTCATCTCATGGTCTATCGTTAGGTCTAATTTTATACTCATATCATTCATCGTTGGATTAAATCTAAAAAAAACTAATACTAAGATGACACTAAACTCTAAAGTTATTGATAGTTATTTCTATCTACCTTCCTCCTATTGATAGACATTCATCTAAGTGGTCATGCTGAGCTACAAATAGGCAGTAGTCTTCCCTATATTAATAGACATTCGAGTAATAATTTATCTTACTTATCTGATTAATAATTTATATCTTTAAATATCTTGGTGCAGGCAAACGGTTTGGATTTTCCAAGGTGGGCCTGCCCATCCATTTAAGAAGGGCACCTACACCCCTATCTTGCGTTATCCTAATCTAAATTCCAATTCTCTCACTATCACTCCCATACTTAATGTCGTGAAAAAAATGATTAACAAAGAAAAAACTTAGATTGTAGTGGAAATCACCGTGACTCAGACCTTGAAAAAAAATAAAAAACCATGGCTCACATAAAATTATTTTCAAAAATAAAGAGAAAATAAGTCAGCCCAACCGAATAACAATTTCCTTAAACTCCATCGCAGGTAGAACTCGTCCGGCTCACTTTTAGTGACATGATTTTTTTATTTATTTCTTCAGTCGGTCGTTCCTTCTAAAATTCGGTCTTAAAATGGATTGGCTATGATACTATTTTAAATTTCCATAGTATAATGTATTTTTTTTTTTTTAACCCCTTTTGCACACATTGAAGAAAGAGTTCGAAGCAAGCCGAAACACGACACCTGGTCTTCCGCGTAGGTACAAGCATCTTTTTAATGCGTCTCTCTGTTTCTTCCGTTACAACAACATCACAAAAGAAACCTTTCCTCCTCTTCTTCTTCTCTTAATAGTCCTCCAGTTCCCAACAACGAACGTTACAGAAACAGAACCAAAGAAGAGAGAGGAAGCGAGAGCAATGGGGAAAGGCTTGGAAGACTTGCAGCCTGTACTTGGAGAAGCCAAAGCAGAATGGAACATCACTACTCCTCCTTCGCAACAATCCTCGCTTTCTCGTTTCATCTTCTACGTTCACGCTATCGACTCTTCTCGCCTTCGCATCCACGCCTCCGATTTCCGCTCCTACACTTGGGAATCCATCCGCACCGTGCAACAGCTCGAGGACTTGGTCTGTGTCACCAATCTCACCTTCACCTTCCATTTCTTCTTCTCTCTCCTTTTTCAAACACTCCTTTCTTCCATGTTTGTAGCTTCGGTCTTTTATAGATAGAACGTCAGTGTTTCTAGGGTTTTGGTGTCTTCTAAGCTGTTTCTTAGGTTTTTCTTTCTTTGTTTTATGATGTTCATTGAGAAATGTTCATTTCCTGGAAGAAATGATTCCGGTGGCATTTCTACAAACACACTGCAGCTGTTCGCATTTGGATTCCGAAAAATGGAAAGATTTTCTCTAAGTTTCAGCTTTAAAGGCAGCCATACACAAAATACACAACCTGAGTTGCAGCTAATTAGGATTTGCGTCTCTTTGTATTTGATGATTTGATGTCTAACTTTCTGTCCTCTGTAGTTAGGGTATGTTTCGATCAGGTTCAGTTCTGTGATAGGAATATTGCAGCTGGCCTGAACAGGTCAAGATGAATCAGCTATAACCATAGGAAATCTAACAAAACTGTTTCTATATGTTTATTGGCTTCATTGAGAAAGAGATTAAAGAAGCTATAACCAACTCAGTTGAGCTTTGCTTCTCTACGCCAATCGATAATCGAAATGGAGGGAAAGAGTTGTGTGCCATGTCTGAAGTAACACTGATAAAGAAGGAAAAATGATATATCTGCAGAAAGGGAGAGCGCTGTGTTTTGATTATGGATTATTGATATATCTGTAGCTGTATTAACTTCTGTAATGTTCCTTTCCTTTTTATGGTCCATAAGCACCTTATGCCTTCTGCTTGTTTTAATTTAATCTATGATTCCCTGTTTCTGGTTGGTTGCTATTTGGTGTCTTACATGAGTCATTTCATTGGACCCAAGGGCTTTCTTGCTTCTTTTTTTTTCCGTCTGGCGAGAGAGCGTGTTCAGATTTGATTCTGAACTACACACATGCCCTTATGTTTTGATTTTTGCATTTGATTTTGTAAAACAGTATCCAATGCAAAAAGGTCACATACAATATACTGGCTGTTTTTCATGATTTCTTTTATTCAAATGTATTCTTCGCGCAATCTCCTGATAAACATGATACTTTTTTCACACTACAGTAAGGTTAGGAAAAGATGCTGAATGTCTCATTGATTTAATTACTCTGAAGGTGGATCTGCACATCCAAGTGTGGTAACCTTTCTGCTTCTCTGACAAAGCAGATTTGAATTGCCACTTTTCTTGTTCGAAAGTGAGATTGGTCTGGCTCATGGAAGAACAGTGGACATTGCTGAATTATTACTTACACCGCGCATGGTTCAATTGTTCATGATGCATCTCTTAACATGGTTTTTGGATGCGTTTTAGTACTGTAATAACTAAAGTCTATGATTTGCTTGCAACCAGTTTAGGTGTGAAGAAAGTTTGCTTCCTTTGAGAATTCCTATGAAACTGAGAGAAAATTATCTTTCCTCCCAAAATGGCGTGCAGCCACTTGTATTGTACATTTGCAGGCTAAAATTTTCCCTTATCATGTGAATTTCTTTTGACATTTGACAAGATGTGTTTATGTGCTTATCATTTTTTTTTGGCTTGATCACCAAATCTTTAGTAACTTTATTATCTTGCTGATTATTTTATTTTTCATTTTTTTTTCAGCGGGATGTTATCGGAATTGGTGGGTCATGGTCTGAGTTTGTCGCATATCTGATTGCATCTTTGTCATCAGATAATGTAAAGCTTGTTGTAGGAGGCGTGCTAGATTCGACTGGTAACTATTGTGAATGGTTTTTGGATCCTAATTTCTCATAGATCATACTGTTCTGAGCTGTGTTTTTTCAAATGGCAGTAAACTAGTGTAATTTGTATTTTAAATTGAGATCAAATAACATTTTATTTGGGAAGAAATTATCTCTATTTTAGAACTTAACAGATCATATTCCATGACCGAAGCAGCAAGCATAAGTGAAACAAGATGTACAGGGCCGATAGTTTGATGCTTAAGCTAACGTCTAAGGACATCTCCTCAGTCCTCAGCTTGAGACATCTCTACTTCTTCTTTCATCAGATGATTTTTGTAATGTTAAGTTTCATCTATGAAATGGTTTGTTCTTGAAATTTTTTTCATGCTGTTAAAGTTTGCCTCATCACCTGAATTGCCTCATTATGCTTCTGGCATTTGGATAGTGATCATTTTTAATGTTTAGTATGCTCCCAACCAGTTGTAGTGGGATTTTGCTTTAAACTTTGGCCATTGCACTTTTTTACCGGTTATCTATTCAGGTGCTTGATGGAGCCCTGAATCCATGAATGGAAAATAGACCAAATCCACAGAGGCGTTTGGTCTAATCCTTTAGTGGATTTGAGCACACAGGACACTCACAATCAAGAGCACACACAATCACAGGGACACCTGCAATATCGTTGAAGATAATCAAAAGGTACTCTCGCCAAAGGAGAGGGTTACATATTTCTAGGAGGGGCTGGATGTCCCCCTTTCTATCAAAACTCTATTTCCTAATTAGTATAGGAGTTTTAAAATCAAAAGGAAACTAAATAAACAAATCCGTTTAAAAAATAAATCTAATTAAATCAGAACTCCACAGCAACTGACTGATCCTATTGGAGCTGTGGTCTGACCCAATGGGCTCAGTTGATCCATGGATCGTGCATCCAGCCCAGTTGGTGTGGGTCTGGATCATCCTGCACCAATGCTTCATTCTCTATGGTCAACTTTAGGTTGTATTTTACCTTTTTGATAACTATTGTATTACCATTTACCTATGCACCTGTCTTAAAGGTTTTGGATAAATGATTAGCATCTCTCGAACTGTTCATTTCTTTTTCTTTCTTTCTTTCTTTCTTTTTTCCCCTACATGGAGGACTCGAACTCACACACTCTCATGCTGTCATGTACACACCCATGTCCCTAACCAGCCGAGCTACAGCTGAGGACAAACTGTTCATTTCTTTTTTTTGGTGTGGACAACAATGTTGCATGCCATGCTTCGAGTGTGTTTGCTCATGCAGATGTAAGTAGTGAGTAATAAGGATTTGTTCAGAGCACGGTTTGAACTTCATGGCTTGACTTAGTCAACATGATTTGGTTGGGAGTTGATTCACTTGTAAATTAAGTCTATGATACCCGGATACTTGTACAAGCCCAACGTATCTGTATTGGACCGATACGACACTTGTATTAGTATTTGATACTGCACCGATACTTATAGGGAATAAGTTTAACATATCCTACATATAAAGTCCTTTATTTCATATAGTTCTTTTAATATTTTTACTTCTCACCATAAAAAATGCTAGAAAGGTAAGAGAACAATGATAATTTCATTGATTCAAAAGTGATCCAAAGAAAAAAAAATTAGGACACTTGTATCCGTGTCCATGTCCTAGATTTTCAAAAGTGAGGAGACATATCCCCGATCCCCGTATCAATGTCCATATCCATATCCGTATCTGGGCATCATAGAATTAAGTCCAATGAATTCCTAGCCAAAACTCAAACAGCTTGACTGTTTTGATCTTGAGACACAGACAAGTTGATTCAACTCAAGTGAGTTTCAGCTCTTCATTTTGAGTTTTTAAAAGAAGCAACTTGTCATTTTTTTTAAAACACATTCACTCTCGAAAAGCTGACATGTCTGGCAACTGTTTCCATCACACAGGCAGGACAAAAGTTGTCTTCAATTCAGTGTTTTTTTTTTTTTTTCAACTTCAATTCAGTTAAGGAGATGTTTATTTGTCTTTTATTCTTTCATTGGAAAATGTTTCTTTTACTATCATTATAGTGCTAATGTTCTTCTATTTATGTGAACACATTTTTCAGTATGTTATGCATTCATGTGATAACAATTATATAATTATAATAAGATCTTTGTTTTTCAATACGCTTATGTATATTCTGACGTAACTTGTCAGGATTTCTAGGCTTCCCATGTTCAATATTTTCATGTCCATGTTACATGGTTAAATTGTTGTTGGATACCATTTGTAACTTAAAATGCTTGAAGTTTGAGTTTTGACGAGTATTTGAGTTTCTTGACTCGGTGCATTTGAATTCTGATCTGCAGATGACTTGTTTTCTAATGTATATTGTTTATGATTTTTGGTATTTTTAGGTGCTACATCTGCCAAGTTAGTAGCTCACAAGTCAAAAGGAATGCCTCTGATTTCAATTCCACTTGGCAGACTCATGAACTCATCTGCGGACGATGCCAAGTCAAATTTATCTTTTGAGCTTTTCAATGCTTATAAAGGCCAGCGTGATGATATTGTAAGAGGTAGTAACATCTTATACTTAAATACTTTCATATTGTTCTTATAAATTCTAGTTAATGAAGCCATTGTCAATTATGTTGGATGGGAAGAAATTGCAGCTTGACCAGCTTAACATTTTCATGCCTCAGATAATCCTCTCCTAGAGTTCATTGGCTATGACTCTTCTATCTAATGCATGAAAATTGCTATGTTGCATCCATTAGTAATGTATATAGAAATTGAATTACAAAATAATCGACCATGTTGTTATCAAAGAAAAAAAAACCCATCATCAATGTGGTTATAGCACTGGTCTGTCACCCCTCAAGTCCCAATAGTGATTTAATCGAGTCCATGAAGAGTATATACTGGTCTGTCTTTCCTGTATCAACTATAGGAAAAGAAAAATGCATAAACTACGAAACCATCCACCATCACCAACATCATCGTCCTCACGATCAAAGCCTAGTCCCAACTATGCGGGGGGTTTGCTACATGAATTATGTTTCTCCATTTCGATCTAACCTGAGCCAAATCATAGGATAGGTTACACTTCTTCAGATCTATTTTTATTACTTTCATTCACATCCTCTTCGGCCTACCCCTTTTCCTTGGTGGGCCGTCCACTTTGCCAATTTTTACTGCCGGTCCCAAGCCCATAAAAAGGAGGGTTGCATTAGCTAGGTTAATTGTTAGCATAAAACTATTGTCATAACCCAAACATGAATTCTGAGAAAAAACAACATTACAAAAAAAAAAAATTTAAATGAAAAACATTGCAAAATTATCATATATTAATTATTTAAAGGGGCAAAAATTGCTCCAAATTTGAACTATTAAATGCACTACATTTAGAAAGCTTCTATTTACGGTTTCCATATATCATCTTCTCATATGTGCTTCCATTTATCACTACAATTCGAAGTTCATTATCTTCTGTTTCAAACCAAAATAAATATAAAAATAAGGCTTGCTGTCTATAGCCTTTACCTCTTTGTACAATTTATGAAAATTTTCTAATTGACCATCACCCCCTCCTCACATGTCATGCCCCTTTCCTTATTACTGCTATACTTTATTTTTTTGTGTCTATTGTGTGGTGTGTTATTGCTAACTGTTTCTGTAATGAAAATCACTGGTTGGGCATTGTTAATTTTTCATATTGTCAATCATCAGTTTCACTGCTCTCCTTTCTAATATATGTCCTCAACTACTTACACTCAGAAGTAGTCATATTTGAAATTAGCTTATTATGTAAAATTTCTTTTGATGTTTTATTTCTTGTTTTCTTTGTGCTAACAGAACAAGAGCGCACCTGTCAGTTGACAAAAATGCTCCACGCTGAACGGGTAGGTTATCGGTTGGTAGCATTTTGTTTTGATGTTTAATTTAATTATGCTGGAACAAAGTAATCTTGATCAATAACCATGAATTCCTATTTTACTCGTATATGTTATTATGTTTGCCTGCAAATTAGATACTCAGAAACATGTCAGGGCAACTTGACTCAATGCACACATGATTTTGGTTCAAGTTACAAATACAACTCCTTTTTCCCCCTTTTCTTTCTCTATGCATGGAAACTCTGTCTAGCACTTGAAAAAGAATTGTAAAAGGCCTATAATCAGGTGCTTTGAGAACCAACTACATTTTGTGAGACCGAAATTGGCTTAAGTAATCAAAATGCATTAGTAGTTAGACTATTGTCTAGCTTTGTATTATTCAGATGAAGTGAGTACTTGTTTTGACTACTATACTAACTTGAAAAATCTCAATCAGTACTTGGTTCAGTTTTCAGTCAACTCAAACTTGTTAGACTTCAATTCAAGTTTTGACTTTTAAACATTGATTTTAACCTCTACTTGTTGTGTGTCTCTTTGATTTACGATGTTTACCATCCATCCTAGGTATGTCACATAGCTCCAAAGATAGTGAAGCTTTGTTTTCCCCTTGGCGCTTTCTTATTTGATAATGAACTTCCTTGAGATTATTCAGAAAGTTTTTCTTGTTTCATGTTCTTCACAAAGTAAATAAATGTCTGAATTATAGATAATATTGGGACTTTATTGTATGGTCTCACAATTAATACCCATCCTAATTCAATAAATTGATCATAAAATTAACTCTTTGGAGATCACCCTTTTATGTGAGATTGTTCCAATAATGGTAGCGGAATATTATTTATTTTTTAAACAAATATAATTCTATGGTAAGCATCAACTAATTTGTTTAACTTTGAAATTAAATAAACCACCAATAATGTTAAATAGTGAATCTGACCCTAAAGGGTCTGATTACAAATTCTCAAATAATGATGTCCAGGGTCTAAATAAACAAACTAATTAAAAAACGCTATTTGATACTCTTATCATTTCTAATTCAGTCTTTTACTCAATCCCTGTTTCCTGCGTCACTATCATTTATGAGTACCTCCTCGTCTGTTCCACCAAAACAAAGTGGGTAAGTCCCAATATAGTAAGTAGATAAGTTCCACTACTTTGCATACAATTTTTTAAAGAATAAATGACCATGTTGACAAAAGGAAGTATCACTTGGTTAGGTGGGATTTGGTTTGCAAGCCTATTGATCAAGGATGGTTGGGCATCCAATTTGTTGAGAAAGTTAATAAAGCTCTATTGGGAAAGTGGTAATTGAGGATTGGGGAGTCAGATCAAGGGTTGTGGAGACAAATTCTAATTTCTAAATATAAGTTGGATAATGATGAGTGGTGCGTTCCAAGTCAATTGTTCAAGGCCTTTGGATTTTGGAAATCAATTCTTTCAGTCAAGGATGACTTCTTTCCATGGATTCGTTTTAGGTTGCGTGATAGGCGTCGGGTTTGGTTTTGGCATGATGAATGGTGTGGGTAGTCTGCATTTCTTACTCTTTTTCCTAACCTTTACTTGTCAAATAGGAGACAACAGGCTGTTGTTGTAGATAATTTCCTTATTACTGGTGGTCAAGTGGTGTGAGATTTTAATTTTTGTTGGGATATGACCGAGAAATTGTTGACTTCATTCGCATGCTGGCCTTATTAGACAATGTTTATGTTAATGGTGGAGGATGTGATTCTAGATTTTGGAAGCCGATGGTTAAAGGTTATTTCTCAGTTAAATCGTTTTACAATGTTCTGATTGATTCATCTCATTCTATTCAAGGGTGGAAAAGGTTTTGGGACTCTACAATACCACCATGAATATTAGCTTTTTGTTGGGTGGCGAGGTCTCATAAAATTCTTACTTTAGACAAGTTCAGGAGGTGTAAACATATTATTATCAATGGATGCCTTATGTGTTTAAAGGATGAGGAATCAGTGCATCATTTGTTAATCCATTGTGATTTTGCTCATAAGAGTTTGGCCTGCAATTCTTGATGTGTTTAATATGCAATAGGCCGTCTCCTTGAAAGTTTGAAAGTTGCAGATCTTTTTCATCAATTGCGCTTGAGAATCAAATATGTTAGCATGAGAATTCTTTGGAAGGTGGTGTTGTACGCGGTTTGTTGAAAAATTTGGTTTGAAAGGAATAATCGTGTTTTTAAGAATAAAAACATCTCGGCGGGGGATGTTGTTGCATCTATTATTTGTTTTGTTTCAGAGGGTGCATTCAAGAAAAGAGTTGAAAGGGGTGTTTTTGGAGGATTTAAATAGATCTTGTGCAACTCATTTTCAAGGTAGATGGGTCTCTAAACCATTAAATAGTGTTTCGTGGGAATGTCTTTCTACAGGTTTTCTTAAATTAAACTTTGATGGAAGTTATGTTCAAGCCATTAGAAGAGGTGGAATTGGAGGTGTCATTAGAGACTGGAATGGCATTATTGTAAGGAATTTCTCTGGGCCAGTGAATTCCTTGCTTGGATGCTAATGAATATGAAATTAATGCTTCTTTTGTTGGTAGTCGTGAGTTGCGTAAGATGGAAGGTTCTAAAGTTATCATTGAAAGAGATTCTTTTTTTGCCCTTCAGTGTAGTTTAGGTAATTATTCTCATCCTTGGAGGTTGGCTGATGTGGTGGAAGAGGCGTGGGATATCTTGAGTCACTTGGGTGCTATCTTTCATCATGTGTTATGTGAGGCTAATGTTTTGGTGGATAAGCTCACTAAGGAATTGGTGTTTCATTCTTCTTTATCCTTTGATGTATGTAGTTTGTATTGAGATTTTTCCTGTTTTTTTTATTTTTTTTATTTTTATTTTATTTTTTTTGTGGTTTTCCTCTCTTATTAATAAATTTACTGTTTTTTTTTTTTTTCAAAAAGATACGATGAAAAAAAAATCCGCCTATAAGAATAGGATATAAAAACAAAAGCAATACTTTAATTCAAGAATCACCTGAATTCTAGGTTTCTCATGACTCATCCATGGTCATGGAGTTTCACGATGTTGGGTTCTTGCTAAACATACAGGTTTCATGCTCCATCATCACCACTTGTCTTAAAATGTTGCAACATATGGACTTGATTTCCAAGGTACTATCCACATGTTCTAAGGTAATGAAAAGTAGCATCCAATAGAATTCTACAGTATGGTCACGACCTTAATAGCAATCAGACCACTATTAACATGGATAATTAGATAACACAAGGAGAGATCATTTTAATGTAACAAAATCAAAGAATCTGATCGTTTCTACATATTGAAAAAAAGTTGAAACTAGAGATAAGCGAGGAGAGCATGTAATTAGAGTAATGTAGATTATCCACTTACTTTGCATGATGGCCCCCTTTTGATTTCGATGAAAGTGCATTAATGAGAAGTTGATGCAACTTCAACCCAAGCCTATCCAAGTTCTAGCCGATCCATTTGTTTCTCTCTCTCTTTCGTCCTCTCTCTAGTCTTGAGATAACGTGGAATGAATGTCAGGGTCGTGCAATATGGCTTGAACGAATGGGCTTCCCTTTTTAATGTTTTTAAATCAACTTATCCAAGTTGCCTTAGGAATCCTTCCTAGTTGAGAAACCTTTATTATTCACTTGAGCCAGCATAATTGCCTAGTTTTTAGGAGTCTTTTGTTCTTAGTGTGGAACATGTGAATCTTCTAAAGTTTTGGTGCTAAGAGTCTTCCTAATTACTCTGATGAGTCGGCAACTTCCAATTCCTCTTCACCCCTAAGACTTCCTAATCTTTCTCTCTTTTGCATTGTAACTCACCCAATAGAATATGAGTTTCATCGTGTGCCACAACTAACCCTTCTCTTGGTCATGCAATGCTATGTGGGACCGTGCCACTCATGTTGTTGGCTTTAGCTAGGAAGGAAACTTGTCACTTGTTTGAGAGACCTCCTACTTAATGTAACCAGTTTCCTATTTTGTCTCTACACTCTTCTAACTTTTTAATGGTTTAGAACTCATACAAATTCTCAAATCTAACCTAAGCTTGACTGTGCAAGGGCATATATGGTCCCCATGGGCCCCACTATTTCCTATTTAATTTTATTCATTGGTTTCTAAACCGCCCCATGCACATATGTTTATTTGTATGGTGCCTAATCCATCCTCTAGTTAATTGGGTGTGGTCAACTGGTCAAACATGTGGACTGCCCCCATCCATGTAGTTTATGTATTAATTTAAATATTAATTATTGGATTGTCATAAGCATGCGATTTATTTTCTAATTGACCTTAAATATTACAATTACCGTATTTTGTGTGAAAATGATCATATTTTGCATGGGCCTACGTAAACTTGAAGTATTTTTCATGTCCAAATTTGTTATTTAACAATGCATGTCATTTTTAAGCATTCCTTTAAACATTTTACTATTTATTTTTATTTCCTTTTTAATTCTTATTGCATAGATTAATTACTTGTGCGGTCTATCAATGCACATTGTGAACAGCTTAACCCTATTGTGTGGAATTAAAACTAAGCCCTTAATTAAGCATAGCTTTTCAAAACAATTTAAATATTCAATGCATGGCCAATTTGGGAGCTAAATTCAAGGAAACCCCTGAACCCCAAAGTTCTGCCCATGACAATGGACCAAAGACTAAAGGCATTTTCTTCTGTTCTGATGAGAAACTGGTATTTAAGGTTGGATGGGCAATGTCACAATGCCAAACAAGAGAGCTGGATGTGATGCAGGAGTAATTGCTCACATGGTGGATCTAGACATAAATCAGATTCTTGGTTATTTAGATCAATTTGATCGATCTAATTGGTACTTGATCCATTTGAATAAGGGTCCGATTAATTGGAATGGGTCCCATCATAAATTGAACAGAAAAAGTGGGCCTCACAAGTTCAAACCGTGCAATTGGTGCCTGACGACATGCATGATGTTGAATTCAAATTCAAGAAGCCTCAAGTGCAGCTGGATATCTTCCATTTATAATCCAAGACGTATTCCTTGATTTACTTTCTATATTTGGTTACATTAGGATTCTTTACGCTATTAAGACTCCTTAAAAATTGAAAATTTATTTAATTAAAGATAGGAACAAGTGGCTGAATTTTTATGATGATTAGTTAGGACAACTCCACAAGATGTCTCCAAGCTTTACCAATTTCTTACTATATTTAATTTCCATATCTAAGCTTGTTAGGATTCTCTTAATTAGTTACTAAATTAGATGGCTGTGATATAATTTAGAATTTTAAGTGTCTTTAAGTATGATATAAAGGCATGTAAAGGGATGTGTGCACTAGTTGTGGATATTTTTATGAAGTTGAATTAAATTGCAAAATTGTCAATTCCTTTGTTTCTTCTCCCTCGGTTGAGTATCTCCCGTTGGATCGAAGCTATTGACGGTGGATTTTTGCTGATGAGAGGTAAGCAAACCTCTACTTTTCTCCCTGTTTAAGTTGATTTTCTGCCTGATTGAAGATCGGGTTTGTTGTTTTCTCCACAATCTGGATTTGTGATTCCTTGACTGCGTTAGGATGTCAGGTTCTTGGAAATTAAAAATGAATGGGTTCTCCCTAGCCAATTGGTTCCTCCTGGAACTGGGGTTGGATCAAGGGATTATAAAGTGATATCAGCTTCGCCATTTTGGGCGTGGTGGCTATGATTCACAGATGCGTATATGGATACAAACATGGATAAGGAGGTCGGGCATACGACCTTGTACTTTTGAAAATCCAGGACATGAATGAGGATATGGCTATCATATTTGTAACATGGATTTCATATTATATATTAAGGTTTTTATACCAAGTACCGTGAGGATTTGGCCCAGGGTATATACTAGAATGGTGAAATAGAATTTATGCAGCTGAGCCCAACATAGTTGGGACATGGCTTTATTGATGATGATGATTAATTTTCTTGAACATTTTTGAATGAATGACACTATCATTGGCTGCATTCCTTTCTCACATTTTTAATGTTCAGTAAGAAAACTAATAGAATTGTACAAAGTAATGGACTAAGTATAGTAGGGCATGCTAAACTTTTAGCCTATAAATTTCTGTGCAGCATTGCAGTATTGAGTACCAATACGAGTACTGTATCACTGGTATGTTGGGCAAGTACAAACATCTTACTATCATGGGTGGTGTTTGCTGTGGGGGCACATTGAGTTGGGCTTTGGGAAGTGACTCCTCCAGTGCTTAATTTTGTGGGCCATCATGAAACCATACCTTTTTTTTGAGGACAAGCAGATGTAAGTGATGAAATTCAAGAAATCATGAAACCCTAATGCTGATAGAAGGATGGACAGATATTGTAAAAGGGGGGAGCAATTTGTCTATATTGCATGAATTCTTTAATAGGAGCAAAATCAGCAAATATCATATCCTGGAGGTTGGAGTGAACAGATCGGCTAGAAGATGGAACAATTATTCTATGCTGCATGAATGCTTTGAAATGAGCAACATACAGGTGTTGGACACGCCTCGGACCCTACATTCAGAAACTTCTAATACTAATTTAACATTATTTTTAGTTGATTAGATTTTGTAGCTACTGCTCCCTTTTCTGGGATTGCTATCTACAAATATTATTACACCTCTTCTCTTGCAATTTGAGCAACATATTGAAATGATTATTGCTTGATTGTTTAAAGATTCGTATTTAATTTTTTAATTGGTGTTTTAAGAATAAGAACTATTTAATTTATTTTTTAGATTATGCCAATTCCATGAATCTAGTGCTCTGAGATTTACTGTATTGGCACCCTGCAATTTTTTTGTTTGATTGGTTGGGTACGTACCCAATATGTGGATTGTATTTGGACACATGTACCTCTCCTCTTGCAACTTTGTCATTGGGGATGGCTTGCTTTATGCCATTTCCTACATGAAATGCCTGTTTCTTTACTGTTTTAACTTCTAAATTGGTGCTTATTGCCTCAAATGGACGCCAACCATGGTAGTAAACATTTCTTCTCAGCTCTATATCTATCCTGAAGCAATAAGTTTTCCATTACCCTTTTGGAAAAAGATCATGTCTTCTACATCGAAGTAAAGATCCTAGTGTGGTCTCGGGTAACTTATGTGAGAAAGTTTCAGTGTGTGCTCATGTTGTACAGAAATATTTTACATGCTCCTATTGATAATTTAGATTGTGTTCCTTTATGTGAACAGGAAAAGAGTGAGAGTATTCAAAGACAACTTGATGCAGTTGTTTTTTCAAGTAAACGGAAGCATCAAAAGTTTGGAGGATCAGATAAGGCATTTCCAATGTCTGATTCTCTGAGTAAAGTGGATACAGCACCATTTTCTGAGAAACAATCTTCCGGTGAGCGAATGCCTTTGTCTGCATGGTACATTTTCTTTGTTGTTTAGGATATGGAGTTTTGCTTTTTTATCTCTAGAAATGCAATAATCACATGCCCTGTGCCTGCTGCTGCTCCTTTGTTGTTTCTGTTGCTGCCAATGTGCTTAAGAAAGTTTTTGTTTTTGTTTTGTATTCTGTTTCTGTTTTTTTTTTTCCCTTCATCAAGGATTCAAACTCACCGGTCTACTCACACCCCCATGTCCCTTACCAGCTTAGGGACCCCTTTAAGAAAGTTGAATTTAGTAGTAATTACTCAAGATTTTTTGGTTGTTATTCCTTTAAGAAATGCTAAAAGCTTGATGCCTTTGTTATTTAAATATAAATACCAGAATTGAAATTAAAGGTCTATCTTGTTGCTAAATGGAGAATACTGACAGACGTTTCTCATCCTATTCTTTCTTGTATGGTCAGAAGTTTTGGCCTTTTCAATGTGAATGATTTCATTTGTTTTTTTAACTGTTCATATGCAAATCTTTCAGTTTTTTCATGGGTAACAGCAACATTACATTCACTCTGCCTGCAGATAAACCATCAAACAAAGATCCTCACTCTATGAAAGTTGGTAGCCGGGTTGTTCCTGCATATCGCAGGTAATCTAAGAATCTTCACTGTTTTTTAATAATGTAAGAATCTTCACTGCTAATATGGTTCTATGTGCCATGTAATCCAAAAAAAAAGGTTCTATGCGCCCATCTTCATTCTTTTGTATCTTGTTGGACAGGGCTAAGGTTAGAGGTGTGGTGTTGCAAGATGATGATGACAACTAAAGTGTAAGTTTCTACACGAAATTTTTGTAAGTGGAAGCAAGACGTGCTGCCACCTTTGGGAGTTCGATTGATTTTCAAACTCTCCACTCCACCAGCCTGGCTCATTGAGTTTTGCAGGATCATATGGATTTGATTTTAGCATTGATACTTGGTCAAAGATGTTTTTTATACATCATTACAGAAGGAAAAAAAGGGAAAGTAGATGTGTCCTATACTAGAGATTTTGTTTTTCATCCATGATTTTGAGAGAGAAGGGAAAAGGCAGGATATTATTATTTGCATGTAAAAATGCTTTAGTCGCTTGTGTAGCTTCTAAAAGTAGCAAGTCTGATGGGTTTTTTTTTTTTTTTAGTAAATACATGGAATTAGCTAACTTTGGCTGTTAAGTATCTGTGATGTAAACCTTTTTTATGGAGGAATTCAACGATGCAGTTGTCACTCATTTCAGATGATAGATACTATTGTAAATGGAATCTGTTGACAATGATTTTTTTACAGAAGAATGCCTTCTTTTTATTCAGCAGCTATTGCATATGAAGTCGGGAATCAGTTGGTTGAGTATTATCACCTTTCAGTTTGATCAAGCATATTCTAACCTAACCTTGCAATGGGAAGGTTGAACAGTCGTCCTGAAAAATTGGTTTGCAATCTGAACCTTTGACATATCTGTTTTTCGCATTGTGCAAATGAGAGGAGCTCATTTCATCAGATGAAGAGTTAGACATTTCCTCTCCTCTTTAATTCCTGCAAATCAGAGAGCCAAGGAACATGCATGCCACTGATTGTACTTTATCAGGAAAAGCCATGCGCTTACATTCATCTCAAACTGACTGCCTCTGTAAGCTGCAACAAAAGCTGTGTTATATGAAAACCCACTTTTGACATCTATATTAAGTCTCTGCATGTGGAATGAACACTTAGAAATTATTAATCCATTTGTTCACAATGAGATAGATGTCCATAGCCCTTCATTTTTCACCCATCTGCAACAGGCATTTTCTCTCCCTTGCTGCACATCTCTCTCCCTCCTCTCTCTCTACATTTTCTCTCACAAAATTCCCTACTAAACAAGTTTTTCTTCATTCAATCTCAAAACGAAACATTCCCAGAATGATGCCAAACTGGCTCTAAGCCTCTAGAACCACCTTCTGGGACGGCCATCCTATGATTAGGCAGCCAAAGAAGCGGCAATAGTTTCGCTCGTAATTTCATGCCACTGAGACAAGGGCTCAAGTAGCCTCAATATGCTTTGATCCACTGACCGTTGTTGGTACTTTGTATGGTTTCAAGACCGGAGCCCACATTGTTACAGGACATGGTGCAGCTAGACCTTTTGTGTATTATCATCATCATCATTTAATACATTGGGTCTGCTGTGCTTAGTGCTCTTTCTGTGCACTCTCTCTTGTATCATTTTTTTTTAACCAACAAAATCCATTTATCATATATTCCCAAAAGAACAACTCAGCACATCTGGGGTTATGAAACTTGTGATGAGAAGAAACTGTCTTTTTGCACCTACCTTGGCTTTTAGGCTCACTAGTTGATATGCCATAGATTTGTGAACTTTTGAATCGATATTTTGGAATAAAGAAGAGCCTAAAGGTGAGATGTTTCACCATGTAATGGACTTAATGGACTGAGTTCTTTGTTTCTGTGCATCTCCTTGTTATGTGCACGTTGAATTATTGACTCTCATAGCATTGTTTTAGTCTGGCATCTTTCTCGTTAGCCCATGGAATGATGCGCTTTAGAGCCTCTGAAGTACCGATGCTACCAGTGTCACAAAACTATGCAAACAATACAAAAATTGCATCCCGTGATTCAACCATTTCATAATACTCTTTTCTTCTGATTTCTTAGTAAGTAGTCCTACTACAGGAGCATTACATGAATATTCAAAGGATTTCATCAATAGAAGCCAACCTATATGGCCTCTGGATCTACTTCTGACTCTTGTTGCTTCGGAAGAAAGAACAGCAACCATGCAAGGAGCCACACATATGCCTGTAGCAAGAGAGAAAACATGGTCAAAATCCATATACCCTTTAGTATCTATCTTTAAGTAATACAATGCAGTCCTAGAAATGCCTGTGATATAGAAATAGTTGGAGAATGGTGTTTAGCTCCTCTGTTAACTATTGATTTAAATATTGCTAAAATGATTTGTCTTCTCTTTTCCTTTAACAACCTTAATTTCCAAGGTTTTCCTTCTCAATATCCTATGAACGATGCATATAGGATCTTAAATTGTTCCCAATATTCTTAGGCAATCCACATTCTCAGGATCCCATGCAAATGAATCGGGCAGCGGAGAAATTTTTTTTAAGCGGTCAACATTTCCAATTTCATATGCAAGATAGAAATTCCTCCAATCTCTTATTTGCAAATCAATGGCTAGTAACATTATCCTGATAAAATGAATTAATGGAGCTGTCATAAGTTCTTTCAGGAACTGAGAATGTACAAGTACCTTCTGCTGCTGCTTCTGCCATTGCTGCAGCTACTGCTTCTGCTTGTTCTGCTGTTTACACTCTCTCTAGCACTAGAGAGCCTTTTCTTCCACCACTCTGTGTCCAAACTTTTCTCCAATCCAATCTTTTCCCCCTCCATCTGCTGAGGCTTTGGTGAAACTTTTGAACATGTACCATTGTTGGAGCTCCTCTTCTTTGGACCCAAAGCAGATGGAAGGAACATTTTGAGAAGAAAATCTCTGTGGTTCGTGTTTCCATTTCTCAAACCATGTCTCTTGTTGTTGTTGTTGTTGATGCTCCTCTTTATTTTCCCCTTTTGAATTGCCTCACTTGTTGATCCTCTTTTCTCCCCTCCAGCTGAGGACAGCTCCACAATATCTTTGAGTGAGAGATCATACGCCGACTCGGGCATGTTCCGAATCATCTCCATCAGCTCGCGGTGGCCTCTGGCGATCTCCTGGGATTGCGCGGTGGGAGAAAGATGAAGGACAGATGCCATGGTTGTGGGAGTCGCAGGCAGGCTTGTCTTCCACAAGGGCGGTGATGAGACATCCGACTCGTCTTCCAGAGAGCTCATCGTGCTGAATTCAATTATACTTGAACTGCCCGAATCACTACACCATCTTCGATTTCTAGGAGTTGGAGAACTGAATTCGATTACACCCAGATCACCAAAATTGCTGTAGTTTTTGGTGTTTGCAGGAGCTAGAATGCCAAATTCAAATCTGTTGAACCTGCCCAGATGAGCATTTGTTATGTTGAGGTGATGGAGGGGATCAGCTTGGTATCCAGACACAAGCCCTTGCCGGAGATGAAGCATGATGGGAGGAAGGGAGAGAGAGCTAGCTAGAGAGAGAGAGAGAGAGAGAGAGAGAGGCATTTAATGGTGTTGGAGAGGTAGTTGTGTGGGATGTTTGTCATCCTAGTCATCAAAGCTGACGCTTCCAGGTATGCAACTGTTTAAACTGCTTGAGAGTTACAAAAGGTTAAGAAATTCTAGATGTAGTCCCAGATCTCCTTTTCAGTTTTCTTTGCAAGACAATGCTTTGGTCATTGGTGTTTGAGTGCTGTGCTATTGGCACACAAAATTTTTTTTTTTCAAACAGAAGGAATTTAACTTTTTTTTTTATCACATTTTTACCCCTTCATGAAATGACCAAAATATCCATTATCCCATAAAAACTCAAAACCCATTATCTTTTCATACACAACCTCATCTTCTTCTTCTCTCACCCATCTCACTCTCCACTTCCTCATCTACCTTGGGCAACTCATCTTCACTCGCATTCCTCTATTTTCTTTTTCAAAGCAACTCATCTTTACTCACATACCTCTATTTTTTAATTTTTTTGTCGCCGGAAATGAGTTTGCAGGTTCTCGAAATGTACGGTCTTTTAGGGCCGAACAGATGACATATATTCGGATGTATAGTTCCGAACATAATGCATATGTTCAGACCTATAGTTCTGAATATATGCCATCTGTTCGGACCTTTAAGACCAAACAGTGATATTTGACTTGAGTGTTCGAACACTATTCTTTTGTTCGGACACTCTCGTCCAACACCTGCAATATGTTCGGTCACTCAGAGACCGAACAGAGTCGCGATTTTTGGGTTAAAAACCCTTGCGATGATGGATAAATTGCAACCCAAATGCTTTCAAAAACACTAACATTGTTTGTAAAAACTTACATTGAATGAGAATCTATCCCCATAACAAATTTTCATAGAGAAAAAAAGTAATCTAAGATGAAAAAAAATGGTAAAAAATAGATATGGAAGAAAAATCTGATTTGTGTGTGGGAAGAAAGGGAGAAATGGAGGGATGGGTAGTTTAGGAAATTTTGGTGTGTGTGAAAAGAACTAATGTAATTTTTAAATTATAGAAATGTGTATAGAGAGAATTTGTGTGGAAAAAGTTAAAAATTGTGTGCCAGTAGCAACTCCCTTTGTCTTCTTGTTTTCATCTTCTAGAATGACCAAACTATCCCTTTCCTCTCCTTCATCTCATTGCCACACTTTTTTCCTTTGGGTGTCTAACTAAAAAGAAAATTAGTATTCAAAAAATGTTGTCCTGTGAGCAGTTTTCTTATTATGGTGATCATAGCTACTTAAACCCAACTCATGAGTTTCTCACATTTGCTTCATCAAAGCCGCTTATATAAATACATAAATTAATCCAAGATATTTTACATGCATCAAAACAACAATAGATATTCTTGAAGTGAAATTTGAGTCATTACCCAAGTTTAAGGCATGCGATAGGAGTGAGTTGGATCACACAAATGTGAGACCCAAATGGTAGATCAATTATAAACTTCAGTTAGTATCATAAAGAAGGGAGCACATCTGCACATGATTGTTGCACTTTTCTCATGTATTCTTGTCCCTCATTTAGTTGAGAAATGATCATATGCTAGGCATGGGAGATTTCTTGCTTGAAGATTTAGTTTGTATCAAGTACGCGCTAACTTTATTTGATCCAAGCCTTTCAAATTACAAACCCTCCCCTTAATACGTATTCAAACAAATTTCACTTCATTTAAAAAAAAATAAATCTTTTTCACTAAATTTACAGTGATTTAAACCAATGGATGGATCTGAGTGTAGAAGTAGGGAATTGGAATCAATATAAAAATTTCCTTCTTATCAATCAAATAATGTCGGATATCCAACTCCTTCCCTCATGCAAGTGAGCCCTTGTAAGCATGCAGTGCAAGATAGATTGCTAGGGCCCACCCATCATAGGACCAGGGGAAAATGGAAAATCCAAATGGGTAGGGTTCAGATATTAAATTTGAGGTCAATCCAATGCCTCTAACCCTTTGATTTGTGGCTTCTAGGTGGCTTTCTCTCTCTGTCTCTCTCTCTCTCTCTCTCTCTCTATATATATATATATATATATATATATAAAGACCTTCGATCCAACCGTTGAACCCCAATGGTGCAAGCCTGTGTATGGGTTAGATGGTCCATCAATAATAGGTGGGCCCCACATCCTACCTTGTGCGGTAAGATCCATGCGAGGTGGATGCATAGAAAAATTCCTCTTCTACATAAAATATATATATATATATATATATATATGGTGAGGGACAAACTTAATGGGGCCTTCCTAGGAACCCATTGATTATGGGACTTGTGGGGGATGGAAAGAGACATCTTGGATGAGCCCATATATTAAATTTGGGGTCAATCCCATGCCCCTAACCCCTTCATCCGCTGCCCACAAATTTAACAAGTTTATATTAAAGGAAAAAACTTGACCCTCGATCCAATGGTCCAAAGGTGAAAATTCAATGGGTCTTGTGTGTATAAGGGGGTCCCATGTGTGTGGATGGTTGGATGTATTATAAAGTTAACCCTACTATGTAGTCTCTCACTATAACATAATGAGAGATGGATGTGCATGAATATTTCCCAATATGTATATATTGGGCCTCTTTAAGTCATACTTCCACCCACACTGCACTTCCCTAACAAGCCTGCCCCTTCTCCTTAACCAGACTGGGGGACTTGGTTTTGGGTTTTGATCCAATAATGATAATACTGGAAAAGTTCTACTCATTGTAAATAGACTACAACCAAGCACACTCAATTAAAGAGCCTTTCCTTCATGGTAAGGTTAGATGGAGTAGGCTGATATACAAGTCAAGCATTTCTTGTATTCTAAGTCATAGAAAGGTAGAATTATAAGATGAATTATTAAAATGGGTGTTAGGTATGGACCCCACCACCCAATAACCAATTTAGTGGTGGAGTGATCCCTCACTCAAAACACTGCACCAGCAAAGATCTGAAGTTTTGACATGTGCAGCTGAGCACCACACTACTCAACACCTCTATCAAATCAACTTAGAGCCCCACTGTAAAAGTGACTACCACCCTTCTTGTAATACGCTCTTAATAGCTGTTGATACTTTGATTTTCCATTTAGAAAACACTCAACATGCATGATTATTTATTTTTTTGTTTATAATAATAATAATAATAATAATAATCATGCCCATCATGATAATGATGTGGTTAGGGCATTATATGATGGGGATGTCCCTCTCGGACCCCAAAAAAGACAAAAAATTCACATAAAAATCTTGAGTCCGTCTTCAAAACCCAACTACCTATTTGAATCCATTCCCATCAAATGAAAATCCTAGGTGATCTGCCAGGATGACAATTATCGTTGGACTAGCATACACCAAGGTGAGCCTTGGAAAAAACAACACTTGGGGGTGGTTTTTTTTCCCTTTTTTTCTCTTTTCTTTTTTTGGTACACAGTTTAGGGGTCTGGGGCCCAACCCCCTAAGTGTGTTGGGTAAGGGAGTCCTCTAGTGAGGAAAGTAGACATCGAATGAGGTAGGACAACCAAGGTGATTACCTAAGTTCGAACCATGAGCAGCCAAGTAAGAATTGTCAATCTGTCACCTCTTACCAATGGGATAAGAGGCCGTTCTTTGGAGGTGGGGTTTAGATCATGATTCCAGCCGAGGGCTTGACTCAGTTACTCTGTTTTGAGTTGTTCCCACAGCAAACTTTAAGGCCAAGGATGGCACTGAGCCAGGTCTGGTATGGGTCAGGATAATTACCCACCGCGTTCGGCCCCACACATCTCCTCTAATGGGTTGTGGCCTAGTGGGTTGTTAATGTGGGGGACAGACCACTTGCCTTGTGATGAATACAGGTTGGGCCGGGCTTAATTCATACTCCCTTCTATGAACTAGAATACACTAAATATAAAACAAATTAAGTTTGATCACAAATAATCTATACTATTATTTTCTTGATAAAATCTATCTATTGGTGTGTGCCAGTCAAATCCGAATGTTTGTATGATAGTAGCCTATGACCTTGGGTTAGGATGAATTGGATTAAACAGTCCCACATGCTCTTCCAGTGACCCACCATGATAACATCATTTGAATGAATGAAGCTGCAAGGAGATTATGCCGCATTGTTATTTAATTAATTGCATGAACGACCAAACGGTTACACACATTGGAGTTTCAAATCACATCAAGCCACAAATGGGTTGTAGAAAATTAGTTCCGCGGAAAACCCATTCCCACGTCCTTCCATCGGGCTTGTCCATCGTTCGGTTAATTCAACTTTTGCACTTACTTTTTAATAGCAAAAGCGTCTAAAGTTGTTTCATGAGATTTTTTTTACTATGGAAAAATATTTTCACTTTTCATTATTTTTTAACCAAAAAGTATCAGCATGAGCAGACCCTATTCATTTCTCTTGCCTTTTCTTTATTTAGAAAGTTTTTTTTCTTAAATTTTCTGATAAGGGAACTTCTTCAAAATCTACCTTCCAGTGTACGTCTTCAACAACTAAAACAAATTACAATGACACTGATCTAAAACCCGTCTAATCTTGGAGTTGGAGTCGATCATCTAATCTGATTTTAGATTTTACATGTGGACTTTGGGTCATTTGTAATGTAAGTGAAGTCAATGGCCTAAAAATAGTCACGAGGTTGAGTGTGTAAGAAGAATTGTAATATATTAAGTTTGGAGATTTTGAATTCAATTTTGACCGGAAGTTACATCAACTACGTTTATCTCTTTATCATAATCACTCATAACCATTCTCCACTTTTCTTTTCATTTCATTTCTTTTTCGTTTAAAGACTTTGTTTCAATCCAAACTCTATCATTCTTTTCTACTCCAATTCTAATTTTTTTCATTCTATGATGCCAATTCTTGAATTATATAAATACGTACTCATAATTTTTTTTCTTTTGCTTTCTTTCTAAAAAAGCTATGGATTTTTTGACACATGAATATTTAATTTGTACTATTTGCCATATACTTGCTGAGCACGGATAATTATGCTAGTAACTTTTATACTAGCATAATAACCTGTGTGGGCATGACCCACATGGTTAGGGTTTCTGCTCCATCTAATTGAGGTGACTTTTTTATTTTATTTTATTTTATAAATGGTTACGTATAAGCATTGTGTGGTACAGTGGTTAGGTTAGGTATGTAAAAAAAAAAATAATATGTCATGCTTTTAAACTTCACAATCTATACATTTTAGCTTTTTACTAATGCTCAATGGAAAAAAATAAAATAAAGAGAGTCAAAATTAAGAAGAATCTAGTCAAAATTGAATCCAAAACCCTTGACTTTAATATATTATAAGTAAAAGTTTCAAATAAGGACTTAAGTGTTTCCCTTATTTAATTTTTTTTCAAACTTCTCAAATTAGTTTCCTAGTTAGTTTTCAATTAAAGACATCCAGTTATTTAAAGATATTTTTTGTAACTTTTTTTTTTCAGATTTTTTAAAATGCTCAAATTACCCTTAACTTAAAGTCATGATATGGTTCCGGCAGTCACTCTATGCAGTAAAATGCTATGGGATGCTAGTTCTCCTCGATCACCGTAAGGACACCGGTAAAAAAGAGGGGAGGAAAACATAAATAAACTAAAAGAGGATTTTATTTTAATAAAGAGTACTATGGGTAATTTAAAAAGATTGAGGGACGAAATGATCAGAAAATAGTTTTAAATGGACATATGCCCTTAATTGAAAACTTCTTGAAAAATCTAGAAACTAATTTAAAAAGTTTTAAAACTTGCATCGAAGTAAGGTAAAAACTTAAGGGAGTATTTAATAATTTTCTTATATTATAATTAGTCCCCACCCAAATTTGCAACGATCAGATCCCAACCGTTTTTTCTTTTAACGTTCAAATACATGGCCTCAAAAACAAATGCATGTATGACAAAATTTCAAAAGTTAGTTAGAGAGATGGAGAAGAAAAATCATATAAGCAGCTCCCTTCAGCCATGATAGCTGCAGTAAAAACTGCAACAACTAAACTCACTCCATCTCTCTCCTTTGCAACAACGTGCTGTCAAACACACTCTGGGAGCCTTCAAAACCCCACATCCTTCTACTACGACCTCATAAGGCATTGCATATCTTTGAATTCATCTTCTTTTGCCAAATTCATTCATGCCCGGTTGATAAAGATTGGGTACAATCGCCATACATTTCTAGGCAATTGCCTCGTGGAACTCTACTCCCAAATCGGCGCCGTTGACGATGCTTTCGGAGCATTCGGCGATGTACCCAACAAAAATCCCATCACATGGAACCTTCTACTAATGGGGTTCTTCAAAAATGGCTACCCGGAGAATGCCCGGCAGCTGTTTGATGAAATGCAAGACCGGGATGTCGTCAGCTGGAATTCGATGATCTCGGGTTATATGTTGAATGGGCTTGTAGAACATGCATTGTATGTGTTCTTGGAAATGCAGGCAGTTGGGATGAGACCGAGTGGATTTACGTTCTCAATCGTTGTCTCATCGGTCGAGTACGTTTGGCATGGTAAACAGGTTCATGGTAGCATTATCAGGAGTGGTTTAGATTCATCGAATGTTGTACTTGGTAATTCTCTTATTGATATGTATGGGAAGCTCAACCTTGTAGATTATGCTTTTGGGGTGTTTCTAACAATGGATGAATTGGATGTTGTTTCTTGGAATTCTATGATTTCGGGGTGTGAGAAGTGTGGTGATGGGAAGTGGGCATTTTCTCTTTTTCATTTGATGAGAGTTAGTGGGTTTCATCCCGATCAGTTCACTGTGTCGACTGTGATTACTGTTTGTGCTAATTTGCGTGATTTGGCAAGGGGTACGCAAGTTTTTGCTCAGAGCGTCAGGATGGGAGTTCTGTCTAATTCCATAGTTTCCTGCGCGGTTATTGACATGTTCGCCAAATGCAACAGGTTGGAGGATTCCATTCAGCTTTTCAGAGAAACGCCTCATTGGGATTCGGCTCTCTGCAATGTCATGATTTCTGGTTATGCAAGGCATGGATTCTCAGAGGAAGCTCTGTGTCTGTTTGTATTGACTCTAAGGGATGATTTCAAGCCTACAGAGTTCACCTTTGGGAGCATTCTGAGCTGCAGTTCATGTCTTGCTCTGGCGGAGCAGGGTACTCAAATTCATTCTTTAGCTGTTAAATTAGGTTCAGAGGCTGATGTGATTGTTGCTAGTTCGCTCGTGGACATGTATGCCAAATCTGGATTAGTTGACTCTGCCATGAAAATCTTCTTAAAAATGGGTGTCAGAGACTTGGTCTGTTGGAACACGATGATCATGGGCTTCGCTCGAAATGGGCAAGGAGCTGAAGCTCTGCATATCTTTGAAGAACTTTGTGGACAAGGCTTTCTACCAGACCGAATAACTCTAGCAAGCATTTTATTGGCTTGTAGTCATGGAGGCCTTGTCAGTGAAGGATGGAGAATATTCTCAACAATGGAAGAGAAATATGGAGTTAGCCGCAGTATTGAGCATTATACTTGCATTGTGGACATGTTAGGTCGAGCAGGGAAGCTTGCAGAGGCAATAAAGATCATAGAAGCTATGCCCCAAGAGCCCAATGCTTCGATTTGGGGCATTCTTCTTGGATCTTGTTGGAGTCATGGTGACATGAAGTTTGCAGAAATTGTTGCTGAGAGGATGATGGAGTTGGAACCATGCACTTATCTTCCTTACTCAGTGCTGGTTCGGATATATGCGATGAGGGGAAGGTGGGAGAGTGTGACTCGAGTTAGAAGGCTCATGAAAGAGAGAGGAGTGAAGAGGGCGATTGGGTGTAGCTGGATTGGGATCAAGAACCTTGTTGTTGCATTTAAGGCTAACCAAATACTATATTGCGGAGGGGAAGCCATTTACTCGATGCTGAGGCTTCTGGTGAGGGAAATGAAGGATGCAGGATATGTTTCTCAACACCATGTAGTGGTTTGGGATGGAGAAGAGTAACAACGTAAAATTTTCAGTTGGTATTAGTCCTAACATTTAAATTATTGAAAAAAGGAAATAAGAATGCTTCATACTCTCAAAATGCTTGTACAAGCTGTGCATATGTATGTATGTCAACCTTTCTGTGGCAACTGTTCTCAGATTTTGGAGGACATGATTTTTATACTAAGGAATTTATTGGTTCATTTCTCTCTTCAAGAATCTTGTTGTTGGTTAAGGGAAAGTGGTATCTTTTTTTTTTTTTTTTGGTCTGACTGATAGATAATTGTCCATTTCTGTGGCTCAAAAGCTGTTATTTTGGGAAGAGGCCAAACCATTTACATTTGTCAAAGACCGAGGACCTGTTTGTTTGCATTATATTATATCGGAATTGAATATATAGAAATTCATGATCAAATGAGTTCCACCAAAGGATTACTAAAGAGATGAGATTTTAATGATATGAGGTGAGGGGTAAAGGATATAAGGTAGCAATGTAGATAAGACCTTCCTAGGTTTTAATTACTGGGGTGATGGGTGGATATTTATTTCCCATCTTCCCTTGATTCGATTTCCATTAAAGAGAAGGTTATCTGTGGTTATCTTTGTATATTCACCTTTGGTCTCCATTTTTAACTACTTATGCTATGACTCCTTGTGTATTTAATTCCTATGTATTAGGCAAGCAAATAGGCCCTTCTAGCCTAATCTTTGCATCTATATGAGGGAATGGTTAAGGGCCTTTTTTACCCTTCTTTTTTCCTAGTTATTTTATCGTGAAATGCAACCGACATCAAATGAGCAATTACAGGAGGGACCTTGCCAATTCAAATAGATTCCCTTGCATGACTATGGTTTTCCTTATCTTACAATTTCTCACCTACCTTCGTTGGCCACCTCCCATAGTTTTATCCGGTGCATATGGATAGGAGCGTTTGCATGTGCCCTTTGAAATTAGTTTTCGGCCATCTAGAATCGAGTTTTTTTTTTTTAGAAAGATGGACTTGTAGTTGTAGATCCTCATGTAATTTAACTCTGTGCAAAATTTCAACTCCAATAGATCATCCTACACCCAACTCAACCTATAGAAGCATGGCCCAAACCCAATCCATTTCAAATATTAAGGCTAAATTTCAATTAAATTGCTGCCCAAAAAAGGCCCAACACAAGCTTGGTTAATTCCATATAAAATAAACTAACTCTAAGTATCAAAATATTAAACTATCAAATCGTTTAAACGGGTTTATATAATGCAAGTTGGCCCTAAATTAACCCATTAAATGGATTAGGAGGTTGACCCCTCCTAATTTTAGTTCAGGTTTTCCTAATCTGTGACCGACTCATATATATTATGGGTTAGGTTGGACAAGTCAAAGTAACGACGAGTTATGGGAGTCGGATCATATTTTACCACCTAAGTTATCACTTTCATAAACACACGGTTTTAGTAACGAGAGAGGAATCCTCTATTTGGAGGAAACTTATTTGGTAACGGGAGCGGCATCCTCTCCTGGGAGGAATCCTTGGGGCCACGGAATCAGCCTTTCCTCATTGATGATTTATGAGGCAACATAGAATCCTCTATTGCATAAACGTCCCTATATATAATAACAATTTCCCATCCCTCCAAAATCCAAACCCATCTAACTGAAATCCAAATTTAGATTCCAACGGCTCTCCCTTCGTCCCTCTTCAATGAGATTTCACTACCCAAATCCATGGCGTTGAGATTCCCATGGATGATGGAATGGGAAGATATATATCGCAAAAGTGTCTGATCAATGACCTTTGTCTCCCCAACTCCTCCATTTTCTCAAATCTCTTGCAGTCATGCATTGGCTCAAGATCTCTGCGAGACGCGCGGAGGGTACACGCCCGCATCATCAAGAGCCAATTTGCCTCTGAAATCTTCATCCAAAACCGTCTGGTTGATTCCTATGCTAAATGCGGCTGCTTGGATGACGCCCGCAAAGTGTTCGATAAAATGCCTCAGTGGAACACTTTCTCATGGAATTCGATGATCAGCGCATTTACAAAATCGGGTTTTCTCGATGAAGCGCTCTCTCTCTTCCAGGCGATGCCAGACCGCGACCAGTGCTCGTGGAACTCAATGGTATCTGGCTTCGCCCAACACGACCGCTTCGAAGAAGCACTTGAATTCTTTAGTAGAATGCATCGAGAGGATTTTGTGCTCAACATGTATGCTTTTTCTAGTGCTCTCAGCGCATGTGCGGGTCTAATGGATTTGAAAATGGGGTTGCAAATCCATGCTTTGATTTTGAAATCAAGGTTTTCGTCTGATGTTTATATGGGAAGTGCACTTATTGATATGTATTCTAAATGTGGAAGTGTGCTTGATGCATCCAGAGTTTTTCATGGGATGCCTGAAAGAAATATTGTGTCCTGGAACAGCTTGATTACATGTTATGAGCAAAATGGTCCTACAAATGAGGCTTTGGAATTGTTTCTTTATATGATGAAATGCGGAATACAGCCAGATGAGGTCACACTTGCTAGTGTGGTTAGTGCTTGTGCAGGCCTCTCGCTAATCAGAGAAGGCTTGCAAATTCATGCCATTGTGATTAAGTCGGATGATTTTAGGGATGACCTCGTGTTGTGCAATGCTTTGGTTGACATGTATGCAAAGTGCAGGAGAATTAGAGAAGCAAGATACATCTTCGATCGGATGCCTGCTAGAGATGTTGTCTCAATGACATCTATGGTTAATGGTTATTCAAGAGCTGCAAGTATGGAAGCTGCATACTTTATTTTTATGGGGACGACAGAACGAAATGTGGTATCTTGGAATGCTCTTATTGCGGGTTATGTACAGAATGGAGAGAATAAGGAGGCTCTGGAACTGTTTCTCCTACTGAAGAGAGAATCGGTTTTTCCAACCCATTATACTTTTGCCAACATTCTGTGTGTCTGCGCCAATCTTGCTAATCTCCGGCTTGGCAGACAAGCTCACACTCATGTTTTAAAGCATGGGTTCCGGTTTGAATCTGGACCGGAGTCTGACATTTTTGTGGGGAACTCACTTGTGGACATGTATGCAAAGTGTGGATCTGTTGAAGATGGGTTTAGAGTGTTTGAAAGGATGATTGAGAGGGACAAGGTATCATGGAATGCTATGATCATGGGTTATGCACAAAATGGATATGGAAATGACGCTCTTGCTCTCTTTAGGAGAATGTTAATGTCCAAGGAGAAACCAGATCATGTTACAATGATTGGGGTTTTATGCGCTTGTAGCCATGCGGGTTTGGTTGAGGAGGGTTACAGCTATTTTTGTTCAATAAGGGAAGAGCATGGATTGGAACCATCAAAGGACCATTATACATGTATGGTTGATTTACTTGGACGTGCCGGTCGCCTAGATGAGGCGGAGAAGTTCATTGAAAGCATGCCGGTACAACCGGATTCTGTCCTCTGGGGATCTTTGCTTGCAGCCTGTAAAGTACATCGTAATATTGATATGGGGAAGCGGGCGGCCGAGAAACTCTTGCAGCTTGATCCTACAAATTCAGGTCCTTATGTTCTTCTATCTAACATGTATGCGGAGCAGGGAAAATGGGGTGAGGTGGTCAGAGTAAGGAAGCTGATGAGGCAGAGAGGGGTTGTTAAGCAGCCAGGGTGCAGTTGGATTGAGGTAAAGAGCCAGGTGCATGTGTTCATGGTGAAGGATAAAAGACATCCACAACGAAAAGAGATCTATACTCTATTAAAGGTGCTTGTGATACAAATGAAGCAAGCTGGATATGTTCCTGATGTTGGAGCTGTTGCTTCGGAAATGCCCTTTAATGAGGAATCTCAGAAGTTAGAAATAATCTCACAGTCCCAGAGTGAAATGTTGGCAGTTGCTGTTGGATAATTGGTTCCATTTTTCAATTCAATGACAGAGGTTCTTCAATGCATGGATATTCTGGCTAAAGCATAACTAAACCAGCTTTGATGCTTGCTCACTCCATGATGTGCCATATCTTACAGGAACTTCAATTTGAAGTGTATAAGGTGCAGGCTGAGAGATTCCAATGGCTTGTTTGGTTGAAATTGCTTTGGAGCCTTGATGAACTCTTCTAGATCACCTCAAATTGATGTGATAAGGCTAAAATAATGATGATGACGGCGATTTTATACTCTCACACTTTGCTGACTCCAGATTGATTGGATAAGGGTGTGGTGGTGATAAACCCTGTAATTCAAAGTCGCGATGTTTCAGCGATGCCAACGAATGACGGGTTCATAGTCTCCACACCATGTTTCCATAGTAGAAATGCTGTGCTTACATCTTGATTTTCAGTTTATATAAACCCGGCCAGCTTAGATTGATATTCTTATAATAACCAAAGTGGTGCCATACTTGCTGAAGAACTGTAATTGCGAAGACATGCCATTTTCTTGCTTGGTTGATTGTTGTGGGTGTTGCATCTGAGATGTCTAAGAATATACAGGAATGTGATCCAGTCTCACATTGTTAAGGTCTGAAAATTGAAATACAAGCTGTTGTTGGTTTGACTGATAGGTACAGATTCCATGACCGTAATTCTGTATCTCAGGCACATGTTGTGGGTGTCTGCAGATCAAAACTAAAGAACTATACCTCCCTACTCAAATGTAATGGTTGTTCTCAGTCATGTGAAATATGAATGCTCCACTTAAATAAAAAAAAGAAAAAGAAAAAGAAAAAAAAAAGACACACAATTCAAAACTTATGGTAATGAAAAGCTTTTGAAATTAAAAAATAAAAATAAAAATAAATGGGGACATTGTCAATACAGGTTAGAGACAGGTGCTCGAGATTTTAAACATAAATAATAAAAAAAAGATGAAATGTTGCTAAATATAGGTGCCTGGATTTTCAAGATGAGTAGTATTTGTCATTAATGGATGGCAAGTGCTGGATTCTGATAATAAAATATAAGAATGTTTGATACTTCTCAATGTTGATAGGTGCCTGAAATTTAAGAAATTAAAATAAATGAAATTCGAGGAATGAAAATAAATGAAAAGTTGGGCATCTAATGTAATGATGGGTTTTTGAATTTTAAAACACAACTAAGGAAAGTTTGCTTACCTTTTTTTAAGAATTTTACTTACATTTTTCAAACTCCTAGGGGTAGCACAATTGGCTAGTACCACGGCTCAGCAACTGGAGGTTGCGTTTTCAAACTCATACTCTCTCACTGGGGCCACTTGCCCAGGCAATAGCCTGACTTACCAAGTGCAGATGGCTAGGTGAACTGCCGTGACTAGTGCCTACCAAGGCAGGTTTGATGGTTTTTTTTTTTTCAATGGCCAAGAGTGATACTTGTCAATCAGTGGACCCTAACACGTTTGTGATACCGAGGTGCCAACACCACTGATGACTCAACCACGAGTCTAGTCCATGAGAAATCAATACTTGGGGCGGGTTTGATGGTGTTCAGTGGTCACGCTGTCCCCGTTTATGATATATGTATACATTTGTTAATGAAATTTTACATATATGGAAGACCCACAAAGGTTTGTAGGATTTGGAAATTGGCCCTGATGTTTTAGTATTTGCAAATAGGCCCTTGCATTTTCATTTTAATGCCTTTTGTGTCCCCAAAATCAATAGTCTGCCAACCACCAAAGGTTTTTAGAGCGAAATGACACTTTTGTACATCTCTTTTATCCTTATATGCATCCTTTCAAAAGCTTGGACTCGATTTTTTTTTATAAAGCATGTAACATTAACAATTGCACTTAGTGGGAGAAAGTAACGTCACATATATTTTATTTTTTTTATCAATTTAGGGCTCATTTCATTAAATTCAAATTGATAATGACAATTATCAACACCTATACTTATAATGATTATGATTTATCCAATCTATACATGACCCACCGTTGGATTGATGAAAGTTTCAAAATACATGATTATGCTTCATGTGTAGGTGTAAAAGAAATATTGGGGGAACATGTAAATGTAAAAAAAAATATTAATTTTTTAAATTTGTGAGGGGGATGGTGTTTGGCTCTATGTAAAAGAAATATTAGGGGAAAGGGACAAATGTTTTAAAAAAAAAAAATTTCTCAGATATGGGTAGGAGATTCAATTCCTAGGCCCTTATACCTGGGTCCACCCCTAGTCATATGCATGAGAGAGTTATTGAGATAAACCATTGAGACTTGAGATAAAATAATGGATGTAAGGGCAAAGCTGTCATTTATATAAAAACTTAGTACAAATCTCATGGTGGCTGGCCATTCTTGTTAGGAATATTCATTTTAGAGACATGAAAGGTATTAAAAATAAAAGGTAGGGGCCTATTTACAAATACTAAAACCTCAGGGGCCTATTTACAAATCCTGGGGGTATATACAAAAAGCTCTATAGAAAATAGTTATCACGAACCATTTTTTTCCAAAAAAGGAGTATATCATCATCATCAAAGCCTTTTTCTGACTATGTTGGGCCGATTGTGTAAATTTTGTTTCTCTATTCTAATCTATTATGAGCCAAATAAATAAATATTAACTAACTGGTAGCCAATTGGTTTGGATTGGGTATGGAAAATAATTTACCATAACCCATTGTCATTCCTAGTTATCAATTGCAACCCTAGTTTGTATGAGAAAGTAACTTGGAACGTAATTACAAGAGTTGATAAAGTGGCATAAGATATGAGTTTGCGCCCGTATGTTGTGTTAAAAATCCCCCAAATTTATACGGTGTGAATTTGAATGGGTTCAGCAGTTGCAATGGGGGAATAGTCCTCAAGGATACCACAGCATAAAAGAAAGTGACGTATAAAATATTTGACGGTCAAGATCTTTTGGGTATATTTCATGCTCGAGATTCTGTCGAATGAATATCTACCGTTAAAAATTGGGCCCAACCCAACTGAAAGCCACCAGTTTTGCTTGGTCCCACGTTGTATATCTTCTTCCAATGTCCCTGTGAACATAGAGAGGAAGTTCGTGGAACCGAACAATGGCTCTTTCAGGTGTGTCTCACTTTCTTTTCCCTCCTTCAATAACAAAAAACTTCTACCCAGTTCGAGCTTCCCCCACTTTTTTTTTTCTTCATCAAACCACGAAAGAATGCCACAAATAGCCTTTTGGGCATGTAATTTCTAATGGGTCTTTCAGTGTTTTCTTTTCTTGATATGTGTTTGTGGCTCCCAAGTGTAAAATGGGTTTCCATTAGTTTGATGATAGATTTTTTATATTTTGCAAACAAGTATGATTTTTGTTTGAGGGAATCTGGATATGAACTTTTGAAGTTCTTATGGGTTTTGATACATGTATCAAATAGTTCATTTTGTAAAAAAAAAAAAAAAAAAATGAAATTTTTTGATGGTGGAATGGTATAAATGGTTGTTTGCTGCATACAACAGTCTATCAGATAATGTCCTGTTCAAATTGATAATGTTTTGATTGAAACACATAACTTGTGTTAACTCTAATAAGCCTAGTTATAATGATAGTAACATATCATCTCATGTTTTCCATGACAAATTGTTTGTTGTGGAAAGAAGTTTGTGAACATTTTTTTTCACTGGGGTCAGTGATTGTATTATATATTACTGTGAAAGGAGGAGGAACAAAGAAAACATGCAATGAAAAATAAGTGTACTTTATCCCTACTCTACATACAAGAATTCCACTGAAAAATTACCCTAACCCAAGTATCAGGATATTGACATGTTATCTTAACTTTGCACAAACTTGACATGTCTTCCTTATCATCACCCAATCCTCTGGACTTGACTGCCATATTGGTCTCTCTAGAATTTGTGCAAGGAGATGCATGCTCACCACTGTTTTTTTTTTTTTTAATCTGCCTTTCTCCTTTGGAATCTCTCCCACTAGATGCAAATGAGGTCATGGCATTTTTGTGTGTTCAGTTGCTTTGAATTAATTAGATGGCACTTGATTCTCACAAGCTTGAGTATATCATTCCTATTGGAAAACCCACTTGTAAAATCCATTTTCAATTTCCACACATGGAGTGATATGTTATTACATTATTAGAATTTCATTTTATTTATTTATCATTGTCATTGTCGATCAGCCTCCCATTTGCATCTGTAGAAAAACCTTATTAATTGTAGAAAGATACAAGAAGCTGTACAGTATTAAGAGGTGTATTCTGAAAGAAAAGGGCAAATTCGTTATGAAACCAAGCTCCTATAACTCTCAAACCAACGTACTTGGAAATAAGTGAACCGAAAAACAACTCATCCCTTTCCATGTCTATTTGGCTAGCACATCTGCTACTTCATTAGCCAATTTTTTAAAATAATTTATATCAGAGTCAGGCAGTGCTATAGGTTTTGTCACTCTTTTTTTATGTTAGCCTTATTTTTTACTGCTACCTAATTAGAAACAAGGAAAAGGAGAAGGAAAATGTTGTTTAAAGTAAAATTATATCTCATCTTTTTGCTTTTCATATATTCTAGATGTTTTATTATGGATGGTGGACTTTTTGTGAGAGACCCTTCTTGTATTTAATCCTTCCTTTTAAGTAAAATTTCTCATTATCGCTGAAAAAAAATGCTCTACTTATGTTTTAGTTTATGCTTTACATTTATTTCCCAGTATAGAATTGCATGAAACAATTTTCTTTATCTTGCAGGTTCTCCGTGCCCTTTGATTGGCCATAGAATGTGTAAGCTGAAACATTATTACGGACTTGGTTCACAAAACAAAATATTGGTTCTTGGTAGAAGTTTTTATGAGCATCCAAGATCAAATGGAACTTCAGTTTCTTGTTCAAGTGGCAAAGCAAAAGATCCATATGCACTTACTTCTGATGTTAATCTATCTGAAGCAGACATTCTTTATTGTGCAGCTCCTGCCATGGGTCATAACCGGGTATACTGATCAAATGTTACCTTCTTTCACATCTTTTTAAAATGTTTTATGTTAAAATGTAATGAAATAGTAGACTAATTCTTTAAAGAAAGGGACTCGATCAAGTCAGCTTTATCTTACTTGTTCTGTTATTATCTTCAAATGTAAAATTTGTTAAGCATTTGTTGCATTCATAAAAAAAAAAAAAATCATCGTTCATTTCAACCATAGGAAGTCATCATCTAAACGTGTGAGATTGCTACAACACTAGCTCTACCATGGACAAAAATGGAGATTTTATCAACCAATAAGCAATTGCTTGATATTGCTTTATGAGTAATGACTTCTCATTTTTTGTCTTTTAATTGCTAGGTAAGAATGTCGCACTGTAATTAGTGATGCAGGTTAGATCCTAGGGGATGCAATACGGTCTGTAGTGCATTAGTTCTTGGAGCAGCTAGAGAGATCTAGCTGGTATAAATGATCTAGGATTTCAACATGATTATTTAATTGGTATTTTGTTAATTTTCACATTTAGTTGGTTTTACACGATTGAGATTAAAACGTCCGGCCAATATCATTGTCTAGACCTATGGTCTTAATTGATACTCTGTTATGAATGCTATCAAAAGAGTGACACTGGCATGCCCTGACAGTGGTGTTTTTTCTTTTTTTTTTTGATACTGCTTTCTTCCAAAGATTGGGGTTATGTGACTTGATTGTTTCTTGAAGCTTGCTGTTTGGTGTGTACTTTGAGATGTATATTATTGCTTTTATCTTTTTCTTGCTAATTTGGTTTTGTTTGATTTATGTTCCCTAGATGTGTGATCGTAGGATTGCCTATAGTTGCACTCCAAACTCCAGTCCTAACGTTTTTGCTATGTAAGCTCAATGGCACTTAAACTACATTATTTTCAATTCACAGTGATGGTTTTAGTGAGAATAGTATCTGCTTAGGTCGTGGTGATCCTAGCATTTGAATCAAGAAGGGATATTCACAAATTGCCTATAGCTTCTCTAATAGCTTGAAAAATGTCCTTGGATTTCCAATGCCTATTATGATTAAAAAATTTACTTGATAGAGAAGGAGGATACATAATTATTGCAAGGTGATTGTGACCTAGAGTTGAATGCCTCAAAATAAACAGTAAAGTGTATTGTACGCAGGAAAAAAACCCATTTTTTCCTATGAAAATAATTTAAATGATAAAAAGTAACACAAAAAAATGTATATAAATTTCTCTAAATGTAATCTACAATTTTTATTGAACTAGATCTTTTTTTTTAATCTCCTTTTGGGTAAAAAGAAAATCAATTCGATTCCATGTTCTAATTAACTATTTATTTGGGGCACCTTTGTTTTTGAAGCTTGTTCTCATTTTTGCTTTAGCAGTCTTGAAATCCTCCACTTCAGCTTTACATAATATGACATCATTTTTAACTCACTGTTACAGGAATCACATCCAGAATCTAATTTTAGGGTGCCTGCAATCATAAATGCTCTTGAAAAAATGGAGCTGACATCAAAGGTATGTAGACAAAATAATGTTTTGCTTGCTTTTTCTTTGTGAACATTCTCATCTGAGCTTTTCAAGGATTCATTATTGCTGGATATATTTTGAACTGCTAGGTACTGTTTTTCATAACTTAGATGCTTATCTTTCAAGATGAACACAAGTTGTTTTCCTACAACTTGCTGACCTCTGTGAAATGTTGATAAATGGAGCCTGGAGCCCTCATGTTTCTGACACCGACTGCGCAGACAATTATGTAATTTTTTATCGTAGTAGCAGCTAGCTCCCTGGTTTAATCGGTGCACGTGGTTTGCAGGGGATTGTGTGCACACACAGGGATTTGTCCTGCCTCCAAAGGGGGTATGGACACCCTCTGTTATAAAAAATAAAAAACAATAAAATAATAATAATAAAAACAAACACTTGGAAAAAGTCTTTGCAAAACGCACGTCTTTTCGTTTTTGATGCATACCCACCTTCAATCTGCTGGCTAACTTCTTCACCAGGTCTCATTCACCTAAGATATTTCTTTATTTTTTAGGCATTCTCTTGATGCACACTTTCTGGTATCATGAGCTTTAGAGAGGGAGGGGTGAGTGGGTGGGAAGGTACAGATGCATTATGTGGACCTTAGGGCAACTGTTCTTCATAAGCATCATCATTTTGTACATACATGACATTACCATACCTTATTTTTATATTTTATAGTCTTGTATTATTCTTTGTAACCCTTAAACAAGATGCATATACCCTTTTTCTATTCACGAAAGGTAATATAAATGGGATGTAGTCACATTGATCACATCCCAAAATTCTAGGAAGCTTAGTACCATTCTTTGTGCGTGCCTTCTAGCTTTCAGAGTTGCTAATCAAAACCTGATGACCGCCTAACACAATGGAGGCTTTGACCTAACGTTTTCCATAAGAAGTGGGTCCCCTGTCCATGGTTCTAGAAGATACATTAAAAATTTACTATATCTATCTGCTTGTGATTGTTTCTTCTATCTATTTTTTTATCATTGAAACTTTCCATCTTTATGGGATCAGGGTTAGTCATACCTATTGTACTATATTAAAGAGGAGGGTTTTGGCTTTAATTTTGACCATCGGTTGGGATTTTGACTGTAAACTATTCTTTTTTCAATTCTTCTCTCCCAACTTGTTATCTCAAGCTACCCACTTTATCTCGTTATCAAAACCACTCATGACTACTCCCCCTTTCTCCTTTTCTGCAAAAACTCCGTTTCTATCCAAACTCTACCATTTCCTTTCTACTTTAATTATCCTCTTTTCTTTCTACTCCAATAGCTCTTGGATTACATAAACAGGTGCTCTCATAACTTTTTTTCTTCTGTTTTCTTTCTGAAAGTTATGATTTTTATTGCATTAATATATAAATTGCAATGTTGGCCATATCCAAATCAATGTTGGCCATTAATATTTAAATTTATGATTTTTTTTCTTCTGTTTTCTTTCATTTTCATTCCAAATCTCATATACACTTACTCTATATATACTCCTCTTTCCTTTCCACCCAACTTCTCTTACTCCATTTCTACACCACACTCTTGGATTAAAAAAAAAAAAGTGACCAGAATGATTAATTGATTATCTTTTTCTTAAGGACCTATCCAACACTTCCAGAGATCTTTATTGTATATAAGTGCATCTGATCTATAACATCATGTGCATAATGCAGTCACTTATTTATGCTTAGATCCATTTGATCTTCTTTATCACACTTCAATTTCAGAATAAATTCCTTGAGTTTGAATACTTGATCAATCCTTCTTCATAATGCTGAATTCAGTGTTTCTTCATGGAACATTTACACTCTTTTTCTATGGTAATATGTATATTACCTCTTTTGGGTAAAATATGTCAGATATTTCTAATCTTGCTGCTCTTTATATTAGTATCGTGGTTCAGAGGTGATTGAGATTCAAAACTTTAGACCTGCTTCTGTGGAGGATATTGCAAGTGTTCATTCAAGAGCTTATGTAATTGGTCTGGAGAAGGTATCACTCTCTTGCCAGCCTTGTCCTCCTCCCTTGGATTTTATATAAATTCACGTGTCAGGGGAAAGAAACATGAATATTTTTTCTTTTTTAAATTCCACTAGTATGTAAGAACTTAAGATTTACGCATTTGACTTTATCTTATTTATGTCATCTGTAAATCATTCTGTTGCTTGTGCACCGTTATATATAAAGTATGTTACACTTGGTTCTTAATTAAGGTATCTTCATCTTCAGTGCACAGGTGATCTCATGAGTATGACAGTTCGATTGTCACTTTTGCTCTGCACAGAGGCAGAAATGTATAATTAAGCATTTATTAAAGTTATGCTTGGTGTTCTCTCATAGATTATAAATTATCAACTGTGAATTTAATTTGTATTCTTATTGATTGCTTGGGTAATCTATAATAGCAAGAGCCCCTTGCATATGAAAGAATTAATGATGATGATGAGATGATGATGGTATAGTACAAAGATAGAAAAGTATATTATATTTTTCTTTTTCACATGGGAATATGGAATTATGTTTATGTGGTTAAGATTGCAACATCAAATGTCAAACTATAGTAGAATAGTATGAAAGCTAACTTATTGAATCAAGTGCATGCACCAATGTTAAAATTATTGAGTTAAGCATGTGCCACCGAAGTGTTTTTTAAGCTGTCAACACCTTATTGTCAACCTTAACTACTCTCCTATAGTTTTATTGCCCTCCACTCCTATCCAACCATAAATCCTTTATACTAAAATTCACCTGTTTTATTTTGTGCAAACCCAACTCAAAGAGAAGTTATGATATAAAACCCATTGCGATCTAAAACAGTATGATCACCCACAAAGCCCTCAGGTTTCTCAAACACTGGGCCAAGTCTAGCTCTTCGTACCCTGGTATTACCTCCCTTAAATGCTGTCCACTGGATTGGTCAGTTAAACTTTGAACTTCAATTTCTGTCTTCAATTAAATGAAAGCAAACCCCAATTCTTCCAGAAGATTTAGCCAGAGGAGGAACCATATCTTTTGGTAATTTTTTTCTCCTCTTTTCTCGATATTTTGTTTTAAACTTACTCCAACAAAATTGAAATTCCAAAAGTTTAAAAATGTTCTATGTAATGTTTATATAAGATAATCAAGTTGAGTAGAGCCCTTGGAATAGTAAAAGGTACTCACTATTGCAACTTTGAGGTTGTGGGTTCAAGTCATGTCATAAAACTAAATAAATAAATCGAGTTATAACTGACATGGTAATGGACTGAAATCTGAATATTGCTCATTATATATGTTTGAAATGGACAAATTTTTGGAACTAAAAATGTTGAATGAACTGAGAAGAGACAAAGAGAGGAAAATAATTTCTCATTCTAAAACTTGGCCCGACTTCGCTTGAAGCAGATGCTTGTGCAAAGCAAAGTGCATTGCAAACTCTGCTTGTTGAGCACCTCATTTCCTCTGTTGTTTTCAATTTTTTGAAATAAAATCATTTTCTTATTAATCCAAACAAAGAATTTTGATAAGATATAATAGATAATAAGTGCGCCTGAGCACTTATTGACCTCAAAATACCCAATGTATCTTCTGAATATTTTTCTTCTTAAACTATATTAGCATGTGATATGGTAGGGTTCTGATGATGACGATGACTATATTCTCATGTGCATGGCATTTGCTCATTTCATCCTTTCTGCCTGTACTCAATTTACAAGCATCACCATTTTGGGTCTTCTCAGTTATCACAGCTGACATGGTTGTGGGTAGTCAACCCTTGGGTTCGTGGTGATTGCGTGTCCCATGGAGGTTCTATCTTGCTCACATTTCACAGAGAAAAGGTTCCACCCATAAAATGTGTCCTCAGTTTTAATTTTCATTCTTTCTCTGTAGGCTATGTCTAAGGCTTCTGAAGAAGGTATTATCTTTATTGAAGGATCTGGACCAACATATGCCACAGCAACTGTAAGCACCGTGCCTCAAGTTTCTTTTGCTTCTTTGTTTTTAGAATTGTTTTGTGAAAATTAATACCCAATCTGCATCAAATCTTTAATATAGGGTTTATACTTCTACAGCAATGTGAATTCATATTTGTAATGACCAATTCCATGAATACGCTGGCAACATGTTTCTGTTTAAACAAGCCTCAGATTAGTTACAAGGATTGGATAGCTTATCAGATTGAAGCTCAGTTCATGTATCCAAACTGATCAGATCCCTACCTCTTGTTTAAGTTTCAAGGGGTTTGAGATGAATGGAAAAAGGAGAGAAAATGGAAGAAAGGAAAAAAGGGAGTGAAGAGACATGCAGTTAGAGTATTGTACATGTTGTACTTCTTTTTATTAACGCTTAAAATTCTCAGTATGACCCAGACATATCAAATCTATAAACAACCCCACAAAAATATCATCATTACTAATCAGTCCCTGATAATATTATTCTACACTTCTCAAGCTGATGCATAGATATCAACAATGCCCAGCTTGCTTAGCAAAATCAAGAGCTTGTTTAGTCTAGAGTCTTAGTGAGAAGATCGGCAAGCTGATTATCCATCACGATTGATAGAGTCGGCTCGAGCGCTTTCTTCTCTGTTCGAATAGTTTCCAGAGAAAATAGATCTCTGTACGCTCATAGACCTCGAGGCTGTTTCCTTGCTAGGCTAGGTTATATGGAAAATGTTACCTCTTGCTGTTTCTTTGGGAATCTGGAATGAATGGACAAAATAATTGTCAACGGTAAATGGTCCCCACCTTGTGTATAGCTGAAAGAATCAAGACGTGGCTAATAGCGTTGACCATTACAACAAAAGGATTTACTGGTGTTTTGATTGCAAACTTTCGAAGGAAGTTGTCATCCATAACTGATGGTGGGCATGCACACCCAACAATCACCCATTGTTGGGCCTTGCGGCCAAGGAGGGTTATTAACTGAATGTTGATGGCTCTTTGATGAGGATCCTGGACCATCAGGCATTGGAGGTGCTTTGAGAGATGTGGAGGGTGGCATTGGGTGAATAGGATTTGAGTAGGATGGAATGGTGGAGGTCATATCCGAGGAGGGTTAAACCAAAAAAAAAGAAAGAAAAGAAAATAGCTCAACCTAGTCATACATAACTTTGACAGCCCACTATTAAGAGAAGGTGACTCAAGGAATGGGTATCTTGGATGGAACAAAAAACAGCTCTTCCATAGAGGTTACAACACACAATGAAGGAAGTTGAAAGTATGCTATGGCTATTGGATGGTTCCCTCTCTCATATTCCTAGAGAGTGTGACTCAATAGTGGATGGTTTAGCTGATTTAGGGGAGTCCAGATTTTAATTTTGGAGAATGCATGCACTGGAGTTATAGATGCTATTTTCTAGCCGCAATCACATAATCTGTAACTTTTGTCACATTTCTCATTTGCTGGATGGGCACACTCAGACATTCACTTGTACATTTATATCACATCAGTGAAATTCTTACTTTAAAAAGTAAAAAAAAAAAAAGAGAGGAAATGTTCTCTTGGAGAACCTTAAAATCTTTTCTGACAGTAAGGTCCTCGTGATCACCATCAAAGCCTTATCCTCCACGTCGGTTAGCGCCAAGGTTACTAAGAGGGAATACCAGTGATTCTAGTTTAATTATGCGAAATGATTTCTTTAACTATCTTTTTCCATGCAATGAAATGGTTAGAAATCCAGTGTTCATTGTGTGGAATCCTTATGGAGGGAAAGTTAAGAAACAAGATTCTTTATGATGCATTGTCATGCTCCCTCCATACATGTTGTATGGATATATCTCTCTCTCTGGGTTTTTTTTTTTTGAAGTATTATTACTGTGACCATATTGATGCACTAGATGTTTAGCTAAGTTGGGTTAGTGTTGGTTTTGTCAAGTTATTTACAAGAATTTTGTTCTCCTTTACTATCACTTTGATCATTTGACCTTGTCATTTGTGCAGACATTTCAGGAGTCACTTGTTGCAGCCGGTGCTGGAATTTCCTTGGTTGATTCAGTGGTGATGTTCCTTTCTACCCTTATGTTACTTTCAGTTTTACTCTACATTCAACCATAAATTTTTATTTTCATTGTATGGCCAGTTACTTTATAATGAGGATAGGATTTTTTATTACTAATGCTTATATTAAGGAACTTCAAATTTGGAACTCCTGTTTTTGTGAGATATTAAACTTCTTGTGTGGATTGCCCTTCTGCCCAAAGATTCAATGTGATCTTTCAGGTAGCAGCATCTAGGATCAGCCATAATCCACCAGTGGGTTTCGCTTTGATAAGACCTCCAGGCCATCATGCTATTCCTAAAGGTCCTATGGGTTTTTGTGTCTTTGGAAATGTGGCTGTTGCAGCTCGCCATGCTCAACGTGTACATGGATTAAAGCGAGTTCTTATCATTGATTTTGATGTTCACCATGGTAATGGAACAAGTGATGCATTCTACGATGACCCAGATATTTTCTTCCTTTCAACTCATCAGGTAAGCTGTCATGTAAGGAATGAGCTTTCTTCCATATTCTGATTGATTTTCTTCTTTATTTTCATCTTTTAGTTGTATGGAGCATGGCATACAATTGAAATTCATGTCTGTGCAGAACAATCTGGACCTATAATTATGAGGTTGTGGTTTTCCTGATGTGGGAAAATGGTGTATATGGCTAAGGCATATACATGCCATTTTAATCCCGTCTAACAATGTCTAGCTTCTAGACATCCAACTTAATTTACAAAGCTAATACAACATTTGTAAATTTCTCTAGAAATATGGGCCTTTTATTGTTCTGTTCAGAACGATGGGCAAGATTGAGGAGGATGCATGCAGTGCCACTGCCAGATGGTAGAATCTCACACTGAAGTTTTTATTTTCCTTGTATGCTTACAAAAAAGTAATACTTCTCAAAAGCGAAATTCTGGGGGCATTTCGATTCCCATAAATTATTTGGGCTATCTTGGAACACTGTACTGAACCACTTGGTTATAAACTAGTTCCTCTTGTGAAAGCCAGTAGTTAATCAAAGAACATTAAAAGTATCATAGACTGTGTTTCAGGAGATGAGGATGGACAGAGAGAAGAGAGCAAGCTGCTGTTCTGAAAAGTCTCACAGTAACAGAAGTGGAAGAGCCATTATTGTGAAAATCATGTAATGTGAAAACGAAGTATTTTCTATTTGGTGAAGTGTTTGATGTAGGAACATCATCATAAGAAAAGGTGTCATAGTTTTATTTCAGAAAAAGAATCAATGTTCTAACTAGGAAGTTGACTCAGCAACTTTGACCGTATTTTTTTAGTTTGAGGGGTAAAACAGTCAATTGGCAGCTGAGGTCCATTTTTTTTTGGTAAAAATATGCTTGAACTTTCCTATAATGTAATAGGAGGCGTGGAGACTGAAACACAGAACCTTCATCTTGCACCCTAAGCCTTGAGGCTTGAGAGTCAGTAGCTAAGGGGTACCCAATGGAATCAACGCCAATGGAGAAGGATGGAATTGTCACCAAACTCAACTGAGATAAGAAAATCTCACTGAATGAATTGAATGGGGCCATGTGGTACATATATTTGTACGGTGGCCTTACACATCCAACCCTCTGGTGTCCTAGTTTTTGACTTCTCTCTCTCTCTCTCAAAATGCACTACAACCAAAGGAATAAAATCAAACTCCAACTAAGACTGAAACAAAATAGACATCTAACAAATTTTTTTTTTTTTTGAATGGTAACATAATTCAAACCACAACCTTGTGGTCTTGCAGATTCTAACTAGTCCTAACTAGACGTGAACTGAAAATAAAAAGTAAACTCTACATATAAGGGGATATGGACGTGCACATGCTGGGAATGAATCAATGGACTATCCAGTACTCATGTAGATCTCACATTATGGGATGTTTGACCCCCTTTTCTGTTTTGTGTAAACCCCTAGGTCTTAAAGTTGCATCATTTCTCTCCATCTTGAAAGAACTCACCTTTTCCAATTTGTGTTGTGCTCTTTTGCTTTTCCAAAGTATTTCATCCTCATAACTCCCAAAACTTCCCTATCTTTTAAAAAAGGAAAAAAGCAAAAGAAAAGAAAAAAACTCTCAAATATTAAGAACGGCCAATTTGACCTTATTATGCAGTATGCACTACAAAGCCCAAATATGACATGGATATGGCAAGGATACACCATGGTTATTGCAAGGACATGGATTTTACACATAAGAAGTGAAGCATTGGATACGATAAGAAATGATACATTGGCTATTATGGAGAATCTGGGTATCATAGATTATGCATAGCTCGGATGAAGTGAGAATGTCGCCAATCCCCTAGGTGGAGCCCCACGTTTTCCCCCACTTGAGGGACCTATCGTCTGTAGGTGTTTCACACATGTAGGATAGTGGTGTTATTGGTTGTAACATGTGATTGTCCAAGGCTATGGATGTCCGTAGACTTTGGTTTGTCAGCTATTGCCCATTGAGAACTTTATCGCTTTATGTAGCTTCGTTTTTCCACTTAAACATTAGTTGGGAGTTGGGACAAGGGTATGATGATGACGATGATTGTGTGTTGATGGTTGAGGTTCTCTAACCCATGTTTAATGGTTTAAGTAGTGTCTGTGGTTTCCTTTTTGTTAAAGACTATAAAAGATAATAATGGGATTGGATCCTATACCCGTGTTTTCTCAAAATCTTGACTTTGAATACAAGAAAACTAGCGTTGGATGTGGTTTAACCCCTTTTTTTAATCTATGGGCATGGGAATCAATTGAATCTAGTTCTATTTGCATGTAAGCACTGTATTGTTTTGCCATCTTGATTTGGATTGGTGTTTCTTCTCTTTATGAAGGTTAGATTCGGACCCAGACCTATGGTTGGATTTTTTTCAGATATATACTTACTAATTACCATGCTTATCAGCTTATCTGTGATTAAGATTATGATTTGGTCATATAAGTTGGAAACTAATATAGTGCAACAAATCATATCAACCTTGTGGATCTTTAGTTATTCTAACATTTGTCGTGTCTGGATAAATATAAGATACAATCTGATAATCAGTAGAAAACACACAATCTTGTCTTCTCCAACTTTATATGATTTCTTGATATTTAAATATTTATTTATTATTATTATGAGAAAACGGCTGTGCCAATAGGTCATATTGGCAGTATGCATTTGTTCGTGGGTGCCACTATAGCCAGAGAAACCTATATCTTTGGTTTATGTGAGCCCTGATTGTATGTGCAAGAGGGCATCTTTACATGAGTTAGTGTTAATCTCTTCCCTGTTCCATTTGCCATTTTCCTCTAGGTTGTATGTGGAAGGGGGGCATCTTTAGAAGAATTGATGTTCCTCTCTTCCTTGGACCATTTGCCATTTTTCTCTTGGCTGTTTGTGGAAGTGGGGCATCTTTATTAGAATTAATGTCTATCTCTTGTTTGATTTTCCATTTGCCTCTTGGCTTGCATCATTATTAGATCAGCTTTTCAGTGTCAAAGAACTATGCACTTTCAACAATTGCCAATTTAGAGAAGTCATAAAACTATATATTTACCCGAACTTGTTAAAGGTGGATGACCTAGAGATTTATCCGAACTTGTTAAAGGTGAATGAGATTATAGCCATGATAATTGCCAGCTACAAAGTAGGTAGCAGGTATGCCTTGGACAGAAGACAAGCCATGACACGCATTTCAATGCTTATAGTTTAAATCCTACATCGAGAATACTGACAAACTAAACTTTAGCTTCACAATACTAACTAACTAAACTTGAGCTTCACCTCCTTCATTGTAGGATGGAAGCTACCCTGGTACAGGTAAGTTTGAAGAGGTTGGTCAAGGAAGTGGTGAGGGAACCACATTGAACCTGCCCTTACCTGGAGGCTCAGGTGAAAATGCCATGAGATCTGTGTTTGAGGACGTCATTGCACCATGTGCCCAAAGATTCAGGCCGGATATCATTCTCGTCTCAGCTGGGTAAGTTCATCATTCGCAAAATGTTTTCAATTTAGAAATTCGAGCTGTCGTCTATCCATGGGCCCCATCCCATGGCAGACTTCTACATGCATTCCACTGTTTAGTGCCTGTTTGTTTGCATCGAATACATAGGAATTCATGCCATAAGTGGTTAAAACCGAAAACCAAGGTGCATATACAAAGATGACCATTCAATAACCTCCCCTTTAATGGAAATTGACTCAAGGGAAGATGGGAAATGTGAATGCCTGGCCATTACTCTAGTAATTCAGTACCTAGCAAACTCAAGGTCCTATCTACATCTCCACCTATATCCTTCACCCCTTATATCATTCACACCTCACCTCTTCAATAATCCTTTGGTGGAGCTCATTTCACCATGAGTTCCTTTGTAATCTAATGCAAACAAACAAGCCCATAATGTTGATTCATAAACATTTCCAATAACCTCATCTAAGTGCATCCTTTTCTTCCCAAAATCTCCATAGCACTTGATGTCTCTCAACACCCAAGGCACCTACTCAATTCAGTTTATTCATGCATCCTTCCAGTAAATAGATTCCTTTCTTTCACTTCTTATCTGCTTCTCAATCACACCGAATTTAAATGCTAGAGATAGTACAGCAGTAAATGGAAGGTTAGAGATACGGGATTTAAATAGATTTACCCTATTATTACCCTATTATATTTTTTCATGACCTTGTACCTTCTAGTGGATTGTGCCCTTTTATGTATTCTAATAGTTGGGGCTGGTTGAAGTCGTTCCGACTTCTGATCAAAATCCTTCATTGCCATCACTTAATTTTAATATAACAGTGGCAGCTTATCTTTTTCCCGATTACTAGAATTGATAACTCGTGGAAACAGGGTGTCCCACAAGTGCATTTCTATTGAATGCTAACTCCAGTCCTAATTGCAAGTTGTGTGCACATATCATCATCAAAGCCTTGTCCCAACTATGTTGCTTTAGAATTTTTTTTAACTGCTGATTATAGAATAAATTGTGTTCTCATTCTCTTTTCAACAAGGCGGTTGTAAATTTGGCTTCTATTGATAAACATATCTTCAAAAACTACTACTGCAATTCCTGCTAATCCCATTGCGTGGTCATTTTGCACTCAGCTATGATGCCCATGTGCTGGATCCACTTGCTGGTCTGCAATTTACTACAGGTACCTATTACATGCTTGCTTCAAACATCAAACACCTAGCCAGAGAGCTATGCCATGGGCGTTGTGTTTTCTTCTTGGAAGGTGGATACAATCTCCAATCCCTATCATATTCTGTAGCAGACACATTTCGGGCATTAATTGGCGAACCCAGTTCTGCATCACAGTTTGATGACCCAGCAATCTTATATGAAGAACCATTGACAAAAGTGAAGCAAGCAATACAGAGGGTAAAACACATTCACTCCCTCTAGACTCTAGGTAGAGTCCATGCAAATGCCTGCTATAATTGCTCTGTATAGCTGCCTCATCTGAATTGTATGTATATTATACACATGATCGTGCGATAATTGCTTTGTATAGTTGCCTCATTTGAATTGTATGTAATGATCGTGTTAAGACTTCTGGCATGTCTTTAAATCAGGAGGAGTAATGACTATTTCTCGGCACAAGCCTACTCATTTAAGGTAATCCGCAAGGACCAAGAGACCCTATACACAGCCTGTTGATGGCTTGTTTCATACATAATCTGGGCCTGAGAGTGGCCCCAAAAAAATCAGACATTGACCTGTTTTATGCATTTTTAGATAATTTTATATACGGACTGTTATTTGGGCTGGGCCAATCTGGGTCTTTGAGTCTTGAATTGTTGAGCCCGAGCCTGGCCTCATTACTAATTGGGCTTAAAATTCAGTCTAGGGTCTGATCAAGGGCTTCCCCATGGCTGGCTTGGCATGGACTAGTTTGTCCTATTTAAAGTCCAACCCTGGACCATCAATCCATCAAACCTCACCCACCTATAATGTCCCCACTGCCCCAGGATTACATTGAACAATTCCAAACCTGTTAACTTGCAAATGGCTGGTAAGTTGTAAAAGATCCAAGGTGTGACTTTTTTGCATCTTGGCCCATCTATAATGGGGAATTCTGACATGGGTCCTTATGGTCAACACCATCCACACATGGAACACAAATCATAATGACTAGAAACTCAGCCTCTTGACACCACTACACCACTACATCCAGACACATTTCATGCCAGCAGCATCACATGACGTCAAACCTCACCATGAAAATTCCTGAATATCTTATTGTCCTATTAGATTTCTGCAATTCAGATCCCCTACTCCTTGTAAGGCACTCACTCCAGTGCACTGCAGAGTGCAAAAGAGGCATATTTGTGAAGCCTCATAATCATTGACCCCAAAGGTGGGACTGTGGGCATTGCATTCTGGACCTTTTCTTTTCTATTGTTTACATAAGGAGACCCAATAATGGCATAAATATAGTCGTACATGGGCTTTCCAAAGTCCCATCCCCTCCAACCAGCGATGGACTCGTACTTTGCAACCACGTCACCTTCACTAATGTAGGCAAGAAAGGGAAACAAACCCCTACCTTACCTATATATATCTATCTATCTATCTTAACATATGTAATGTAATACAAACATATACATAGATGGTTCTCTTTATTTATGATGGAGTTGGTGAGATGGGTGCATTTATTAGACATGCATGACATATAGCATATGTCATTCATCTGTGGCTATCAAGGTTGTCCAGGTGGCAGAGCCTGGTATGCACCCACCAAATTTTTTTTTTTTTTTTTCCTCTTTGGGGGCCCTTCTCCTGAGTCCTGCCTATGTAGGTTGTAGCACCAAGGGCAAATGGTGCATGTGGTACGGTGTGGGTATAGTTTTTCTAAGTGGCAATTCTCTAATCTGATGGCTGCCGGTTGGTGGACATAATCATTGGTTTAGATTCTAATTTCTAGGCCTTCAAAATCAATGGTTTAGATTCTAATTTATAGGCCCTCACTTTGATGGGTTTTCTTGGGTGAGCCATATCCCATTGTACCATAGGTCACATGTTCTTTTGTTTGTTTATGAAATGGGTTTTACACGTCAACCCTGTAAGGTACACCTGTTTTGTTTGTATGTGAAATATGAAATGGGCCTGATCATGATTCATGGCATCTCTCTCTCTCTCTCTCTCTCTCTCAAAAGATGATAACATATTGACCTTTGTTATGGGTTTTACCAAATCTCCCTATGAAAAGAATCTCTAAAATGGTTTTGAATTAGATTTAAACCAAACCACCATATCTTCTGTTTTAATTGCAAAAAAGGTGCCTTGTGGGTAATGAACAAATAGTGTCTAACACTCTAACTAGGTTTTGAGTTTAAGGATATTTGGCTCAACCTTTTTTTCCTTTTTGGTATCAGTGAAGGTGGCTGGAGCTGGACCCTTGAGAGACCCGACTGACTTAATAGTGAACCTTGGCACAAGCCGCGGAAAGGACCCCATGGTTCATGGAGCAGAAATGGTCATTTGAATTTGACTATATATTAACTATCAATTGGGTAACTTGTACAAGTATCCTCTAATCCAAGAAAATTTTCCATGGAGGGCAACACCCCCAAACAATAAAAGGAATCTCAAAACATTAATTTGTTTATGAAAGATTATAAAATCTTTACTTGTAAAAGTCATCACAATTCATATAGATGCAGTTATATTTAGATCAACTATGACCCTTTTCCACCGATCCAAGGAAAATATGGCAGTTAAGTTGAAAAGTTCAGCACTTTTGCAAAATTAAAACTCATAACCGACGTCTAGTCATCTATTCCTTTTTTTTTTTTTTTTTCATATTCTAAGTTTGACACTGACACATGTATATAAATTCATAAAAATACCAAATAGATTTTAAGGGCAAGCTTGTATGAGAGTTTCTCTATGCTTGCTATTTTGATGATGATTTCATTCTTTTATAAGAAAAGTTTGAGAGCTCATTTCCTAGGGTTTTATTTTCTTTGTATGGGGCTGCAAAACACATTTCATACTTAAATTGTTTTTATTATCTCTTGAGTAAGATCATCAAAGAAAATGATTCCTTACCTAAAAAAATTGCAGCCATTCTTTTAGAAAATGTTTTTATTTTTCAAAAACTAAAAACAAAAAGCTTAATATGAACATATTCCTAAAAGGCCATTTATTTTTGCGAGAACTGATTATGAGAATTCTAACTGTTGGTTGTTCTCCTCTCATTTGAAATTTCTTTTCTAATTAGTGAGCTTTTAAAAATACAACTTTACGAGAGCGGTGACTTACCGCTAGTTCTCACAGGGCGGTCAAGGGCTTGACCATGGCCTCCCCACTCTCCCTGCACATGAGAGTTTTCCTCTAGCATGTGTGAATTTGTCTCTCCTTACATGCATGAGTTTTGTTTCGTATTTGCGGGTTCTTCTCTTCATATGTATGAGCCTATAATGGATCAAACCCTGCATAGCTGGGATACCAAGAAAAAAAAAAAAAAAAGAAAAAAACGACCTCACAGATAAGTACACTTTCGGCTGATAAAAACCTAGAACTTCTAACTTCCAAAACAGTGAGAGTCCATCAGCATTGTTTAATCCAGCTCGAGATAGCATTTGGAGAAGTCATATATCACAAAGGCATTTTCAGATATTTGGCAAACAAACAGCCTCCAGTGTGAGAGAACATTTTTTATAGAGAGCCAATTCATAACACATGTTTTTGGTAGTGTGGAGGTATGAACAGTGGTCTCAGTCGAAACTCTCATGCAGTCTGTCTGGGCAGTTTTTGCTAAAACCATATTTCCAACGTGAAAGTTTGTAATCTGCCCAACTTGTCACAAAACCCATGACTTAATGTATGCTCATTTGCAGTATTTTTTGAATGATTTCATACAAAGGTAACTTGACATGTCACTTCGACATGAAAACTTAACCAACCTGAAGTTGGTATTTGGAGAGTCTCTTTCAAATCGTCTTCTTTCCAAGAGACAAGAAGTTGTGCTGCTAGTAAAACCACACTTTTTCTTACATCAATCTCTTAAAAGAAAACTTTATGTAATTACCCCTCACATCACTGCTGGGAAGAGAACAGAGTTGCATGAACATCACTATCCTTCACATCTATGCCGAAAGTTTAGCACGATTCTTTCCTTTTAATGAATGGGATCCTTTATGCATGGAGTGGAATACTCAGGTCCGTGATATCACCGCGGGTAGCCTTTATCTAGATGCATGACAAGCCACTGTTCTACGTTGACGTGGGGGACCGTAAATAATCCACTCACAATCACCATGGGATTTTCCCTTAGTAGATCTGAATTCTCCTTTAATACTCAATTATGATAAAACTTTCCTACGCAAGATCTACTCACTCAATCACTTACATGCGTCTCGATTGTCAAGAAAAAGCGATTTTGAAGTGACCCACCACTGACCTTGAGATAAAGATGGCTGATGAGAATAAATGAGGATGTTTGATAAAGAGTAATACTCGGGAGATAGAAGGCTAATATGAGACAAACCAACCATCCAATGCAAATGGGCTTCTTTGCTTCTTTTTCCGGATAAGATCAAGGGGTAGTTCTTTTGGGAGAATAGAAAAAAAAGGAGCCCTTTATTTTTATTGTTACTCTCTTTCCATGTTTCCCTCTTTATTCTTCGGGGCAATTGGCAACAAGTCTTTTACATTGCGTTTTATAGCCTAAGGTCCATCATACTTTCTCGTATCGGCGGCAGTCCTCATTTAAAACTGAGACAGACAAAAAGAAAAAAATACCCCTCTATACGTCGGCAAAAGCGCTACGCTCAAAACCGCTTCAAAACATACAAAGCATCATTCAATCTGCAAATAATTCAGTTAAATTTGTTTCAAAACAAGCAAATAAATTTGAATAGGCACAAATAAATTTCAAAATATACAAATAAAATAAAATAAAAAACACAAATATATTTCATAAAACGCAAAGAAATTTGCCAAACAACTCAGATAGATATATTCAAAAACTCAATTAAAAATTTCAAAACGGAGATAAATTTGTCAGAAACTTAGATTAATTTTTCGGAAACTAAGTTAAAGATAAATTTGCCAAAACTCATATAAAGATAAATTTGCCAAAAACTCAGATAAATTTACCAAAAACTCAAATAAATTATATGAGTTTTTGGTAAATTTATTTGAGTTTTTGTCCAGTTTATCAAAGTTTTTGTGAAATTTGTCTGAGTTATTGGCAAATTTATCTGAGTTCTTGGACAATCATCTAAACATTACTCACTATGCTTTTTTCACAACAAATCTACTTCATATATAGCCATTGAATTTTAAGACATGAGATTAAAGGCTATGATCATTTGATTGGGACTGAAATGGGACATGGATACAATCCAAATCCAAATCTATTCATCTCTTACACATTTTAATAAGAATGAACAAAACTGTAGCTCGACCTGGTCTATCTTTCAGACTAAACTTTTAACTTTTAGGTGGCTTTGCAGTTAGTTGCCTATTTCTAGTATACAATTCATCACAAAAATGCGTACTTTCCTTTCTACTTTGCACCTACCACTTGGTATTTCTCACCTTTTTGGTGGGCATGTAACTGATCATTAATCATCAGATGGCTCCACAGACATACTAGGTAGTTGGACGGTTATTAGAAAACCAAAATAAAATTAATGGTTCTGATTATACCTGCATCTTCAATTCATCTACAAATTGGGGCCCATTATTTGTGGGATTTGGATTTGGTAATGATGGAACTCTGTACCAAGACCAGTGGCTGAATCTAGCAAGAGTAGTTTCTAATTTCCCTCAATCCTCACCATTCACTTGTCAAAACTCAGATAAAGATAAATTTTTCAAAAACTCAGATAAATTTGCCAAAAACTCGGATAAATCTGAGTTTTTGGCAAATTTATTAGAGTTTTTGTCTAGTTTATCAATGTTTCTGGGAAATTTGTTTGAATTCTTGGCAAATTTATCTGAATTTCTTAGAATCTCTGATAAATTATCTAAACTCATATTACTTTTTAGAAGAAGAAGGCCATTGCTATGTGCTAAGCTTTTGCCAACAGGCCAAATAAAACAATCCAGAAAACGAAACAAAAAAATTAACTTCCAAACTACTTATTTTCAAAACTCAGATAAATTTTCAAAACTCAAATAGCAACAAGTTTCTTGCAAGAAAGAGACAGACTCCATTTGTTGTTGCTATGATTGCAAGAGATAGACTTACACGAAACAAAAAAAGGAAAGAAAAGGCAACAAAAAAAAAAGAGTTTTTGTGTTACGCAGAACCCATCGCCGGAGAAGGCTGGGACTGGTCACGTTTTCATCACCGGGCCGTCGCCGTCGTGACTAGTGTAGTCAGCGATGGCCGACTTCGATTTGTAGAGCTCTCTAATGAAATCCCTCATTCCTAGAGAAGAAGACGGAAGGGGTTCTCCGGGACAACAGAGAATGAGAGAGAACTTGGCCTACGAATGTGGGAGAATGGAATATTTGAACTTTTAAAATTCATAGTTTTATGTTCAAATGGTTGAAAGGGGCAAATTAGTCATGAAAATATATGATGTGGCATATTAGGGACCTCTCACCAAAATATCTCCAGCTGTATGGACTATAAACATTAGAGAAAAAGTTGTTGGACTGGATGCCTTAGAAGACCGTGCTTAGGGACTTGTAGCTAATTTACCCTTATTCTTTCTCCCCCTGACAGACCTTCTATAAGTGGGGCCCTCTCACCTATTGAAATTCTATTGTACTGTACTTTGACCAAGTCTACTCTATTTATAAATTGGGCCCATTTTGAGATTGAATATAAAATGCCTGAGTAAAATATTATAGAGGTATATTATTTTATATTTTAGAGCCACTTTTTACATAGAATTCATTTCTATCCAAAGTGTTGAAATTGTCTAAATTAACTTTTTAGAGAGTGAAAAGACATTACAAATATAAATATAACTAATTTCTCTCTTAAAATAATCTACTTTTATACTTCTCAACTAAAATTAAAAAATAAAAATAAAAAAACTCTTTTACAACCATTGTTCATCCTTACTAGTTAAACGACAATTTTTTTTTTTGCTTCCAGTTATTTTTATCCAGCAGATGCAATTGGCCCTAAATCCAACCTAATACCTAAGCTTAATCATTTTACTTGAATATGATTTATCCAAAGTCAAACATGATTCTTCTTTTTTATCAAATAACATAAATCAAATTAAAATGGGTAAAAGTATTGGACATAAATTTAATTTTTCTAATTCAACTTATATTACATTTCCATGCCTGGGAAAGTGGGTCCTAATATATAATCCCATATTGTTGTATAAAAATTTATTCTCATGGTGGGGCCAATTCATGAAAGAATAAAATCCGGCCATGTCTCACTAAAAGAGGAAAACATGCATTATTAAGTGATCCAATTTTCAATTGGTGAGCTCCGACGGTATCATAAGGTTTGAAAAGTAAATGAGAAGGCTATATATTTTTCATTGGTGGGCCCATCGACACAAGGTTAGAAAAGAGAGTGAGAAGAAGATGGCTATCTTGAAAAGAAAGTCAAAAAAAGAAGGACACCTTGACCTTTTGGCCTCAAAAAAAAAAAAAAAACAAATCTCGCAACTACACTTAGGAAAGGAAAGACCTAAGAGCCTTAGATTCATTTCTTCATTTCAAACTTAGCTTATTAGCTTCGTCTCACTGACATTTTGAAATGATGGTTTTGGTTGGACCATAATGCACAGAAATCCTAGTCAAGTATCGGAATTCTAAAAAGTTTCGTAAGAAATTAAAATCCTCTCTATTAAGAATAAAAAATTATTATTTTTTATTTAATAACGCATTAAATTATGAAATAGTGAGATATACAAATTCTCTCTCCATTGCAAAAAAAAAATTTCATCAACAACACACCCAAAAAGTGAATGCAACCTATATTGAACGTATATTATGTAGTAGTACTTTTTTTTGTAAGTGATGTCCCTTTTGTGAGGAATAACGTGTGGAACAAATGTCATTGGACCACCACTTACCAAAAGGATAGAACGTGTATGTGCTGATTAAAATGTGAAACATAATGTCACTGGACACAATCAAATACACACATTTAAGCCCTCAAGATATTACACTGCGACATGCGGTCACCTATCCCGTTACTATTGTTGGTGAGCATAATTTTAGAATTCTTATGAGATTCGGTGCCGGACGGTTTTAAAATGCGGATAAGAAGGGATTTAATTTATAAGCCTTAGGCCAAGGCATCGAAACTTAGATGTCTCAATGATGGTCACATCGGATTTCAACCGAATCTACCACCTTAGCCTAGGCCCGCCAGATCCCACATGAGGTCAAATGAAAACAAAATTATCTATGTAAGTAAATAATCTCATTATTCATGTAAAATATTATTGTCAAATTCTATCGAAAGAGCATTCAGATGTATATATATATACAACTTTTTCATCAAATACAAATATATTCAATGGTTTTGAAAAATAAATTGGATGAATAAAATCTTCTTTTATTTTTATGATTTTGAACATTTGAACAGGAGGGATGTGACCATGACCCATTAATGGCCATTGAAGGCTTAGATTGGTCCAGACCAACAGGCATGTCACAATGTGATTAGCTTATATCCTCATCACCAACCTTTATACAAGGTTAACTCTAGTGGGGCCCACCGTTCATGAAGGATCGATGATAAATGTGAAATGCTTTAAAATATCTTTAAAAGATTGGGAGATCATAGACACCTATTTTGTTCTTTTCTTATCCATCTATTAGGACAAAAATCAAAAGGGTTAGGGGAATCTTTCCATCTGGCAGGGTTTTTTAAGGAATCCCAGCTGATCTACAAATTAAGATCAACAGCATGGATCACTAAAACGGTTGGGCCCAGGCATTAGCAAATTGATCATTTTTTTGGGGGGCCATGTCTTGTTAGTTGAAAACGAAAAGTCACCTCTTATAATGTTGATTTGTTAGGCAGGAAATGGATTACAGATACATGATCGATCCCTATCTGTCATAAAAATAACTGACCCTTGTGAAGATTCTTTCTTCTGGGAAGGATGTGGAAAGCTGATTTCAGTGCTTATTGTGATGGAGGTAGGACATACCCTTTGTTTGTAACTTTGAAGTGACTGCGAATGGGCATCCAAGGTTTCTTCCCCTACAACCCCACATAGCTTTCCTTCAAAAGAGCAAAAGGAATTGAAGATAGGAACAACATTGAATTTTCTTTTTTTTATGTTATCGGAGGGTTTCCAAAGGGTTGGACTAATCCAACCGGTCCCAGAGGCAAGCTGGGTAAACTCTCCTAGTGAAGTTTCGAACTCACAACCTCCGGATGCAAACCGTGGTCCTAAGCCAACTAAACTATACATTGGAGATGAATTTTCTTAGTTCATATTTCAGTTTCTGCCTTTTCCCTATCATCTTACATTTAATCAAATTAACCTTCCAAAGTATCATGTATCATACAACATATTAATCTAGGGAATAAGACATAAATTAGCCAAGGGTGGCAGTGGATCATAACTATCTATATTGTGAGCAATAGGAAGCGGGAAAAATGGATTTGTGACTTCATCATGGGCGAAATTCAGGGAGTACCACCTAAATGGAGGTTCGAGATGGGAGCTCCCACATTCCTTTGCTCATGGGAGAAAATTCTCAAACATCCTAACAGCCTTTTTAATTGGGTAGGGCTGATGACACCTTCAAAATTTGACACTTTTCTAATTTTAAAAAACTAGTAGATCATGTCTTGTGGAAGAAGCAATAGAGGGTTGAGACAGGACACTGCCACATGAGAATTCTTTGTTTGTTTTTTCAGTACCTTTGACTAGACTAAGACTATGACTAAGCCCAAGACTAATAATTATTTGGAATAATTAATATCAACAGTGGTTAAAAAAATGAAGAGTAAGTGTGAAAATTCAAATATGCCCATCAAATAATTACCTCTCCTTTAATGGAAATTGAATTAAGAAAGATGAGAAATGAATACCCAATCATCACTTCAGTAATTCAACATATTGGAAAGTCAAGGTCTTATCTAGATCTCCACCTCACCTCATGTCCTTCCACCACTCACCTCTTTAAAAGTCTCTCCGGCATCTCATTTGACATTAAAATTCTTATGTAATTTAATGCAAACAAATATGTCCTAAACGTTAATTTAACACATAAGAAATCCCGCTATTATGTACATATTACGCAAATAAGTCTTAAGAGGGCCAACGAAATCCTGAATTTACTAAGTTAGATTAGGGGGTCAAAGTGCAATGAATCAAGTTGATCGGTAGAATTGCGAGAATAAAATCGACCTAATTAAACCCGAACCATCTCTTAACCAGGTACTTATAAACGTCATCAGATGGATAATTTTACTACTCCTCTTAGGTATATAACTGGTGAAAACTTAAGGGGCACAACCATTAGGTGTTTGGTCCAAAATCAGTAACAGAGAATGGACGGTTGCTAGTTTTTGAATAACAAACAAGCAGAAGTTAGAAAAATCTGATGGCCAACAAGGTAACTTGAGATGGAAATCAAAGGTGGGCCACCCCCAGAACGTCAATGTCTGGGTCATGCCCATGTCATCACCTATTCTAATCATGGCCTTGTCTCATTATAATTTCTTGGTTGGAGTTGGGCACTGCATCATCATCATCATCATCATCATCATCAAATATATATCTACTATTCTCCTAATACAATAACACATGATGATAAGAATAATAATTGATGATGAAGGCTAGGCTAAGCTCAAAAACTACTAAAGAGATGAATCATCCGTTTCCTCCAACAGCAGCAAAATCCCGTTTCAGCTCCAAAAACATCTCTTTCTACGTTCCGTTGCTAGCGGCCGCCTTGTAGAGTTGTATATCATGAAAGCTAGCTCAGACCACCTTCAATCTCACGTCAATCTCTTCTTTGTTCTATTCATTCCTTCTCTCTATAAATACAAAACCCATCATACAAACATACACACAAAAAAAATTAAAACCACATACACCCATCTCTCTCTCTCTCTCTCTCTCTCTCTCTCTCTCTCTCTCTTCAAAGACATGGGAGAAGACAATATCAACCTCCCTCCTGGTTTCAGATTCTACCCCACAGACGAAGAGCTGATCCTTCATTTCCTCTATCGAAAGGCAGCACACCAGCCATGCCACCCTAACACCATACCTGATCTAGATCTTGATTGCTACGATCCATGGGAGCTTAATGGTAAACAAGATAAATTCGGGTACAATTCTACATTGAAAGATATATATGAAAGTCTTTAACTCTTATAATCTTTGATTTTTTTTCTTTTTAATGTGTGTGGGTGTAGGTAAGGCATTGGAAGGGGATAACAAGTGGTATTTCTTCAATCATGTGACACAAAATAGAGTTTCAACCAATGGTTATTGGAAGGTGTTGGGTGTTGATGAACCCATTTTGAGTGGAAGTAGGACGGTGGGTTTGAAGAAATGCCTTGTTTTTTACATTGGTGAAGCCCCTGAAGGGATTAAAACCAACTGGGTCATGCATGAGTTTCATCTCTTGGATTGTGGCTCTACTGGAAGTAGTAGATCCTCTAGAAGAAAAGGAAAGCCTAGAATGGTAAGTAATATTCCAAATTCCAGACACCTTTGTATGTGTACTTGTATGCCAAATTACGTTATATGAGATCACATGTGGGCCCTACACTTATTTGATCCAGACCCTTAATTTGATGAGTCCCACCGTCGGCTACTTTAATTGTAAAATATTGTCTGTTTCCGGGGATTTGATTGAAGGTTCAGTATCATCTACCAGGAGAATTAAAATCTTTTGTGTCGGCATGGGGTCCACTCGAAAAAAAAGAAGAGCAGGAAGAAAGATGAAGATCGCCAAAACAAAGAATTAGAAAATTTTCTCTTACACAACACAATGGCCCTCACAATTGCATATATATATTTTTTTAACCTGTTCTCCAATAGAACTGACACTTTGATGAATTCTCTAATGAACTGTCAGTCGTCTGTCTCCACTTCATTTGTTTTCTTTCCTGGTTAAAAAGTGGGGTTTTCTTATGTGACTGATCAATTAAGTTGAGTGATTTTCAGGTCTCGAATGAGTGGGTCCTCTGCCGAGTGTCCGAGACAAACTGCAGTTCTCAAGGAAGCTGCTGTGATGAAGAATCAGAGCTTTCATGCCTGGATGAAGTCTTCTTGTCACTGGATGATCTCGACGAAATAAGTTTGCCTAATTAGAATCTTCTTCTTCTTGATCATCATCATCATCATCAAAGTCTTGTCCTAACTATGTTGAGGTCGATAATATAAATTATGTTTCTTAGTTCCAATCTATCTTGAATCAAAATTCTCAGATAGATTGCACTTAAGCCCAATTAGATTAGAGGGGAAAAAAAAGGCTAAGGCCTGGACTTGTAATTATATATGTACTTCCTTCTCCTTTTGAAGTGTAACATTTCTATTCCTGTGTTATTATTGTTAGTAACAGTTGATCATGTTGAGCAGAAGAAGAAGATTATTGATATACTGCTTTCAAAGTTTAGGTAATTAATGGTGTCTTTGCCTTTTGTGTTTTTCTTGTGATTTTATGGAGATTGATGGGGTGAAGCACGTGTATGGATGATTGGAGGGGAAGGATAACGTGGAGAGGGTGGAGCCCAAACAGCACTGTATGCTGCCTTTGGGCATTTGCATTGGCTTTGCTTTCTTTCCCTTTTGTTTTGGTTTTTCCTCTTTTGATGGTCTTTAGTGCAGTCTCATTGTGTCACAATGCACGGGACTTATCTTTTTTATTTCATGGGTGGTAGCTTATGCAAGCATTGCATCATGTATGTGTCACAGGAAGAAGACAATGGCAATGGGTGTGGGGGAGGCCCCATAGAAACATATTCGGTGCTGGTCACTTAATATTTTTTTTTCCTTGTAGAAATGGCCCTAGCTCACTCAATTTGAAGGTGGGCATAACTTTGGTTTAGTTAAGATTTTCTTGGACTTTTAATCCGGCGGTGATTATTGTTTAAATTAGCACTAAATTAAGGTGAGTACTGATTCATGGAGGGTTAGTGAGTATGATGCGATTGGAATTACCGAGGAATGTCCCACACAATAGTCAAAAGACCAAATCCGTAAAAGATACCCCTTAGCAAGACATTCTATTATTAAATAAGATCTTAATTGAATTATGGTTACGCCTGTTGTCAGATTATATCTTGTAAAAATGCTTAATTAGAATAAGAGAGGGAAAAAAAAGGTGATCAAATCGCGTGTTTTTCACCAGCTGATCAATGTAAAGGTCCACTTAATTAAGTTTGATTTAATTTACTTAATTATAGATCAAAGTGGGATATGATTTTTTACAGTTTGAGTTTCAAATGTAGGCCCCACTAACAAATTTATACCTCAAAGAATCTGGACTTGGAGTAATGATCAACTAATACACATTTTACGCACACATGCACACTAATTTTGACCGACTAAGCAACATAATCCAAAAGGCCCTTCTATTCCCTCCCACCTTTGAATGGCCCACCAGATTCAATTTTAAGCCGTGCTATTGTCTTTTAGCCCCCCGCCCGCCCACACCCCCCCCCCCCCCCCCACTAATGATTTGGAAATGCACCCTTGTTCTATTTAAACCCCTGCACTGATCCATTGGGACTTGTTGGAGGCCATTAGTGAGCCCCATGGGTCACTCCACCCATGATCTCCATTGGCAACATCACCCAAGAAACAAAAGATAAGGTGGAAGTAGGACAATTATTGTATGATGTCTGCCCACTGTTACTGTAGTTGAAGTCCAATGGAGAGAGAAAGGGAGACATTTGGAAGGAAGGGTTGAGAATGGCATTAGGGAGAAGATAAGACATTAGACAGAAGCCAAACCAACCCTATAGGCTTTGACAAACTAAAAACCCTACCTTAGCAACCATGATTACTTGTGATTGTAAGACAGGAGCTCATGAGTAGATCATACATCAAGTCCATGAGGCTTTTGTACAGATGTCTCTCTAGAGACATCATGGATGGGACCCTTTATGATTAATGTAACCTTGTCACAGTGCTCACTACTAGTCTTTTAAAATGGATTAGTACAAGCCCAAATTTTAATCATTCTAACTGTTACTTGTTATTGGATTGAAATTTTAAATCTTAATTATAAAAGAAATGATATCTTCAAAAACTGTTAATTAAACTTTAGAGCCATGGGTCAAGGGATTATGATGAGTTAACAAAGCTAATTGAAACTTGGCATAGGTCCCATTTAGATCTTTTAATCCCCCACCTATTTAATGATTGACATGGCCCTAGGTAAGATCCATAAGGAAGTCCGCATGGACAGCTACACAAAGTGTCTGAACCTGATTAAAGTCCATATATATAGGGCCATGTTATACTAAGAGGTACCTCTCATGGTTTTCATGAGAGATAAAAATATAAGTTTCTTGTAGGGCCTACTTGGATGTGCACCAATCATGGAAGGATAGTATGATGGAAAGTTTTCGTTGTAGATGTGCTTTTGGGTAAAAATATATAATCTAAATTAGATCATTACAACCAATGGCAGACCCATGATTTTTATGTAGGTGGGGCGAACGATGGTCAATTGAAAAGGTCAAAATCAATGCCAACTATCAATATTCTCCACTTATTACATGGTTTAAACATATGATTATTTATTTTTTATTTTTCAAACTAAGTATAAAGAACTCATAGCCTAATAGTAACACTCAATTCCTACATAATTTTTTTAATTACAAAAGTCTTTTTCTCAAGAAATTAGTCTTTTATTTAAATTAGTGGGATGGAAATTAAATTAGCTACCGCACTACAACAATAATAAAGAACTCATAGAGAACTCCAAAGAAGTAAAATTATCATAATACAAAAATAATACCTTTTTTTATTGTTTCCTAAAGCTCCTAAGAGTTCCTCTATCATAGGATATCCAAATGAGACCAACATAACTATAAACATCGATCATATCGTGATTCAAGAAAAAAAAATTCAAGAAAATTTAATAAGAAAGCAACTAAAATTCAAGACCCAGCATATAAACCAAACAAAATCCAAGGCATGATGTTTTGAAAAAAAAAATGGAGTATTGGGTCATTCTAATTGAGAAGAAACAAAAAAATATCAAAATATAAATTACAAAAAAAGCAAAGAAGCCAAAATTAAGAAATACAAAAAATATATCAATCATACATCAAACCCTATATATATTAACACAAACACAATATTAGGAAAATTATAAAATAAGAAAAAAATTCATTAACATTATACCAACCAAATACCTTAATGGCAAGAATGAGTTATATAACCAAAACGCAACCAAAGTACCAAAACAACTTGCATATGAATGCGTGGTTTCGTTGTATGTGGTGTGAGTGTGTAAAATAGAATAACTTTATTTGTGTGTAGAAAGACTGGCATATATTTTTAAGAAGAAAAATAGAAATCAGAGATTCAATTCATTGAATCTATGTGCAAGAAAGCATTTTGTCCCCATCTATTTTATTTAAAGGTAGAAATCTTATTACTATATCTTATTTGTATAGAGAGAGTAGTGTTGTTAGTGAATCCAGGTGAGGAGGAAGAAAGAAAAGAGAAAATCATAGAAGAAAAAAGAGATTGAGGGAGAGAGGGTAGACCCTTGTGTCGTGCTATTATGTATAAGTGAGATTGCTTGAGCCTGAAGTGGAAAAAGGAGAACGATTGAGTAGAGGGTTGTAAGATTTTCCGTTTGGGAGATCTTTGAGACCGAGAGCAAAAGATTATTGATTTTTCAAACCTAGGTTGGGGCAACGAGTTTATTAAAATAGGGCATGGGCAAACTTTTAGGCCCTTTTGGGTCGCCCCAGGTTCCTTTAACATAGGTCCACCCCTGATTACAACCATTGACTTAGGGGTGCCTTCAAGTCTTAGGGTTTCTTAAGTAATATTTTTCATAAAACTCAATCGAACAATGAGTATAACTTTGATTAGTGTCACATTACAGTAAGTGTCGATTCAAAAAAACCCAAATGGATAGAGAAAGAAAAAACTATCAAAGTGACCTACAAATAGATGAAATATATAATGAAATAGCTAAGGCTATGTTGTTTAATTAAATCCCTAGGATTTTTAAGCAAAATCTTTATTAGAGAAGCGCTACAATGGAAAATTTAAGGTAAATATCCACAAGGGTTTATAGATAATCTCAAATAGAAAATTATTATCCACCGTGCTCTAAAATTAAATTCCAAATAGGTGATAGTTTCGTATTTGTCTCAACCTTTAAAAATTACATCCTTCACTCTTCATCTCATCACTATAATACTCCTTCAAGATCTCCCTCTCTTTACAATGACTTCCTAGGATTACAATATGGAAACTGGCAAATCGGGCCAAAGAATATCCAAACTGTTTTAACTTGTTGATCATGGTAAAAATCAAAGACAGGATAGATGTTAAGGTTCACATCATATAAATGTATGGCATGTGATGAAGTCAATAGTTACTGCTAAAGTGGCCACCACTCGTGTGAGATTCTGACCTTTGGAGATGACTGCCCGACTGGATTTCATCAATCAAATGTCAAGATCAGACAACATTGTGTTTTCCTTAACATGTATGTCAATGTGAGATTGCATGACATGTGAGAAATGCTTCTACGCATGCATGCGCGTCACACTCACACAAAAATACAAAGACTGTTGATGTGTGGATATAATATTGCGATGTTAACACACAGAAGCAAGCATGCACATGAGGACAAGGGGTGCATTGTTGTTGGTTGGGAATCAATCTGGTTCAGTTTCCAAGAAGGCTTAATTATCTGTCAATGGGCGTAATTGGTTACGTAAAAAGGCAAAAACATCTGGTACAACCCATCCAAAGCCATGATTCATCTTCTGTTTGTTCCATGTAAATGAGTTCCTATCTAACAGTGGTTAAAATCTATGAAATAGAAGTTAATATCCTAAAGTAACCACTGAATAATCTCCTCTTTAATCGAAAGTGAAAAGCAGATATTGAAAATAAATCACGTTCATTACCCCAGTAATTTAAATCCTACAAAAGTCAATGTCTCATCTACAGACCCCATTGAGCTACCACTTATCCCAAAACGAGGAAAGCATTCGAGCATCACTCTACCACGGATGTACACGAGGATTGTACCAAGGACCTAACAATTCCTAGAGGAGACTCGAACCTCAAACCTTAACAGGCTATGATACCAATTGTGGGATCTCATATCTTATTTTGCTACCACTTATCCCAAAATCAATTGGTGATAAGAAACGGCACAACAATGGTTTTGCTGTATATTTATTGTATTATGAAAGCATTCGAGCATCACTCCAACACGAGTGCACACAAGGGTTATATAAGGACCTAACTATATTGTCAAACCATTATTTGTTAAGAAAATGTTACCCACGAAAATGAATTCTATTCATACGATGGTGGAATCCTTTCCGTAATTTATGCTATGCTAAATTCTTAGGACTTTCTACCAAATTCATATGGGAGCAATGAAAGTTTTGACTGGTTTAGATTTTTGAAGGCAGCAGCCCCCTGTGATGAATTTACAAAGCTAACCTCAGAAGGTAAGGAGAATTCCTATAACAGGAAGAACAACCATACACAATATAAGATCATGCTGATGTCATATGAGATGATCAGAGTCACGAGAGTCTCATGGTTGGGTGCCTGTTGTCATGGTATCATTCCTAAAAGGAGAAGAAGGAAAAAGATAAAACTCATAAGAGATTCCTGAATTTAAAAAAAGGGAGGCCACATTGACAAATACACACATCATTTTCATCTACCATGCTTATAATAATACTATTTACACCCTTTGCTTAATAAGCTCGTAACCACTGAGTTCTCATCATCTTCTCCATCCAATAAAAAAAAAAAGAACAGGAGATTGGAAGCTGACATGTACAGTAAAGCTAACCCCTTTTGAAAAGGAGGGGGTTGGGTACACATGCACTTGGGTTTGTGAGTGAGATGCCAACCTTATTTAAATAGATGAGATGGTGCGGTTAGGCCTTGCTTGAGCCTAGGAAATGATATTGTAAGTGATATGATTGCACAGGACGTGCCCATGGCCCTATCTCAACTTGTTCTCAAAGCTTAGTTTGACATGGGCACTGGGCACAAAAGGGAACTAGAGAATGAGACACTACTTTTCTACTCATCTTATGATGACTCTAATGTGGCCTAAAAGAGGAATTAGATGATTTGGAGCACCAAACTGTCGCTTTTGAGCCAAGCTAGTTCTGCTTTGATCCATGCAGTTATACATCTTGGAGAGTCAACTGCAACTCATAAAAGAAGTTCCAGCCTTTATGAGAAAGAACCATCAATATTCTATGGGTACATTGTATATTGCTTGCAATTGCATGACATGGTATTAAATTCCGATGATGCCTTAGGTGTCACTAAGAACTCACCCAAGTGCATGCTAACTCATTTTGAGTTAAATGTTGGCTCACCTGAGTCTTATGTGACTCAGCCAAGTCACAGACTGACTCAGTAAGCGCTGGCACTATAATGACTCAAATCAGAATTTAATATCTGTTATCATCTTCGTAATCACTATCTGATTTTGTCCCCTCACCAAAAAAAAAACCATCATGCCACTCCATTGTGGGAGGGAATGTGTTACTCCAGGTGATGTAAATCATGCACATGACCCATGTGTGCAGGGCCAAGGATGATCTAGATCAATATTCATCTGTTGGTCACACTAACTGCACGTACCATCCTTTCGATATTTAGGCTGCAAAGGGACCACAGAGGTGGGGGAATGGTCACCAAAAAGGTCAAGTCCACTGAAAATACTTGATTGGTGTAAGCGAGAATAACTAGTCAAGAATTTTCCAAAAAACGACTTGCCTTGGCCAAGATGACTCGTCTGAATCAGATTTCAAGCCATGCAGTGTTAAATCTTTGATGATAATGCAACTCAGTTTAAATTCGTTCAAGCGGCATGCTAAACTAGGTTACTAAAGATTTTATTGATCTGGGCTTATACTCAAGTTCGGCTTTGAGTTGTCTTTTGTACAATGCTGTTTGTCCTATGGGCGTGTAATGGGCTCAAACGCACTTTATATTAAGGATGCATTTGTATGATGAGATGATAACGTGATAGAGAAGAAAATTATTCTAGCCCACCAATCCGATGTTTGGTACAACACATTTTCTTCACGGAAAAGGTAAAAAATAAACTAATTTTAATTTTTCTAGATAGAAGGGATTTTGATTTTCTATTTTAAGGGTAAGGATTATGCAGGATTCCTCTCCCATGGAAACAGAAATCCACAGAGAGCGAAAACATCTCATTCTGCACCAAAGAAGTCCCAAAGGCTAGTGTGTATTTTGTATCCTGGGTAACAGAAGAAAGATGACTACCATCATAAGGGTTCTTGTCCAAAGGTTAGTTTTAGGTGTTAATCACAGTATCCCACCACAGCACATTCAAGAATCAATAGTAAGCTCAAAACAATTAATACTGACACCGAACAGAAAAGAAAAAGGGTTCAATTAAGCAAAAGAAGTTCTACATTGCAAATGAATCTTCCCAAGGCCAGAATTACTTAACGAGTAGGTGTTGCTCCATGTCAGTGGGCAAGAATCAAGTGTACAATGTTGAGATCATCCATATCCCATCCAAGCTCAGTCATAAAAAATATATATTTCTCAGTAAATAAATAAAAGAAGGAATGTTCAAAAGGTGGAACAGCATTTACATCAGCATGTACTGAAATACAATTGCCATAGAAGGATTACAAGGATGAGGCAGACTCAGATTCCTCTCTTACAGCATCTCTTACTGCATTTAAGAGTGAAGGCATCAACCTCTGATTGGTGACAACAATGCCCTTTTCAAGATCCAAGTATCTACCCTTTGAGAAATCTAAAGCATTCCCAGCAGCATCAGCCACTACACCGCCAGCTTCTGAAATCCATCAACACCAATTAGTCTGGGAAGGTAAGAACAAGGGCTATTAATATCGCTAGGAACAACTTAATTTTGCACACTCTAGATATGCAAACAGGGGGCAGCAACCCCATCATATACCAATGTCTTTGGCAGCGGAACTGTGTGCAACACAGCTGCTCTCTTTAGAAGGAGCTCCAAATGGAGAAAATCTAGTTATAGATCACAGTAACTCTCTTTATCAAGAAACTTTAAGGATGTCAAAACCTACTGTCAACCTACATGAATCTCCTCCAAAAAGAAAAAAGCACTGATGAATCTCTTCAAAAAAGTAGAAGACAAACCACCATGTATGGTGAGAAACACAAGACACCTCAGTGGTTAAGGGTGTCTCATCTAAGCCACCCAAGGATCGGTCCCTGGACAGGGATGGTTATCACAAGAATACTCTACCACTCATCCCAAAAGAAAAAAGAAAAAAACATTTATGGTGGAAAAGGCAGTCTTAAGATGGTGCTTAGTTGTGCTTAAATTGATTTGCATTAGCAGAAGACCTACATAGTTGACTGCAACATCCATTTTTCCTACTTGGATTGATTGATTACATGGCTTATCAGCATGCCTGTATACATGTTATTCTTATGAGAACAAGTGAAAATGACTAACAGGGATTGTGTCTATTGAACAGAAACAGTTTTCTCAAAATAAAAGAATAATGAAAAGGTATTAACCAACAAGCTTTCTCATCATTATTAAACTAGCCAATCCAAGCTCCTACATGCTAGCGTCTTGCATCCCCTTTTGGGGATAACATAAGGTGGAAAAAAGTAATAATATATTTATACATATGTATAAATAATATTTAGATATGTATAATATTTACCTGTGACCACAATGAAACCAGCTGCATGGTCCCATATCTTTTCACGGTATCCTTGATGAGGAAAGCGTAAATATATAGCTCCATCTCCTCTTGCCAGTGCCCCATATTTTGCTTGGCTATCTATTCGAACTGGTGGTGCTTGAACTCCAAGTTTCTATATTGAAAGAACAAAAGGAGATAATGGTTTCTAATTCTAAACAATATCAGATGAAATATAAAATGCTCAACCAAATTAAACAGCCCTAATCTTTTGTCCAGCAAAACGTACATGCGAGCCCAATATTAATGATCAAGGCTGTTGAACCCATAGGAGCCAGCCTGAATAAGTTGGGCCCAAAAATCTCCCTCATCAGGAAATCTTATCCATACAATTAAATTTCTCTTTTCAAATGTGGAACACAGACTAAATCATCCATTTGCAGGCATATGAGCTGCAGGTAAGATTCAACTGATTGAGAGATTTTGGGGTATGGCCAACAGATGAATGGCTTCTTAAATCATAGAAAGGTAGCTCCACATTACAACCTTTTTGAGCATCGAGAATGTGTATGAATGATACCTTTGCTATGGAGCTTGACAAACCATGCAAGGAGTGTGCTGCTTCAAATGATTCAAAGAACGATGCCTCTGCAGGATTTTCAATAGTACTAACATGTACCTGGAGGGATTCAACACAACTAAGAACCATCAGATATATGCATCAAATGTCCCTCATAGTAGTGTCAAGTGTGTATGAACTGAATTAAGCACCAATAATGTATAAATATCAACCTTCATGGGTGAAGAACCATGCAAAAGCTGCATATCTGTTCCAGCACCAATTCTAGCAGAAAATAGACATCCAACTTGGGTTTGTACAGAATCCTGATGGGGGTGACCAATGGGTGCCAGAGGAAGATTCGGACAGGCTAGGACACCCAATACAACTCTTCCTTCATCCAGCAATGCTAATGCTATAGCGTATTGATCTCCTCTTACGAACCTAGAACCCGGCCTCATGCATGTAAGCAAAACCAACAAAGGGAGCAATTTCTCCCATCCAACGACATAAATGAAGTGTATGCTAAGAAAAGTCAGTAAAACCAATACCAAGGAAACCACTCATGTAAACAGCGGCATTAGTTTATGATCTTTATCAGAATTATTTACAGAAAGTTTTCTCTTAAATAAAGTTCTAATTTCCAAGGCAAATACTTTCCTGCTCCAGAGCAAAATGAGGACATACTTGGCTGCTCTAGAGCAAAAAGAGCACATACTTTTCTTTGGTGAGAGGACATAGTGCTAAATAGGATGAGTTGAAAATAGAATTACAAAGCTCACCCGGATAGAAGGAATGAGGCTTCCATCATGATGATGTATGTCCATTTTGAAAGCTAAAAGAAATATAGGAATATAGTTAATTATGCTAGTTCACCACACTAAAGCCAATTTATCAGTGTCCTAAAGACATCAAGAACAAGTCCAACAACACAGGGACAGGGGAGGAAGATTTCCCCAATTTCCATTAACTTAAACAAGAAAAGATTTAACAAGACCAGTTGGATCTCTCTGATTCAAAGGCTAGCTAATAAGTATTTTAACCAGCACTTACATGAAGGACAGGCTAGATAAGATGAACTGATGCTAATAGTAAGAAATTTATATGGTAATTATAGCAAAAAACAAATGTAGATGTTTCTCCACAGCTTAAATTAGAATATACTGCTCATTATGTAACATTCAGGTTTTAATTACCAAGCTCACCCTTTAGTTCCATCGATGGGATCTAAAACCCAATGTCGGCCATGGGGACCCCCTTCAGATTTGCCAGTGTCTATTGCAGCAAGCACATCATCTTCTGAGAGGGGAGATTTACTGTATGTGGCATCACTAGAGAGAGTATCATTTACAAGCTCTGTGATGCGTTTTAATGTTTCTTGCGATTCATTCTTGCGTAGGTCTCCAGAATCCTACAGAAGCAATCAAAACAGTAAAACTACTCCAAGATGTGCCTATGGAGAGAAACTGCTGCTGCAATATGCCACAATCAACAATAATAAATGATCAAACTTACCTCCTCAGCCACCAATGAAAAGGATCCAAAAGGAAGCTCCCTCTGCAGAACAAGGCTAACCACTGCCTGTGAGCCTGAGAATCAAAGACAAAATTACTGGGAGGTTACTAGCTCACAATTTGCTAAACATGTAATCAACATGCCAGTCTTTGAAAGCTGAATTGCTTGCTGAAATAATATCAATTTAGATTCCATTAATGAAGCCTCACCTTTATTTCTGAAATTTTAGCTATTTTTAGGAATAATTACTTGGAATTCATAGAAATTAATTCATCTGCATTCTTATGCAAACAAACAGCCCTAAGATAAATATTTCTGAAGCTTTTGCAAATTGAAGAGCAAGTAAAAAAAAAAAAATTGAACGTTATCAACTGCATGTGGAACTGATGCAGGTCTGGAGTCTAAAATGACGATATCAAAATTTTATCCGCAATGCAGCCCCTATCTTATTATGTTTTTATATTGCCCATAAAGAATGAAATTTGGATTAGGTTATGTAAAAAAACCCTCCAAACCTATGTTTTATGTTCCAATCCAAGACTACATAAAGAAATCATATACGAAAAAAGATCAAAACTTAATTGAAAGGTCCTCCCTTCTCTTTAATAGCCAAAAGTCCCAATAGCAGGATTCAAGAATTAACTATAACTCACTTTGTAGTGCCTTCTATAATTGGCACAATTTGAAAATCATTGTCATACAGAGAATCATACACATTATTTAGGACTCAACAGACTAGATCATGGTGCATAATATTTATCACTTGATACCTGAAAGTAGATCTCTGGTAATAGAAATAGTAATTAAATATATGAGCATCAATTTCCCTGGTGTCAGAGAAAGCTCCTCATTGAGTTCAGAAAGCCGTACAAATGCCCTTTCTCTTTATCTTTTTCTTTTTCTTTTCCTTTTTTTCTTCTCTCTTTTAGAGATAACAGAGAATTGTGTGTATGTATTTATAGGAAAAGAGAATTCAGAATTCACAATCGCAGGCAAACTCAGAAAGAGACTGAGACAAACCCACAGAAAATAAATTACAACAAAACCACCAGCTATGCTGAAATTAGGAAATAGTCCACCAATGGATCCTCCCTATCAGCCTCTGCTTTTGCCTAAGCATCAGCCTGAGAATTTTGCTCCCTCCTCACTTGTGTTGCACTTTTATGAGGGCTGCTAAAGACTTAATTTCACTTAACATGTAGAAGAAGCAGCATCCCTATTAGATCTGCCACTCATGCATGATATTCCATTTATGAGCAATTGACCACCACCCAAGCATAATATTCCATTTAATGAATTGTCTATGTTGTATTCCACTAGAATTTCTTCAACAACTTGTCCTTTTTTCCTGTGGACTAAAATAAACTGCATAAATGAAAAGGACTACCCATTATGTAAGATGCAACATTAGTCAAAATAGCCTAGGTTCTTGCATAAATAAATTAAAAAAAAAATAATTTGATGTCTCAAAAGTCAAAAGCTTCCAAGTTTTCGGCCCTGTACCATGAGAGAGAGCAAAATGGGAGCTATGCAAACTAATCCAGTTTGAAAGCAGTCATCTCAATGTAAAGCTATTCTGAACCATTTAACTAGTAATAAATTTGGGCTTTATTCTTTCTCCTAGAAAGTTACGAATCATACATCAAAAAATAATGCTACAAGTACTTATAGGAACACCAGCAATGACATTTATCACCATATTTACAGCATTATCAGATGAATTTATAATGAATTTGATGACATTACCATAGTCGGCTACGGTGACTGGACTTTTATCAGACTTCGATTGTACATCTGATTGCAAAAGTGCCTTTTGAACAGTCTGAAGAAACAAGCATCCATTAATCCACATTATCATCATTACTGTCCACAATTACACAAGTGAAAAGGTAACAATAACAATAATAACAACAACAACAACATATGCTAAAGATCATAAGTAATAAATTTGGGGCACTGAATTACCAAAGGTACTTTCAATAAAGTTAAAGATGCAAAGAGTTGGGGCTCTTATTCACTTTCTTCCATTGATTCCACAGATGATTTGTTCTAATTTTGGTCCATTTGAGGTTGCACCCATGGTTTCCCCGTTCGCTTTAATTAAAACAACAATTTTGTAGAACAAGTGCCATCCTATTTCTAGACTAGGGAGTCATCAAATTCAGTTGGTAACCAAAATGTGTCAAAAGGCCTCATCAATATTTCGGCATCAAAGATTCAAACTAAGCAATTTTATTGGCTATTCGACAGGCATTATGAATAGCTGAACCAGCACATGGTGCAGTGGTAACGCCTACACCCTTTATGGAAGGGGTCAAGATCAAATCTCTGGGGGCCAAAAAGCTTTTTAGGTCATCTAGGTAATCTTTGATTCATCAAATACAATTTTCTTCTGTACTAGGAGAAATGCTAACCATTTGATAGATTTTTTTAACTAAAACAGGTGTTTAGGAGGAAGCAACAAATAAGGGTTTCATACTTCTATCTAATAGTTTATTACATTAAATAGTGAAGAATGAATTCATGGAATGAAGGGCCAATATGTTTCTTCGGAATTGAATGCCTAGGAACTCATGGTAAGATGGGTTCCAAATTCACATGAAGCAACATCAATGAGGCGAGAAGAGAACGATGTAAGGTCATGATGCAGACCGGAACCCCAACTTTACTAGAACTGCTTTACTAGGTTGATCGCCAGGTATTCATTTACCACCAAAAGGGAGAATCCGTTTACCACCATTTGTGCATCTTCACCTTTTGTTTCCCCAATTTCAACTACTTTTGACATGAACACATATCTTACAATCCTAGCAAAATCAAATTCAATTTCATGCAAACAAACAGACCCAAAGACTACATTTTTCTTTCATCCCATAAATCATTTGCATTGTTCAGTTAATTCAAAATCCTGCTTCCTATAGTTAATAAAGTTAAATCTTCTCGCTAAAGGCCACTTCTTTAGGGTTTTTAGCTCTTGTATCTACAAGAAGTTTCATTCAATTCTTCGTCCCTAAATCCAGACACACCAGAAACAATCTCCTTCTTCTTCATCAATCCAAACCAGGAATGATTTACAATGAATACCTATTGAAAGATAAGGAAAGCAAGAATGATTTGAATTAGGGTTTTTGAATTTGCCTGACAGAGACGAGCGGCGAGTGAAGCGGCTTTCTTGGCGACGTCGAGCTCTCTCTCGTATGCCATTGAAGCAGCAGCAGTAAATGCGCTCCTTTGATTCGAAGAAGAAGAAGAAGAAGAAGAAGAAGAATAAGATATTGAGATGCGTACAGTCCTAGAGGAAATGAAGAAGAAGCTGCGTTTCGTCTTCGATTGCAGTACAGATGAGATGAGTTTGACGGGAGAAAGTGAATTTATTGACACGGGCGAGGCCACGCACATTGCCATGTTTTTTCCCTTTGTGTGTACGGGGATGGGATATTTGAGAGATATTTGAGTGTTGAGAAGGTTAAGAAACTAAAAAATATATATTTGTAAAAACTTTTTGGACAGAATCTTGGACAATTCTTATGATATGATTTCAATATCATAAAAGTTTGTCCAAGTAGTATTACTCAGAAACTAATTACAACAAGCGTGTGCAATTGGGATTACATGAATCATGAGTACTAAAAAAAAAAAGTGGAAGGTGGAACTCATAATATGGTCCAATTATTGAAATTTAAACGGCTCAAAATAAATATCGAAATAGCAATTAATTCATGAAGGATAAAATTTAGATTGATGTAAATTTTTAAGGCCTATTTCTTTACAGAATTTATGACTAGAATTTGAGAGGTTGGAGATTTTTTTAGACATTATATGACATCTTGTACCCTGGCATTTGAAATGCCGTATTTCTTTCATTAAAGTTTCACTCTTTATACCATTTTGTTGGAATTTCAAATCCTCCGTAAAAAAGAAGGAATTGGAATTCCACCTAAGGAGTCAACTTTTGGAGAATTAGAAATTCTTTCGGACATGAATTCTTAAGATTCTGATAAAGAAATGGGATTAAAGATACGACGGATGTATGTACTTATTTATTTTGAACGGGCGGATCTTAAGAAATGGGCACGACAACATTAATTTTCTTTTTAACTTAGGATTTCTCTACTGTAAAGCATTAGGAGATTTGTTTTGATTGAGAGAACTGTTTGCCGAGATTCACAAATGTAAGCCTTTCTTTCAAGGTTTTCTTTTTTTATCTTTCTCTGGAAATTCTCCCTAATCTAGGGCATATCAACATCTTTTGCTTCCATTTTATGTAATTTGATTAAATGGAGATGATGATCTATACAGAGGAGGAAGATATTGAGATAGATGGGTTGTCGTGTTACAAATAATTGAGTGCTTGGGATTGATTGCAGTGGATTGAAGGCCCTTACATTCCACCTCTTTAATAGATTCTCCAATCAAGATACTTTCAGCTCATTTTTTAAAATCTGTTTTTCCCCTTTGAAAAGGGTCAAATGTGGCATGTTTTATATACCTTTATTAACATTAATTCATTTTAACTATAAAAATATTATTGATTTTTGCTTATTAATTGCATCATACCAGGAGCATGGACCAGAAAAGATAAGATTGTGCATCTTCAATTCCCACTCTCTTTATAAGTTTCATATTACAAATATGAGCAAGGCTCTTCTAAGCTCGAGCTTAGGATAAAATTTAATAAGCTTATGCTTGTAGGGCCCACCTTTTATCCATCCAAATGGACCAAAAACATAACCCTCCTAAATTGCACATGTCCACCAACTTTCAGTCAAATTCGAATTTACTGGACCGTTGGACTATTGACCATTAAACTTTCTAATTTCATACATCACACAGCACAAAACACAAGAAGAAATGAATGCAGCTTATACAGGTGGCAAATGTGAATTGGGTGAAATAGTGTTTCCCTGTTTAGCCAAACAGCGGATCCGCACTCACAAAAGTGTCTCTTTGGCTTCATTTGGATGTAATTTAGAAAATTACTGTGTAGTCAGACATTGAACATATATAGATGTTTTCTAGAGTGCATCTTTGCATTTATATTTTTACGTTAACCTTCTTTCATCAAGTACCCAATTGGTAATAACAACTCCCTCTCTACAAGAAACTACTTATCTAAATTATTCTTCATCATAAGTTCTAATAAGTTCTACTTATCTATATTATTTTTCATAGGAGATTTTTAGCATTGAAGAAAAACCCTTCATGCATGATAATTATCGTTGATGACATGTGAAATCAGAGTTCATATAATAGATGGTTAATTCCTCAAGTGTAACATGAGTTTTACCAAGAAAAGAAAAAAAAGCAAACTAAGAATTACACCTGAGTTTTTTCGGGAAAAAATTAAGTAAACTAACAAAAATATGAAATTTCGCATAATATCATAAAGCAAAGAAAAATTAATACCAATTGTATAGAAATTACAAATACAACAATTAATTTCGCTACTTCTCGGCATTAATATTTTGGAGAGATATAAAGGCTGTTGTACAAACTAGCAAATGCATAACATATATATATATATATATATATATATAGATGGAAAACTCTTTCATCATGTGTTCTCATCTAGATATTTAATTAGAGATTTAGTGGCACCAATGTTTAAAATAAAATAAAAATAAAATAAAAAATTAACGATTTTATTTAGAAAACTCATGATAAAGGAGAATCCAAATTGTTAAGAGTCCCTTTGAATTTGAATTGATTAGACAGAGAGTCAAAATTTAGTTGATGCTTAAGCAATTTGTACACAAAATCGCCCTCGCTAAATATATAATAATAATTAGCATGTTTGAACATGTTTGGGTGAATGCCTAATTTTACTTTCTCCTTCATGCATTAATCCAAAACCCATGGCTCATGGCTAACTTTTTATTTATTTATTATGGTGTCTCAGAATACCATTTGTTGGGTTTTCTCTGTTTTGCAGCTATATCAACCATTATTTGTTAACAGGAATCATAAGGTTCTTGTTTGGACTAAATAAAAGGTCTTTTGTCCCTCTAGTCTGTATATGCATAAATCATAAACTCATCGGGCTTGGTGGGCCAACTATTAGTGTTCCTCAACTTAGGAAGACTCGACTCCGGTGAGCAAATAGCTTGGCAATCCTCATACTAATCAGTGTTAATGGGTTATATGTTAGAGCTTCTGATCCAAGTATCATGAATGTGTGTGAGAGAGAGAGAGAGACCCCTCCACTTGACAGGAAACTTATGATATCCACTGGCATCTGACTCTGTTCGACCGTCAAATTGATTGTTTGATAAAAAAAAAAGAAGTAATTAACTCAATCTTAATGCAAATCCGTTATGACGTTTTTTCATCAAACAGTAAATCCATTGGTGGAAAAGAAAAAAAAAAAAAAGAAAAAAAAAAAACTAGCATTGACATAAAATTTGAGGATACCCCAAGTACCCTGAGGGCGTTTATTTTGAATGGTTTGAATTTTGAAGGAGCCCTACTGTGGAGTGTCATTCCTTTAACTCAAGATTTCTCTAGGTTAAAGCCTCATATGATCTATCCATGAATCTGAACATACAATATGAATTGCAAATCTGAAGAGCATTTCCCTGTCTATGAAATTGTATGTTATTGCCAAATGATCATAAGCAAACCCAAATTTGTTTGTCCATCTATTTGCAAAGGTGAAGGATATTTTAGGCACCACTTATAGATCATTCTGAAATAAAACTAGAATAGGTAGGACACTTCATTGGAGATAAAATCACTGCAAACTTTATTAAATCAACTTCACAATTTATACAAGAAAAGAGAACAATAATAAGAGAAAACTTAGAATTCAAACTTCTAATCTTTCTATAAAATTTCTAACAACCTACTAATCTATTATCTCTTAGAGTTAATGAACCTAATATCTCTGAGATAGAAGAGGCTTGGGGCATTGGGGATACTTCACAACTTCTGAGTCTCTTGCCTAATATGCTTCTTGTGTTTAGTGATCCATGATTAGTCTTTCTTTGAGGCTTTACTTGTGAGCTGTGATTAATCTTTAATGGTTCTTGGTCAATGGATTTGGAATAAGAGAGTTGACAATCGATGAAATAAGGGTCTTGGATTGTGTTCCACCATGATTTGCATACAAGTCGTACAGAATTACGAAGATCTTCAGCTGGAATTAAGAGGAAGATATCGATGAGAATATCTTCTGGAAGACTTGTTATATCCTCATTTTTCTTATCTTCTGCAGCAAGACATTGTATATCCCTGATTTTATTTAACATCCTCTTATTTGTTCTTTTCTTTGGTGGAAAATAATCTGAATTATCCTCCTCCCATGTTGCGCAGCGCTTCTTTTCCATTTGTAAATTTACAGTTATCTTCTGAAGATGAGGCAATTCAACTAAACTGCCTTGCAGCAATGTCTTCTTCCTTGAGAGACTAACAAAAGAACTTGTTTTTGTATCCAAGATGAACAGAATTACCTCCTGCACAAATAAAATAATTTCTTTAGCTATTATGAATTAATGGAAACATACTAGAAACAAATTAGAACATAAAAACAATGACATAGAATGAGGGAAACTTGAGTGATGAATTTATAGTCATTGTGTTATTTCATTCAGACAATGAAGAGACTATGATTGATTAAAGACTTCCCATATGCACCTCCACTTCTAATTCTAACCCAAAAGTCCTAAAATGAATTACATTTGGATTTCTATGTTAGATAGTGTCAGTGACCTACAAGGTGCATAGCTTAAAAAAACATATCAGAAAGGAAGAAAGGCTACATTGTCTGTTGTAGATGCATTGCAAATAGAAAGTTACATTAGAAGGGGAAACTATCTAAGAGGATGCTTTATTCATGGGCCATCCATGATCCATGATGGGACAATTATATCAAATGCTCAGTTGGTTATGGTCTCAATCCCCAGTGAATACATGAGTAGAGTGTGATAGTTTAATTTCTTTCCTATTTGCCCTGTTCTATCAGGCCCTCCTTGGTGCATGACTATCAACAGAATGAAAGACAAGCAAAGGAGGCACCACAATGAAAAGAAACTGTAAGAATCCAAAGTATGAAGCCAAATAAATTGATTCTATTCTTCCTTTTAGATCCAGAAAGTAGTATAATAAAATTCAATGGTAACTAATTAGGAATAATAGCTAAAACTTGTTGAGATATCATCGCGAAAATAAATATAGACCCTGCTTATGTCTGTCCCCCTCAATGATGTATGATGTATGATATATGATGATAGTTTTTTGGCTCAAATTTTATAAGGTAAACACACTTAACAAGCCCCTCCTACTTCTGCTACTCCTACCATTCAAGAACCATTAACAGATTCTCACACAACCCATTACAGATCGTCCGGGCTGACCGCCCAGAGCCATGACCACAACCTGAACTCATGATGATAATCAGGAATTCTGAATTCTTGAATTGTTTAACTTAAACTCAATAGAACCGAAGGAAAACCCCGAAATTAATTGTTAGTTTGGTGTAAAATCCTGTTTCTAGCTGTGGGTTAATCGTTAGTTTCGCGGAAAACACTCTTTTATTTTTCTTTTTCTTTCTAGTGATTTTGATAAGGATTTCAGCAAAGGTTAGGAATGGATTGGAGTAGAGCTAACCTTGTGCGCCTGCAATGTTGATCTTTGGAATGGACTGCATAGATCTTTTCTTTCTTCTTTATTTCCTTGATAAAGCTATGCAATGCCAGAGAGTTTATTTGCTCATAAATAAAAAGGATTGGGTTACATAAATGAACTTCCTTGTTTGATTAGGTGTCCTTTTTACTTCCTAACTTGACTACGTTCCTAATGTAAACTAGAGAACAACAACTAATCATAACTTTCTATTTACACGAACCAAGTTTATTCATCCCTGCAATGTCTCCATCAACTTATCATTACTTGTTATTTACTTTTACCCACACCGACTCATGTCTAAGAAACACTCGGGCAGTTTCTAAGTTATTTTGCAAACATGTAAAAAGGGAGGCAATGGTTGGATCTTGGATGGATTGATCATTCTCTAGATCCCCTTTGATAAGTGGGCTTTGGTCCATGGGACCTACTTCTGTAATGTGTGGGGATGTTTCTATAGTATATTATGAATTTCATCAAGAGTTTTTTTTATGAAAAGGTGGCACTAGTGTAAGATCAGAGCCCTTCAATGTGATCACCATGAGAGGTTGCCCAATTGGTTGGGTACCCCACTTCTCATCTAACTACCTCGATTATTGGGTTCCTCTTCAAGAGAAGGAGGCTGCTTTCCGCATAGCTAGGACATGTTTCCCACTGCTGGGGTCTCATGAGTCCCAACCCCCTTGCTAGGTAACAAACAAAAAAAAAAAAAAATTTAACCACCGATCCAAGAATATGAATCAGACATGACTTCTCATGGGTGGGCCAAAGAATTTTAATCATAAAAGAGGTACAATGCGGAACCCGGGGTAGATCAATGGCAAAACACTTAAAAGCTATAAAGGTGACAATTAGGGATCGATCCCTAGTCTCTATGCTGAAAATATCACTCAACAACCACTTATCCAAATGGGGGAAAAAAAAAAAAAAAGAGAGAGAGAGATAGAGAAAAGGAGAAGAATATTATGAAGAACAATATCTATTGACCAGAAGAAATTTATGATCATTGTCACAACACTCACCTAAGTGCCCTTGACAAGAGTAGAAACTTGACCACACACAGTCACTCCCTACAGGGTGTGGAAGCGCAGCAAGACTCCAGTTTTCTTTTGGGCTTCAACTCATGCACTGCAATCCTTTCATCCACTAATCTTTTCAATCTCTCTTTTAATAGATTATTGGGAAAGCCCTCTCTATTTATAAGAACCACTTAGTCCTAACTAAAGTTTACCAAAAATTAGATTACTCATCCGGAGCATGCGGGAGCCTATCAAAGGGGAAAGTTGCCATTTATAAGGTTCTTATCCATAAACTAATTTGTGTGTGCTATAGATGCCCTGCAAATAGAAAGTTCTTATGAAAGTGGGAAACGTGCTAAGGATTAACAAGTCCCATGGTCCTTGGACCTTGATTGGACTGTAACCACCTTTTCCTTTTCCTTTGCTGGCATTTTTTTTTTTTTTTTTAGTGGGGTGGTGGGTTTGCTACACTCAGTTTTTTCACATTTTGTTGACTACCTTCTTACTGATTTAGGCTTCTGTAGGGTCCCACAAACTTGTCTCAGTGTTATTACTAAAAGAGTTAGGGCCCTTTTTGGTAACTCTAAAAATAAGCAATTATTAAATGATTTAGAACTTATTAAAATTTAGAGTGTTTGATAAAACTCTAATTATGATTTAAAATTAGAACTTATATTTAGAAATAAGTGTTTTTAAGCTCTTAAACATAAGCTGCTTTGAGTAGCTTTTTTTTTCTAAAGTCAATGTAAGTGTGAGTAGAATATAATTATCACAAGTATTTGTTAGTGCTATGATCTCTTGGTGCATACGAGTCCTTTAGACCGTCTTTCCTTTTTTTTTTTTTTCTTAAAAAGAAAAAAAAATGGTCCCTCTAATAAGCTCTTATTTAGATGGTTATCAAACACTCAATTATAAAATAAAAGCCTTTTTTTATAATTTTACTAAACAGTCTAATTATAAATTTGAACATAAAAATTAAACCTTTTATTTTAGACCTTAATTTAATTAGCTCTTATTAGATAGATTAGAGTTACCAAACTGGGCCTTAGCTAAATTAAGTGGGCTTCAATTTCCTTGATCTAGACCATTTATACCACAAGGCACAAGCCCCCACCCTACATCTGCACTTGTCCAATTTCATTCACTTTGGATCAATATACACCATTGGAGAGATTTATATGTAAAAGTATAGATTTCTAGATTAGTAATTAATCCAAGTTTTCTCAAGTTAATCTATCCGAAGATGGATATTATTTCGATTAAAATGAGATATGGCTAGATATCAATAGCTTAAATCAAGAAAAAGTGTGGCCCATGCAGGATAAATCAAACAAGTTCTAAACAACAGCCCTGTATATTGACTTCTTTTGTCCCTGGCTCTTGCTCGCTCTAGGGTTAATGTGTGTGAGTTCGAGTCCTTGTAGTAGCACTAGTAGTAATAATAATAATAAATTAACAAATTAATAATTCTTTCTATTGTAACCGTTTACTTGCTTTCAAAATTCATTATCAAAGAGATTTCCATCCCTTGAAAATAAGGGAAATGTAATCCCAAAAACCCAAACTCCCTTCTGAAATGCTAAATGGGATAGTAGCCATAACACAACATATTCAACTTAATTGATTGGGTTATTTCACTCCATTCTTTATGTCTCATGAAATTCTAAGTATCCATCAGCCTAATTTAATTGTATCACCACACATCTCTTGAATTTTTTTTCAATTTTCTTTTTCTTTTTCTTTTTTTTTTTTCTTTTTACGTATATTCTACATGTATTTTGGTGGATGTGAATCAGTTGCTTAGGTGATGATATAATCGAAAGCTTTCTTGCTCAATTCTACTAGAACTTGGTATATTGAGGGGGATGACCATGTAAATGGCTTCTTTTCCACTTGAGTTTGAATGAGAAAAAACACATTATCACTTTAGTAGATGCAAGTGAAATGCCATGCTTTGTTTTCTCTGAAATTGGTTTGGCATTGTTTTATTTTGGAAAATATGATTCTTGGGTGAAGGCTTCACCAAGCATCGGTTTCCATGTAAATGATTCCAACACTAGCATTCTTGTGACATGCATAAAATTGAATCACTAGTGCATTGTTTTTTGGGCCAATTTAAAACTCAAATCTAATTAATAAGAGCTAATTAAGTTACGGTCTAAAACAAAAACTCTAATTTTTTAAGTTCAAACTTACAATTGCTGTATTTGGTAAAATTACAAAACCAAACCCATACTTCATGAGGTAATAAGACCCCCTTAAAATATTTTACTTTATTGAAAAAATAAAAAAATAATAATATGAGTGTGGTCATATCTCTTATAAGAAAGTAAAGTGTTTATAACTAAAGAAATAATATGAAGCAAATGTATTTTTTCCTAAAAAAAAACCCTCACGGAAGTTTTGTGAAAGACTTTTTAATGATGGGCTCGAATTAAATCCCCCTTATTTCTCCTAAAAAAACCCACACGGTAGCTTTGTGAAAGCCTTTTTTAATGACGGGGTCGAATTAAATAACCCCGCCCCCCACAACCATTTATGTGAAGTTAAGTATTGAAAATCACGAACCACCCTTATTCGGCATCCCGAGATGCGAAGATGCTCATCCAACATACAAAATGCTCATTTTTCTCTCCATTTAAAATTTGGGAAATTATACAAAATGCTGCCTTTTTTTTTTCCAAGGGCCCACCTTGGTTTAATCCAATCCTTTCAAACACATTAATCCCAAAGTCCAAAATTTGATGGAATATTTTTTTTTGTTGTAGTGTGAAGGGGGACCCAACCCAACCCAACCCAACCCAAGCAAAACATTCATATTGGTTTTACCCGCCAACTACAAGAAGACTTTCATTTCATAAAGCCGGCAACGTTCTTCTTTCCCACGTTCCAATCCAAGCGAGCGACCCTCGTCTCTTCTCCCTTGTCTTTGCCCCTATTCATTCCGAATAATGAATATCCAATCGCATATACCCTCCACATATTCTCCAGAACAATTTCTTTTCTATTGCATTCAACAGAAACCTAAAGTGATTGATTGGTTCGAATGTCGCCTGCCTTCGATGATCGCTTTCCCAATCGCTTCCTCTCTAATCCCCCCCTTCAAACCCCATGTTTTCTTTTCATGATTCCTGCTTCTATAGACCCCCACATGCCCATATCTCTCCCCACACTTTAGACTTCAACACCCATTAGCTTCATCAATGGAATGCTACTCCAAGTCGCAATCGCTTGCCATCTTGGCCTTTGATGCAACCAGGGACATAAAGGAACATGAGCTTTGGCTGGCAATCAACAATATCAGGATGAGAGGTGACATTCTCGGCTGCGGCGATACGCTTCTCGTGCTCGGCATCTTGGGCAGCGTCCCACACCCGAGTGAGTGGTGGATGGGCTGAATTGAGGTTTTCTGTTCACTTGGTTTAATGAATGCAAGTTGCCTTTGAGATAGATATATATATATATATATATATATATAGTCTTTGATTCCCCATCTGGGTTTGAGAGATATAGTTGTTTTTCATCTCCATTAGGGATAATATGGGTGGGTCCATTTGTGAATTGATTGACTAATTTTAATATGACTTGAACGGTTGAACCCACCACTTTATGGTTACAATAGTGAGCCACTGACACTGTGCCATCAGCCACTGGAAGAAATTAATGTTGCTCATCGAAAAATTGGGTCATTTTCAGTCAAAATCGGGTGATACCCATTTGCAGTTTTTTGGATTTGTATTTGAATTTGTTGAGTGGAAGTCTGGGTTGGCCTCGATCAGAAGCTTCAGATTTCAATGAGTCTGTCATACTCATCTTGTAATGGAAGTGTTTTTATAGTTAACTACTGCTCTCAAAAGCAACAGTTTAGGTTCAACACCAGAATACATCATGAAGTAAACAAGTCTTTACCTTCACCAGCTCCAAACTCTGTAAATTTTTGGTCTATGTATCTACTTTTGAATTTAGACCACTTTATGTGCCCTATTTCTGTCCCATTCACCATATGAGACTATAGTTCCATTTTTTTAGCACGAAATTTTTTTTTTTTTTTTTTCACTTTTCTTGTAAATTTTAAGTGAAGGTTGTCTCACTTGAGATGAATAACCTCAGTAGGGTAATAATGTACTTAAAACATGAATAGAAATGTTACAAGAACATTCAACTCCTTTTTTTTTTTTTTTTCCTCTCATACTGATTATTGTCATCCTAACTAAACACTTGGCATTTTTTATGTAGTGGGATACCAGACTAAAGCCTGCATTGATTCAGTTTTTGGTACCAATGCTCGCGCCTTGGAAGAAGAAGTCTTGAAGAAAGTTGAAACATATATAAGCATGCTCCTTGAAAGTGCATCACGGTGTGGAGACGAAGGGGTAATGTGCTTTAAATGTGTTGTATATGGATGCCTACGTGATTTCTTTCTTTTTACATGTGTTCATGTTAAGAATTTTTCTTGGGGGATTCATGGACTATAGTCAGAAGCAGAGCCTCTAGTCTTCATTTTGAGCTTCCCTAGAAGCATATTTCAATTTCTGAGGGTTTTTTTTTTTTTTTTTGTGTGTGTGTGCCAGTTTTCCTTAGTGTTATAGTGAATCAAGTGGAAGCACGACCTTTTAAAGAGTGTTTCATTGTGACGGGTTGAAGCAAGTGTCTCTATTCTGGTCTTTGTTGGGATTGACCAATTGGTTCAATTTTCATCATTGGTCATATTCAGAGTTGTGATTACTTTCTAGATATTAATATGGGAAGTGACAAGTTTACAGTTTACAGTTGCCTCAGCCTATGGTACAGTTTTTGTTTTGGATTTTTTTTTATAACTTACAGTTACATTGTGTGTTAATCCCCCTAAAACTTGTTTTCAGATTGTCAAGTTCATCCAAATTGGTAAGTGCACATAGACCCCTGTAATTGCTCATGCTGCTTGTTGGAATCCATTTAGTACAGTGAGTACTGAATTAAAGATTCAACAGAACAAAGCAGTTCAATACTCATTTTCGTCTTCTGAAGTTCTTTGCTTCACATATTTATGCATCTTTTCTACATAACACAACCTTTGTGGTCAAGATAAAATCAGTTTCAAAGAATTACAAGGTGGCTTCATCTGTCAATGTGTTGAATCCCACATAGGTCCAATTATGATATTTTTAAAGAGCTGGTTTAGTTGAAGTATCAAATGATATGAAAGTTTAAGTGAACAAGTTGACTAACTTCAATGTCATTCATATAGGGCTTACCCTGCACAGTGCCTTCTTATAGTAGTGCATAATTTTGATATTTCTAACCATTACGAGCAAACACAGTGTCATCATTTGATGTAGTTATTGCACTTCTCATTGTCTTTTATGATGAGTATGTTTATGTTTCAAGATATTGCATGATAAAATATAAATAATGGTCAGGTTTGATCAGCTATGCTCATAGAATTTCCAGTTGCCAGCACAGTTCAGCTTGAGTCATATGACATAAGGCATGAATAAAGGTCAAACCACTACAAGGAGTAGGACGCTGTTGATGGAAGAGACCTCAATAGCTATAATTCCTTATATTGTATTTCTGAATTTGATTAGATAACCTTTGTTTGCATGTTGCATTTTTCATAAGCTCTAATGAACTTTTTTTTAACTGTGAACTAGATTGACATTGAAGTCAAAATTACTGCCGGAACTCCGCTGAAGAAAGTTATTTTGCAAGAGGTTATATCTTGCAAAGCAAGTTGGATTATTCTGGATAGGTGCATCTCTTTCCTATGTTTCTGATCTGCACAATATAATATTAGCTTGTTTGCTCACGTCTGGGTGAATTGACTAATTTTACATGGCTAGTTAACGAATGTGGATTTCTTGTTTTGATTCTCCTTCATCCATTAATCCAAAATATGTGGCTCATTGCTGAGTTTCTCTCTTCATTATGGTGCCTATGAATATCTTTTGTTGGGTTTTCTCAGTTCTACAGCTATATCAACCATTATCTGTTAAGAGGAATCACGAGGTTCTGATTTGCACTAAATAAAAAAAGTCTGCTGTTCCTGTATTCTGTACATGCAGAAACTATTTCCAAGATGTTGAGGTGATCAGTGGATGAAAGATGTATAAGAATCTCTCAGATTGGAGGATTGAAGATGTATAAGAATCTCTCAGATTGGAGGATCCTAACTCTTCATAACAATGGGTAGTTAAGAGTGGAATAGTAGTAGCAGTCCAAAAAAAAGGCCACAATATGAATAAATAGCTCCTTTTAATTTGGGAGATTTCTAGAATCATATATTGGGGGACCTGTGAAGTAAGTCTTAATGAACCATTCAATCCGTATTTGCATTCGTATTGATTAGATGGGTATGGCAGTTGAGACAAGATGTGCTCATTGTTGAAAAGAAAATTTTGATGGTCTAAAAGATATATAAAAAAAACCATGTACTTACTATTTAGCATTCATATCGTCATGGTTAAATCTATGCCAAAAAATATGAATTGAACTTGAAAAAACTGAAAATGACTTGATCCCATGGCCTTAGTAAACCCATCCATCACTCAGCATTTGTATGCCAGGATTAGGGATGATCGATTTCTCACACAATCGGGAGAAAAACAGGATAGTCCGATAGGATATCCTAAAGAGAGTACCCAATTCCCTAGTTTCACTTACCAATATATTCATTAGACCCATGCACCACACAAGATAGAGAAAAAACTCAATAAGATTTTTTGCTTGCACGACAAGCTTACATTATTAATAAGTGATTTTCTTTTACTAATACTCTTTATAAATATAACACAAATCAATCTTTAAGATTTCTCCTTTCTAATTACAAGGACTTGTCTGTTAAGTAAACTTAAAATTAAAAAAAAAAAAAGTAAATAGAAAGAGGGAGGGGAATAGAAAGGATTTGCTGGTCATCCATTCCAGCCTATGTTGGGCCCCTTTCACTTATGTGCTTCAATTATGCACATGTCTAATAGCACAATAAGTGAGGAGGGCCTACTAGTCTCATATGCTTATGGAAGCAGTCCCATTAATGGAGCAAGTCTGGCTGGTTAGTGGTTTTTTTCCTTGGCCTCCTAGTGTATCTCTTGGGCCAAAATGGGCCTGAAAGCTTGTCAGGTTTGGTGGGCTCAACCTACTAGTATTGGCTGCATCAGGGTTGGGTCAGCTTGCATCAATTTTCCTCGGGTTGGAAGACTTTACTCTAGCTAGCTAATAACCTAGCGATGTTCATACTGTTCGGAATTAAGGTGTTAGTGATCCAAGTATCATATGTAAGAGAGAGAGAGAGAGGGGAAAATTGTATCTAGGCCTTTTTTAATAGAACTTGGTCACTTGACTTAGTAAGTGCCAAAAGTCCGAATCAACTCAGCTGATGTTTTAAGAGCATGATTTTGCATACAACTCCAAGTTTTCCTGGTCGGACCCCCTATCAATGCATTGTTTTTTTATTTTTTTATCAGTAGCGATAAATTATATTAAAAGAGGAAGCCAAATAGAAGAAGCTCCCCAAACAAACAAAAAAGAGCATGATGGCATAAAAGAATTATACCACGAAAAGGAAAAGGAAAAAAACAATTCAAAATATGTCTTCCTTAGGCGAAGGCTCCTTGGATTGGGCTAAGAAAGTAAAATGGCTTGCCTTCACTACCCTCAATTTGTTTGCTTGCGTCTTATAGATAATCTAATACAAGCTTACCACTAGACTAATTGGATGAATTTTGATAGTTCCATCATGCCTTCCTGATGGGAATTTGGTAATAACTGTAATTTACCCACCTTATCAACTGTATTTTTTTCAAACACTTGAGCAAAATAGTTATTTTCTGTTGATCTCATCTCAATAATTTACTTCTTTATATATTAGGGGCCGACCCTATATGGATGTGATGATACTTAGATAATGATGACAGGGAGTCAGGGACAGCTTCTTCATACATATTGTTATGTACATACATGTACACATATACATAAATATACCTTAGTGAATTGAAAATCTCTTTTGGATGGTATTTTCAACTTTCTTCCTTTTATTGTTTTTCATTTTCTTAATTTCTGAATTGCACATCTTCACAGGCATCTAAGAAGGGATTTAAAGTTTTACGAGAAACATGTGCCTTCCAAGGTAGCAATAATTCTAGATAGCTTATCTATTGATGTGCGGAGGTCCCAGCCCATACCTGCAAGTGACATAGATGTTTCAGAGCAGAAGTTGTTTTATTCCCTTCTGAAGTCTGTTGAGCCCAACTCAAACATGCCATATAGTGTAAACAATGAGCAGACTGTTACTTCTGGTGGAAGTTTTTCTGTATCTACAAGTTCCGTAGAAAACTCTGATGCCTTTGGAGTACATGATGAGACTGGCTCTTCTTCTAGGCACGAAAGCACAAGTATGTTATCTACTCTGTAAATGTTTTTGAGTAGGACACTTTTTTTTTTCCTGACTATGGGAAAGACAACATATCCACCTATGTAAATATGTGGCTTTGAAAATCTGGCAGAAAATCTTCCAAAATCAAAAAACTTGCAGACTATCACATATACCATTATGTTGTTTGTAATATAAAATTCTGTGAGTGCATGCAGGGAAGCATTTGTGATAGATACAAGAGACACAAACTCTTGCAACCACACACACTATACCATGTCTCTAACCAGCTGGAGACAAGTGTTTGTGGCTTTTGTGGTATTTAGGGGTGTTTGACTCTACCTAAAATTGAAATGTGGTTTAAATATTTTATATATCAGATGATTACCTTTTCCACTTTGCATTAGGTGGTGTAAAATTCGGCGACCACAAGGTGGGATACTTTTTCATTTCTATGACTCCATTATGAATATGTATGATCTCTGATATTGTAATGGGGCGAGAAAGGATGAGAAACAATGTCTCTCCTAATATGGTTATAAATTTCCCTGCTTCTTGTAAACCCGAGTGGTGATAACATCAATTTAGTGGGAGATTGTCATTGAACTCTACATTTACCTATTTGGGGAACTTCCAAACCATAAATTACCTTTTGCTTTCAAAGATAACTTTCCTTATGATCTTATTTCTTTCTTTTTATTTTTCTCATAGGAGTCATTTGCATTAAGAGAAACAAGGAGAAAGTGAGGGTTGAGAAATTTGTTGCATGTTTCAGATTTAAACTTTGAAAGTTTTAAGCTTCTATGTATTTTACATTAGTATTTTTACAGCTTTTGAAAGAAAGAAAGGAAATTTTGGTGGTGGGAAAAATCTATGCTTCCTAGTTCCTCTAGTCACACAACTGTGAATTTTATCATCATCATCATCGCCTTGTCCCAACAATGTTGGGGTTGGCTTCATGAATTCTGTTTTTCCATTCCAATCAATCTTGAGTAAAATCCTCAGTTAAGTTGCACGCCTTCGGATCTATTTTTCCTACCTCCATCTACGTCCTTTTCACCCTACCCAAGTTTCCATATGAGAATGAACAATCATCAAATATTGGCCACCAATTTAGAGAAGAAACACTATAGTCTGATGCCAATGTAGGTCATACAGACAATAACATTTGAAAAACAAGTTACATAACCTTGTTAACGTCCACAGTTGCTATGAATTATTGAATTTGGATATGATGAGAAATCCAACAGGATCTGGGAAACTAGTTACCTGTGTATACCCAGTGTACTGATTTTTATCATGTTAATACCGATGCAGATGCTGAATACTGCATATACTCTTCTCAGATACAGTTCTAACACTCTTTTTTTATTGGTAACATGACACGAACCACAACCTCAAAGTTGGATACAGTTTTGACATTATTTACTATTTTCTGAACTCTCGGCAACTCTCAAATAGTAAATGAAGTATTGGATGAGACAAATGTAGTATCTGAGACTGAGATACGTATTAGCACTGGGTAGTTGATACTGAATTTGTACCCTTGGCATATACAAGTACCTGGATGTCCTGGCCTATATTGTTATTCAGGTATTCAAAGAGTTTCTTAGATTTAGATGCAGCATTAGTGCTAATATTCTGTCCAAAGTATTGATGGTTGAAGCTTAAAAGGGTTTTGAACTGCATTTTACACAGGGAACAAAGGTGGTCATAAAAGTATTTCTGATTCTCAGCTCTCCTCAATTCAGAAGATTAATGTTTCCCGACATGAAAATTCAGATAAACCTATTCTTTGTGCTGGTTGTGGGCTGAGGAATGCACTATATACCAAGCAAACAATGAGATTCAGATTTTCTGATATTCAAGCAGCAACATCTGACTTTTCAAAAGAGAACCTGTTAGGAGAAGGTGGATTTGGTCATGTATATAAAGGCCATCTTCAAGATGGTCAGGTTATTGCAGCGAAGCTACGGAAGGAAGCAAGTTCTCAAGGCTATACTGAATTTCGCTCTGAAGTACAGGTCTTAAGCTTTGCTCGTCACAAAAATATTGTGATGCTATTGGGCTATTGTGTCAAAGAAAACCATAACATTGTGGTGTATGAGTATATTTGCAACAAATCTCTTGATTGGCATTTACATGGTAAGTTATCATTGGACTTAAAATAGGCTCAAATTCCATATTGATGCTTATCATTTTCATCATTAATGACTTATCCCATTTATTTGGGGTCGGTTTTTGAAATTCTATTCTTGTGCTACATGAGCCAAGCCTATTGTCATGATATGCTCCAGCCTTTTTGTAGGGTCCTAATTCTTTTTTTTCTTTTTTGGTTTCCTTATTTGCTAGATAAGTATGCAGACAATCTTGAATGGCATAAAAGGCATGCTATTGCAATTGGAATAGCAAAAGGGCTTCGTTTTCTACATGAGGAGTGTCGTGGAGGTCCAATAATTCATCGGGACTTGAGGCCTAGCAACATATTACTCACACATGACTTTGTTCCCATGGTAAAGTATATGAGTGATGCCTATTTTTACCCCACATATTTGTATGAGAGGAAGTTTTATGTGTGAACACATGCACACACTCACATATTATAATCTGATCTAGTAATATATGGAAATCAGATAAAATAATGTTGCGGTTGCAAATTGTATTGGCTCAACAAGTGAAACTAACTTGGATGATGTCCTCAATTTATTAGGGTTTGTTTGTTTAATAGGGTATTGGATTCCTAGAATTTCTAAGTAATGTCTTCCCATCAGAGGTTCTAAAAGCAGACTAAAGGTGATGATCCACAAAGGGGCCATCATATAGTCTCTCCCCTTTGATTGGAGATGATTACCCACCCATTTCCCTGGTCAATTAAATCCCAAGAAAGTGATGAATCTCCACGTTAGGCCCTTCACTTTTCGCCTCTTTAACACTACTTCAATAGAACCCCCTTTACAATGAATTCCAAGGAATTCAATACATAGTAGGCAAATAAGTCAGTACTGTTGTAGGGATTAGAGTGTTTGAATTCCTTAGGATGCAACCAGTATTCTAAAGAGCCATCCATACAAGTGGGACCCTTTTCCTTGGACAGAGCTTTCATTTGATGGGCTTCACTTTAATGTGGGGATATACTGAAAACCTTGGGACTGAAGACCCTAGCTGCCCAACATTTGGCCTTTTCCCTTGGCTGCTGCTGTCTACTACTATTTAATCTGAAATTTGGGGCATCTCCAATCTATGGCCTTGGCCCACCAGATCAGCGGTCGAGCTCGCTGAAAGTGGGCCCTCTCTTGTACAGATGGTGCATGAGGAATAGAGGTCTTGATGCATTACAACAGTGGAACTCTATTCCTCCAATACTAGATATTTATTAAGAAGCCTGTCATTTCTCAAATGCTGTCAAACAAAATGCAACGTCTTTGGCATTTGGTTTTTTCTACTCACTAATCACTAAATGGTTGTTACCAGATAGCATATTAATTATGATTCAGGAAGTTCTTAACCACTGATTATGACTTCGCCTGGCTGTATGGAAATGGTTTTCTTGTTGATCACTTTTTTGGCTATTTCTTTTCATTTATACTTCTAATGTGAGTGTCGCATATGAATTGGAGATTACAAACAGATTCACTGCTAAGACAATTTGAAGTGATTGACAACCATTTTACACAGCTAGGTGACTTTGGACTTGCTAAATGGAAGACAAATGATGAGGCAATTCATACGAGGGTGCTTGGTACATTAGGGTGGGAACCTTTTCTTCATCTAATTTTGATGCATTGACTTTGACGTGATACAAGTCCATTTAAAACTCACTAGGAGCCCTTTTTGATTTGCAGATACCTTGCACCAGAGTATGTAGAGAATGGACTTGTCTCTGTGAGGACAGATGTTTATGCATTTGGAATTGTCCTGTTACAACTGATATCAGGACGCAAGGTCATCAGTGAACAAGAGGCTGGGCAGAATCAATCTCTGTTGCAATGGGTAGATTATTCTTATGAATATATTTTGCTAGTTTGTTCTATCGGTCATAAACTACTCAGTTGTTAGGCTCCTATTCCTCTTTTTTGAGATGTTCTCTGTTTATAATAGGCAACTACAAATCAGATATGCAAGATGGACTTCATTTGCCAACAAAGAAAAAGAAAAAAAAAAAGAAAGGACTGTCCATTCAAGTGCCTACAAAATGGATAGATTTCGATCTTCTTATCTGTGTATATTTGGTCCAAATAAGTTTTCACATGGCCAAACTTCATGAAGAAACAGAAGAGAAAAACAGATTGGATGATGTAAACCATCCTGTGAAATTGACACCTGGTCTAGACATCTGGCCATTTATTTTGCAGCCATTGATCCTATGGTTTTGATCACCCAATCAGGGTATTAGGGCCACATGCAATTTGGTCAGTGGATTGGTCTACTCCAACCATGGAATGGAATTTAAGGTGGGGACAAATGGGCCCCACAGTGCAGTTGGTTCCAACAGGAAAAATGTTCTGGTTCTATAGATTGTCTTATATAGGTTTTCTATACATCTACGATATATGGGATTTTTAAAGGTTATATGCTATGCTGCATCCTTGGCCTAATCATGGATGACCTTTATGCCTACACCCTAAAAATCTTTTTGTTGAATTTTAAGTAACCTTTTAAACTGAAATTGGAAAACATTTTGTATCATTTTCTTTTTTATTTCAGGCAGAACCACTGATTGAAAGTCTTGCATTACATGAACTTATTGATCATCGCATTGGAGAATCCTATGACACATATGAATTGTACAATATGGTTAAGGCAGCGTACTTGTGTGTCAGGAGGAAAGCGGAAATGCGGCCATCCATGGGAGAGGTACTAACGTAGGCTTAACATTGGGAGTTTTGATCTTTTTGTTGCAGATTTCTAGTTTCCCTATCTTGGAATATGTGATGCTTTTATAGTCTAATATGTAGCCATGATATCATGTTTGCTCAAGTCTGACAACAGACAATGCATAACATGTCCAAGGTTCAAAATGTCGGTATCAAAAGGCATATTGGCTGATTTGAAAAATAAGATGTCTAGGGTGATTTGTATCAGTTATCTGAGTAGATTTTTGTTGGAAAAAATTAAATTTCAAAAGAATTTTAATGTTAGAAATTGTTAGATTTTGATGTTTATTTTCATTAATGTATGTATTTGGACCCTCAAATGCCTTATAAGTTCTGTATTGACATATGATTGAGCAAAACTGTTGAATCTGTTGATCTGTGACTTGCTATCATGCGATCATGTCATTGAAGTTAAAATCCACTAAAATATTAATTGACAAACAATTGAAGCAATTATGTAGCAACAATATTATAACAGATAAGCTAGCTATCTGAAAAACAGAACAAAATAGTCTATAGGTTTTACACTTAAAACATATTGATGCATAATTGCATCGAACCTATAGGTTGTACATATTGATATACAAGAATTGTTAATCTGGCCTTTCATATTCCTCTCTACCTTCTTTCAAAATATCACAAATTATAGTTTAACAGAAAATGCATTCGTTGAGGTGCAGAGCTACATTACCTTTGCTCTTGTTATTTACATATAAACCAATGATATTTTCTGTCTTTCTTCTTTAAAGATGTTAGGAAGGTCTACTGGTTTCTGTTCCTATTTCAGGATATCATTTTGGTGATTGTGCTATTATTGATTGAAACACATGAAAACACAGGTGGTAGGTCTTTTGGAGGGGAACAGCGAAAATGTGCAGAACCTGGTGCGGCAGTTCATGCCCCATTATACAAAGTGAGTCGTAGAGCTAGAAGCATAAAGAATAATGATTTAGAGATAGACTTTCCATTGAAGTATCAGATATGGATAAGACTTTGAAACTTCACCTACTCTGTGAAGTATGTGGGTATTTATAACAGCATTACACAAGTCTACTTGAAATTATTCATGATTGTTAGAAAGAGTATTCATAGATTTTGTTTTACCTCTGCAGCACTTCATAACTCTTAAGTGAATTGTTTAATGTTGATTTTCCACAGTTTAGTAATTGAAACTTTGTTGTGTTCTGGGTTGAAGTTATTGCATGCTCTCTATTATTTGTTTGAATTGGAATACATTTATTAATTGAATCTCATGTATGAAAGTTTACAATTTTGGGTCCATGTGATGCAGTTGGAAATCTTAAAGTTTCTGTGTGGTTATGGATTATGATCTTGGAACAGTTATTCATTTCAATTGCTGGTTGTGGATAGCCCACTGCAATCATCCTGCTACTGGCCTTTTGCATTTTCCAAATGCCTGTCAACTGTTTTTTTGCGGTTAATGATACTTTTGCAGTGGTGGGGCTGATTGGGTAGTCCAATCCATGCACCATGGACTGATCATATGCATCTGGTGGATGAACGGCTAAGATTACATGTTAGAGTTGTGCAGATACAATTTTCAGCTTGTCCCACCACCTGTTCTTTCCCCATCTGCATTCTGTGATGGGACTCCCACAAAATCTGAGCAAATTTGGGTGGGTGGCAATCAAGTTTAAGAATTATAGAACTTGCATATGCTAGTTCAAGTTAGAGTGGACCAAACTACAGTTTTTCTCAATGGCAGTGACTTAGCTGTTTGGCTCAAAATTTGACATGGGGGCATGGGAGAGTTTCTTGTCTCCCCTTGGCTCTTCTTCTATTTAGAATTCTGAATTTCAAGGGCGTGGCCCAAAAGCCTAGCCTGATTGGTTCAATGTTCAAAGTTCAAACCCGACTAGCCTGTTTTGACAACTGACAATGACAACCCCAACTGTCACCAGGGCTAAAAGGAAGGGAAGAAAAAAGATAAAAAAAAAAAAAGGTCAACGGTTTCGATTCATTAGGCAATTGAGTGGTGGGGTCCACCTTGTGAATGATCTTCCTTGGAGATATGATGATTTCAAAGGAACTGGGAGTTGCCCTCAAGGGGAACAGAGGGCCTGGCATTTTCTGTCTTTCTACTCTGCCTGTTCGTTTATGGAGTTTCTACTACTTTCAATGAGTGTATCCTCCTCACCCATTCTCGGATAATCCAGGCCGTCAGTCATTGTGTCCTAGTTTGGGTGCCAGGAGACCAAAGATCACATTGAGTAGATGTTAAATAGCTACTCAATTTAATCTATGGTCTATGTAATTACGATTGCCTAGGGATCGACCCTTGGTGTGCCAGTCTTCTCATGTGTGTCGGCTCTCTTTGTCTCAGATTCTAGGTTGGGGTACCAAAAAAAAAAAGAGAGCGTTCACTGGGGAGGACACGTGTCGTTCCAATGATAAACCTTGTGTGTTCCATCCATCATGGGGGAGCCCACTGACCCTATTCCATATAGAGGAGACCATTTGACTAATTAACATTCATGTGCTTGTATCCCACCATAGACATTCGAAAGTGCAAAGAAGAAAAATGGACGGCTGAGATGGCCACAAATACAATTAAAAAAAGAGAGCAGTAAAGTTGTTGTCACTTTGTGGCATGGATTAAACATACGTCATGGCCAACCATAGAACAGTAGTAACCTATTGTACTCCAGTACTGGAAAGAGATCCAGATCTTAGAACTGGAAAAAAAGGGAGAAATGTCTCATTCGTTTGGACATTTGCTTTACTTTCAGATAATGCAAAAATTACCATTTTCATGCCTAAATGTATCATCATCTATTCATTGTGTATTCTCTGTTGTGTACATTTTGTATGGGAATGGTTATCTAAGTAATCAAATGCAGTCTTAGTCATCCCATCTAATAATCCCTTTCCATTATTGGGCCTCTAATTATTCTACAATCTACATACCAAAGAGGGGTCCATCATTTGGTGGTCTATGTTGGTAAAGTAAAAGCCTCACATCCCACATCACCTAAGTAATGTCTTTGGCAAGGCTTTATATATACCTGTTTGGATCTTCCACCTATCGGCTTAAGCATTTAGGTTGGTATATTACATGGTATCAGAGTGGATTCTGATCCCATCGTTCTCGTGCACATGGCCTAAATGAGCAGAGAATAAAAATAAACTATTGGTCATCTAATTAGTGAGGCATATATAATAAATGGATTAATGACCCTGGTATAGTCCCTTCTCAGTGGCCCCTTGGCCCACCAGAGTGAATGTCTATGGTCCCTGATTAATGGTCACTTTTATTTTCTACTTCTATCTAAAGGTAGTACTTAGATCCATTATCTTATTTTCAGAAAATGGTTAGAGAAGATGAAGATGAATAAATATAATTAAGGCCTTCAAACAATCTATAATATTCCATTGTGGGTCCCATTTTGGCAATGGCCTCAGATAGCAAAAACATGGATCACCGCTCAGAAAAGGGCTAACCATTTAGACCTCTGTAATTAATTGCACATAAAACTCAAATTCTTCTACACATGAGTGTGAGAGGCCTACTTAAAGAAAGTTCAAGAGATAAATAATAATAATAATAATAATAATAATAATAATAAAGAGTCGATTCCCATTCCATAGCAATTTGCATCCGCAATGAACATACGGCATGTTTGTTTGCATTAAAATATATAGGAATTGAATACATAAAATTCATATCCTTACTAGTGAAAAAACGATGATTAAAGGTGGATTTTTAAAAATAAACGTCAAATAACATTTTCTTTTAGGGAAATAGAATGTAAAGAAGATGAGATATGAACTACCAGCCATCAACCTACAAAAAAAAAAAAAGAAATGTTGTTTGATGCTTATTTTTAAATTTTACATTTGGTCTTCATTTTTAACCATTTACGACATGAATGATATGTGTTCAATTCCTATGTATTATATTGCAAACAAACTAGCCATGATGAATGATTGTGTGGTATGTAAGAACATCTTTTGCTCAGTTTAATCTTTGCTTTGACTTGTGGTGTCTTTTCTTCTTTTAGTTACTTTTGTGTTTGCTATCCGTATAATGTATCCCACATGAGATGGTTAATAAAATTAGTTTCAAGGGCCTTTTTTCTCAAATGGGGGACAAAAAGTAAACAAATACAAAAGAAAACATGGGTGTGTTGAAAAGCATTTTAATGAAAATGAAAGCTTCAAAAGGCTTCAAAAGGAAACACAGTTTGTAATTGTTGTTGGGTGTGTGATTTGCTCAATAGGATTATCATTATTAATATTTTTTACTACATCAAGGATTCGAACTCACACTTCTGAATCCACAGCTATGTGCCTAACCAAGTGAGCTACATTTGGGGGACACTCGGTCTTGTTTACTAAGGTCTAGTAACTTTGATGAATAAATTGATCAATCTAGAGATTAGATTAGACATTTATGAAAATTCTAATCATTCGATGCGAGGCAGTGTCTACACCTCAATTTATGTTTGCTAAAAATAGTTGGCTAGATGCGCTTGCCATTAAAGATGCAAATGATCGGATAGGGAGCTAGCATAACCATGGTGGATTTAGATCCGAGACAAACCTATTTGTACGTTGTATTTGGATCTGACTCCAATATTAAAAAAAAAAAAAAAAAATGGATTTGATTTCAGATCTAAATTCAAAAGATTAGAATGCATTAGTATAATTAGATAAAAGAGCTTCAAAATAACTTTTTTAAATATATGAGTGGGCTAATTAAATGGTATGTGATTAAAGTTACGCAAAGTCTTGAATATCAATATGTGAATGTCATCGTCTTGGATCGGGATCCTTGGGTCAAAACATACAAAGACTAAAATGCAGATGTATTGGATACTATATGCTTGGATTCGGATTAGGATCTTGATCCCAATTTCTCCCAAACCCTAAAATAGGTCCATAACCGCTTTTTTGGAAATTAGAGACTTCGGATAATCGAATAATTAGATACTCATTTCCATCCCTACTTGAAATGGGGGTATAACTATTAAAAAAACTAAAAAAAAAACCCCAAAAAATAGTTAGCTCGGCATGGTCAGTACTCAGTATAATTGTCATCATTATCATTAACATGAGCTTATTCTATCAATCTAGGGTCAGTAGAAGGTACATGTATACATCAGAATGAGAAAACTTATTTAATACATGCTATAGATTGTCAACCTCTAATTCACCTTTCTAAATCCACCTGATCAGTGTTGCCTTTTGAGTTCATTTCTCCCAATTCACCCTATTATAGATTATGCTCTTAATTACTTCACATTCTGATATGCCAATCTTCACTACTTCACCCAAGGTCTTGGGTGTGACCTTGACTTCTAGGCCTGTGGCTGGATCTTAGTTTGCACAATATAGTATGGGTTCTTCTTGCACTATCTTGAATGGTTCAAAATCTTGTCCAAACCCAACTCGTTTAGTCATTGAGCTAAATAGTTTTAAGTTTGGAACTGTCCAAACATGAGAATCAGGCCTAGGATGGCTTGATTGCAAAGCATAGCCTTGTGTTAAACGTACCCATTTAAATGTGAACCCAAATGGGCCCAAAGGTTAAAAAAAAAGAGAGAGAAACAACAACAAAAAGTAATGTAAAGATGATAGTCAAATTAATAACCAAATTAATAAATAAAAATTAATTGCACACTTGCCCACAGTAGTTAATAAACAAACACTCCAAATGACAAGGACACTTTTGGCTATTTTAAAGACACCAAAAAACTGTCTTGTCAAGCACCCGGTTCAATGTTAGTCGACCTCACAAAATGGGTTAGCTTGTGATAATTGAATAGACTTGATTTAATTTTTAATAGATAGATAATCCACAACCTCTCTTTAACTTCGTTAGTTCGTTGTGACCAGCCAACATTGTCGTGTGCATGAGACAAGGCGAAGTCATGCTAGAAGCATCATTTGCCAAGTTCCATATTATTCATTAGATGGAGCAGAACCCTAAGGTGCCATGCATCATATCATTAGATGCTGATTTAAAGGCTGGTTATATACCCTTGTGTATCATCATTTCCAAGCAAAGGAGGACCTTTGGTACTCGTTAATGTTACGCTTATGACCCTTTTATTCCTCTTAAGAGAGTATGAACACAAACATCATTTCAGTGTTCGACAAGGATACAAGATCCTATCCATCAGTATAGATGAGACACAAAAAAAAAAAAAACACCCCCATTGATGGGACACTCACATTTTCCTTTACCATTCGTTTTTTCCTTCTGTTTTGCTGCCCAATCTGCAGAATTTGGATCTTCTAAGACAGAGTTGATCAATCCAACCTCACAATATAAAGGTGAGTGGGCCAAGGCTGGCAGGTTGCATCCTATGAAACTAATATTTTGTGGTTGCAAAATAGGCTTATACTAAATTTTCTTTTAATGGTTCTCATAATATTTGGTTTTATAGAATGAAATCCCAACAGTTGATATTGGCCGGCCAAGCAAAAATTTAACCACTAAAGGTCCTATTATTCCAACTGAGCTATCAGTAAGGGACTCTAAAATGACCCCACATGATGAGTGTGGGTCACATTATTAAGAAAGATCACACATGATCCCTATCATGGGACCTGCTTCCTTAAGACAAACTTTAAGCAGAAAGTTTTCTTTCATGACCACCAAGGTCATGTAATATGAGACAAACTCCTCACAGATTCTTCACCAGTTTTCTTTTCTTTTCTTTTCTTTTTTTTATTTATTGAGGATTTTGAAAATTCATGTTTGGCAATTATAGTTCCTCGAGGACCCTGGGGATTTTGGCTTATGGAAATCCTCATTCTTGACAATTTCTGGTCCAACCACTCATATAGAATTTCAAAATTCTTGGTTTGCAGATTTATGCATTGACATTAATTTGTTTTTTTAGAGCAATCCTCAAGTCTATAACAGTAAGGAATTCTCAAATCTACAATTCCTCAATTGTTACCAAACGTGTGGGCATCTAATTGAACCGATGTTGATGGAGTGTGATTTGCACAGAGGTGACATCAAGGCTTTCATGTGAAGCGTTGGGACGTTAGGGGTCATCTTTTGATTTGATCAAACACTCAATTCTGATGGAAGTGGACCTCACATGCCACCTCTGCTCTCATGTACTTATCTCATCAAAACATCAATGTTAGGTAACATGAGCTGTTTTTAGTGTCGTTACATTAAATTGAGAAGGGAGAGCGACCTCTCACAGGAAGTGACTTGACATTAGCTTGCTCATGTTTCAGAAGGTTGTGTGGTGGAGCTTTTGGGAACCCCAGGTAAATCATGGAATCCAACCAACTTGCACCCTTTGCATCTTCCCTCTTATTTTTTAGCATGTGGCCTTGCTTTTCCATGAAGGTGCCTGCCTAACGCACTGCAAGTAATGGTTGCTGGCTTGTTAATCGTCTTAAAGTAAATATTTTCTCTTCGCGGGTAAAGATGTTCAAAATTTGATTGGACAAGTTACTGCGAACGATTATATTTTTGTACATGCTTAAAATTCTCATCTTCTTTTCAATTTGAGACTTACATATGTAAAGGCATTCTATATACGTTAAGGAGAAACGTTCCCTGCTGGAAACTATTTATGAAATCCATCTCCGTGGGGCTCACTTGAGCCCACCTTTGATCAATATAAGGCCTTTCACACTCTCATCTTCCCCGTGATCCGGCACCGGCTCCAATTTCACTCTCATCAAAACTTAAACTACCATTGGATTAAGCTATGGGTAGATGATCTAATGAGTAAAAGACCAATAAACTTTATGGCTACAAAACGAGGGCTAGATGATCTTACGAGGCTATATTTTTTTGTTAATCTTTGTCCACATGAAGACCTTTTCATGTACCCTACCCGCACGATACCTAGGCATTTAGGTGGGCTCCACTAGCTAGATTGTAAATGAGAAGCATGCAGTATTCTTCTAAGAGAACATTCCCCATACATAAAAACTAAAAAAAGAAAAAGACAATTGAGTGTGGCAACGAAATAAGACACACTAGAGGCTAATGCAATTTTCACTGAATATTACCTAGAAGAAAAAAGGGCCACTAGTGAATGGGTCTTTGATGGTTTGTGGGTCATTAATTAAATGATCAAGCATCAGACTACTTTAACCAAATTCTTGTGTTATTATAGACTAGTATGTGGGTTATGGGCCAACTCCCAATCATGATGGACAAATTCATATTCATGGTGGAAAGACTTCATATTCATGGTGGAGAGACTTTAGCAAATCTCTTCTCATCATATGTTGGAAGTGCCAAACATGCCTTACCTTTTGGGTAATAAATAATCATTATTTTGTTCCTTTCTTTTGGTGGAGATGAGATCAAAAGATCACCTTGGAGGCCATTCCTTTATTTTTATCTCTCTTCTTTACCCAACTTCAGTGGTCGTGTGGATGAGCATAAAAGGAGGATAAAGTTTTCTCCACCTTTTCTCCATCCAAATGTTCCTCAACCGGTTGTTTTGTTTGTTGATGGATTGCTATTCAAGACCCCTCTCATTGCAAGGAGGACTTAGGGAAGATATGATGGAAGACCATCTGCTATGATGCATTGGGACACAGTTGATTAATGAACTGATTAATATGTAGTCTACAGATAGTTTGTTTTATAAGGAAGACCCAGATCAGAGCTACAAATCCAAACAAAAAGGATGGTTAGGCAATGATGGCCCACAAAAGCCTTTGGGGGTTATCTCAATTGGTTTTTCCTCAACTAGTCAATGACATGACCAATGATTGAGGTAGTTGAAGATGACCCTTGTTTTGTTTTGTCACAATCATCATGTAATCTCCTCCTTTAATTTTGTTAGATTGTGTGGTGAAGTGGTTCTCTTTACAGATAAAGTTTCAAATTTTAAGGGGCCTTTATTTTATGTGACACCAACGATTCTCATTGTTTCAAAAACTTTTGGATCGAGTGCAATGTACAGGCGAATCAAAATGTTGTAGGCCCTTTTTTTTTTTTTTTTTTTCAACTTCTAATTAAGATTGAAAAATTCAAGAATGTTATTAAATTCATCCCCAATTCATCATCCCTCCAAACAAGGTCATTACCTTATTACGATGTGAGATGGATGGCAATGTGGGATATGAGTAGGGTTGCAAATGGAACGGTTCTGGATCAGAACCATAGTGGACCCGGACCCGAACTCGTTTCTAAATAACGGTTCTGGTTCCGAATCCGGTTTTGACTCGAAACCTGTTTTGTTAGTTCCAGACCCGGTTTCGTTAGAAAAACTCGGATCCGGTTTCAAAACCGGGTCCACTTAGATGACTGGAATCTAGTTCCAAAATCCATTTTAATTTCTCTTTATTCTTCATTTTTTTTTAAAATAAGCATATCATTCAGCTTATAACAGTGCATCAAGCCTACTACCTCTAATATTATACATAAAAATGTCTAAAAAAAGTTAATTTTAAGGTACAATTTGCAATATCAAAAGCTCATATACTAGGTCCCGAGTCCACGGGTCAAAACCTATATAGATCCGGACCTGAACCCGTTTATCAAACAGAACCTAAATTAGGTTCCGAACCCAAACCCTTTTATGAATCGGAACCTAAAATAGATTTCAGACTCGGTTTTTTACGGGTCGGAACTTCCGGGCAATCGAAAAATCGGATGCTCGTTTGCAACCCTAGATATGAGTAAACTCCATTGTATTAGGAGTGGTGACTTACCTCTCTCTTATTCGCTACAACTCCATCCTTACCCTTAAATCTTCATCATGAGTGATTCATATGGAGTTGGTTTCTTGCTCATGATGAGACTGGTTGTCATTTCCTAAACTAACAGGGTTTGATGAGATTGTGTTCTCTTCCATTACATCTCATCAAACCCTGTTAAAAATCTTGATTGGATGAGATGCAAAGGATTTCTTCTAATATTATTGGATTGCAATTGGAGGTCTCGCCTCCTTATTCTCTGTTGTCAAATTATATACTTGTAAACTGCTCATACAGTCAGATTTAGAGACATTTCCAGACTCACCTGTGTTTTCATAAGCTCTTGGCTCTAAAGGTTCATGTTTTTCAATTAGATATAGGAAACTCTATTAATATATTAAGGAATGTTTATTTGCACCATAATATACTTGTTGGAGTTTTAGGACCTCCACTTTTACCAAAAGGGCTTAATTTGAAGGTGTAGGCGAAGATCCACAAATGACTATTAATAGTACTCTTTCCTCGGATAGGATATGATATTCATCCACCACCTTAGTAAGTTAAATCGCAAGAAAGTGAGTGCCCCATATACAAATTTACGTAGCAGTGGGCAAATGGGCCCTAAAAGGCATGAAAATCTCAATTAATGTTTGTGGGACTAATTGGTCATGTAACTCAAGTTCAAAGTGGCCAATTACAAAAGTAGCATAGAGATTTAATTAGTGCAGAATGGTTAGCATCTTAGACGACAAGATCCAACGTAGAAAGTTTTAGTATTTAGGAGAGAAACTTATTGCAAGTGTGGAGTCAAATAACCATGGTAAGGTTCTATATATGTGCATTGGGCCAAGGAGAGAATTTATCTGGTTTTATGTAGATCTTGTTCTTTTATTTTCTTCTGTTTTTCCTTGTTGCTTTATTTAAAAGGAATGAGTTCTAGGGTTTTAGAAAGGTGCATACCAGAGCATGAACCCAAAATTGTATAGCACCTTTACAGATCAGGGGATATCTAGCCAATTCACAAGGCATTTTGATATGTTGTTTGAAGGAGAGAAAAAATCTGATGTCTTGTTTAGCCCTCTCATACTAAAATCCTTGATGAACAGATATTTTGTTAAATAGTTTTCTTAATTTTAAGCGTATCATGCTTAGGTCCTTGACTGATTGGCATTATAACGATGATACCTCAACCAATAAATCTCCGGAATATTGCTAGCCTTCTAATCCAAGACATAAAGAATACAATGATCAATCATTTTTGTTTAATTGTTAATTTCGAAATCTTAAATATGATATCTAAGTTAATTTGATAAACTGATTTTTTAGTAGATTGATAATCTATATCTTGCCCTCATGTATTGTGGGGTTAGTAGGCTTCACTAACATTCCCCTGTGGCCTAACTAGTCAATTAAGTTCTCCATTTAATAGTACTAAAAGACCTCTATAATTTCCACTATTATATTAAAATTTAAAGGTTTTTTAGACTTTAATCACACTAATATCATTAAGTCATTAAAAATTAAGATTTTTAAGTTTTACCCTTTTTATTTTTTAAGATATTTACATTTAAGAAAGGGACAAATATTTTGGTAGGACAAATGTAAAAGCGCATGCATATCAATTCCAAACTTGGACGACGATTGTTTCCATACGACTCCTGGGATCTAGAATTCACATTGTATGAGGTGAAAACTCAGAGAAATCATGAATCATAGGAGTAGAACTCTATAGTGGGGGCGTAACCATTGAAATCCGAACTATTTAAAATAAATGCCCTCTAATTACATGACTTGAAATGTTGAATTGAAATGTTTGATGAAAAACGTGATTAACACAATCTTATGCACGTTCATATCATGTTCTTCATCAAACAATTAAACAAACTCGGATTGACATAAAATTTAAGTATACCCTATATACTTCGAGGGCATTTATTCTAACCTGCTCATATTTAAATAGCCGAACTCCACTGTGGAGTTCCACTCCTTTAAGTCAAGGCTTCTCTCATATTTTCTTTTTTAATAGTGGAGAGTGTCCGTGCCCTTTGGGCTGAACTAATCCATACAGGCTTGGGGAGCCAAATAAATCCCATATGGCCGTAGTGGGCTTCTCTCGTCTCAAAATTTCTTTTTAACAAAGGAGGGTGTTCCAGCCCTTTGGGCTGAACTAATCCCTATAAATTTAGGGAGCTAGATAAATCTCATATGTCCCTAGCGGGCTTCTCTTGGTTAAATTCTTAGTAGGGATCAGGACTCTTTTTGGACGAATATGGTCAACCCATCTTTTATTCCTTGTAAACCCACTTGTGCAGATGCGGTGATCACCATCGTGGCCCACCAAAGCAGATTCCTCCTTATGTAAATATTCCATCACTCACACACACACTCTCTCTCTCTCTCTCTCTCTTCAGTCCAATCTAATATCTAACGGTCTAGATCAAGGGCAGGTGGGCCATCTATCAACCACGATTCCTCCGCATGAAGACGCATGTGGGACGTCATCATGGTAAACCCTTTTTTAGGGCCCAGACCCAGTCATCACTTTTATGAAATATAATCAGAATGTTGGCTTATATATTTATCAAATCTTGTTCTAAAAGCTGAGGCCAACATGAGCACCTTCTTCTCCTCTCTCTGCAACTGCTCTTCCAACCTCCAAAAGGAGAAAAGCAACATCCAAAACACCAAATCTTTCCACTTCTTTTCTCTCCTTTTCCTCTCCACTGCTGATTCCCAGATTCTCATGTGATCAAAACAAAAGGTTAGAAATCTCTCTCTACATTTCCATTTCTGCATCTCCTTTGCTTCTCTGAATTAATTTTCCTTTTTGTTTTCATGAGACAAGCATGCGATTTCAAAGTTTCAAGCTTTTTTTTTCTGGTTGGGCTTTTGCGTAATCTGAGGGGTTTGGTTGAAATCTATACGACTTTTCCGTAATTCAAGTGAGATTTCATTTCTCTGCCTGCTGAACCATCTGTTTAAGGCTGATTTTCCCTTCTACCCCCCTCCTTTTTCTTCTTTTTAGAAGGAGATTGCGTTTGTTTGCTGTGAAATCTTGTGGGTGTGGTCGCGTTTGGGGAATTCCAGTTTTCTTTAGCTGGATCTGTTTGGATTTCGTATAATTGTGATTGTCTTCGTGAAAATGGATGATTTTAGCTCCTTGATGTTGTTTCTCATTTAGGGATTTTACATGAATTCTTCCTTTCTAGTTTCATGGTTAGGAATTCGAGTTATATTTCGTGCCAAATTCTACTGTGCCCGTGATTCTCTCCACTCTTACTAAAGAAAGAGTACCTACGTTCGTAAATAGCTGTATGTAATGAATTCTAAACCGTTGGATAATAAATGCTTGAGATAATTGTGATATAACAAGTTATAAGTAACTATCCACCGTCCGATTGGTCTTTTTTTTATTATATAGAATTGTGTTAATTATGTTTTTTTTTATTAAATATTCAATTGAACGGTAGAAAAACTCCGTGAATACCGAAATTTACTTTTAACGGTCCAGATTTTAATACTTGAGCTCTCGATGTTGAATTACCCTTGTTGTCCTCGGAGGATCTACAGTTCGTTTGTACCCGGCAGCACGCAGCGCTTCTTTTCGAATTTCGTTTCGTGTCCGGCTCAAACGTTGGTGTCGGAAGAAGAGAGGATTCTTAGCTGTCCGAATCAGCCTAGAAGAGTTAGTAGAGAACAGAGAGGAGCCAGTTTTCCTGCCTAATTTGGCCCTTCTGATTTTTTTGTGCTACGTGGGACCCACTTCCATAATTTTTCCTTCGGGCTACTTTGGGTTTGAGTGTTTTTTTTTTTTCCTTTTTATGCTGCTGTTATCGGAGAGTTCCCAACCCTTTGGGCTGAACTAATGCCTCCGGGATCAGAGGGAATGCCCGGTAAACTCCCCTGTAGCTCTAGTGTCGTAGTGCAGTTTCGAACCTACAACATCGCGATGCAAACTATTGTCCTAGGCCAACTAAGTTATCCCTTGGGGTTTGTGAGTTTGAGCTGTTATATGTTGGTTTTGAAGATTGGCCCTTTTCATGATAACAGGGGTACCACAATATAATTTTGAACCAAGTGATGAGGTTTGTTGGAAGATGTGATTATCTTGCATGAAAATTTATGAAGCCACTTCACATGATTTAATTTGAGTGGTTATTGTTACTCTGATTAGAGTCAAATTCGGGCCAGTGGCTTATCGGCTTATCCTTAGATTAAGGTCCAATTACTTAAATGCACAGCCCACGCTAGTAGAAAACATTGTGGTGGATTTAGCGGATCGAGTCCGGGTCTTCCGCCACCACCGATGTTGGGAGGATGCCCACCGCAATAAAGATTTCAATTTCAACTCTTCACTTTGATGAGTCAGCATCCTCTATGTGACTTTGGTCAATTGAGGAGTGAAACTCTACATTGGTACTGTGGCTCACCTATTGAAACTTCGCGCCGTTAAAATTGAACGTCCTTCTCATGTATGGATGTCTTTAAATTCCACTGTAATAGGAGTTGGACCCTTCGTAAGATTGACCATTGAATGATAATTTGGTTATTGAATGTGTTAATCATGTCAATATCAAATGATTAATCATATGGCAGGAGCAAACCTGATTACAAATGAAATTAAAGAAAATACTATATAGTTGAAGGGTGTTCGTTTTAAACGGCTCAGATTTTCAATAGGTGGGCCCCTTGTAGAGTTCCACTCCAACATCTCAACATGTCTCTATGATTGGGCGATTCGGAATCCACTTTAATGGATAAAAAAGCTAGAGCCTTGTGGGGACTTTGATGTTATTTTTATGTACCACACCCCACTCCCAAGTGGATTAGAGTGGTAAGATGAATTATCGCATTCCAATCGAATGATCGTTGATCTTAGCTCTTAGTTTTAGACAATTGTACAAATTATATATTATCATTAACTTATTATGATAAGATATCAATAGTGCCTATGCCATATCAAGAATAGTAGTACATATGGAAGTCCATTACGTGGCAAGCATTACTGAGTGCGTGGGATTTGGACTCTCTGCATGAATAAACAATTGAACACCTGCGTCGTCTAGTTGTAGTGTATGCATCATATATACGAAGTGTTCAATGAATTTGAACGGTCAAGATCATTGCTGAAGGGTGAGATGCAAAAGTTTTCTACATCGACTAGTGGTAGCGCTGTTAAGTCCACTAGTGCTATCACTTTAGTCCACAGTAGTATTTATCCGGCTTTCATCTGGATCTAGAGAAATTAGTCCAAGTCCAAATGATTGAAATTTGAAAACCCTCCAACAACAAGGAAAAAAAAAAATAGTGGTGGCGCCTGCTTCTTGATTTGACCATCAATAGTGCTCAATGTAATTAACGGTCCAGATCATTGATGAAGTGTGACATGCAGAGTTTAGGTTTTTGTAGGTCACTCTCAAGCTGTATGTACAGAACAGGACCGCAAGTCTACAGTGTGAAGAACAGAGTAGCAATTCATTCGTTGTGCAATTATAACAATGGAGACTGACTGACATGGGTTCTTAAGAGTGAGTTTTTTTTACTAATTATTTTCTAGATGGGTTCTTAGGGGCAATTTTCTTCTCCCGCTGTGCATTGGTGTCGTTCGTCTTGTGGGACCTAGTTAAATTCAGGGGGTCCCGCCTTTGGTGGTGGTGTAAATGCACGCTCTCCTCGGAAGTGCTCTAGGGTAGGAGAAAATATGTCATTCTTATAGTATTAGTGAGTTTGATTGCACTCTTTTTTTATATTGTTACATCATAGACTCGAGTTGACACAGCCATTGATGAGCTGTAGTAGAGATGAGGGAACCACGTACATCATGGCCTGTTTGGTTCAAAGAATTTCTCACAAGGAATGAGTTTGTTGGGGATTTTTGACATGATGCGACATCTTGTTCCTCGAAAAAATATTCTTGAGGGTTTTATTGAAAAAAAACCCTAAGATAATACGTATACAAAAAAAGACCTCATAGTTCCTACTATATACAAAAGACCCTCATGCCGATTTTAACTAATCCCAAGTTGAAATTGGTAGGAGGGCCTTTTCTGTATAGTAAAAACTATGAGGTCCTTTTTCGTGCACGGGTCATCTTAGGGGTGTTTTTCCGTAAAACCCTCTATTCTTTTTTATACAAGAGTTCAGAATTCCAGCATTCAAGTGTTAGAGAGGGTTGAACATTTGAAATTCTACTTTTGAGGGCAGCATTTGAAATTTTCAGAATTATTCTAGATAAGAATTCTCACAATTCTTCTAATCAAACAGACATAAATATAAGTAGATAGCTAGCATAGCATAGTACTGATGTGAAAATGAGATTAGAATGAGATGAAACTTATGGCCACCCAACCTCTATTTGCAACCCGTGGTTACCTTCTTAATATTCTTCATTGCCAATTGACGGGCTAAGAAGAAAGATCACAATGTAAGCTAATCAAATCCATATATGCCAGATAAATTTGTCGCCAAAGTAAAGCATCGACTATTTTTGCTGGTGTTATTTAGTACAGTAGTAACAGCACATGCAAGGGAACATATAATCCAGTCTATATCATACAGCTAGAACGTTCATTGTGGACCACTGCTATAAATTTGCTCTTTTAGATAATTTGGACAGTACTACTTTGTCCCCTTTTCTAAATTTATTTGCAAGATTTCTTAGAATTTTTGTTTGGGTGAATTTGAAATTTCAAATGCCACTCCCTCGAGTGGAGTTTCAAACGCTCAAGCTCGCTGCAACATCCACAATGTTGGAATTCTAATAATTCAAAAGGCTAAAAATTCTCTATTACCATGCAGTATTTTGACTTTCGATCATCGGCTGTCCTTTTCTTTCTTTCTTTTTGCGTTTTGTCACAAATGGGCACTCATGGTGTTTATGTAAAATTTGGATTAGAAAAGACTATTGATACAAGATAGTGCCAAACTATATTTCCCAGTGAAACATAATTTTTAATCCATTCGTTATTTTGGAATTTTCTACACCTCACGTTCTCGCATCTTATCTTCTGGACTCTTCTTTTGGTCTTATCTAATTTAAGTGCATTTGTCATCCGAAAAGGTAGCCATTTTACCCTGTCCCAGTTAATGGAATGTGGAAATGTATCTTTCCTTTTTGTTGTCTGTTTTGGGAGGGAAGATTGAGAGGAGCTGTTACAGATCATGTTTTAATGGGTGCACCCTGGTCTCTCTCTCTGACCAAAAAATTAAAAATAAGAAACAAAAACAATTATCGAGAAAATCACATTAGATATCTTGGGCACCAAAAAGGTCCTTATAGTTTCTTTGTAATAGTGAAAGGCCTCCAAGCCAATTTTTACTTTTGTTTGTTTGAGTGTGTGACGATCTCGTCACTCAAACAAAAGTGAAAAATTACTAAAGAGGCTTTATTGTTATAAAGAAAGTACGAGAGCCTTTTTAATGCACAGTACAATGAAGTTGATTTTTTTGATAATTTTCTCTATAAGATAATAAAATGTTAGCTTGTGGATCCATATTCTTGGTATGGAATTGTTTGTTTGTATTAGCTTCCAACTTACTTTTTTGAATTTTTTTTTTTTTTTTACCTTATGGGAAGCCAATGCTTTAGATGGCCGGCTTTGGAATGGTTCCACATTTACCTCGAGTCATGATCCCCTATCACAATTGAGGCATGCTCATCATAAGTGGATCAATCACTATGAGCCATGTCATTCAAAAACCTCTTGATTTTACTCCCATCCATTTCAAACTTCTTCCAACAATAAAATCATGTGGATCTGTGAATGACATGACTCACCGTGATTAGTTTACTCATGATAAGCGTTAATCAAGTGAGATAGGTGATCAGGACTCTTCTTCTACAAAATAGGAATAGCCCCAAGTTCAACCTTTTAAAGCTTGTTAGCACATTTAAATTCCCATTTGAGCTTCAGGACACCGTCCACATTCATTAAAAAAAAACCCTTTTATATGATTTTTGCAAGTTGTATCATGTAATATAAATAATAATGATAATAATAATAATAATAATAATAATAATATTCTTGGATTGAGAATACCCATTATATATATAAACAAAAAAATCTATTATACGAGAATTTTTTTTGTAGGGCCCACATAGTAATCCATCCAAACCATGCACGAATAGGGATCCCCTTTGATAGTCACTTATTCAAAGGATTGGCACACATTTGAATCGTTGGATCAAGGGTTGAATCTTTTTTTTTAATATGAAGTCATTAAACTTGTGGACTACGGTTAAAGGAGTTAGAGGCTTCGGTTTGAGGTCAAACTTGATTTTGGAGTGTGGTCTCACCTAGATCTTTCCATCCCCCTAGTCCCATCCCCAAATGAGACTCATATTTGGACTCCACAAAAAAGTTCTCATATAACTCAAATGAATATGTCCCACCTGAATATTTCCGATATATAAATACCCTTTATGTTTTTATATGAAACTCTCAAAGCCACCGGGCGTTGTGTTTACTACTCCTGGGTCCAAGCTCGCCATGCACTTCAAGAGCTTGGTGCAGTCTCCACTATTGTTACAAATATTGGGCTCGTGATTTATTCTTCCATCCCACGGAAACAATGGGATATTTTCAAATTTGAGATTTTTTAGCGATATTAATGGGAAAATGTTTCAGAAAAATAAGTAATCCTGAAATAAATACTAATAATAAATAAGACAAAATAACAACAAAAATACCGTTACAATTTACATACATATATATAATTAGTCCATTTCACATGCATGCCTTTTGCGGTGGGGCCCGCTTGAGGATGGGGCTGTGTGGATTTCCAAGATTTGGACGAGCCATACCTGTGTACCAAATTTAGAGCCCACCCAATCATCCTAATCCCTTGATCAACGATTACAAGGTTTTATCCAAGGAAAAAGGACTATTGATTCGATGGTATATTCTGCTCGGCAGAGTGTAAAAAAATGGGATTAATGTAATTCAAGGGGGTACCGTGTGTGTTGTCTATCCTGACGGATGACCAAGTGGGCCTCACTACGGGATGTGCACCAGAACACCAAAAATTAGGTGCGAGATGGAATGATCAATGATATTGGATAATTCTCTCTCTGGTCTTTTGGATGGGTGTAAAAAAAAAAAAAGATGGCATTTGGGTTCAAATCCTAGGTATCCAGGTGGGAACGGGCTGTCTCTTACTACTGCGGAAGAGGCCGTTCTTCATGAATATGTTCAATGAAAAAGAACAAAAAGAATGTAGACTTACTTGCTGCATCGAAGAACGGGCTACATATCATGTTTGTTGGGCCTCATCGCAAAGGAGTTACCATCTAAATTGAGGATGCACCGAAGTGCCAGAAAAGGGAAGCTGTTGATATTCAGTGGCCCTACATCACAGGAAGGCTAACTTCAGATTGGTAAAACTTTCGGCAGATGTATGATTGAGAGGAACTGGAAAAGAAGGGTTAGGCCTCACAAAGTGGTGTATAAATATAATATTATAGCTTCAATTCATGATGCATCAGGAAAATCACTTCATTGCAACTCAAGATTATCTTGCATTTGAGATATTAGGCAGGATGATCCAATTGGGCCTTAAGGATGTTTTGTGACTTTGGGAAATGAGATTCCTGCCTCCTAAAATGCCAGATTCTGGAGTCTCTGCATTTGGCATCTACCTTGTTTTTTTTTTTTTATATCTAATCTGTGTGATTCCCGGCATGCAGAGAGAAGTGTATCTGTTGTGGTGGAAAGGAGAAGTTCATGCATGGATAGAGTTTATTGGCCTTACTTTGATCCCGAGTATGAGAACCTAAGCCAGAGATTAAATCCCCCAAGGTTCTGCTCTTAGATACTCTTTAAGTGGATTAGTGTCATGCTTTTCCTAAACACTTTCATATAGTTATTTCTCAGACATGAATTATTGATGCTTTGTGATGCAGCAGAGTATCAGTAGATAACACTACTTTCAGCGACTGCACTGTGGTCAAGGTAAGCATTCAGTTCTTTCACTTAAATCCCAGGTTATCCTCAAATAAACCCGGTGCACGTGTGTTGCGGGGTCGTGCGTGCACCCAAGGGATTAGTCTTGTTGTGGGGTTCGACCCAGGTGGATTTGGATTGATCATATGAGGCTAGGATTGTGAATGGGCTGAATTTGAGCTGGACCTATTTAGGTTTGAGTCTGAGCCTGATAAGGGTTGAAGGGTCTGATACTGAGTCCACTTCCAATATGGACCCTTAATCTTGGTCTAGGTTACTGTTAAAGAAATATAATAGGTATCAGTGTGTGCAGCCCAAGGCCCACTGATGAGGAATCTAAACTGGGTCCAATAACAGCTATAAGGAGGGTCCATTAGAAAGTATAAATCCTCCTTTACTGGAGTTGGCCTCAGGTGGAATCAATAATTGGTCCATAATTAAACAGCACTGATGAGGGTTCAATTTCTTTTTCCCCTTCTAGAACTCAGTAATTGAGGTGTTTGGAGGACTCATTTTACTTGCTGGATAGGGTTGAAATTTCCAACCCAATCAATATATTTGTTGGGTTCCAGTTGAGTCCATGCATGCTACTTGAAACCTCAACCACACCCAAACTTAACCCACCCCATTAGACAATCTAAATATTGTCAGTGGAACTGGATTTGAATTGGGAGCATATGATTGTGTTTTCTTAGCGTCCATTTGCAATTCAATAATCAGGTGGGTACGTCAGTTTGTGCCTCCTTCATACAAGATGGGAGTGATTTTAAAAAGCTTCTGCTTTGGAACCTGACAGGTAGACAGTGTGAACAAGCCAGGCATTCTGCTGGAAGTGGTGCAGGTCCTCACTGATCTTGATCTTGCCATCTCCAAAGCATACATCTCTTCAGATGGCGGATGGTTCATGGACGGTATATTACATAACAACTAACAAATATCTCTCTCTCTCTCTCTCTCTCTCTCTCTCTCTCTCTAAGCAATTCACCCTTTTATCTGGTGGCAGTGTTTCGTGTTACTGACCAACTGGGGAATAAGATTACGGACAGAAAAGCCATTGAATACATCGAAAAGGTACGTCTTTGGTTACTTGCATGTTTCACCGCTGTGTACTTGCATTAAGAAAAACCACTAAAGAAAACATGTAATGTTGGTAAAGTAAAGCCCCATGTCCCACATTGCTTGAGTAATGCCTTTTGACAACGCTTCATATACATGTTTGCGCCTTCCCTCTAAGTTTAAGCTTTTGGGTTTTTACATGGTATAAGAGCAGGTTTGAATCCCGTCTTGTATAGCTCACGTGGCCATCCATGAAATCCGTTGGGCATGCACGAGAGAGTGTTGATAAAGTAAAACCCCATATCCCACATCACCTCAGTAATGCCTTTGACAAGGCTTCGTATGCATGTTTTTTCTAAAATTTAAGGGTAAATTGGAAGTGAATGCAGTTGCAGCTGGCACTTAGAACCAAGTTTTTAGGGCCCTTTAGTATGCAGAGAAAGGTGGAGAGAAGAAAAGATTTATCTAGAGGCACCTTTTTCTTCCTATTTTGATTTATTGTAGAGGAGAGGAGTAATTCTCCTATTCAACACCTTTATGATAGAAGCAGGGGATAGAGTTTTTCTCACAAAAGGTACCGCTTTCCTCTACTGAAATTCATATTTATATTATTAGAAACTGATACTTAATTATCCAGAAGTTAGCTTTTGCTTAAAATGGTTTTGAAATGGTTTTCTTCTCCATAGCTTTTTCCATTTAAATGTGAACACAACGAAAACTGTAGAGTTGCTATTACTGAACAGTGGCAAACCTCTCCAATTTATATATGAACACAATGGCCCGCCACATATGACCAGTCAAGAGCCTCACCAGTTTTTTTGGTACGGTCAACCATCTGTTAGTAGAAATTGGAAATTTCTCAGGAGATAAGAAACTACAAGAGAGCCATTTTCTCTGGCTTTGATTGGGATAAGTGATCATTTAAAGCTTATAATTATAACCTTAATCAAGAGGTTGACGATGTGGAAAAATTAAAACAAAATTATCAGAGGGTGGTTTGTGAAAATTGAAAACCATTTAAGATGGAGATCACCAGCCTCATGGCAACCATCTTTCCCAATCTAACATACCTGAGTGCTCAAACTTTTTTCCTCATCCAAATGGGCCTTCAAAGAGTGCTTTTAGCATAATGCTATGATGCCTAGATAGTACAGCAGGGAAAGGCACGATATGACGGGGATAAGGACTTTCCGCATAAAAAGTGAAATATTGGAAAAGATACGACACAATACTTTGCCCATTTTGAAGTATCCGCTCATCATAGGCGTGATGAACAATTAATATGACAAATCCGCTGAGCATCTAGTGAGAACTGTGAAGTGAGCTTCACCAGATACAAGGGATGTTTCACTTTTCTTGATTATCCTTGTACCAATGATCAAATCCACCAGGCTTTGATAGTTGTTTGATCTCAAGTCTCAAGCAACATGACACATGGAGCTGGTTTTTGGTAAATGACTAGCCATAACAGACCTTAGTATTTCATGGAGTCAGTGGCCCCACCAACATGCCATGCATTCCTTTTTAAGCCTAGTGTCTGACTTGCCAAGTCAGAGAAGTGTCTTCGCTTTAGAACTCTTTTTATGTGGTTTGTGCTTTCTTTATGCATGCAATTGCTTATGTCTAATTCCTTGTTTCTTGCACACCCCTGCAGATAACAAATATGACAGTTTCACTGACCGTATGATCCTAATCATCCAGCACAATTGTATAATCAGCCTTTTTCTCATTCTCACTAATTTTTCCATCATGTGAACATCTGCTACCTTGATGTCTTCATATGCATCCTAAGTAGCCATAAAAGTTGTCAAGAACAATTTCATAGGACTCAAAAAAGAAGCACAAACTGACTTCTTGAAGCCGGTTTAGACCCTGCTTCCCTTTATAAAAAAAAAATTCACCGATAAATGGGCCCCAAGCTTGGAGTTTCAATTATTATTGGGACTCTGGATGATCATTGGACTGTCTTTGTATTTGGAAGGCACCCTATTTTCTACACAAATATATTTAAAACATCATCACTAAAATGTGAATGAGTATAATTAGAAAAAAGGATATAGAAAAGGAAGTTCATTATGATACTCTGCAAATTCAAAATTGTTAATACATCTCCAAATCCGATTATTCATCCCTGGCACAACTGGAACCTTTAGGGGAACCCGCTGTAGCCAATCATAGAACATATGTAGATGTATTATGAGTGTAGCTCTATCTTTTTCTTCTCAATTTATGAGTGTTGCTCTATCTCTGTCTTCCCAATTGTTGTTGTCCTGTAATATGGCTGTTTGGGCCTTGGTTTATTTCATTTATCAATAGAAAGTAGATAAGTTTGCTATTGCCAGCATGCCACATTGTTTTACTACAGGCTCTTGGACCAAAGAGTAATATTCTATCCACAGAGGGGAGTACTTGGGTAGAAAAGAAGGTAGGTCTGCACTCCATTGGTAGCCACACTGCCATTGAGCTCATCGGCACAGACCGCCCAGGCCTGTTATCAGAGATCTCTGCAGTTCTTGCTGACTTCCGTTGCAATGTGGTTGCTGCTGAGGTCTGGACACACAACATGCGTGTAGCCTGTGTTGTTTATGTGACTGATGATGCCACATCCCGTGCCGTAGATGATCCGGCCCGGTTAGCATCACTGGAGGAGCAGCTCAAGAATGTTCTGCAAGGGTGTGGCCATGATGGGAAGGGTGCTCGAACTAAATTTTCTGTGGGCTTCACCCACATGGATCGACGCCTTCACCAGATGATGTTTGCTGATAGGGACTATGAAGGTGGGGGACTATCTGAGGGAGATGGGACAACCTCTTTTAGACCCATTATCACAGTTGATCGTTGTGAGGACAAAGGCTACTCAGTGGTGAATGTTCGGTGCAAAGACCGCTCAAAATTGTTATTTGACATCGTATGTACACTCACAGATATGCAGTATGTAGTCTTTCACGCCTCCATTGGATCTGATGGCCCTTATGCTATACAGGTATAGATTTGTTACTTGTTCCTTAGTTTTATGGGTGAAAGAATGAATAGTTTGTCTTTACCCTATCCAGTTATTGAAGAATGGCAAGCTTTCGAAGAATTAATGCTGCTTACTGGGCTTAGATAACTGTTTCATTCATGACTGGTACATTTTGTTTCTTTATATTCCTTGTTGAGCTCTTAGGCAGGTAGTTGTAAAGTGTCCGTTGCCATGTGTAAACTATAGAACAAAACTCATAATATGGGGCATCTTTTTTGTCTAATTATTACATAATATTTGGGTTGTGTCTGTAAACCTTATGAGAAATTGAGAAAACTGCATATCATTACTACACCAATATATAATGTATGATAGAAGATAAGTTTTCCTCGGAAACTATCATATCTGGTTAAGAATCTTGCAGATTTTAATCAGAAATGTTTAGGATTATTCTAATCTACGATAGTAAGATTGAGTTCCATCATTAGTCAATTCTTTCAGTGGTCCACAAACTGAAAAAAAATAATAAATAAATTAATGCACTGACCAGATATTTTAAGAGTCTAACCAATAGCCATCTTTTGTATAGTGTATGAAAGTAATGATCAATGAACTAATATACCCCATCGACTACACACAAAACATTTAACCATGTAACTTTTGGGTGTGGCCCCATTAAAGTGGTCACTTAACTGTAACACATGGTCTGGGACTCTGGATTGATGGGCATGTCTAAGCAGATGCCGTTGATGAACTACTAGATGACTTGCACATGTTCTGACAATCGAAACCATATTGCGAATTGTTTAAGAGGATGAATCAAATCACATCGTGAATCATATTGTGAATCATTGGTTTCTTATTTTTCTTATGAAAATGAGAAAGTAATAAGAAATTAAGAAAAGAAGAAGTATCTGTCTATTATTCATCTACTTTCCATCCGCATCAATATTGTGATAGATACAACTAGAATACAATCATATGAAGGACATTGACATATATTAATATATCATAAATGATGTATGTGAATGGTTAAATATGTTTTAAGATATCAACATTGCAAGGGAAAATAAACAAGTTGCAGGTGTTTTCTCTTTTTTTTTTGGTCCTCTTTTAATCCGAAAAATAAAAATAAAATGCAAATCTCCTAATGTTACATGGTACATGGTTAGGATTTCTCTTGAAGTTGAAACAAGTTTCATGAATTAAAACCTGAAGATTTTAAAAAAAAAAAAAAATGCAAGACTAAACCCATACGTAGAGTAGAACGCTCCGAAATTGCAAAAATTTCATGCTTGTTCCTTATTTATCTCTAAACCTCTCTGAAATCGCAGAAGTTCCTTAAGAGGTTCCCTTAATCACAGGATAACCTTTTAATAATAGAAATGCTAAAAAAATAGAAAGGAAGTAAGACAATACTAATATTTACCTCTTAGCTTAATTATTTCCGGTTAGACGAATCACATTAATCATAAGATTCAATAAAACAATTATCGAAGACTTATACCTCAATCCTAAGATTCACCTATAAATGGGATTCGTTGCATGGATACAGATTGACATATCACACAAATCATAAGATTTAATAAAAACAATTGTAAGAATGTAAGCAAAAAGAGGAGGCCCAATATTACCAACATAATATTGCAAGGGAATTGCGATTTAGTGTTCTCTATGGACACCTCAAATTGTTTCTTTGCTCATCACCACCTAACAACAGGAAGTAAATAAAGTCTTGATTGTCTGATCAGTAGCCTTGAATCGGATCAAGAAGTTAGGATCATCTGATTGGTAGGTGTTTGTTTCCAGGTGAGGAAGCTACCTTACTTTTTCGTGCTTTAAAAATGAAAGTAGAGTTAATAACCTTCTATTTTAAAATGGAAATTTTCAAATTTGCAGGAGTATTATATACGTCATATGGATGGTTGCATCCTTAATTCAGAAGGTGAAAAGGAAAGGATCATCAAGTGTCTGGAAGCTGCTATTCAGCGAAGAGTAACTGAGGTTAGTGAATGTGTCCTTGCATAACCAAACCGGTATTCCCATTTTGCCTGTATTCATGACTAGAAGTGGTTAATTCCAATCTCCACTTATTGAAAAACTATTGGGAGAAATGATTGTTCATGTCTCTAATTTTCATTGAGAAAGTGTTTTTTTTTTATTAATATTTTTCTTTGCAGGAGGGAAACTAGCAATGTTTTTTAAACTATGGCAGGACATGAGTCATGACACATTCATTATTTGTTTAGTTTTAGTCATGTAACATGCTTTTTATGGAATATACTGAAAGACTTCAAAGTTTACATCTGAATCATCTTACATTCATTGAGAATTACAAGACCTACTAAATAGAGTCCAATGAAATAAATAAGGAATAAACCCATCAGTTTAATCTTAACATAAAATTTCAAGATTATCTCTCAATCGAATTTAATCACAATATTAATGAGATTATCCTCTCATTAACAACCTAATTTTTTAAAGATTATGCAAAACATAGCTAACAATAATAACCTTACTAGTTCTTTAGTTTTTATCATCCTCCAGGGACCTTGGTCCTTTCAAGAAAAGAGTGCTCAATTTGTTGCATTGAACACAACCTATTGAGCTTTTAAAATAAATGGTTGGTTGATACCTTGCTGAAACGTCTATCATACTTCGCTGGCAGTCATCGTCTATATTTAGAGTCAAACTGTCATAACCTACTCATTTTGAGTCTATCGGAGTCAATGGTTCACTAGATTACATCTATCATGATCCCTTTTAGAATAATACACGGTAGGATCATGTGGCTTGACCAAAGCTCTCACTGGAAAGAACTTGACTTGGAAGAAATGATGAGATTGTGAGGCTTGAATAAATGTATGGTTGAGAGAGCTTTATAGATGGATATAGGAATTTGATTTTTAGGCCCAATCATAGGATTAGAAGCCGGCATAGCTTTGATACCATAAAAGACTCTAAATTTACATATGAATCATCTTATATTTATTGAGAATAACAAGACATATTTATAGAGTAAGAGATAAATGAGGAATCTTAATCTCATCAATTTAATCTAATCGTAATATTATAATGAGAGATTATTTCTCAATCTGATTGAATCACATTAATCACAATATTATGGAGGTTATCCTCTCATTACTAAACTAAAATATTAAAAATATGCTAAACATAGTGAACAATGACAACCTTCATAATCTATCATATACAGCAGCACCATGGACTTTCTACTATCTTTGAATGTATGTGGTTTTCTATTTTGGTCATGGCTTCGTTGCAGGGAATAAGCTTAGAGCTCTGTGCAAGGGACAGAGTGGGGTTGCTATCAGAAGTCACCCGGGTTCTTCGTGAGAATGGGTTGTCTGTCACAAGAGCAGGAGTGTCAACAGTTGGAGACCAAGCTGTGAACATCTTTTATGTGAGGGATGCATCTGGAAACACAGTGGACATGAAGACTGTAGAAGCCCTCCGTAGAGAGATTGGCCATACAATGATGCTCAATGTAAAGAAAGTGCCATCAAGTGTGAAGGTGCCTCGGTCTAGCGGATGGGCCAAAACCAGCTTCTCTTTTGGGAGCCTCCTTGAGCGTTTTTTACCTTGATCACATTGCCCAAACAACATAAAACTCTTCTCCTGTCAAAATGTCGGGCGCGATGCTGTTCACAAATGTGGACATTTTACCCTTCAAAATGAAACATTGGATAACAATAATAACAAGGAAGGAACTGTGAATCTCTGTGTACAATGAAGTAGACACGTCCCTATGTCCACTCAATTGGGCATCTTGTATATAGCATGAAAGATATTTGAGGTGACATATGGGAAGTTTATGTAACCTTGCTCTTTAGGATAAACTTGTGTGATTAGAATAATTTCTCCTTTCACTAAATTTTTGCTTGAACAATGCCCTTCATGAATAGCTTCTGTGGATTACAATTCATCTTTACATGATTTTAATTCCTGGTGTCCGCTTGGATCATCATAAACCATGGGTAACTCAGTTAACATGTAACTGAAGGTTCATGTGTTTAGATCATTCAAGTTACCTATAAGTGATCATTGTTTTGTTCCTAGACATAACCAGTCAAAAGGTAGTAAACAGTGTTATTACAGGTAAACTGAATGCAGGGCATCTGAGTTGAGTTCCGAGGATCCATACAGGGCTTGGTAATTCTCTTATGAACTTAGAATTCTGAGCTGATATTGGTCCTCTTACAATGCATTTAAGTATTCTGGTTCCTTTTTCGTGATGCAAAGTGATGCCTACTTTATGTGGGCCGATGACATAGTGTAGAGCAGAAAAACTGAGCTTCTAAATAGAATACCCCCACTCTCCCTGTTAGGTATGAATGGGGTAGGTAATGAGAACGCTTAATCCTAACCTTCTCTCTCTCTCTCTCTCTCTCTCTCTCTCTCTCTCTCTCTCTCTCTCTCTCTCTCTCTCTCTCTCTCTCTCTCTCCATACTGAATGGTTTGCCACGTTGGATTGGGACTCTTTCTGGATTGTGTAGTGCAGTTAGCAGGCAGACAAGGACTTTCATTGCATGTTAGTCTCCTAACTTGCTCAGGGGTGCAATCCATAGTCCATACTGATGGAGATTGTTGTCATCTAGAAAGATGATTTGGTCGTCCATCACGTGGATGGGCCATATATTCAAGTGGAGAACAAATGGATTGTTTTCATGGTCAAGCCAGATAAGAGCAAACAGTCAGTTTTAAATTCAACAGAGATGAGATGTCTGGGTAAGTGGATAAGAGTTGTTAACAAGAAACATGGTTGTGAGTTCAAGTTATGTTAGTCATAAAAGAATGATAATATTTAAAAAAAAAAATTTAAAAAGGGAAGGTAAGCTCTCTATGAAAGTTCAAACACTATAGACTTCCATGAAGTACATTACAGGTGCAAAATGGGTGGGCCAGGCAAGGCATTGAACTAGCCTAAGCTGTGCTTGAATGGCATATGGGTGAGCCTGAGTCCTGGCTGATCAGCCTGGATCAAATTTGAATAGAGGTGTGTAAGCTTGAGCCTGAATTCAGAAATCTGAGTCCAAGCTTGAGCACAAGCCTGGGTGGTACCATCTTTAATATTTTACATGTGTGTTATATTTATGATAGGGTTTTTTGACATTTATTCCTCCTTAAAACTGATTTTCTTAATCTCACGACCGAAACTCAGATAATGTCACCGAGTCGTGCCCCAAATCCCATGATATTATGAGAACGTCACAGAAACTGATAAATCCCAGGATACCATAGAACTGTCCGTGATGTCATGGCTTTATGCAACCTCTTAGGGAAAAAAAATTCAAATAATAGAAGCTAAGAAATGAGAGTCTTACTTTTCACAAAATGTCATCTTTCGTATTCTCTAAAAAATGAATTCGCTTGTTGGTTGCAAAAAGTGTATGATACAAAAACTGATAATTCTCATGATATCAGGGGATTGTCAAGTCGTCTGATATCATGGGATACAGCACGAAAAAGTTTAGAAGAAAATGCAGACCAGAGTCGAGTAACTCTGGTGATATTATATAAATTTCGGCAATGAAATTGGGGAAACACGGTTTAAAAAGAACTAATATGTTGAAACTCCTTTACAATATTATGCTAAGAACAACTTTGTAATCTCTTTTTTTTTTTTTTTCAAAATAAGAAACATTTTATGAGGCTGACACGGACTTAGCAATTACTGTGTGAAGCAAATGATTAGGGTTACATGTAGATTAGCTTAGACTGTAAATCACAACCAAATCAAATGGGCCTCAAAGTTTCAAGTCTTAGATAAAATGATTGTTTTGGGCACGTTTGTACGTTTGTCTGCATTATAATACATAGAAATTGAATATATAGGATTCATAGCATAAGTAGTTAAAAATGAAGATTAAAGGGAAATTTTCAAAAATGAGTACGAAATAATCTTTCCTTTTAGGGAAATAGAATATAAAGAAGATAGAAAATGAAAAAACTAACCCATCACTCCGGTAGTTCACCTTTGATCTTCATTTTTATCTAGTAATGTGGGGTTAGGGACATGTGAATGTGAAGGACTGGATTCATTACAATATACGTAAGCTCGAGCCTGGGCCTGAGCCTAAGCGCAGCCCGAATTTTACTTGGGCTTCAAAATCCATGTTCGAGGTTGGGCTCAATCCCATACTGCATTGGGTTTTCATGAAAACTAGAACATGTGGGCTCAGTCTCGGCCTACTCCAAGTTGCACCCCTGTGAAGCAGTGTGTATCATTATAGGAGACATCTTACCATTTTTAGGGGTCACACTAGTCGAGTACGAGGCTAGCTTGGTTGCGGTTTCACTCATTTATAACTGTTTTACATATGTTTTTAGACATATCTATATATTGGAAGATGCTCCTATGAGAGATATCACTCATCTTATATGAGAGATATGGGTAGGGGCCCTCACATTTAAGTTATCGGCATTGGATATGGATGTGAGAGCCCCCATATAATCACTCATATAAGGTGAGAGATATCTCTCATAGGAACATCTCCCCTATATATTTATGAATTGAGTCGGATCAGTTGCTAGGCGGGGCAAGTGTGAGTCAGCAGGTTCGGGTTTAGCCCAAACTGTACCAGACCCCTGTTACCATCCCTGACATTGATTGCTTCTGTTGGTTGTGGGTTGGACTACCACTTGCAGACTTTGACCACATTATGAGTTAAGTGGAGCAGCTGCCAAGTTTGACACATGGGAATCTTAAATCTCCCTCTTTCATATTCATATGATGATTGATGCAAGCATAAGAGAAAGAAGTGAGAATTTCCAAAAAGACTTCTTGGACAAACGATTGCAGTAGATGATTTTTGCATTCATCAGGTAAAGTAAAGTATGTTCTTCCAGTCTACTGATTGGGTCAGTCATCAGATAAGCCCAAGTTAAATTGGTCTAGATAAGCCCAAGTTGGCTCCTTTTTCTAAGAATCATTGCATCAGCCACGTTTGGTCGTAGATTCTTCCCAGCTTTGAATGGTTCAAGTTGAATGTGCTGCTGGTAATGCCTGTTTGGGTCAAAGCTGGGCATGGGCCCTGTTTACATTAAGGGCTTAATTGGTCTCATGGAAAATAAAAACAGTTTCACCTTAATCTAGTGTAATTGTGGCTCAGCTCAAAATTGACCAAGTTTGGAGTTGGCCCATTGACATTTCTAGTCATGATAGTGCCCCATCCATGATTTGGATCAGAAAATAAAATAAGAAATGAGATTCCATTTCAGCTCTACATTGGGCCTATTTTCATCAATCAAGACTTTTCACACACATCTTCACCTCATCATGAAAGGAAAAAAAAGAAAAAAAAAGAGAGCACTCTTATTAAATTCATTAAAACTATGAGGCCCTAAAGTTGGTTTATTTTATTACCCACCCAAAAAAAAAAAAATCTAGTTAGACTGTTATATGGCCGAGCCTATTCCACTCAGATCTCATCCATTACCTCTGTTATTAGATTGCATGTGGGTGGGCCCGGCAAAATTCAGGAAGTGCATTTAAAGTGCAAACCCTTGTTTCTTTACCAGTCCTCATCAATCCTAATCAAAGAAGGCCTTATTTTCTTTCAATGTCCGTCCATTTCTATTGGAATGATGGATGAGAGAGAGATGAGAGAGAGAGAGAGAGAGAGAGAGATCCCAGACCATAGCTACCAATCAATCTTCTTTTGGCTAATCCCCTTGAAAGGGCCATGGTCAAACAAGGCCCTTTTCGGCGCCCTCTAGATCCCCATGGGCCCACCTACCTGCCCTAGTCCCACATCCCAACAGATCCACCAATCATGCTAATATAGCCACCGCTACATCCTCCTTTCTTTTTTTTTTTTTAACCCAGCTAAGGGTGCTATGAGGCCCATACAGAGAGCCCATCCATTGGAGATAATATCTGTTCCTGCAGTTAGGAAAAAAAAAATCCATCCCTAAAGATAATATTTGGTGAAATAAAAAAACTCCGACTTTGGGAAATATGAGGGTACCCAACGTTTGGGTTCAATCAGTAGATCTTAAGACAAGAATCGGAGTTCCCAACCAACTGAACAACCCTTAGTCCTCACCGCAACATATTTTTATCCGCTAAAAGGTCTCTAATGATCCAATCTTAACCTATCTCGTCTTTTCCTCTAGTTGGGTTAGGCCAAAACACTAAAAAGAAAAATTGGTAATCAAGTTCCACTAACAAAATCACACCATGCTTCCCATCCTCATGTGACATTCTCAGCATACCCACGACCATCCATAACATGTGGGTCCCACCAATTCGACGACCCAGATCACCGGGCCATGGGTGGGTCCCACAAGCAGAGGTGCCGTATCAAGTACACACATGTATTCTGCAGTCCAAGTCTTCATTGGTAACAAACAAATGGCTTCTGGAACATGGAATAATTTGACTGAGTATTGTGGATGATGATTTTATAAAATTGTATGGTAACAGAGATGAGTATGGTTGAAGGTATTATTGAATAAATGGCAGACAAGATAGAGTTCAAAGCCCCCATCTTTTGAAATGCCTCTTATGTGTTGTCTTGTCTTTTTGCTTCCTTCTCCTTTGACCATCACACTCACACATGAAATTGAATCATTCCCCCCACTCTTTTCTTTCTCTTCCTTTTTTCTCAGTTTTCACTTGTGTTTTAGAATATCATCCAATGGTCATTTGCTGCCCACTGATGACCTGTGTATTAGTTTGATTTTACCACTCAATGTTGTTTCTTTCTTTTTTGGGTATCGAGGTATATGATCCTAATGTTCTATATTAAATACATATTTGCCTCATGGTTGATGGATCTTTTGAATGCTTTCTATTTTATTATTAATTGATTAGATTATGTGATTTTTTTTTTTAGTGATTTGAAACCACGTAAGGATTTGGATTTTGATCAAGTGGCCCCGCTACTATTGATGAGTCATGTTCCATAAACCAAGAAATTCCCGACCCATGATCCTGAAACCAAGATATTCCTACCAATTCTAACATTGATTCTTTTAAAAAGATGTGATTTATTAATTGTATAATCATGGTCTTAAAACTCGGCCGAAACCACCTCTTATAAACCCGTCTTTTATTATTATTTTTTATTTTATTATATAAATATGTAGTATTTTAAAAGAAACTAAAAATAAAGATTTACAAATCTTTTATTTTCTGGCTTCTTAAACTAATGTTTATTCTTCTTAGAAAATAGGGTGTAAACAAATTAAATGAAATATCAGTGGCTTATGGCTGATCTAATAATCATGTTTTAAAACTATGGTTAGACCAACAATGAATATCCTTTTAATTAAGCAATATTTAAGAAGACCATTCACTGAATGAGAATCTGATTCATGTGTGCAATGTGCCTAGACTTGTGGCAATTTCGGTGGAAAACCCACTTACCTAACTTTGCTTTTTATGTTTTCTTTTGGAGGGTGCAACTTTTGATCAATTCAATTCCTTAACGTCCGCCTACTTTCCAAAGTTACTGGTTAATCCGTGATTATTTATTTATTTATTATCGAGTCTGACTAATTGTTAGAAGTGATGCTTTAAACTCGAACAACAGGGATCGATTTTGGACATTTGTGTCAACACCACTAAACTATGAGTGTGTTGGCCTAGTTTATCATTGATTTAACAGGTATCAATTGTTTGGATAATTTTTTCTCCGATAAATAATTAGACGCCCAACAAGACACACCATACCTACGTCTCTCAACATCTACGCTGCTGCAACCAAAGATCGACCCCTAATTATTTTTGTGGAAAGGGGGTGTCTCACCGCTAAGCTACCAGTAGATTGCCTTCAATATAGAAAATCATTAAAAATAGAAAGCCCCTTTGTGGGACCCACTTTGATGCATCATAATCATGTGGGAGTGAAGATAAATGGGTCTGGTTGAGTGGGGGTGGGTAATTTTCCTCATTCCATCGTTTTAAACCTTGATTTGTGGACCTTAAGTTCATGAAAGTTTCCTACTCTTGGATAAAACAACTTTCTTTTGTGGAAACATGAAACATTGACTAACAATCAGATTAATTGGAGATGCTTGGCATTCTGCATAGGATAGGTGAGTTTGTAGAGTTTGAATTGGACATATCTGGCCCCATATAAGTCATTCTCAGGGTTCCAAAAATGTAAGCTAAGACATTTACACCTACAAGGAAAATCAACATCAATAGTCAACATCACATATGAAATTGTAAGGCTTATAACTATAAAAAAAAAAGTTCAAACGTTAATTACTAGGAAGAAAAATATAGACAACTTGCACACATCAGTAATCACATGATTCTAAGTTCCTGACAAAATATAACTCTTAAAAGATTAATTCATAGACAGATATATTTAGGCAGAGTACATAATATATTATCCTTTAAAAATGTGTACAGTTTCTATTGACAAAACATTTGACAAATTTCTTTAAGATTTTGGTTATTGTATTGCACTGGCAAAATACCCTTTACAATTTGTTACATTGACCAAAGTTTCAATTAGTTGGATTGTGAATGCAGAGATTTCTCAATAGATTAGGATAGAGAAAGATCGGCCGTTGAATTTATTTATTTATTTTTTAATGTTAATTTTAATTGAACAAACTTAACTGTACATGAGGAGAATAGTGAAAAGCCAAGAATAAAAAAGAAGAGAAACACAAATCAACACCACCAAAATTAAACCCACAACCATAAGAGCCAGAGTTTCACTTTAGTCTTTTCCTTTCTTTCTTTCTTTCTTTCTTTCTTTCTTTCTTTTTTTCTTTTGAATTTTCTCCATAGTTGAAGACTACAAGAGAATGTAAGAACTCTAACAAGAGCCCTGTATCATTAGAATAAAAGGCATTAAAGCCTAGATTAAAAGAAATTTAACTTTCTATTCTTTCACCTACAAAAGAAGACATGGGTCATGGGACCCTATTGCTCTGCTTTGTGTATACATTAAAAATGAAAAAAAAAAAAAAGTTCCTTTATTCTAAGTGGGAAAAGATTAGGACTCTGGTATAGAAAGTGATGTGCTTTATAAGAGTGAGAGAGAAACTTAAAGCTGTTGTAATCTTTGATTTTCTACTCATACAAGAAGCTTCTTGCTTGTCTTGTGGACATAGGCAATCACGGCATAAATCTCTTATCTCATATTATTTCTTTGATTTTAATTTTTTATTTTTTTTAAATTTATTTAAATACATTAATATTATTTGTTTGCATAGAATGCATAGGAATTTATCATCAAATGAGCTCCATCGAAGGATTATGTAAACGATGACTAGTGAAAGATACAAGGTACAACGTAGATGGGGCTTTAACTTTCTTCAAATTTAAAGTACTCAGGTGATGGTTGAGTGTGTGTTTCCTATATTCCCTTGATTTAGTTTTCTATTAGAGAAGTCAATTCACTGGTATCTTAATGGTAAGGCACCTCCCTTCCATATAAACAATAAATGATCAGTGTTTAGCCGTAGAGCTAATCGTTGAACGGTAACGAAACTTAAATTAGAAAAAATCAAAGTTAAAGATACAAAAGCCATATATCACACCCCTCTCACCAAAGAAACAAGAAAACAATACCACAAATCATCAAATATCTACAAACTAACCATTCCAATCTAGAGGAAAACTTTCATTAATGGAGAAATTATTTGATGATCATTTTTTATTATTCACCTTTGATTCTTCATTTTAACCACTTGCCTGAAGTAAAAGGTCATAGAATCCCCATGATTTGAAACAAACAAAACAGGCCATATATGTATTTTGTGATTACATGCCTCCCCCAGCTTCCCAAAACAAATCTCTCCTAACTAACTCTCTACCTAAGATGAAAATCAGTCAAACAAAAGAGAAAGAGAGAGAGAGAGAGAGAGAGATGGATGTGTGTGTGAGAGAGAAAAAGGGAGGTGTGATTAGATGAGACATAGGATCCTTTTTACCCGGGATTTGGTTTTCTCATGAAAAGAGGAACCCTTTTTAATATTTTCATAAACAAACAAAAAGTATAGTTTACTGAATAACTTGTATGAACATACAATGGACAGGTATTGATAAAATATTTGGTCGTATAAAAGTAGTTCCATAATAAATACTGCTTACTAATTCCTATCAAACGCTCTTTGGTCCCTTTGAAGTACACACTAGGCTAATAGAGTGTACACCACACAATTGTGTCTATTCACAGTCAACCAAAATCATGTTAGTCAATGGTTATCTTACATTTGGTCCCATCACTTTCTAGTTTCTAGACTTAAGACCTTATACTTTCATGATCTCCACACCTTTTCCAGGAGGTGGTGAGGCCCATGGTTCAGACTTCAGACCCATGTGTGATGCTATGTTCAGACACTGATTACCCCACTATATACATTTGATCCAGTATATACACTACACATAGGACCAGTCCTCCTAGACATGTGAATATACAAATGTATTGATCAGAGGTGCAGAATAAGATATATTCATTTCCATGTACGATGTACCCACCTGCCCTTTTGGACCATTTAGTATTCACATTTATTGTGATTCTCATGAGTCTTATGACTGCCATTACTCTTCCAATTTCTTCTTTTAGAATAGTCACTGCCTTTTCGTGAGATTCTACTGTAGTCCATCAAGTGTCAAGAATTAGATGGCAGCCCCTTATATTTTCTGATAATTTACACAAACTTCTTGACTGTGGTGTGTCATGTCACATGTGTGCGGTGTGGTGTGCCTTTGTCAATTCATGTACTGCTCCTTCTGCACTAACTGGTAGTCAAGGATGACTGCAGGAATTGTCAGCAAATTTAGGGTTGCAGTTCAAAATTTGACACCAGAGGGGCCATTGAAGAATATCACAAAAAGTTAGGCAGCATTTTAGAAAAACACAATCTTTTTATATCATCTTCCTAGTTGGATTCAAACCCAAAGCAGTATATTTTAAGTGGTCTTAGGTGGGTCAGTTTGACTGGCTAGATTGATTAAGAAAACAGTGAAATAATGAAATTTGGCTCCCTATTATTATTCTATTCCTTGTTACAATCTCACAGCCTCACCAAGATAAAGACACCCATTGCTATCTCTAGTGTTTGTATGTTGGTGTTCTCATTTGATTCTTCCAACTAAGATGCACTTTTCTATTTTCTCATTATCTTTCCTGTTTTTAGCTCTTCCTTTGCATCACTGATCTGTTGTCAGTCCTCATTTGCCATGAACTGCAACTGCCCACCACCTCTATAGTCATCCAAAAGTCACTCCAAAAAACCTCTCTCCATCCTCTTCTTTTTTTTTTTTTCTTTTTTCTTTTTTTTAAATCTTCCCTTTCTCTTGTATTGTCATGGAAGGACTCCTTCATTTGATTTTCTGTCAGTGAAACAGTTGAAAGTCAGAGAACTCACTTATAGTTTTCCATTTCCTGTTTGTCTTCAGTGTCAGGACTACTCAGGAGAGCTTTCATCTGGTAACCCACTTCTACCTTTTCCTTCTCTTGTTGGTTTTTGGTGTCATCTGATATCACTGATTGAAACCCACTACCCATTTCTTGCAATTTTTCATTTTCCCACAACTTTCTTATATAGATACACACATCTGAGCTGTGACTTTGGGAGTTCTGGTTGTGGTTGGTTCCTTTTCTTTTCATTCCCCATTTGAATCTTTGGATACCTTTGCTGTAGGAGAATCAAATGAGCATCCCTCCTTTATTTAGATGCCCAATCAGCCTAGATTTGTTCACTGATCCAGTGACTCTCAGCACTGGCCAAACCTATGATAGATCCAGCATTGAGAAATGGCTTGCAGATGGGAATCTCACATGTCCTGTTACAATGCAGAGGCTCCATGACTTGTCCATGGTACCCAACCACACTCTCCGCCATCTGATCGATCAGTGGCTTCTCATGGATCCTCAATTCGACCCAGATCACATCAAAAATATGGATCCAGACTTATCCTTGGCTACCTTGAAGAACAACCTTCAATCCCAAGAGGCCAGTTTCACTACAAAGATGGAGACACTCAGAAAGATCAAAGATTTGTCAAAGGAATCTGACACCAGCCGCATCTGTTTGATTCAGTTGGGCTTCTTCCCATTACTACTTCAACTGCTATTTGGAAGTCACCACCCAGAAACAAGACTCTCTGCACAAGGTACAGAGATTGCAGAAGAAGCTCTCAATTGTCTCTTGAATCTATCACCTAGTTCTCAACTGGGGTCTCTTAATATGCTCAAAGAACCCTCTAGTTTAGCATCATTGCTCATGTTATTAGACCAGGGGAGTATGAATATCAAGATAAGTTTATGGAATATGGTGGAAGCAATTTCATCATCTTTCGAAACCAAAGATCTCTGCCTGCTTCTTGGCAATAATCGCACTTTTTTGCAACTTCTGGTCTCACTCTTGCATCAGAGTTCAGATCAATGTGCTTCAGATGCTGCCATTAGAGCTATAGCAGGCTTATCTAATTTGGAATCCAATCGTGGCAATGTCATTAGAGAAGGCGGCATCGATGGCCTAATATCATATCTATCAAATCCAGATAGGCGCCATGCTACAAAAGCTCTGACCACAATTGAACTTCTGTTAGGACTGGAGAGTGGAAAAATGGCTCTAATTAGTAACCCAAATGCTGTCCATGTTCTGGTAAAGATGGTCTTCAGAGTCTCTGATCACGAAGGCTGCGAAAGCGTGGTTAATTCACTATTGATCATATGTTATGACTCATTGCGGGTTCGAAAAAAGGCGATTAATGCAGGAATTGTAACACAGCTCCTGCTGCTGCTTCAAAGCCAATCCAGTGGCAGAGCCAAGACCAAGGCCAGGCTGTTGCTAAAGCTGCTTAGATCCATGTGGTCAGAAGACCCAAGTAGATGCAAGTTACAACATGGTCTGGTTGATTCATAGGAGTAGTTTGTTTTACTGTTGTTACTATGGAAGTGTTTATAGAGAGAGAGATGTTATCTACTTTACTGTATCCCTTATACCTTTCCCTAGTGTTGTATCCATATGTTACTATAATCAATCACCCCAATTTGAATAGCAGAAAGCTTATGGAGTTATTACCCATTACACTTCTATGTTGCTTTCTTTTACATGTGTGTCTTGGTATATATGCATTCAGGTTCTCTCTTTCATGATCACTTTGAATCCAAGTTTGTTACATGTACTAGTAATTAGAGCCTATTGTCATATACTTTTAACAACCAAAATTACATTTTTGAGGATGCTGACATTAATGAGCTGCAATTAGTTCAAGCTCACAAAATGATATAGGCATATTTCATTATTGTTTTTTGCTTTCCTTAATTACCCATTAATCATGGTGATTTAGAGGGTATCATTTTCCTTGGTCAATCAAACTGCAGTCACATTCTTGCCACTGTATTGCCTGAAACTTGCCAGTTTTGTTAGTGTTGATCAGAAGAACCTGCAGGGTCTGTTTCCAGTTCTTTGACAGGGGAATTGATTTGCAGTTTTACTATTGGTGGGCATTGTCACAAGTCATGTTACCAGGTTATTAGGAGTAATTATGGGAGATTTCCAAGATATTGTTTTCTGAGGCTATTAACAGGAAAAATATGGAAATAAAATAATTAGAATTTTGTTTAAGATGATAAATAGATGTCACATAAAATATAGGGAATTAATAGAAGATAGGAAAAATATATATCATTTTAGTGTCAAATCATTTATATATTTGTGGCACTTACAATTTTCACAACATTATTATATCTTATAATTTAAGGTAATTCACATTTCATCAACTACTATATTATTACTTGAAGTTTTTGTGACAGTACCCTTATCAACTGCTGCTCAAAATTTGTAAAACTCCTTGGCAAGGCTTCTTAAAACTTAAGCCCCTCAAATCCTCAAATTGATCAATATGGGGGTAATGGGAACAGTCCACTTGAATATGAGTTTGAACTTGATTAGTATGCCGACTCGTTTTGGAATGTTATTTGGTGAGAATATTTAGTTTAAGCAGTTCAGATTTTTTGGAAATATCAAATGAGAGCATGCAGACAACGTGCATGTGCTTCGCGCGCCGCACATGTGGTGTCTCATCCTTTCTTCTAGCCATGCATGTGCTCGGTTCTGCTCGTGTGTTGCCTTTTCAGTGCACTCCACTCTGCACATGTGCTGCCTCAGACCACACCAGGACCACACTGCTCGAATCTTTGGACTGCCTGGTCAAATCACTTTCCCAATAGTGGCAATTCCTGACTAGACAATTGATTTAGGGTTGGGGCTGTTTCATTTCATTTTCACTCTAAGATGGAGTTGACATTTCTGACCTGACCAATAAAACGGTCGAATTCAGGTTGACTATAACCCAACCCACTAATTGCACTTCGGGTTGACCCCATTCAACTTCTAGGACCCAAGAGGTCAACCTTGCCCATCAAAAAAACTAGCCAACAGACCTGGGCCAGCTCATTTGTGGCTTTAATGAGACACAAGGTTGCCACAATCTAATGTCTTCACGGTTAGCAAACGTGGGTTTCATATTTGAGAATGTTTAAAGTACAAAAACAAGTGATGATGATCAGGTTGCAAATAGTTTGAGTGATAAGGCATCATTTCTAGTAATAGCTGTAGGTGAAAGTGGGGGGTCATATAAGCAGGCAAAATTGGAAAGGAGTATCAGGTACAATAACATAAAGAGAGAGACAGTCCAAAGTTGGTGGGCCTCAACCGACTGGTGAACATTATGAACTTTTCTTTTTTTTTTCTATCAAAGACATCATGACCATCATGTATCCATCCATCCATTCATAAAGAGACAGCAATGACTTGGTTTGACTAGCAACAATATGGTGGGCCCAGGTGGTCTCCCACCTGTCTTCATCAGTCATTAGTGGCAAAGATCCACCATTGGCATCCATCTGAAAATCATACTACATGCACTTTTGGGAGGATGGTGTTCAACTTTCCTGTCCTGGGACCACCTCCTCGGCTGATCAGTTTGCCTGAAACACTGAGCCAATGTCGAACCTGCGCGCGCACACACACAGCAATTAGCAAGGATAGTACTTTGGTTTTATGCCTGCAGTAGACGTACGCTGACTTGAAATTCTGCCATGTGCATCTTCTACTAAGACAATAATATCAATGAAAAGGTAATCGTCGTCAACAGCTCACCTAGCACGCTGGTGGGCACCTCCCATTAGGGTAGCTGGGTTCTGGGTTCTCTGGGTTCGGTGTCACCCGCCTATGAACTGGTCTCAGTGCTCTATGAATGGATAATGCAATGATTACAAAAGAAAAGGCACTGTTCCACCAGTTATATTACAGATGAGGGCTCATTAGTGAAGTGCATGGATGGAGGAAAAATTGCAAAAGTAATCTTTTAATATATCGATTTCAACAAAAAGAAGAGGATAAAAGAGGAAGCATTCCATCATATATGAATTGAATATTATCAGGTGCACACATCGCCAAAAAGTTACCATAAATTACAATGCCTCATGTAAAAAGTATTCAAAACTTTTCTGTTAGTACCATTCCGATTGATGCTTCGGAGACATCTTCCCTTCGTTACGGCACTTGAATTTGGTTTCAAACAGGTACATGTCATCAAGCATATGAATCTATATCTTTCTACTTCCTGTTTCCTCTTTTCCCCATCTTCCCATGTTTCTTCCCCTTTTTAGATTTGTTCTTCATTTGAGAAACCTTATTGGCCTTCTGTTGTCTTCTCTTGCGGACTTGCTCTGGATTTCTAAGCTCAGAAGGCACATTAGCATTAGGCAATGGCCGGTGTTTCTTGCCTCCTTGGAAGTTTCTCCTAGTTCCTTGCATCCGATGACCTGTAAAATGAAAGATGGGCACTAAGAACAATCAAGACGAGAGTTGTGCAGTGTCCTCCAAAAGAGTCAATTCTTCTAAACAAAGTCCACACACTGCCTACCATTTTATCCAATAGTGCAGCACATGAGTGGTTAGATTGAAGAGTTTTACTTCAACAAGAAGTTGGCCTTGCGGCAGATTATAGGGAGAGTTCCATGTAGCAAGCTACACTGGGGGGCACGTTTGACTGCTAACTTTCTATGGTTTGGTGCGGCACTTTCAGCTTAGAAAGAGAAACTAAATGAGCTATTTTTCCTCCAGTCCTCTGAAAACAATTTCCTATAGAAAGGGGGTCGGAACTGAAGATTTGGAAGTCCGTGGAATGCACTAGTCCAACATCACAGAAACGTGTCCTAAATGAAATTTAGTTCTCTATGTTCTCAGGACTTTTAGATGGGCATGTTTGTTTGCATGTGTGGAGGAGTAAAAGTGAAGAGGATGTCATGTGATAGAAAAGTGATGCAATCCTAGGGTTAGGATGCAAGTGCCAGGGCACAATTAGGGTTCCCACTTGGAACAATCACGATGAAAACAATCTTCACGAAAAAATCCACACAGGGAATTCTATTAAATCAAATCTAATCTCTGAGAAATAATTCTCTACAAAGTCATATAAATAGTAAAAGAAACTTAAACCTTAAGAAACAATCCTAATCAAACTACGAAACCAAATAATAATCCTACCCAAATTAGAAACAAACTAATCCTAAATGCAATTTCTTAAATAAAAATTAGAAACTAATAACAATAAAGAATTCCTAATCTTGCTTGGGTCCCACAATTGGACCATGAGTCTTGCTCCAACGGCTAGATAGTGCTGCTGCATCATTCTCCCCGGGTTGGAAAAGAGTTCAACCTCGAACTCGGCTCTTCTAGATGTTGTTTCTGTAAATAGTGTGCACGTGAAGCGCTTCCTTGGTGAGATGAGAACGTGACCCTTGCTTTGGTGGTGTCGGCTTCATAGGACGAAGTGTGACTTGCTTTTCACCATGCAAGAAGGTATATGTGTTGTCACGCATGCCATTAGTTCCATTCTTATCATACATCCATTGGCGACCCAACAAGATATCACAACTATCCATGGGTATCACATTACACCACACAGTATCTGTATAATCTGCACCAATGGAAAACGTAACTGGACATGCATATCAAACTTGCACTTCATCACCTGTCATTAACCATCTAGCAAAATAAGGACAATGATGCTTCTGAACTTTCAGCTATAAGCGATCCACAAAAGCTTGGGATATGATATTTGACAACTACATCCATCAATGATGATTGTGCATTCTTTACCATTGACTGTTCCTTTTGAACAGAAAATATTTTCTCGCAACCACTTCTTCTCAGTAGTCGATGTAGGTTCTTGGATGACCATGAGAGACTCAAAACCCTCCTCGGGCGGAATATCCACAATTTCCTCTGTATCATTCTCTTGAGGATCATCTGGAACATCTTTCACAGCACTTTCAGTCTCAATGAGATGGATACGTTTTGGACATTCTGCTGCACGATGCCCTTGTTGTTTACAATTAAAGCATGTGAGCATATTTTGACCCTCGGGCTTGTTGAAAACTTTCTCCGACGATGTACTCGAATTTAGAACCTGCAATGGAGGAATTCTTCTGCATAACCCATTTAGCTGCATTAAGTTTTTGGGCTTGATTATTTGCAATTCCCTCAGCCTTGATAGCATGCTGAATAATCTCATCAACATTATCAAAATGTTTGAATGTCAGGATATCTTGAATATCAAGTGTAAGCCCATTAAAGTATCTGTCAACTAATACCTCATCATCTTCATTCAAACTGCGGCGGCTTGCATAGTCATAAACTCCTCAGAATACTCAACAACTATCTTAGATCCTAGTTTCAAGTATTGAAAACGTGAACGCAGATCTCTGGAGTAATTAACAGGCAAGAATTTTTACTTTAGCAAATTTTTCATCTCGGCCCATGTGTCAACAGGATCAATTTGTTGGTATCTCCTCTTCTTTTACAACTCGGCCCACCATATCGCAGCAAAATTGCAAAATCGAGTTGCCACCAGTGTAATTTTATGACCATCCGTCATTGGTTTATGTGCAAAAATATTTTCAACGCACACTAACCAATCCAAAAATTCATCGGACTTCAATTTTACATCATATTCAGGAATCACGAGTTTAATACCCAAATCACGATCAACATTGACGACATGTGAATCACGTTGATTTCAATTATGTCTTCCATCATCTCGCCGATTAGTTTCTAAAGTAGTTAATCGGGTTTCAATCCGTGCAAGAGTATCTTGCATTTGAACCATCAGGGCGGATAGTTGATTAACAGTTACTGATAATTGCCCAACGGTTCCCCTCAAATCATCATCATTATGGGAGGAAGACTCCATGTCTACCTGCTTCTTGGGAAGCATTTTTGTTTAAAGCAAATTTAAAATTTGTGACTAACCTGATGTGTAGATCTGCTCACTGCGATCACGCTGGCGAAGACGGATCGAAAATCTGACGCTATATGTGCCTGATATCGAAAAATGGAATTTTTAACCGTGGATCTGGCCAATTTTTTCTGTTGATAAGAACCTCTTGATGCAGGGATAATTGTAACACAACTAATTGGGCTTCTTCAACGGGTCAGATCTTCCTGTGGGCCGAACTAGAAATTAGGCCCAACCTACTGTGTCACTGTTGCCTCGTTCTCTGTGCAATAGCAGGAAGAAAAGGAGGAAATCCTTTTTCCTTGTGTTCAACGACGAAGTCAAAGAGGGAGAGGAAGTCTCCTCTGGCAGAGGCGAAGCACTGGCGATGGCGACAGCAGCAACGGTGGGCGCTAACGGCAGGGATCTAGATCGCCTGAAGACAGAGAGAGTTGGGCGATGGTGGTGGCGATCGTGCAAGGATGGCTGGACCGAGACGATGGTGAACGGTACACCTCGTCCTCCCTTTTACTCCTTCGCTTTATGTTCTTCTACTTTCTTCTTCTGTCTGCTCTTTCGTTCTCTCTTCTTTTTTTTCGCTGGTGGTTGGAGTGATAATGTAGGGAATGGTGAGGGGTCGGATCGATTAGGGTTTGGATTCCGCTGGATAAGGATTCAGGGTAGCAGGTGGGTTCGACAAGGAGTGGCGTAAGGTGTGGGAAGGATGACGGTCAGTGATCTGTGTCGAGGATTTGGTGGAATGGAGAAGTTGATTTGGAGGGTTTGGGTGTAGCCGATGATCTCAGCAGAGATGGGGATGGGGTTTTGTGGGATGAGGATGACTGGTGATTGGGAAGGGCGATTGGGGTTTGGCGGTTTGGGTTATTGGCGGAAGGGGGAAGGTTATCGATTTGGGTTTTGTGGTTTGGGTTTTGATTTCGATGGTCTGGGGTGTTGCGGTCTGGAAGTGGGCAGACGATGGGGCGGGAGTGTCGGGGAGTGCGGAAGATGGTCCGGACTCTTGGAGGGCGATGGGAGGCTGGGAGGGTAAGTGGACCGATGGGTGGCAGGGAAGACAGTGGGTGGATTGGTGGGGATGGATGATCGATAGATATAATCACGCCGACGATCGGAGATCGTTCGGCTTTGATACCAATTGATGCAATCCTAGGGTTAGGATGCAAGTGCCAGGGCAATTAGGGTTCCCACTTGGAACAATCACGATGAAGACAATCTCCACAAAAAAATCCACACAAGGAATTCTATTAAATCAATTCTAATCTCTGAGAAATAATTCTCTACAAAGCCATATAAATAGTAAAAGAAACTTAATCCTTAAGAAACAATCCTAATCAAACTACGAAACCAAATAATAATCCTACCCAAATTAGAAACAAACTAATCCTAAATGCAATTTCTTAAATAAAAATTAGAAACTAATAACAATAAAGAATTCATAATCTTGCTTGGGTCCCACAATTGGACCAAGAGTCTTGCCCCATTGGCTAGATAGTGTTGCTGCATCAAAAAGGTAAAGGTGAGGCATATTGAAGTATAAGTAGAGGTATGGTAAAATGTTTGTTTAGATAGTACAAGATAAGGTACATGTAAGAGATTGTGTAGATTAAAAAACACTTCTGTCAAAGTTTTACTTCACAAAACTTTATCACGCTTTTTGTTGGTAAAATGAAAATGGCTTGTGGAGAAGTAAAGGTAAGTGGTGTCACATCCTAAGTCTACTTTTCCACTCAACTTCTCTCACCCAAACATGGTTAAGTAACAAAACATCATATCTCATACCTACTTTAACTCCACCTTTGCTACTACATGTGCTAAACAAACGTCTCATAAGGGAATTTTCGTAGTGTGCATTGACCGGGTAAAATGCAATTGCAAAACCATGCTGCATAAGTCATTTGAAACGGATATAACTTCCATTAAATTTGAGTTAAATTTAACATATTCTGCTTAAGGATGCTGTCAAGGTGACTATTAAAGTTCTAATAGCACTACTAAAATAGATCCCGTAAATAAATAATCATATAGGAGTATAACATAATGAAAAATGACCAGAGTAACGAAATATGTTACTGAGATACCACAGACAGATTTTATGTGAGACACATGCAGGATACAGTTATACTTAGAACCTAAAAGGACCGTATGCTCTAGAAAAAATTAGCACAAAAAACAACCATAACAAGGTACTTGAACAATCCAGGAACTCAAACTAATTTTTCCAATAACACAGTTCTTATTCATAATCCAAAGTAGCATGAATGGATACCATGGGAAAGGAAGCTTGTTTTATTTTCTTTTCTTATTTTTAAAAAATTTTCAACCTCCAGCCAAACACCTATGTCAACATCAACAGAACGTTTGCAGAAAGCCACTTCAGGATATGCCAATATACCAGAAAGGCAAGGACATGCTAGTTCAACAATACAATATTAAACATGCCCAAAATTCAATGACTCCCTCATGGGACATTGTCCAATGGGCACCAAGAACCTTTACATCAAGCTTAAGCACAGAAGAGTAAAGGAATCTGGACTTTGGAGAAAAGGAGAGAAAGCACTTGCGCACCAAAAGAGTAAAAAATTAATTTAACTTGGTTAACATATCCTAAGAATATATAAAACAATGCAGACAAAACTTCAGAAGAACGGCGTGTTGAACTAAACTGATATCAGGCTATTTTTCTCACTCCTACAACCTTAAATACATTACCTGCTGAACTGGTGCCCTCTTCAGCATTGCCATCGGCAGGCATTCCAGTAAAAGATACCTTCATATGTGACCGCTCTTTCCATTTCTTGTATATTCCTGTCTTGGCAGCTTTTACTTTTGAGCCACTCTCTGTCTTGATCTGTACAATGTTTCGAAAAGCAAATGACAACAATTAGCCTTTATGGGAGAAACAGCAATGATGAACGTTTCTGTACATAACATGAGAACAGTGCTCTTCAAAATATTTTGCACTAAACATGGGATCATCTGAAATTGGCTACTTCACAAAATATAACTAGCCCATAAACTTTAAAAAAAAAACTACAATATTTTAGATGCCACAATTATTAAAATCTGTCTATTCTTTCATCTTGCAATCCATAAGTTAGTTCTCTCTCTCTCTCTCTCTCTCTCTCTCTCTCTCTCTCTCTCTCTCTCTCTCTCTTCTTTTATTTTCTTTCAAAAATTCTATGCAGTCCACAAGTTGAAAGCAAAAGTAATGGTTTGCTTTTCTATGAAGTCATGACTATTAACAAGATGCTACCTTTCCACTGGCTGTCACACGTTCACCATTGTTCAATTTGATGTACTTCTTACCCCTCTGAAATCAAAGTAAATCATCACCATAAAATTCTGGATATACAGGGTGCAAAAGAATATTAATGTACTTGGTCACTTATTTTTCAAAATACCTTATCCCAGTGATATACTGATTTTTGTTTCTGCATGCCAGCACCATCGTCTGCAACTAGATCCAGAACAGCAGCATCTAATCTGCAAATGTATGTATCATCAACATATGGGAGAAAATGATGGAAAAATAGATTTGATGTCCCATTATCATGCCACTTTAAATATAAGAGCCAAATTATTATTATGCGAAGAAAGCCAGATATGACTCCCAAATTGTAGTGTAGTATACATCAGCTATTAAGCAAGAGTCCGGATCCCATGTTTCGTTGAAACAGGGAGGTACTGTTTCAGCCAATCAACACTTGCCAACTGTATAAAATCTCATGCCAGCTAATGCACCCTCTGATTTGCTTCTTTGAATGAAAAGAGAAAAGATGAGATTAGCAACACTGCAGTAGCATGATATCATCGTCACCATCAATTCATCATTATCATCATTAAAATCAAAGCACTATCGTATCTATCTAGGTCAGCACCGTAGAAGCAAATAATCATAAACATGTTAGATCACCAAAGAGAACTTGATTCTATGATACCAGAAGTAAATTTAGTCAACAGATATGTTTTTAAGGAAATGCTACAATGCCATTTAGTGAAGACCCAACGGCGGACCCATGATTTTCATTTGGGCGGTGCACGCAATAGTCAAGTTAAGAAGTCAATTAATAAAATAAAATTTTAAAGGTATTATTTAAGGACTTTCTCTAATCACAGCACCCGCGTCGTTACACTTAGGTCCGCCACTGTGAAGACCCAAACCAGTATATAGCCCTCAGCATAGTTTCCAGACTGGGGAACATGTGATAAACTGATAGGATCCAAGGGCCAAGCACAGGCCATACAAGTTGTGGGACCTAGAGGGGACTACACAACTCCATCAGATTGCTTTGAATAAAAATAGCAACATTAGGTTGCAAATCTTTGGTTCTGTGAATCTGCCTATACCATGGAGATAATAAAGTAGCGATTAATTACCTTGATTTAGGCATTATGATTAGTGATTGATTACCTTCATTTAAATGATTGATTAGAGATTGATTACCTTGACTTGAGGTAATTGATATCCATTATTTAAGGTAATTGATTATTAATTGATATCCATGACTTAAGGTAATTGATTAGTGATTGATAGAATAGTTTCTATGTTTGAGGCAAGGAACTCTATAAATATGTTATCCGTCTTTATGAAAATCAGAAAATTATTCCCCAAAATTCTGTGCTCTTGCACAAGGAGTTTGTCCATCCTTAAATTGGGCAATCTTTTCATCACGATCCAACTGGTATCAAAGTGAAGCAAGAATTGAATGCATGAATTCCACTCAATTTGCATAATAATAATAATAAGAAGAAGAAGAAGAAGAAGAAGAAGAACTTCATGAAATGAATGTGAGAAACAGGAAGTTAGAGACATGGGCATTTTTAATAAACAAGTTTCATGGTAACTAAGATCCTCACAAACTTAATGGCGACCTAGCTCTCCTAATGAGAAGGAACCTACCATTGCGGCTGAATAGTATGATACAATTTAAGTTACACCACAAGCATTATTGGAACAGATTTAAACTTTACTTGACCCATCTATGTATTTGCTATTGTCGCCATTATACCTCCAGTCTTCAACATTACAGCCTATGGCATTTAAGTCTGGCCCTTGCTATTATATAGTTTAATTGTTAACTGAAAATATTACTGGAAACACACACAATGCAGTAATACCACAAGGAACACAAAACAAGTAGAAGTAATGAGTAACAATTCCAGCACCGAAAACGCTATTACCAAAACCACAACAAGAGACTACTCTAAAACTAAAACCTGCCCCTTCTATTAATGAGATTCCAACTAAACCAATTTAGGGTTTTGTCTATCATGCAACAATATGTGCATGATTGGATGCAATGTCAAAGAGTATAGGCATTTTTTAGATGAATTGACTCAGATCATACATGCAGTATTCTAAAATAATAATAATAATAATAATAATAATAAATAATAATAATAATAATAATAAGAGAGACCATTTTTTTCTCGGATCCTTGGATTACATGATCTATTGGACTGGCCACTAGAGAATATAAAATGCTCATGATAAATACAATATATAAATCTGAATGTTAGGAAATGAACGATTGCCGGAATGACAAGTACCAAACTAAATGTGGTTGATATGTTTATGCCAAATCAAAGTCTAAAGTAACAAGAAAGGGTAACATAAAAGACATGCACAAAAAGAGGAAATCTATTAGTGGCTCAAATAGAAGAGAAAACAAGGAATGTAGTTTGACTTGTTATAGAAAATAAAAGGCAGCACCTGCCTGAAGATCTTAATTGTTCCACACAAAAACAGCAATAGATTCTTTTAGATACCTAGGATCAATTACTGAAAAGGAGGGTCCAGTTGAATATAGTGAGTACGACTAGTATAAAATGAGTGAGATGGAGAGAAGGAGCGTTATCTGATCGCCCAATGCCTCTTCGATTAAAAAGTCATTTTTATAAAACAGTGACTAAACCTGCCCTGTTTTACAGAGCTGAATGTTGGAGGAAAAAGAAATAACAAAAGTAAAATGTATATATGGCTCAGTACGATGTATGTGTGGAATTACAAGAATTAAAGAAGGGATTTTGACCATACGGGATATAAAAGACCATGAATTCTTCAAAATTGTGTTGACCAAAACTATATCCCAAATGTGGTTATTGTACATGGGGCTCCAAATTCTTTTTCCAATTCTACCCATATTGTGCAATATTGCACAATTTGTGTGATATCGCACAAACTGAAGGTGAAAATAATCGATTTTCCTCTTATATTTTCTTCCGTTCCCATCTCCTAAAGCACTAAACCTCCATTTCTTTCTACGACTTTCTTCGTTCTTACTACTTTCTCCATCGTTAAAAAAGGTTTTCAATAGGGTTTCTCCGTTGCTTTTCCATTTATCCAAAAGTATCTCAAGGTTTCTCTACAACTCTCCTTACTTTTTTTCTTCCATTTGGTCATTGTTCTGTTGTGATAACTTTACCCTGAGGACAAGGGATGGATCCACAATATCAATACCTTGTGAAATTTTGTGGTATATATACGCTTTTTGGGAATTGTTTCTCATGAATCATCTTTAGGTGAAGAGAATGAAAGACAACTCTTTTTGGGAACATTTTTTAACGATCGAGAAAGTAGTAGGAACAGGAAGGTCGCAGGAAAAAAAAGGAGGTTTAGTGCTTTAGAAGATGTGAACGTAGGGAAGCATAAGAGGGATATCGAACAGTTTGTGTGATATAGCATAGATTGTGCGATATCGCACAAAATGGGTATAATTGGAAAAAGAATTTAGAGTCCCATGTATAGTACCCACATTTGGGGTATAGTTTTGGTCAACACCATTTTGAGGAATTCATGGTCTTTTATATCCCGTATGGTAAAAATCTCATTAAAGAATCGGGAATGGAGAAACACAAGACACCCCAATGGCGGCACGGGTGTCTCATCTCATATAGCCACCCCAATGAGGAAAGAGATGTTTGACAGTGGACTTATACAGCATGACTTCTAATATGGTCAAGAAGAAAAATATAACTCAAAAAGGCAATTCCAAATAGATGATAATTAGCATACAATGACAATGAAGTTGCAGGTTCGCCATCAGTCCTTGTATAATGATTCAAGTATCATCCACACACTCTCCTCGTTCTTGCTGTTGTGCACTAAAAAGTTAAAATGATAGGATATCTGGTTATAGATAGACGGGATAAGGCTTTGACCATAGATGAAAGAAAAATTAAAATTTAAGAAGCCATGCCAAAAAATGATCTCCTCATTGACATGGTGACTGGTGTAAAAAGTCAACATATAATCAAAACAAAAAAGTTTAGAGATAAAGAGAAAATGTAACCAGGATAAATAAGCACACCTGCTTGAACCAAACCCCTCATTAGCTTTCACTGCCAGTCCTGCCTCTAAATGCTGAGAAGAAAACAAAATCCCTATAATTTATATTTTTGAGCCAGGTTCTCAAAATAATAAATAGAGTTAAGCATGAAAAGTTCAAGAATCAGGGAATGCACCGATGAGTGGTTGTTTGACTAAATTTTTAAAATCACGAAGTTGTAACATTACGAAGCAAAAGGGAAGGGCTGTTGCTCAAAAGGAATTTCTACTATTATTATCAGCATACTTAGCACCATCATAATTAATAAAAGATGAAAAACCTACTTGATTTGTTGGTATTGAACTTATGTAGTACTCATCATCCTTGAAGCTCTTTGCCTTTCTTTTTGAACCACGAACTTCTACATAGACTCAAAGAGTCAATACGATTGATTCATAAGACTGGAAAAGATGAGCACATTTCAATTTCAAACCGAAAGCAGACTTGATTTCCTCGGAAGTGTTTTCTAATCCAGTATAAGCCAAATGATAATAAAAAATAAAAAATAAAAAATAAAAAAAAGAATTTCCTTTTCACTATGCATTAAAACACAAGAACATAATGATGAATGATAAACTAACTCATCCTTTTATTCACTACATAAATCAAGGCAAATTCCTTTTCAATGCTCGCACCTTCATTAGGACCGTTACCCTGAAATGCTTTCATCCATTTCTCTCAAGTTTTATCGCAACCTAGTTTCACTCTAATCAATGGTAATACTCATACGTTGACTGTAACCTTCCTTTGTGAATATTCTCGTACATTCCTAAGTTAAATAACGCATAACAAAGGAGAACTAGCTACAACCCCGAAGAATAGCTCAATTGGCCTAGGACCACGGCTTGTAACTAGAGGTTAAGGGTTAGAAACTGCACTACCACATTGGGGCCACAGGGGATTTACTCGGCTCCCCCTGCGCCTGTAGGGATTATTCTGGCTCAAAGGGCTGGGACACCCTCCATAATAATAATAATAATAATAATAATAATAATAAAGGAGAACTAGCTACCGACATTAAACTAAATATTAAAAAAAAAAAGTTTCGGAAAATAAAGATGTAGTTCCAAAATTGCCATGTATTTTGACCCATTCATGTGTTCCAAAATAGATATAAAGAAGTGTAACTCATCTAAGGATTTGGCTCAAGATGGATTGAAAAGGAGAAACAAAATTTATATAGCCGACCCCAACATAGCTGGGACAAGGCTTTGATGATGATTATGTGTTGCGAATTCCACATGAATTCCAACGGTGCTCTTACAAAAAGGTGAGCACCGCATGCCTAAATAGCTAGTGGGCCCACTTGGTGATCCATCCAAGCAGCCCATAAAAGAGGGAGCCCACCAAGATTGGAAAACTATGGATTAAAGGAGTCCCAAAAAAGTTAACAATAGACAATAGATCATGGACTCCTATTGGAAGAAAGAGATGAGACGACCCATAATTGTATGGATGCTCTTTGTACAACCAAGAGGGACTGAGGACTGGTATGCTATAATCAACCAATGCTATTATGTCAGTAGATAACTGATGTAGATAACTCATTGTACAACCAATTGGAACTAAAAGACTAGTATGCTATAATTATCTGGTACTGTTCTATCAGGTGATAACGGATCTAATGTTCAAAAGAAATACTTTTTGTCTTTTTTTGAATGGTGCAAAAGAAAATACTTGCCTTGGATCATATCATTGAATCAGTAGTGTACAGTAGGCCCTCTTGCATTGATTTTAAGTGCTTACATGAAATGACATCTACTACCAATAAAAGAATAACTTATATGGAAACCTGGACCCTTCATAGCAAAACAGAATTTTCAAGTTCAGGCTTCAAAGACAAAGGAAATAAAGGCTACAAAAGGGCAAAACCTTTTTTCTCTATTTCCGTCGGAGATGTGCTTTCTAATTCCATGTCCTGCACCAGGGTATATAAAATGATAATGAGCTTGTCGAGATGAAATATAAGGGATAAGACTAGAAGCATTCACGTTTTGTTTTCAATAACATTCTAGTTACAGTGTTACACCCTCCATTTAGATGTATTTGTGTCGAAATTTCTTAGAACTAGCTAATAGATGGAAAGGGGAAAAAGCATGCCAGAAAATAAGCATGCCAAACTTTTTAAAGAGGAGGGAAAGGGGAAAAAGCAAACTATAATTATGGAAGCTTGACGTTGTTGAAACTTGAAAATGTGGCTACTACCGGAACAGTGGCAGTAGTCAGCATATGATCAATGAAAAATCAACCCAGAAGCACAGCAAGGGCTCAAAAAGGAACTAAAAAAAACCAAAAATTCATATAAAGGATTTTGTTAATTTTAAAATTGGGACAATCTTGAAAGAGCACAAGTTGAGAGCAAAAATATTAATCACTACATTAGCATAGGAAAATTTTGGTAAATTAGTAAACAAATTCTAACTTGAATCCATTTCTCAGGGCCTGGCTGAGCACAGTTAGAAATTGCAAATTTTCTATGCATTTCTTAGAAAAAAAAAAAACTGTTTTGAAGATTGATAAATCTCTTAAACATAAATGATCAAAAGAAATAGATCTTTTATGCATGTAGAAATATTCAACTCTTGTAGGTTTCTCCTTTGTTGGATTTCTCTGATTCTTCTTTTACATCTCAAAAAATAAATTAAAACAGAAGTCAAATCGCTTAACCATAATGACAATACTGAAAAACTAAAAAACTTAAAATGCCTCTGGAATATTAAAACACTTCAGAGATTTATTATCTCTTCTGAAACATTGAAGTGCACGTGTTAACACTTGAAAAAGCGAGTAGTGTGTGCAAATTAGAACCACCACAATTGGCATGGCATGGACTTCAGAAAGAGATCTACCTTTGTTGACTGATCTCTAGATTGCTGCTGGTGCACTAAATTGATGACTGCTTCATGAATAGCTCTTTTCTTCTTCATGACATCAACCCATTGACTAGAAGGACCCTGAGATTCAGAATATAATACAATATAAAGGAAAAGAAAGGTCTACCAAGGAACAAGCATTTAAAACCAGACATTCTACGCAGACATTTTAACATTTCACATATCCTACAAGAAGATCATGCTCCCCTGCGAGCATTTATCCTTGTCATGAAAAGAGGAGAGAGAGAGAGAGAGAGAGAGAGAGAGCAAATACACAAACATAGCTGGCTTTACTGAGATTTAATTTTCATCAAGGAAAAAAAAGTCAAAATTAATGAAGCAAGTCAGTAGGGAAAAATGGATAGATAACAACACCCATTTAGACAAAGTCATCTAAGTGAATGAAATTACTTTCAAATGCTTTCCCTTAGCAGCCTCCCCTTCAGCCTCCAAAATGGTCTGCTTTGGTCTAGTTATGAACAAGAAAAGGCAAGTCAGTAAGTTTCAGAAAGAAAAGCTTCCAAGCTTCTCAGTATATAAAGCATCTTATGAGATTCAAGCAAACAGAGCAAGAGAAAGTAACATGCAACTAACCAACATGCATCAGGTTCAAGCAAACAAGAACAGGAAAACCACCATTACAAAAAAAAGAAGAAAGAAAAGAAGAAGAAGAAGAAGAAGAATGAACAGAAAGAAAAGGTGAACACAATAAATAAAAATGAGCTTGTGTTGTTTGTGTTTTGTCAGTTATTAGGCCAACGGCAGCTAACACCTGATTTAACATATGTAGCGCTCACCTTACTTAAATCCAACTTGCGCATACGGCATATCAAACACCATTCTCTGCATAGAATAAAGCCTAGCCTGAATTTCACTCGTGCTGGAGTGAGATGAATGGTTACATCAATCACGTGTGAAATATATAGTAGCGTTTGTACACATGATCAATCCAAAAGTGTATGATACTCCGTGTTTGAAGTGAAATTTGTGCCATTTTCCTAAATAGTCATCTGTGTGACATGAATGGGTTTGATAACGCAAAGGTGGCTTAATATAGGTTAAACCAAGTATATAGCTGCACGGGGACCACACTGCAGGCAGCGGCAGCATGGGATCATTTCTCACAATAACATCAGAAATAACATTCAGTATGGCAGTTGCAAATTGTAGAGCACTCTGACAATATCTCACCTGAAAGCTTTCAAACGTTCAGAAAAGGCCAAAGCTGTCAACTCACCACTTCCCAACATATTTTTAAAAATTGGGTGCACACCTTCACGAGGCATAAGCTTTGCCCTTCTAATGGATTCCCTTGAGGGCGCAGGCTTTGTCTTTGCATACAAGCGAAATGCATTTGTGCATGTCTTTTGCAAGGAAATCAGTTCCGCACATCCTTCGATGATTTCTCTAACTCTATCTGAAACAAGATCTAGCATATTCTGGGGAAAACGCCCATAGATTGTTTCACCATTTGCAGCTGCCTGGTCGATTTTGGCTAATACTCCATCCCTGTCTTGTACAACCTCCTCCTCAGTGTGTGCAGGTCTCACTGGCTTTGAGAGAAAGAGATGAAGATCTAAGAGGTAAGGCATGTCCTCAGATGTAACAAATGAATACGCAGTACCCAGTCGACCAGCCCGTGCGGCTCGCCCCACTCTATGAACAAAGATTTTAGGTTTTGGAGGGAAGTCCCAGTTCACAACATTGTCGAGCAATGGAATATCAATACCCCTAGCAGCAACATCAGTCACGACTAGAAACATAGTCTTCCTCGCTCTGAACCTCGAAATGTGAATTTTACGAGCATCTTGGTCCATATCACCATAACAAAGAGAGGGCTCAATCCCCTCTTCCCTAAATAAGATATTAAGGAATTCAACGTGATGCTTTGTAGAAACAAAGATCAGTGTTTGTTGATCTGAACTGATCTGCTCCCTAATCAAATACAACAATGCAGCATGCTTTTCTTCCTGGCGTAAAGTAAAGAAGGTAAGCTTTAGGTCAGGGCTAATCCTCGTATCCAAATCAAGTCTGACAAGTTGAGGGTCGCGTAGGCCAGCCTTAGCAAACTCTGCAAGAGCACTTGGCAGGGTTGCGCTGAACAGCAACGTCTGCCGCGTCTCGCTCAGCTGCAGAAGAATTTTATGCAGCTGTTCTGCAAAGCCCATGCCAAAAAGACAATCGGCTTCATCAAACACTACATACTCTACAGTTCGCAAAGACATGCCTTCAATCTCAGCCAAATGATGCATGAGTCGACCAGGGGTTGCAATAATGATATCTGGGTTTTGCGCCAATTCCTCAAACTGGCTTTCCATACTATCCCCACCAACCAATAAGCTAGTACGGAGATCTGCAGTGCACAATAATAAAAATTAAAATATCCAGATTAAAATTTAAAAAAAAATCCAAAATTTAGAAGAGAATTGCAGTATGGGCTCATTTGTTTGCATGGAATTGAATTCCTAAGAATTATAAGAAATGTTTTCCTCTCAAAGTGGCTACAACTGAAGAAACAGAGGTGAAGATTCACAAATCATTCTCCTATTCAGTTAAATGAATAAGTGGAGATGAAATATCCAGCCATCACCCCAAGAAACCAAATACCAGGAAAGTCAAGGACCCCATCTATGACTCCACCTTATATATCCTTCACTTTTCACTGCTTTAATATTCCTTTGTTGGGACCCGTTTTACCATGACTCCTAGAAAGTCAACACCATGCAAACAAACAGACGCTATGTGAACTCAAATTCGTTATTACAAAACAATGGCTATGGTTTGAAATGGTTAAGGTAAAATACAATGGTGGGTGCGTGGGGAGGCAAGTATTTATGTAAACAACAGAATTGCAGGAATAGAATGGAGACATTTGAAGGAACCTGTGAATTTGCCGAGCTCTTTGGTGAATTTAAAGGTCTGAAGAGCAAGATCTCTGGTGGGGGCGAGGATGAGGGCACGGACACCGGTGTTGGGGAGGTGTCGGTTGAGGCGGTGAAGCATGGGGATGAGGAAGGCCGCAGTCTTGCCAGAGCCGGTGCGCGCCATGGCAACAACATCGGCGCCAGAGAGGATGAGAGGCATGGTCTTTCGCTGGATTGGAGTAGGGACGCGATAGCCCTTGCGCTTGATGCCGCGGAAGACAGTTGGGAGCAGATCCAAAGACTCAAACCCTCCTGACTTATTCTTCTTCTTCTTCTCCTTCTCTCTTCTTTTTAGCTCTGCCTTCGAGCTCACCAGCATTGTGCTCTTCCCCATGGCTTCTGCAATGCCTCTTTCTCAAGGACTCTTGCAGGGTTTTATGGTGTTTGGTTGGTCTTCTTAAAAGACAAGAACGCTTTCCAGCTAAGAAGCTACTTCTTAAAACCACCTTCTGCAGAAAAGGTTATTGGGCTAGCGCAACTCTTATACCTGCCTTTTAGCAGCAAAAACACCACCAAATTGTCTGGTTAGAACATGAGAAGCAGCTTTTGGCACATTACAATCAATAGTGTACTAAGTTTTGTGATAGTAAATAAACAATTATACAGTATACAGGACATTTGTTGGTTAACAAAAGGGCCACTCTTATTGTTCAACAACTTGAAATAATATTTCGAAAGCAAAATCCAACGAGAAAAGTTTGTATCAACTGAAATAAACCCAATTTCGCTATAGAACCAAAACAGAATCTACAAAAATGAATGAAGAAGAAGAAGATGATGATGATGAAGGATAGGAATATAAAGAACATGCAATGGGTTTCTATGGAAGCATCAAAGTAGTTTCAAAAGGGAAGAATTCAATTTATCTACATAGACACAAATACAATCACTAATATCATCGAAAACAACTAAACCCCAATTCACAAAATCCATCAACAGCCAAAACCCATAATCCAGAATCCGGTTTCACACGCACATAGTAGAGATAATTGTTGAAAACGCTAACACAGTAGAGAGGAATCAGGAAGAAAAATCTTGTCTTTCCATGAAGAAGAAGAAGAAAACCTTTCAAATGAGAGAGGCATGCTTAGGATTCCAACGTTCGACGAATTGCAGAACCCAGAAGAAGTCGGACTTGGAAATTCGAAACCCTAGACTCTCTCTCCCTCTCTCTCCCTCTCTCTGTATGTTGATGAAGAGAATGGAGTGCAGGTAGGCTGCTTTGGTTTGCTTTGTTCCCTCTACTCTCTCTGGACCTGTCAGGATCCGTTAGTTTTTAGGGTTCAAGAAAAAAATGAGAAATGATCTCTTGTGGGGCCCACTTGGGCCCACATATGATCAGTGCTGGCCCTTTCATACTCTCATTCCCTTGGTCAAGCACCAGGTCTAGATTAATCTCATAAAACCTTTATCTATGCTCGGATTGTAATAGGAATTCTATTGTTAAAAGATCACTAAACCATCGAAATATTTGTTAGGCAAGTGATGGAATAAAGGTAACGTTTAAATTGGTTGAGATGAGACTTCTATTTCTATCTTTACCAAGTTTTGAGTGATAAAATGAGTACCTCGGAAGTGAACTTATTATGTGAGATTCCAAACCAATCGAGGGCTAGAATGATATAATGGGCTCATGTTTTTCCCAACCCTTACTTATAAGAAGGCAATCTCATCTGGTCTGTCCCACCAAAATATGTAGGTGTCTAAGTGAATCCCAAGAGTTGGACCTTGTGAAACAGGAAATTTTCAAAATGAGAAGATCAAGAAAAACTTTTGATGGTTCAAATTTGAGTGATTTTGAAAACGGAATGAATATTTAAACAGATTTAGGGTTTTACAAACTATGTTTAAGGCCGCTCATTATTTACCAAAAAAAAAAAAAGGTCACATCACGTGAGCATTTTATAACATATACAGGGTTCATCCAGGTCTAATTCATTTATTAATTGAGTTGAAAATATCACTTGAGCCCGAAAGGGATTGTTTGAAAGCAAAACATTTATAAATATTTTAAAATATTATTTAGTAGATTATAACATAATTCACCCACCTGAGAGACGGGTGTTTGGTCAGCCAATTTCTTCTAAAAACCTTTATATCACATTATTGGTGAAGAGAACAATATGCAGCATAAAATCCTATAAAAATTAAGTGAGAAAAGTTTTTAACACATATCCCTTCTCATAAGTTTTTGAGCAAACCATATGTCATTATCATTACCAATTTACCATCATGAAATAAGAACCATTGTGAAAATCAACATTTGACATGTTACACTATATAAAACCACCAGATGCCTTCCTTTCTGATTACCAAACTTGGATGGTTTGTTATGATTATCAAATTCAAATGGTTTCTGTGGTTGTTTTTACATTAGATGCATCCCTCAACTGATGTCCGTTAGATAGGGCCATCATGATTATCATTAGAAGATGTGTAACGCAATGGTTCCACTCCAAATTATAGAGATCTCATGATTTTTAACATTATTAGATGGTACACTTAGTGGAAATATGACAATGGTCAGAGATAGATGGAAACATCTAACCTAAATTAGGGTTGGACTAAAGATCAACCCAAAGCTAAGTAGGATAGTTCCTAAACATGGGCATTAGAATGGGTGCATTTGAATCAAGTAAGGATGTAAATGGATCGGTTTTGGGCCGGAACCATACTGGCATAATCGGAGCCATTTCACCATTTCAAAATTATGGTTACTCGGAACTTATTTCATTGGTTCCAGACTCAGTTCTGATAATAGGACCCCGATTCAATTATGAACCAGTAAAATGACCAACTAAAGTTAATTTGGAGCTACAATTTATAATATTAAAGACTTAGACCGGCATATGTCAAGTCCACGGACCGGACCTTCTATGGATCTAGAACTGTACCTATTTATCAATTGGAACCTAAATTGCTTTTCAAACCTAAACTCATTTATGAATCAAAATATAAACTAAGTTAAAAACCCGATTTTTTTACAAGTCGAAACCTTTGGATGATTGGAGAATCCAATACTCATTTATATCCTTAGAATCAAGTGCAAAGTAGTAGGTCTTCATGTCATATCAAGTAGTCTTTTTATAGAATTTTATGAAGCACAATATTTGTAAATAGTGCTAGCAAAATGATTATGTAATTAACTACTTTTTTGTAAGATTTTTTTTTTTTTTTTGTGGGGGAGTGGGTGGCAAGAATATCATTAATTACTTTGCAGTGCTTACGATAAAGTGATTTGAGAGCAGTAAATTTAGAAAGAGACGTTGACAAATGAAAGGAGAAAAGAGAAGTGGACATGTCAAAATGATACATGTGTGAAAAGCTTAAATCTCTTGATTACAACTCGTTCCCACAAAATTACTCCACGGCCATCATCATTTCTAAGGTTGTGGAATTCAATTGAGCACATTTATGAAATCGCATCCTTTAGAAGTTATTGTGAAAAACAGGAAAAAATAATCCAAAGTTAAAAACAGTTTCCTTCCTATCAAATTTGTAGCATGGACAATTTTTTTCACCTTTCCTTAACAGTAAGATAAAATTGAAAACCTGCAAACAATCCTAACCTACAGTGATCTCTAATAACATTATCCTTTTTTTCTAGTTTTTGAAAAAGAGTCAAATAATCTTGATGCAAATTCAACCAAAAGGGGCTAACGTAAGCTTTTCCCCGACAATCTAAATCACCCAAGCATCTGTTTGAAAAAGTTTTAAATCAAATAGAACATATTTTTGGACTTGCCAAATGACATCTTAGAGAAAGATATGCATTTCGGACATTTCTTTAAACAGCAACAAAATGTATTAAAAATAAAAAATTACATTTGTAATAAATATTGATTTTACAAGGATAAAAAAAAAAAGACTTTTCTATTCACTGCATAAGGGGCAAACCATTCCTCCTACCATTTGGGTCTTTTTTTTTTTTTTTTTTATTTTATTTTATGGAGAGAAGCTTGAGAATGGAGGTGGTAAACACTAAACAGGACTTTGTTCAAATTTGTGAGGACATTTTTCTCGCAAATTTTATCCCCAACCAGTAAAAGTTACTGGTTCTCTTCTAGTTATAAATTACTTATGTGTGGTGATTGACCAGTTCACAGTGCTTGGTCCCATTAGAAAATGGCCTGTGCTTGGTTCAATGTGGATACTCTCTCTCTCTCTCTCTCTCTCACGTACTTAGTTGTATGTTTGTAACTTTGCAGGACGTACCTAGTTAGGATGGGATCCCTGAACAGCACTTCCCTAATCAAGCTTTCTTTGTGCCAGCGGGGGAGACCCAAAATGACTTTTACAAAGGCCTCCTCATTCGGTGTAAGCCGGAAAATCCAAAGGGATAGAAACAAGTGTCCCTATGGACGAGTTTCACTCCAATATAAGTTGAGCTCACCATCTAATTGGTTGCATTATCTGCTCTCTCGATTCGGATGCATCATAGGATCAGAACTTATTGATAAGTAGTGACTGATACTGATGCCATGAAGAATGATATTAATGCTGATGTAAGTTGTAATGAAATTAATTTGTCCCGTCTTGTGCCTGCTATTTTTGTAGCAATGCCTGTGATTTTTGGATAACTAGAACAGTGGGAATAATCAAATAAGCAATGTTCTTATTTAAGCCACACGACACAAGCACCTCTCTATGCATTCTCCTTGAATGGATGCGTGTTGATGGACAGAAAAATCCAATCTAAACTAGTGTTGGACAAGAAATTCAATGGCATATGTAAGTCTGGTAAGTTACAACTTAGAGTGAGTACCATTTCATTATGCAGCAATCACAATTGCTTTTTTGTTATTCATACATCAACAGAAAAACAACCAATAATTCAATCTATTTCTAGAAGCTAATCATTAATTACGGGGCCCAACAATATCTTTGATTGGATGACTCTACCCATCAAATATTTTGGCCCCTTTTTTTGTGATACGATGTATCCATCCCTGTTCGTTTGGCTGTAGGTAGGGAGTGCACTTCCTAACCCAGCCTGAACCAATAACCTAACCCAAACCATGAATTGGCCTTGTGTCACCCTTTTCACTTCCAGGTTCGATAAGAGGTTGACACTTCCAACCAGCATAGTAAATGAGTTGCGTCCAGGTTACCTCCATACTTTTGATGTTTAACATGCCGAGCCAACCTACTAAATTGCAGTGACCAGCTACCTAACATGGTAATTAAAATTTATAGTTCAGATTGATCGATTTATTCTGAGTTAGATTTAAGGTTGACATTTCAAATCCAATTGATAAATAGGCTGGTTTGGATTGAGTCCACACTTGTTAGATGTTATCTACGGCTGTCAAACTGACCCAACCAGCTGCTACCCTTGTTCGGGCAGAGTCCATACATGGGTCTTTTCTTCTTCTTTTTTTTTTTTGTGTAAAAGGTCCATACAAGTTATCTACAGTAGTCAACCATACGAGCAAGACTGGGATGTGGAAATCAAAGATTCATAATGATAGGACCCTAAATCCATTGGTCCCTTTAATATGATAGAGGGCCTAACACACTACTAAAGAAAATTTAGTCGGCCATCCCTGCATGCAGGGGGACGCGCTTGCCTGTAATCGACATAGAAGTAGAGGGTTGAAAAAGATTAGAAGCCATTTTCACTGCATGTAAAGAAAAAGGATGGGTCAACTAATTTTATCATAAAAGTTTCTCTAACCATTCACCCTCCGCTCCTCAAATCAATCCACCATTCACCCTTTGCTGACTTTCCTATGCGTATCCCAAGGGGTAATACCAGCATCCACAAAACTAAGGGCCGTTTCTTTATCAAAATTCTAAGAAAAGTTCAAATTCTCCAAAAGTTGTCTGAAAGAGGATTTGGAATTCCAACAAATGATATAGAAAGTGAAATTCCAAGAATTCCAAAAGGTCTTCTTTGGGTGGTTTGAATTTAAAACTCTAATAAAAGAAACACATGCCAGGGACAATTGTATACTTTTGCTCCACTCTTTTGTTAATGAAATCTTCCCTGTAAAGCCAAGAAAATAAATAAAGAGCGCCTAATTCCCTTTTGTGTATGATTGTTCTCATACACCTCATTGTTTTCTATGCCTATCCCAAGTATGGAATCCCCAAAAATGGCCTCTTACCTCACTATAAGAGGGGTTAGTTCTTACGTATCTGTCCAGGGTTTCGATCGTGGGCATGTCATGCCACTTTCACTCGCGCGAGATCTATCTTACCTCACCCAAAGTCTTCTTCCCTCACATCACCCAAGGGCTCATTCCCTCACTGGTCCCGGGCCCCCCTAAGCTGGAAAAAAAAAAAAAATGTATGGAATCCCCAATAAAGCTCATTTAGGCATTGGAGGGTCGTATAGACTACATGGACATTCTTCTGCAAGGATTTCCCTCTCCATTTCAGATAGTTTGGCAAAAACAGTAAAGCATAACAACATGAGTCTTTGAATAGCTGCTTCTCAATCTCCCTTTATGCATTCTCTTCTCAAGGAGGGCTCCTCATGCAAAATCCGGAACAAAACCACAAGAAATTGTTTGAGACGTGTTTGGATGTCTGTTGGCACAGCTCTTTGGTTGTATTTCCATCCAAACGTGCATCTTGAAGAGGAAAACAAAAAATCCCTCTTAACCATTACTCCCAGCAGACTCATGGTTGAGTGGTCTACAAGTTTAAATGTATCAGTCTGACCGGGAGGCCATCTTGGTAAGGGGTAGGCTGAACAGCAATCTTTCCGAAGATTTAGCCCAATGGAATGAAGAATCAGAATTCATGTCATGTGGCGTAACAAACATAGTGGGGGAAGGCTTTGATGTCCTCTGAATGTGTAGTTCAAATCAGCACAAAAAGAAACACTAAGGCATGAAACCAACAATCCTATCTATTTAGATTTTGGGTCACTTTTGCCTCTAACCCCCAACTCACCCAATCTCAAACCAACAATCTAAATCTTATAAGCAATAAGCAATAAGCAATAAGCAATAAAAGTTGGAAGGGAACCATTGATAGGCAATACAACTTGTTCATCTAGACACAGTGACAACTAATTACACAATCTGTTTTTTGTATGAAAGAAAATTCCAAACATTCTCATCAAATTCTACAAACTGAAACATATCTATAAATACCCCACAAGCCCAATCATTATGGAAAAGGATAAAGCAATTCAAACAGACAGAGACTCCATCTGCACAGCCTTCCCATTGAGAGGAACATACTCCCCCAAATACACCTCCAAATGATCAGCCAAAATGGACTTATCAATGTTCTCATGATGATAAGACTTGCAGACCAAATAAATCACAGTCTGAACCACCAACCCAATCAACATAAACCCAGCAAGCAGAACCAAAAACAGAACCCCATATCCAATCTTCCCCACAATTCCAACCCCGACCCCATGAACAACCACCACAGAGAACATAATATGAATCGCGATAAAAACCAAATTCAATTGCAGAAAAACAGCAGCAGAGACCCAAACCTTGCCTCTAATCAAATCCCTGCTCTTCTGCATCGCGGAAATTCCATAGGAATCCTCCAAAACGGAGACGACGCTGGCGAGATGCCAAACGAGGCTGATATAGACGAACCCCACGAAGTAGAAGGCGAAGATGAGGATGGAGAGAGTAATTCCGAGGGCGTTGGAGACGGAGATGACGAGGATGAGGAAGATGGTGATGCCGGTGACGGTGTTGTAGCCGAGGAGGATGACGAAGGTCCAGAAGAAGGTGATGACGAGGCGCTTCCAGACCTTGGGGACGACGCTGAGGATCTTGGAAAAGCTGAGGTCTTTTCCGGTGTAGATGGAGGCGATTGTGTAGACGACGGCGGAGGTGGAGAGGAGGGCGAAGAGGAGGACGAGGAGGAGGTAGGCGGCTTTGAAGAGGAGGAAGGAGAGCCATTCGGAGGCGATGCGGTGGAGGAGGCGGTTCTGGGAGGGGGAGTTGTCGGGGGTGGATTCGAGGGCGTCGACGTCGTGGTCGATGTCGGAGAAGATGAGGCCGGAGATTTTGATGTGGGAGAGGAAGATGAAGGAGAGTGGGAGGATGAGGGAGAGGGTGATTTGGGAGAAGAGCTTTTTGTAGGAGGATAGGATTTTGTAGGCTTCTCTGTAAATGCCTACAATTCCTAGGAATTGGAGCTCCTCAGGTTCTTTGTCCATGGCTTTTTGTGGGGGTGTTTTTGATAGGATTCTCTGGTTTGGAGAGAGGATGGATGGAGGGAGGTCTAATTGGAGATTTTTGTGGATGGATGGAGATTTTGGAAATTGGGGGAGGAAGATGGGGGTGGGTTTTGGGGATTTTGGAGGTGGGATTTGGTTGGGAAGACTTTGGGGAGTAAGTATACAAGTAAAGAAATTTAGATGGACTTTTGTGGGGTTGGAAAATGGGAATGGGATTTTGATGAATTACCTGATTGACATTGGGCTGGTGATGGGATAGCTTGTGGGGGAATGGAGGAAGGAGATAAAAAGAAGGGAAGAAAGAGGGGCATGGGTCAGCTAATGGTTTGATGAGTGACCAAGTCTTCTTTCTTAAGCTTTGACTAAATAGAAATCTTGAGTTGGAGAGAAAATCAACAGTGAAGCTTATAAATAATTAATATATTTTATAAATAATGATTTACTCAATTTTATTTAATGGATGAAAGGTAAAGTTGTTATTGGTGATTCCTCGTTTTCATTATGACTATTGATTCTGGAGATAAAAAGGTGTTAAAAATGAAAACACAATGATGTATCATTAAATACTCAAACGCAAGTGGTATATTTACAACTTGTATCAACCTTAGAGATATACGGAAAACCTCATTAGTTTTTAGGAGTTTTTAGGAAGTGCTTTTCTATTAAAAGTGGCTAAAGTTGAAGAAAAAAATGATTAAAAAATCCTTTGTTATAAATAGGTATTGAATAATTTCCCCTTTGAAAAATGATTACCCAGTAATAAATCTAGTAAGCCAAATCTTAAGAAAGCCAAGATCTGATTGATATCTCCACCTTTGCAAAAACAATCAGGCTAGGAGTACCGTGTTTTTCCGGCGCATCACCGGGGCCCACCACCTTTGTTCGGCAATCCAAGAATTCTCCTGACTATGTCTGGGCCTGGGTGCTCTGATACCACTTGTTAGGAACTATGGACTATCACAAACTCCACATTGGTATGATATTGTCCACTTTGGGCCTAAGCCCTCATGGATTTGCTCTTGGACTCTACCCAAAAGGCCTCAAACCAATGGAGTACTTGGTCCAACTTATATGCCCATGATCTTTCCCATTTTTAGCCGATGTGGAACTTTGGTTGCACATCCCCAACAATCCTCCCCCTCAAACAAAGGACCATATCTCTTTTGGATATTTTTACCGGGCCTCCCCTCAAACGATCATCCATCCGTCCGCTCCATCGAGAAGAGCCAACTCGAGAGCCTCACCATGGATCCACCAATCGTGAGTACCGTGCTTTTCCGGCGCATCACCGGGGCCCACCACCTTTGTTCGGCAATCCAAGAATTCTCCTGGCTATGTCTGGGCCTGAGTGCTCTGATACCACTTGTTAGGAACTATGGACTATCACAAACTCCACATTGGTATGATATTGTCCACTTTGGGCCTAAGCCCTTATGGATTTGCTCTTGGACTCTACCCAAAAGGCCTCAAACCAATGGAGTACTTGGTCCAACTTATATGCCCGTGATCTTTTCCATTTTTAGCCGATGTGAAACTTTGGTTGCACATCCCCAACAAATTCAACATGCTTAGATATGTTGTATCTTAGTGGGGTACTATAGTTTTTATTAGATGTGTAGGTGGGGCCATAGATAAGAAATGTAACAAAAGTTGGCTCAAAGTTTCTGTCATTCAATCGAAGCTGACCGGAAAACAATGATAAAAAAATGAATAAGAAGAAATCATTTTTCACCACTGGGATGAAAGCTGATTTCTGATAGATCCCTAATCTACAATGTCAATAAACTTAAAACAAACGATGACAAGTATTTTATCCATTCAATGTCAAGTGAACAAAAAAATAATAATAATAAAATATAAAAAACTTTCAACTAACTAGCACCATATTCCCAATTCCTACCTTGAAAGAGTTTAAAAACAGGGAAAAAAAAGTCCAATAGGCTTCATAATTAGAAGTTTGGAGAAGCTTGGGTTCAGTTTATGAAAGTCCTAGAGATCATTAATGCTTTACTCAAAGAGAAGAACCTGGACCACCCAATTTATGAAACATACTGTACAGTTAGTTGTGAACTATTGAAAAGAGGAAGAAATGTGTTTTACTTTACCTCCTCTTCTTCTTCTTCTTCTTCTTTATTTTCTAATTTTGATGGCAAAGATGCAACAACCAAACAAGGAAAGGCCACTAAAACAGAATATCAGTTTCTTCCAAAGCTTGAAAGCTTTTTAGTTGCAACTTGCAACCAACCAAATCACTGATGAGAGAGGTTTTTGAACCATCACTTCTATGAAGGTATGAAACAGGAAAATTCCCATATCACAAAAACACATGTTCATTTATTAGTTCTAGCAAAAGAAAAGGTTTGAGGTGAGGCCCCCATATAGCAAAAGAAGAACCTCATGGCTCAATTGGTTAGAGGCATGAGTAGTTGGCAAGCGTACATGAGTTTGAGCCTATTCTAAATCAAAAAAATTAAAAATTAAAAATAAATATTTATGCTAAAGTAGTCCATCATGGGGATGGACAGATACAAATCTCTGACAAAATAGAGGATAAATCAATCGTGAAATAGATATAGATTCGTTATGAGTAAGAAAATCTGATTATATAGTGGCAAAATAAAACTGGATCATCCCCTTCCTCTGACCAATCTTTCAGGTAATCAAGTAAATAAAAATTCACAATCAGCTCAGCATGTAGGAAGTAACCTGCTTGTAGGCTTGAAAGCTCTTGCTCTACCTCGCAAGGACAAAGAGCCTTACTTGCCACACTAGTGAAAATGAATGAGTGGGATGTTGATAGGACCAAATGGCCCTACAAAATTAAATATAGTGGAAGCAGTTAGCAGTAGCCATCCGATATAAGGTGATAATTGTAAGCTGCCAACCAATTTTAATTTTAATTAGTAATTTGCTTGTTCTTCAATGTGGGAAGTGAGAATTAATTTCCTTGCCAAGGGAGGCTAGTGGCTCTAGCTAATTCTCACTTCTTTTCCCATACATAGTCATGAAAAGTAGAAATAGAACTAAAGAGAAGAGAAATGAAACATAGTAAATATGGCCATTTCCAATTTGAAAGATTTTTCTTTTTCGATAAAAGAACTAATTCCTGTGAATCTAGAGGGAGCCGGGTAAATCTCATGTGACCTTAGCGTGATCGTGCAGTTTCAAACCCTCATTCTCCGAGAGTAAACTATGGCATTGAGCCAACTGAGATACCCCTGGGTTTGGAAGAGGAAAAAAAAAAAAGGAGAAGAAGAAGAAGAAAAAGGAAAATGTTCTCAAATGATGCACTGTCCAGAAAATGGCTCTGATGCAATTTGTGAGGAAATGAGGGTTTGAAAGGCTTTAACTTTTTCTTGGTGTTATTATAAAGGCGGTGTGATGTGATGACCGATGACCCTTTCCAGTCTCCCTCTATCAAGAGGAAGCTTCTCTCTTTTCTAACGTCTTAGCTAAGCAATGTTGACCCAAGAATTATCAAGTCAACGCGGAATGGTCTCAAGTCTTCCATGCCTGCTGATTTACATTCAATTCATAGCTATATATGCAGTTGGGTCCATTCAGACCTGGTAATTTGTTTAGTTGACTCAAAAATCTGGTCCCCCGTGAGACCTAGGCCACATAATACACATGCATCTACAAAATGGGTACCATACTCACTTAGTAATGGGCCCGTTTGGCAAATTCAGAAAATAAGTCATCCAGATTATACCCCGGCTAACCAAGTCTGTCTAGTCACTAGTGTCCACTCAGATAAGGCAGGGATGGACCATCATCAATTCAAAATTAAGTTCTTATTTGTGCATTATCTGATAGGTGTGTGTTGATTATCCTTACAAGAGCCCTAGGCACAGTTGAAGGCGCCCATTGGTGCAGCCATGAGGTTGTAGGCCTTTTTTTTTTTTTTTTTTTTTTGCATATCATGCGCTTGGCCCATATAATATAATGGGCCAATACTTATTTCATGTTGGCCTAAAATTATCCTTACTAGTTGGTCCTGCCGCTAGTTCCTTATTTTGTGCAATAGTTGCCCTCATGATCAAGGGAGATTCTATATGCACCCCCCCTAATGCTGTGCTCACCCACATCACATAAGGGGATGTGGGTGTGTACAGCACATAATGGGGGTGCATATAGAATTTCCCCATGATCAATGAAGATGCCAATATTTGGCCAGGAAATGCATATAATGGATCTGAACTGATGGATGGTTTTGGATATCACACACCTACCATTCAAACACAAAACAACCATGGGGCATCGTCTATCTGATGTTAAAAAATCCAAGTTGCCCATATGAAGGGCCCATTTTGGGAGGAGTATGGCCTGAAAATTGCAGGAGCAGCAGGTGAAATGTAGATTTCTCATAGTCAAAGAAGAAGTATATTTTAAGGCCTTGACTAAAATAGAGGAATTAGTACAGAGAAGGACCTATAATATAAGGCAGCAAGAATTATGTACTGCTAAAATAAGGACTTAATCAGAATTTTGCGAGAGAAAATAAAAAAATTAAGATGTCTGAAATCCTTTTGTTGATTCACAAAATCCTATGTATTTGTGTGTGTTTTGGGGCAACATCACATAAATGGAAATGACCATTTGATGACCTAAATTAGACATATTGATCACAATCATCAAGCAAGCTTTATTGAGAGGATGTACTAAACCTGAATATACCCTCTTTCCACTCACATCCTCCCATCAACATTTCTACCATCGCCCATTCTGAATCACTGTGACTTAATATATTAGATATCACAAAAAGATTTGCAACTTCCAAAAGAACATACCATGCCAGCTATGTTGTGGCTTCTTTCAATCTTAAGACAACGCAACTTCAGCTGTGAGGCCTCTTACACCTCCACTACTGCTAATTAGCATGTCTCATATCCGCCTGGGTTGATTTATTCTATTCATCAACTAATCTGCTCGTTCAAACTATGCAATTTTTTTATTTTCCTTTTGCATAGATATGTCAATGCACCATCAATAATCTCTTTCCATCTATTATTTTTTATTATCTTAGAAAATTATTGACATTTTTTTTTTTTAATATACAATTACAATGGGTATCTACTATGCCAGAAGAATCAAATTTAATAAATAAAAAAACTACAAGTTTTAGAGTGAACCAAATAAAATGGCTGATGAAACAGTCTTATTTGACAATGATTAAGCCATAGCATTGCTCGCAACACATCTGTACTAAAATTTCAGTTTCTTTTCCTCCACACCAAAATTTTCTTTCCATATCACATAAGATCATTAATCAAGCCAGTTAAGTGGCCAAATACAAATATTGGGCTTAAGGCTCCCAACATCCAAGTGAACAGATAAATTAAAATTAAAAAAAAAAATAAGAAAAGGGAGTGCTTATTTAATTATCTTTGAATCTGTTAATGATCCTTACGTTATAGCCCCACTAGATATGGATGAAACATTCACCTGCTGTTGTAGTAAAGGGCGCACCTTTGAATCTGTTAATGATCCTTACCTTATAGCCCCACTAGATATGGATGAAACATTGCAAACACCTGCTGTTGTAGTAAAGGGCACATCTTTGTAACAAGCCACCAGCTCTGTGTTGGTGTGTAGATCAGGTTGCACCATCTCCCAGACCTTCTTCTTCGGGTTGAGAACATCATCAGGCTCACCAGAATATCCTGGGAAAATTATCCTCTCTCCAACAGCCGCGGACTCTGGCGGATCAACCAATTCGACCTGAACTCCCAATGTCAGTTTTCTTTTATTTTATTTTGGACATGTAATCCCTAAATGATTAATTAAAAACTAAAGGAAATGAATAAAGAACTATAAAATATTGTAACCAGAGGAGGCAATAACGTGAATAAAATTGAAAAGTTGATCGTTTCCTCCTTTTCTTCCTGTTGTTCAGGTGTGGGAGGAACCATCCGCAGTGTAAAACACTTGAAACACTTTTTCCCCCATTGTGGGAATGATGGGTGCATAAAACTTGATTCCACAATCAAAAGAAAACAGACATGTTCAGAATTTTCACAGCAAAGGTTCCTCTTGGTCCTCTATCATATATCAAGTACCAAAATTCAAAGCCTCACAGCTTGACTGGGGCTGTCAAGCCAAGAATTCCATTGAAAATTTCTGATTTTCATTGGAATCAATCTTCATCGAGCTGAGTTGAGGCCTTGAGGGCATCCCTCAATAAGCAATGTTCAAAAGCATTCATAAAATCAAATTTGATCCCATCAACAGTGGGATATGCTATAAATTATAATGTGAAAGGTAGCCGGAAAGACAAAACAAACGCGTCTGACACGGCAGTGGTAACTAAAAACGAAGCTACGGATGGGCTGGTGCCTTTTCAGGGCCATCTAGAATTTGTGAGTCAAAATTTTGGGGGAAAACAAGAGGCTCAAAATTTAATGTCTGAGTTTCATGGGGGAGTGCTCGTTGATGGAGATTCCAGGAATGCTATTGCCATCACATGGGCAGAGGGCTAGCAAGTGAACATAGGTATGTTAGAAGATGTTAGATTTTGATGTTTATTCCCATTAACAACCAAAATAAATGAACATATCAGACCCTCCAATATCATACGTGTCCTATATTGATGTTGTATGATTTTAGATAAACAAAATTAATGTATTTCTAGTGCTAGAAATGCCAAAACTCCTTCCCAAGCTTTCATTTTCGAAGCAACCTAAAATTATAGCTTTGAAGGCTGTTAAAGGGCTGTCTATCAACTGTATCGATGGACATATTGTCCATATGGGTGTGATCGACTGGTAAGCACCAATATGATTGAGAACATCAGTAATATCAACGTTTTGGTACGGTTTCACCTGATATTATGATCCATGCTTATCGTTTTGCTCATCCAACTAATGGGGACCATTTTGTACTATTTTCCTCCTAACTACAATATTTCAGTTAATTGGAAAAAAAAAAAAAAAAAAGGGTTACTGACTTGTAACAATCACCATGGTAATTCAATGGTTTGCTCGTCCTGAACTTCTGTAGTTCACTTCAAAACCTTCACACACGTATTCCTATGAAATGCAGGGAGGTTCAACATAAAAAGCTAATAGGAAAAGTAGAACCATGAACTTGATTCAGTTGATGGACATGGTGGGAACTAAGCATCCAAACTCCTGGCACCCTCTTCTACTTGCTGCATTTTACTGCTTACGATGAATCAACATTTTTGTTCACCTCTGTTCCATTCTTCAGCAAGGCTTGAGTTCACCAAAATGATCTTATTATTAATTTAAAAAAAGAAAGAAGGTATGGGGAAATTTTGCTAAAACAAGCATGTAGAAAGTGAACAAAGGGCAGATGTGTTTATGGAGAGGACCATCAGTAACACTAGTTCATTATGATGATTAGACCATACGCCCAGATTCATTGAGAGATCAAAGGGTTTTGTGTATGCATCTTAATCTTCTAGTCAAATCAGAAGTTCATGGTTATTCTAGTTTCCATGGGTTTTTATCTGTTAAAATGACTTTGCATGGTTATCTTGGTCATTCAGAATTAAAGGATGTTTATTATTAGCCAGTAAATACTTGTAAATATTTAAAAAGATCATGTCACGCAATGTGTAGAGGAAAAATCAGCTGTGAACAGTTTACAGGTTAAATTTTCAAATCCTTATATAGGACTCACCATGAGGCAGATGACAGATTGAAGGGGAGGGAATGAAGTATCTTTATATGGATTAGGGGTCACAAGCTGATGATTGTGGCCATCTATTTGAAGGCCCCAAACTCTAGGAGTTTTTCAAGTGCTTCTATAACCATTAAACTTTGAGGCCAATAAATAGATGGTCACAATCAACGAATCTTGCCAACGTTTTACATACCCCTATACCACACTAAGATAATTCAACCCCACCATAATCCCATGATTGGAATGCATCAAGGTGGACCTTAGAGAAGGGTTTTGAGAACCATTTGTAGCTGAATTTTCCTCATGATAGCTTATGAAAATATAATTAGGCGAAGCCAACATGGTCCTTAAGCAGTAACATCATATACAATAATTTTGATATAAAGACTGAGAACATGAGAATCAAAGGGTTGTCGCTGTGGATAGCACGCCTGCTCCCACAGCACCACCCAAGGATTGATCCCTTGGGTGGGCAGGTTATCTTCACCTCTCCTGGCCACTAAGCCAACTAGCCAAAAAAAGAAAAAAAGAGACTGAGAACATATGAACCCAATAATAGATGTTCTTTTCCTGCTTACTTTTGAATGGTCATCGTTGGACACAGCTAGAACCATCGCCTGTGATTTTATGCCCCTCATGGTAGCTGGCTTCAAATTACAAAGGACACAAACTTTCCGATTCTGCACATGGATTCATATATAGCATAATATATAATCAACAAAGTTAAAATGTTAGAAGAAAATCTAATAGTCGGCCAAGAGAATGAACAAACCTGCATTTCTTCGAGAGGAATGTACTTGACAAGGCCACTAACAACAGTGCGTGGTAACTCCTCACCCACATCAATTTCTTCCACGTAAAGAGAATCAGCATCGGGATGCTTCTGAACTTTCTTGATTAGCCCTACACGAATATCAAGCCTTGAAACAGAAACTTCCAATTCAGTTGCCTTCGGTTTAGCTTCTGCCGCAGGCTTACTTTGACGTTGTTTCTTTCCAGCTCCATCTGCTATGCAATAACAAATAAAATAAAATAAAACTAACCACCAACCAACCAAGATTCAATCCCTCCATGGTTTATTATAAAAAGCTATTGCCACAGAAAACAACAACAAAGCATATTGATTTGTTACTTTTTCCTCTGTTTTGAGCTTGCTTTATGAGATGTCCATTTTTAAATGGGTACGTGTGTGTTTGACATAATTAATTAGCTCTCTCCTCTGCACCAAAATACAATCCTAAAACTAAGCAATTCAACTATCCCTTTACAGAAAGCAAATCGTGCCAACTATGTGCATATTTGATGCAACTCCTAGACTGACCTACATATTCAGCAGTAAAAAAATTTTTATCAAAGATAGTGTCACTTCTAGCACAAAGAATTTCTGACTTCTGTGGGACTTCGTCTATCTTAAATCTTTAAGAAAATGGGGTCACAGGGGACTAAAAAGAAACACCTGGACACTAAATGATCAAACAAAACCTCAAAGTTTCACTTTTATTTTCAATAAAAAGTGGGAGGAACCAGTCTCTTCTTAAAAAATGATAGTGACAAAAGAGGCACCTCAAAGTAAAGTCAATACTTCAAATAATGAAAATAAATGAATAAATAAACAGATACTTCAAAAGACTCACAGCAGAATATTCTCCTATGTGTGTGTATGATATAATACAATAATATATATGAGAGAAAATGATGAATAAGATTTATTGATATATAACACTAAATCATTTATATAACGATATAATAAAATGAATTTCTACTTTGAGTGAGCAATAGAAATTTTTTCTCTGTTACAATAAAGCATCAATTCTCTCTTGCAAGAGTCCATTCATCACCATCATCAGACAGTGTGTTTCACACTTCAACAATTAAGGCATGGTCATGGGCTCACGGTAACTCATCATTTGATTAGAAAAGTTAATGCAAATTTGAATCATAAATGAAATCATTTTTTTAGAATATTACAATTATATATGACATATCAGAAAGAGCAAAAAAAGATTCAGTGACTTCTGTATTCAGTTTTGTCTTCAAGCGATCGACGTGTCAAGAGCTGGAGAGCCCACGTCATTAAACACTCGCAAATTATTTATTTAAAGATCCTTCGAGCATTTGAACATATTTCTTCACAAAATTATCACATGGAAATATCTGTCAACCTGCAATTCTATTATGAAAGGGTGAAAGTTCTTACTTCACTTATAAAGAAACCATTCTGCAATTTATATTAAAAGAGATAACAAGAGATCACAGGAAACAGAAAGAACATTACCAGAAACTTTTGTTTTCTTCATCTGCTCAGCAATCTTTTGTGCTTCAGCTTCTGCTTTCACAATTCTATCAGATTGACTTCCAGCAAACTTTTCTCTAAAAAACTCTACAGTTTCATCTTTCTGGACAAAAAAGAACTAATTTTATAACCATGGCATTGGCTATTGTTAGAAATCAAATGAAACACTGCCATGGTATCAAATTATGCACCCAGGTCGAGGTTCTCTATGTATGTCCCCACCAACAAGGGGCTTCACAAGTTGAATATATAGATGGCATCTCCAAAGGTAATCCAGGAAGGTCATACAGTAGGAGGAATCACAAGCAATCAGGGTCAAATTGTGCTCGCCTCATCTGGTTCAGTTGGAGAAGGGAACACAAATAGAGCTGACATCCTTGCAATTAAGCAAGGTGTAAAGTTCCCTTTTGCAAATTTTTATGCACTTCTGCTAGTTTAAGTTGACTCAGTCAATTCAGTATCTTGGGCGAATGACAAGTTAACGGGCCTTCACATTTATTCTACATCCTCAATCAAATCAAGGCTCTAGCAGCTGAAACAAATGAAACTTTTCGTCATGTGTGAAGGGAGCATACTACAAAGGCTGATGCACTGGAAAAGGCAAGTGTTGGAAAGGAGAAGACATGGGTTGAATATGGTCAACTTTAGTCTAGCTGGGTCATTGCTTGTACTATATATTTATCATTGATCCATCTTCTTGACGGGTTACTCCATATTTTTTTCTGAACTTAATTTAGCAATATATAAAAAAATTATTATATTTAAAAGGAAAAAAAAAAAGCCTCATCATGCATCTATGGATAAACAAACCAATCATCATTCAAAACTAACAGAACTTTTAAAATACCAGTTCCTTAAACAAGGGTTGCGGCGTCCCGATTTTGTGACCAGAAGGTATAATATCCCAAGGTCTTCTTGCCTTGTCAATATCTCCTTTTTCATCACACAACGAGAGTGTTTCAGGAGGCAAATTGAGCTGCTTCAGTACCTTAAATACCATCAGGAAACATGAAATGATAAGCTTGCAAGATCAGCTTGAATTGGAGTTCTACATGTAAACAGAAAGTTATATCAAAATGAAAGTTACGTAAGGGCAAAAGAAAGTTTTTGCTTATGTACAGTGCACATGCTGCCAAGATGTATTACCTCAACAGAAAATGATGGCATGAAAGGCTCCAACAGAGAGGCAAGAAGATAAACAAGTCCAACTGAAGTTTTCATCACGATAGAACAGGATGCTGGATCTTCCTTGTAAAGCCTCCAGAATTGACTGTCCTATATAACATTAAGATGCAGTTAAGTTCAGCAATATACATACATACATATATATATATATATATATATATATCGACACCATAAAATAGAAGGGCATGAAGCATGCTTACTTGTAGATATGCATTTCCTTCACTAGAAATGCTCATTGCAGTTTTCAGGCCTTGCTTAAGTTTAACCTAAGTCAAAACAACACAAACAAAATGTTTACCTGTTTGAGTAACTGCATCAAAATCAAAATCAGCTAATCCAGCCAGCTAATATGCATTCCCAGGCTGCACCGGTTTTTCGAAAAGCACCATAATCCATATTGACCTAGGGGTACATCAACTCACCTTCTCCATGGCTTCTAAATATTGTTCAACACATTTACCAACTTTCTCCGTCAATGTCTTAGTTAAGAGATGTGATTCTGCACCAGAAGCGTCGGGAATGGTGGAACCATATCCTGACCCTGCATTAAGACATGTATACAAGTCAGGAGTTGCAACTTGCAACTAAAGCTAGCATGCCACAGTTAATTACCCTCTTAAAATATATAGATAATAAATATCTGACACTAAAAACATTTTAAATCATATCAATGACACGGTATTCTGTGACCAGGCTTCTTTTCAATGCCAGTATTTTAAAGTGGAAGAGTTGACTTCCACCAACAAGCATGTCCAGAAAATATGGCTTCCGTAATCCAACTTCACAAAAAATTCTAGTTCTTAATGGCTTTAAAAAATGATGACTTTTTTTTGCCTTGATTGGTTTTAATGACTCCCCCATCCTAGCTGCCTCAGAGAAAGCATCAAATCAAGTTTCTACTTTAGAGTTACTATAGCAGGTAAGATATGTTCAAAGTAATTGAAACCTTAAGCCTGAGTGCTCAAGATTCAATAAGGGTGAAACTGAAGACTGTGGAGTCCCAGTAAAGCTATCATGCCACATTGCCAAAAAGAAAAAGGATATATATTAGGCTCCACAAGATGTAGTACAAATGAACAGTGGTGAATTATGTATGCACAGCACCATAATATGGACACATTTCACTATCCAAGGAACTATAATCACTAAATTTAGCTTCCATTACTATACTGGCTGATTAGCATGTTCTTGAGAAATTATTCGAATTTCAGAAGTTGGCATTCGTTTAAAAGCACATAATTGACTAACCTGGTGGTTTTGCAATGAAGCTCAAGACTCGATTAATAAAATTGCCTAAATTATTCAACAACTCGCTGTTTAGTTTGGCCTGCAAGTCTGCCCATGTAAACAATGTATCTGACACCTGTAATTCACAAAATGTATAATTTACATTAACCCAAAAGGTAGAAAGTAATCGATTAATTGGTGGTTAACCTGAGCTGAAGGAATGAACTCACCTCTGGCCTATTTGTCAGCAAGTAGTATCTCCACACTTCTGTAGGAATACTAGTATCTTTGGCATCATTACCAAAAACCCCAACACCCTTGCTTTTGGAGAACTTCCCTGCAGATATGGCTCACAGACAAGTAAATAAAACTATAAAGCCCAATAAAAAAACAACTAGACTTCAATAAAAATTAACATGTTCCATCTTCAAACAGTAACAGAGAAATGATGATGTCAGGAGTCAGTAGTGACTCAGGACCATCCTGACCACTTTTTTGACAGGTCTAGGGCCGATGGTTGATCCAATCTATTTACATCAAATACTTCCACCTTATACAGTGACACAAGTTTTACTCTAAATGGAGTTCTCTATACCATTGGATTATCATGTTTCAATATATACTCATGATTCATGATCAACCCTAATGGTGAAAATTTTCTTTTAAAAGAGAAATGACCATTTTCTGAGGTCAGAACCATCCTGGCCACCTTTTTGACAGGTAAGGGGCTGACCTTTGGTTGATCATCCAATCCATTTACATCACACGTCCCACCCTGTCTAGGCAATGTCCTAAATTTTACTCCAACAGTCTAACCAGGAGTGTTTACACTGTTTAATTGATTGTGCTTTAAAATTAAAGTTATGGTTCTAAAACATGATTAATAAAATGGGTAAAATCACTCCAGCCAAAGTGAAAATTGGGATGTCGCCCATACATGGTGGGGCATTTCATGTGCAATGCGTATTGATCGGATAAACAAGGTAGATAACACAACTGTCAAACAGCTGGTTAGGATGGTCATGACATCAAGACATTATCATTTCTCATCATAAAAACCCTAAAATGAAAGCCAATACAAGAACAGTGACTATAACTAAGCTGACCTGCTTCATAATTCAAATATTCTGTTACGCTGATAGTTTTCATCAATGTCCAGTTTTCAGCAGCTCCTAAAAGTGTTGAAGGAAACATTACCTGAAATTACAATATCAAAACATTATAAGCCTTGTGATAATACAAACTACATAGTTACCGTATTTAATCACATGAGTCTTTTTTTACTAACAAATATCAAACAGTTTGTTCAAAAATAAATAGATAAATAAATAAATAACATCAAACAAAGGATAGAATGAAGAAGGATTCTCACAGTGTGGAATGGGACATTATCCTTGCCCATAAATTGATATAATTCCACATTTTCGGGATCTTTCCACCACTTCTCCCAATCGGGGGTGTAGCATGCAGTAATCGAAATGTACCCAATAGGGGCATCAAACCACACATAAAAGACCTGAATACCATAATATAGTAATTCAAAGTCAATTAGTGAAGTATAATTGAAACAAAATCTGTGAAGCACAAAGCAGATCCAAAACATTCACATAGAAAGATTATAAAGACAGTTCAAGCAATGCAAGGAATAGAACTATAATGGTAAGAACCATACAGATGTACAAAAGTAACTTAATTGCAACAATCTTAACGAACCTTGTCTTTATACTTCTCATGGGGAACAGGAACCCCCCACTTAAGATCCCTAGTAATGCAACGGGGTTTCAGTCCTTCTTTTAACCATGCATTGGTTGCTTGTATGGCATTTTGACTCCAAGACCCAGCCACTGACATGTGGTTGATATAAGCTTCCAATTTGTCCTTCAGCAATGGTAGCTCTAGAAACAAGTGATCTGTGTCACGAATGCGTGGAGTAGTGTGGCATACCTATAAGCAAAGGAAGATCAACTATGAAAAAGGCACAAATCATTGGGGAATGTTTATATCTACAGAATGGTCCTGCCTCACAAGACGAGATCACATACCTTGCATCTAGGATCCTTCAGCTCAGTTGGATTCAACAACTTTCCACATTTTTCACACTGATCACCTCGTGCAGAATCATAATCACAATCTTTTGTGGGGCATGTTCCCTCCACTAGCCGGTCGGCTAAAAAGCGCTTGCATGTGTCACAATAAAGCTGTAACACAAATATGTAATGAGAAAATGCACCATTCAAAAAAAAAAAAAAAAATGTAATGAGAAAATGCCAATAAATGGAAGAAAGTGAAAGTCACATATTCAAGGACCAGTCCAGTTGTAAATCAGCGGAAGAACAAGCCCCTCTAACAGGAAAAAGATAAAGCGTGATAATTGAGTATGGATCGATCGCTGGACCTCCAAATATAAAATCATAGGGAGTAAGGATATGGACAGGACAATGATTAAAAAGTAGACAAAGAATTGGTCATAGGTATTAACTAGCAATTATTCAAAACAAAAAATGGTCCCCACTCATAAAAATGCAATAATATATCTGATTCATCTTTGGCCAATAAAAACTACTAATAATGCTTCTCCTGAAAAAAATTTCTCTGTTGCATCTTTTTCAGGAAGCAGATTAGTGTGGCTTAGTTTTGTGGGGTGGCTAGTGCCTAGTGGGCCTAGAGATTAAAACCTGGGTACATTGATCAAACACCCAAATAACAAAAGAGCAGCAAAGGAAGTAAATAACAAGAAAAGGGAAGCCCACTCCATATTCATGTATCTGATCCAGGTACTAACTTCTCTGAAATACAAAAGTATAGAGGATGTACAAGTAATGATTTTTATTTACATACATCCATTTTAATAATAGCAATTATTCAAAAAAGTCAAATAAACAGAAAGCAAATTACATGCCTGTTGCATTGTGTTCTCTGAAAGCCAATTGTTGTCCAACAGTTTCTTGAATATCGATTGGCAAACTTCAGTCTGCTGTGGGCTTGATGTACGGCCAAACTTATCAAAACTGATATCAAACCATTTATAGACATCTCTGTGGATTGCATGGTACCTACAAAAAGAGAAGACATCCAGATTGAGAAAGTCGCATATCCAATAAATATTCCAGATGACTACATCACAGCAATTCTGCAACCACATAATCAATGTCTTAATTCTGCAGCAAGCAATATATAAAGAAATGTCTCACTTCTGATCCACACTACTTTCCTGGTGGGGCCCAACATGGATGAGCTGCAAGGGGGCGAAACCCACTCTATCGGACAAACCCAGATATCTGAATGGTGAACTTTCTGCCATTGCATATGAATCATACATTCAGTTAAACAGAACATTTTCAGGACAATTGCCAAATGATCACGAATTCATTTGCAGCATCACAAACCAATAGTGGGTCCCACCAGATGAATAGTGGATAACATATAGGTGTGTCCTGCAAACAAGAACACTGGCACCCAAGTTAGATGACAGTTGTTTTGATCCACCGCATGGCCAATTCCAGGTAATCAGTGCCACCGGTAATTAAAATCACAACGATCCTAATCACAGCAAAACCAATTTCATCCAAACAGCCATTAACACCCACATACATCCCAAAACTGATAAAAACCCAGAACCCATCTATCAAAACAGCAAAAGACCCAAGAAGAAATCAAACATTTCTCCACACTTCTCTACACTAAACCCCCATAAATCCTCCAATTCCAGAACTAATTCAACTAAACCAATCAAGATTCAATAAAAAAAAAAAAAAAAACACAAACAGAGACGAAGAAAACAGACTTATCGCAGATCTGCTTAGGGGTGCAGTTCTCTTCCATGGCTTTCGTCTCTGTGGCCGTACCATACTCATCAGTCCCGCATATGTAGATGGTGTTGTAGCCACGGAGACGGCAGTAGCGAGCGAAAACATCAGCACTCAAAACACCTGAAGATACAAGTGAAACTATAATCAATCGAAAGAGGGAAAAACAGAGAATTCACGGAAAAGAGAATCGGAAAGTGAGAAAAGAGAGAGAGATTTACATCCAATAATGTTTCCGAGATGAGGTACGTTGTTGACATAGGGCAAGGCGCTTGTGATCAAGATGTTTCTTTTTCCCGGAATTGGAAGCTTCGGAGCTTTCTCTTCATCTCCCATCGCTTCTCCTTCTCCTTCTCCTTCTTCTTCCTCTTCTTCTTCTAGGGTTAGGGTTTCTGATTTAGGTGCTGGTAAAGAAGTTGGGATTCTCAGCTGAGTCTGTGACTGCAAACTGCATGAAAAGTCTCATGAACCGGTAAGTGGGAAGGGGTGAAATGACGGAATTGTCCCTGGTATGGTGAAAACTGAAACCCTAGAGAGCAAGCTTTTGGATTGGTTGCAATTTGCAAATGCTTGTTTAATTTAGGATTTAGGGTTTATGATATGATGTAATTGGATTGGGTTGGGGTTGGACTCACATGGGCCTTCACTGGGCCTAATATTAGATGGAGCCTGGTTTTGACTTTGGGACTGGGTCTAAGCCCGTCGGATAAGTAGTGTGAAAAGGGCCCGTTCGAGTAAAGGCCTAGTCCAATGAGGATTAAAGCAAGATTAATTCATGTTCGATCAACTCGCATGTTTATCTGCAACCGTTTTTCAAATAGAATTTCTGATGTTGGGAATTCCTTACATAATGTGAGAGCTTGTTCTCTATTTCACTTGAGATACCTTGTTTCATTGTAAATTCTCAGGATTCTTACTCTGTCACAAAAGGGTTATGGAATTCTCATAATTCCAATCCCTTTTAGCATTTCAAAATGTCGCAAGGCAAGGAGGATTTTGAAATTCTATGGAGACAACATTTGGAGAATTCTGAATTTCTCAAAGACAAAATCAACAAATTCTTGCAATATTATAGGCTTGAAAGGGCTTTTGGACTCTAATCTTGAGCCTGGGTTTGGTTTATTGGGTTTGTGGGGGTGGATGTTGGTGTTATTGGATTCAGATTTGGGCATATATGGGGCTCAGATCAAGTATGTTGCTAGCCTAATTCCTAGTGTCATCAATTTGTAGTGTAGTGGGTTCATTAAAATTTTGGGCAGGGCTGTTAGGGTGTGTGGGGGGATTGAGATCCACTTGCCAAACGACCAAACAGATGAGGAAAGACATGCAGTTCTAAGATGAGCCTGCTGAGTTTTCTGGACTGGACTGGACATGGGCTACCTTAGCTGGTAAATGTTTTTAGGAATGACCAAATGGGTCTATAGTTGCATACAATTGAGTTTCTATACACATGAGCTTGGGTCAGATTTTCAGGCACAGAAGTTAAAACCACAAGTGGAAATGGATTGCTAGTCAGCACAAGGTCCTGGGGTGGAAAATATCAGACATGGGCTTTGTTTTTCATGGATCGGGTAATTAGTCTGTATGATCGAATTCGATTCAGGTCCGCCGTGAACCCAAATTCAACCTTGAGGCCACCCTAGTTTTTCTAGTCACACAATTTTAAATGCAACTCTAACAGTTGAGCTTATAGTAAGAATATACCTAGTAAGTTGCTGAGGCCCATTACTCTCAATAGAAATGTTTATCGATTATTCTATGTCCACCAACTTGCCACATCTCACCATTTTTATAGGTTTGCTGGTTATTGTATCTTTTTTTAGACTCCAGGAGTGTGACTGATATCCTATGGATGGACAAAAGTAGAGATGTACAAAACTGAGCCCAAACTAAGGCCCAAGTTTATCCTAGTTCCTGAAAGTAATTAAGGCCCAAGCAGTTCTGCTTGCAAATATTTCATTCTGTTTACCATACTAGTTCAGCCAGGTCCCGCCATCGATTTTTGCCCTCATATATAGGCCCAGCCCTAGAACAATTTCCCAATGGGCTAAAATTAGGATTGCCCCCATTATGGCCCTTATACTGCCCTTATTCAGGCCCATGACCAACCAATGGAAACAATTAAGAGAGAAAATAGCTAGTACTTTTTTTTTAATAACTGGGTAGAAATGGTAGTTCAATAATAGAAAACAAAAATGGTAGAAGGTACATTTTATAGGATCTTGAAGGACTTGCTAACTGATCAAACAGATGGGGGGAAGCCTACAGATCTTATAAGATAAGTCCTTCCTGTTGCAAGTGGGCTGGTGAGCTTGGCTGGCCTGGACTGAGTATGGGCTATTTTAGGCTGTGGCTGGTCCAAGCCTAATTTTCAAGTAGAATAGTTAAAGTAAACCATGCCTCATCATGTTCCCTGAGAAGAAATAAGAAATCCACAGTTACCTAAAATAGTAAAGAAAATTTTGACCAAGTCCTCAAAAGAAATAAGTAAACCACTGTTCTAAAAATGCATCTTTCATCAATCCACTAATGACACTCATGTTTCTAGAAGGGGTTTTCTTCCCCTGGAAGGACTCCCCACAGTACTTGTGGGGGATTTTGGGTCCCCATTATTCAAACAAGTTCATGTCCTTGGGTGTGCCTAGTTGAAAATCAACCACCCCATCTCATCATCATCAAAGTCTTTTCCCCGAATATGTTGACGCTAAAACAAAAATTAGTTAATTAGTTGAGCATGCCGTCCTTCCAATGAATGAAGTAACATCCTCTTTCTTAATCCTTTCCCGTTTGGTTGGTAATTTTACATGTAAAATAAAATATAGTAAAGCACCAAATCGAGAAAGAATAAAATATAATGTAGTTATGATGGTATTTTATTTTTAATTATTTGATATGAAATATTATTGACTTTTCGTATAGAAAAGTAGAGCTTTTTTTGTTTTTTAGTGGAGAAATGATGTTGCTTTTTTATTTTTATTTTTTATTTTTGTTAAGATGAAGGAAATGTTGAATTAAAATGGTATTGTTGTGACTCTTTATTTGAAAAATGAAAGCTTTACTTGACTTTTACTAATCTAACGTAAAGTGCCAAACAGGCCCGAATCATGTACTATATGTCTATCACTGCACTCTGCCTATCTTTATGATGTTCACACAAACAATTCAACTTCCCGTTTGATCTTTTCCCTTAATTTCTCAAATAAATCTCCAGATGCTGACAGATAAAGTGGTGGAGATGCCCACGCCAGGGAACATTTTCTTGTTGGATAGATTCATCCCCATTTCTTACTTGCTGGCTAAATGTTCTAATCTTTGAAAATGCGTTCATGATCTCCCCAAATCTGACTGTAATATTCTCTATCATTGCCAACTTTAGCACAATCATCAACAAGACTAGGACGCCCAACTGGATGATGTGAAACAATCTTTTCACGAGTTGGATGCCTTTTTGTGCTTGAAAAGTCTTACATGAAGGGATACAATGTCAGATCATGTTCAAAAAATCCTCAATCTCTCAAATTCTAATCATAAATTCTGATAAAAAAATAGACCCTTAGTTCTATCAAATGGGTGATTATTTCATAACCATTTAAGAACATTCGCCTTGGTTTTTGTTATAGACATTCAATATTTAAAAAAACTACTGATGATGAAAAGCGCTGCTAAGCAACCGTTCATTTTTCCAAGAAAAAATTACCGCCCACCCCTCACCCTCCGCTTCATTTAGGGCTACCTGAATGCATGCTAATGAACAATACAAATGAGACTAGGATTGTAAACGGATCAGTTTCCGGACCAGAACCGAACCCGGAACCATTTCGGAACCAGTTTCATGGCTCTGAAACCGAAACCATGTGATTTTTAGGAGAGATTTTTTTAAAATTGAGGTAGTATCTCGGGTCCATGGGTCCAAAGTTAGGTGAAATCGGACCCGGACCCATTTACTTATCTGAGCCTAAATAAGGATCAAGACCCGGTTTTTAATGGATTGGAACCTAGGGGTACTCGAAGAATTGGGGACCCATTTACATCCTTAAATGAGACGTTTGGGAAATAATAAAAAAATATATATATATAAAACCCCAAGAGCTTTCAAAGGAAATGAGATCCATACAGAGTAAAATCTTACACCGTCATTGCTCAGTGGGTTAGAGACATCAGGTAATTGCCGTAAGTGTGTGAGTTCGAGGCTCTATTAAAGGAAAAAAAAAAAAAATTTTTGAAGAAGACACAAACACAGCTCTTCCCAAAGAAAACTAGCTATGAAAGCAAGACCCTTTCATTGGACCACTGCTGGCTCTGCTGAGTTTATTGAGCCACGATTCCTTGTGTAGTGATTTTGTGGAAGTCAAAAAAGGATGGGTGGGGAACAAATGCTTGGTCCCAATAAGGAGTCAGTGGAACATTCAATATAAATTATTTTGCTTCATGTGGAAGAAGCCTTTTCTTATATTCCTGCAATGACATCACATTGACACGAAATCAGAAAAACTACAAGAAGCCTCTGATTTTCAGATCACATAGTATCAGGAGATTTGACCCAATGTTCCAGGAGTAGGGCCTCATTTCACATGGCATGCATTAAAAGAATATGGGCCTTGCTCATTATGAATATGGTTGGCCATATAGAGTCTGCTTGGAGATCCTGCATTCAGATCACATAGGACTGACTGACCCTGTCTAATTGGACCTTCGTGTTACACGAACTTTGACCAAGGTGAACCATGCCTAATGGTTGGCCTCATCCTAATCAGCATCCATGCCTCATGTGACTAGCCTGCTTCTTGTTTTGGGTGTGCCCATCAGGTGTACCTGACATTAATTTGTCACCAAACTGATGATCATAAAAATGAATGGCCCAACTATGAGACATCTGTAAGGATGGGTCAATAAATAAGTGAGGTGTTGGATGCAATTTAGCTCCATGAGATTCACTTGAGTCCACTTTTGATCAGTGTAAACTCCTTTCAAACTCTTATTCCACTCATGGCGTCGCATGACACTCATTTTTATGCTCATGAAACCTATACGCTACGCCGCATTGTTTGGAGCTCATAAAAGATCATTACACTTTTAAGATTGTCAAGTCAAGGGCTAAGATAAAACGAGCGGGTCTGTACACGAACAAAGACGTTATTTGGTAGGAGAAATTGTCTCGTTAAGTGGGCTTCGACTCAACCTCTTGCAAATGCAGGGTTACCCATGAAGGCTTAGGCGAATTAGGCCACTATTTGCTAGTCCCTATACTTTCTTTCCTTGTATTAGTTCTGAATCAATAATATTCCACTGAGTTATCAGTATATTGATTCAACTTTTTAGCTGTTTGGTGTAATGATCTTGTACACGAAAAGCAAGCAAGATTCTCTACAACAAAAGGTAAAATCCAAAAAAGATAGTATAAAAGGTAAAACCATTTTTCATAGAGGAAGAAGAGGAGAAGGAAGAAAGCAGAAATTACATGACCAAGTTTAAAAATATTTTCACATTTAGAACCTTGAGTTATAAAACCATGCCTCTATCGTATCATAATTTCAACGGTTCAAGCTGACTCCCCGGAGTTTTTTGAAAAATCTCCTAAAATTAATGGAAATTTAAGCTTTTATTTATTTGCATCGGCCCTCACAAGTAGGGTTTTTTTTTTTCTTTTTCTTTTACATAGTGCCCCAAGGCAAATTTTCTGGTTATGCCCTGTTTGGGCCATAAATGAATTTAGGCTCCTGAATCACATGATTTAGGCTCATGCATGAGGATTTTTAGGTGCGATATTTATTATGAGCATGGTTATTACAGAAGGCTTATTTTTCCTGTAATTACAATGTTTATTGCTACCTTCGCTCACATTCATTTCAACTTTCCTTGTGGATACTGATTTAATTTTTTTAGGGCAAGGTTCCATGTTTCACGATACCTGTCCTTTTTCCCATCCAATGACAAACTGGAGAGTCTAATTATTATCAGGTGAGTGTCCATGCTTTGGATATAATACAAAACACAGCTTTATTTATACATAAATGTTGGTGGTGAAAACCACTTTGTGGCACAGCAATGCATGAAACCCTTTGAGAAAGACCTAAATAGGTAATGGTTATTAACAATTGTCATGGGAGCCTATCTCACTTTAAAAGGGCAGAACTAGCATGCAGCGTCGTTGTATGGAAGTATGATTCAGCAAGTATGATCTTATTAGTCCTAGTACCATTTTGGTGATCAAATGTTGCATCGTTGGATCAATTAAATTTGGATCTGTTTAACTTTCTTTATTTTCCTCTTTTTAATGTGTGTGAAATCTGGTGGCCAATCCATCTGTAGGCCATGAAATAGATTTAGCCTGCAGAGTACTGGGGCCTTTGGGCAGTGAAGCGGTTTGGATTTTCCAAATGTGGCCCCCACCCATGATTTTAGCCTAGTGCTACGTCACACTACTATGCAGCGTCGCACTTTAAAAATATATCAAGAAAGGTGATTAAGTGTGACTACTTCATTTAAAGACATGTAATAATGCTCCATAAATAGGCACCCATAAAACAAGTTTAATCATTCAAACAACTCTATCAGGATCATACATCATGCATTTGTTGCAGTAATTAAATTTCTAAAACTGGCTGAAGTGAAGAACAAAGGATCGCTGATGAACTCACACTCAAAAAAAAAAAAAAAAGAATAAGGAGAGATAGAAAATGAATGCCCACCTATTACACCTTAGCAAATCAAATAATAGAAAAATCGGGGTCTTATATATACCACCTTATATCTTTCAACTCTCAACTCTCGCTTCTTTTTTAATCTTTTGTTGAAAGCTCATTTTACCATATATCTTAGAAAATCTATTCCATACAAACAAATAGGCTAATATGGAAGAATTAAATTTAAAAATAAATCATGTCTATAGAATGAAAATGAACAATTTCTTTCTGATTAATTAAAACAAATGGGCATCATTTGGTACTTGAGATAAGCAATCCTATCAACTAGTTTACACACCTAGCGTAGTGTATGTGAGTGTCTGAGTTCAAATCTCTTATGGAGAAGAAAAAATAAGAAAGATAAAACAACATTAATGATTTAGGGCTTTGTTTGGTATATATACTCTTATTTGAACAGAGTCATCCAAAATAAATCCATTAAAAAAAGAGTCATAGAAAAAGAGACTAAAATAATAAAAAAGGGTATTTCATTTTAGGCATTATTTGATATCTCTACTCTCATTCTAATATAGCTATCTGAAATCGATCCATCCAAAAAAGAGCCATAAAAAAGAGGCTAAAATTAGAAAACACATTTCGTCTTTGGCAAAAGAAAAAAAAAATCCACCCCCACTTTATTGAGACCCCATGGCTCTTTTTTCGAGAAGCCTAGAATTGGTGATTTTCATTTTAACTTTTAGGAGTGTTTGTCTCAACTTTCCTAAAGCAGTAGAGGGCAGAATTGTGTGCCCAAAGCTCTTATTTTTCAAACCTCTATTTTCCCTAAATGTTTAAAGCGAGTAGAGGTTTGGAAAACAAGAGAATCTGTCACATGATTCTGCCCTATATTTGCTTAAAATAAAAATAAGAGCCCCAATTTTGACACTAATCCTCGTAAAATGAAAAGCTTCACTTTTTAGCTTTTGAAACAAGAGTCGTGGGTTCTCAAAATAACTAGACTAGCAACAACGCCCTACACTTAGTCCAGGCAAAAAGTAAGATATTACATTTTTAATTTGAGATATCAAAGTTAATTATAAACTTATAAGAATAAATTCATACATATTTATATAAAAACAGTCAACACATCTTCAATTATAAATATAAGTGTTATCTTCACATAGGCCAATGGTCATTTCAATCGCTCCGTATAAATTTATTCTCTACCCCTTTGAAGTAGCACCAATACCATTTTAGAATCCATCAAACCGTTTTTTAGCTCTATATTTTTTTAAAAAATGTATAAAAATCTTAACTTTAAAAGCTATAAATTATAAGACTTTAAAACCACATGCTAATGTTATTTGATCTCAGTAATAATTGGCTCACCTTAGATCAATGTATGTATCTCTTAATTATGGGTCTATGTGGACCCACAGAAGTGTAATTATGGTGGGGCAAACCTAGAGCCATTTGTCTATATAATCAGATCAGAAAATGATGCCTATAAGATTCAATAAAATAAAATAAAATAAAACTCCAACCTCAAAACATTATTATCACAAGCCTATCTATGAGGTGCTCTATCAGAAGGTCAGATCTGATTTTCGTTCACGTGTGACAATCTCTGAATAGAGTAAAGCTCAATTTGGGAAACTAAAAGAAAATGATATTTTTAATCAAAATTTTATCAATGTGAAATTGTTGAAAGGTGGGCCCCAAATATTTAAAATAAAAAAATGACAATTTTGAGATGATGGAAGATAGATGGTGTTGAGAGAGAATAATACATAATCCATATTGACCTAGAAAACTAATATCTATGCATAATCCATGAGTGGGTCACACTGCATAAATAAATTAAATGCGCAGAGCCCACTAATTGATTTGCATCAATTAAAAAACCAGACAACGGCCAATAGGCTTGCCTCCCTCCATCAGTGGGGCCCACTCTTAGAAAAAAGGGGTTAAGAGAAGGCCATTGGGATTTCATTCAATACTGAAGTCCAATCTTGAAATATATTTAATACGAACTGGTGCCCACTAGTGGATCCATCAATTTAGGGAAAAAAATACGAAAGGAGAGTAAATGAGCAATAATTTAGATTTCAATCATCGACAGGGCCCACAAAACATATTTAACATGGGACCCATTGATGATTGAAGATCTTATAATTTGGATAATGGCAAGAAATAGGACTCAAATTCAAACATTCATAAAAATATCTTATGAGAGAGGTTTTAGGATAGAAAGAGTAGCCTAGCCCTCTTTGAAAAGAGAGACTTTTTAGGGATGATGTGGCACCCCCTCATAGCCCACCTTCCCATTTGCTTTAATAAATACTAATGCAGCAGGCCTGCACCCAACGCAAGCCATGATAAAAAAAAATAATTAAATTTTTAATTAATTAAAAATATTTATAAGTATTTAAAATGACCTGAAACATTCTAAAAATTTAAAAAGCTGAAAGATTTTAGAGAAATAATAAGTAAATAGTAGATATTCTAGGAAATTGATTTGATTTTATTTGTGCTTAAGCATAAATTGACTGTCGCTTACAAAACTAAATGTGAATTTTGAAACCAATCGGCTTCATGATGGGGCCCATAAATTACTCATACCGAATATTGAATGAAGAATAAGGAGAAAAAAAGTAGTAAATATAGACTATGAAAGTGGCCCCCTTTAATTGTGAGTTTGGAAAGAGAAATATCGGCTTTCGCAATAGGGCCCTTAGATTTATTTAGTTAATTTAGTAAATATAATTATGATAACAAAACAATTATGATAAAGATGGAAACTCGTGAGATCTTAGGGGAATATCAAGTAAATAGTAGATATTTTAGAAGTTTGATTTGATTATATTTGTGCTTAGGCATGAATTGAGTATCAATATTAAATGTGGATTTTGAAATCCATTGGCTTCCATAATGGGCTCCATATATTAATTATACCGATATTGAAACGAAAATAAGGAGAAAAATGTAGTAATTACAATTTATGAAAGTGGCCCCGTTAATTGTTAGTTTGGAAAGGGACCCATATATTATTCAAACTTTGAAAAAAAAGAAGAAAAGGCTTTGATAGTGGGCACCACAGATTAATAAAAAAACAATAAAGAGGAAGTCGACTATGATCTATAAGTGGGCCTTAGATCTTTATAATTTGGATCTGGTATGAAGGTCTCCCAAATTGATCTACATAAAAATTTAATACATACATATCCACCTATCGTAAAAGTCGTTACCAACTTAATCTCTATATTTCTCATTAATTCGTAGGACCCACTATCAAAGCCAAATAACCTTTCTTCTTCTTTTTTCTCTTTTTGTTTGTTTAGTAATCTGTGGGACCCATTGAATGTAATGTGTGTAAAGAAGAGAAATCATGTGATAAGGTAGAGATTTTAGGGGTAGAGGGTGAATTTTTGGGGATTAATTAAGAGAAAGAGAGATTTCAGTGGTAGTAAATTGAAATTGATTAAAGAGGAATAGAGAGAGATTTTAGGGGAAATAAATGAAATAGATTGAGAGAGGTGACATTAGGAGGTAGTAGAATTAGATATGATGTTAGAAAGTTTAAAATTGAATTTGAGGAATTTTAGGGGAGTTGGAGAAGATTTATGACTTTTATTTGTGATTGTCATTTTTTTGGGATGCCTACATGGCGCCCTTGAAAAAAAAAAAAATTTGAGGATGCGTCATGTGGTGCACTCTTGCAAAAAGGCTGCTGCTTTTATATATATAATAATAATATAGAAGTCTCGTTTTTTAAATTTTGGCGTCTCAATTTCCAACCTCTACTTAGCTAAATGTCTAGATGAACAAAAAAAAACTTAGCCACATTTTGGAATGCATGTTTGCATAGGAGGTCCAAAGGACCAGCTAATGGGGATGTAGAGACCTTAAACTGGGGCACTCCACCTGGCTAACAGACCATGCTTGACACCCTTTCATGTATAATAAAAAGGGTTGTCAATGTGTCTAGCTAGGTTGGATTCAGGTTGGTCTGTCATTATCAGATAATCAAACTCAATGTGATTATGGATTGGGTTGACAATCTTATTCCAAACCCTTAATTTGCAGGTCAATGAAAATTTCGAAAACTCACATCAGTTTCTTAAAACGAAATTTCAAAGAAAGACCATCAACTTGTCAACACATGGAGTTGATAAGATGTGGGTTTGACTGAGGATTTTACAAACAAAACGTGAAGAAACCACCAACAGCCCCCATTAAGCAATCAACACCAACCCTCCACTCCATGACATATGGGTCATGAAGTCATGATGTTTTCCTTATCCATGTGGTGCCCACAAATTTGGCAGCCCACTGATCTGATTTGGTGGGTCCCACGGCTTAAAAGTATACTATTTAGGGCTAGTTTGGAACTTTACTAATATAGTAAAAGTCAAGAAAAATCTCCATTTTTCGTACAAGATGTCAGATAAAAAACACTTTAATTCAAAACTCCCACAATATATATATAAAAAAAAAAAAACAACCACCTTTATCCACTTAAATACAAAAAAACACTCATCTTTTTCATACAAAATGTTTAAAAAATTCAATAACAAAAAATTATAAATAAAATATCATCATAATTTATATTTTATTTTTTCTTGAAAATCAACTTTACTTTGCTAGAGTCTATTAATGAAGTTGCCGAACTAGTCCAAGAATGATACGAAACACATCATCTTTTGTACAAATAAATTGCAGGAATATTCCAACTTATGCTGAGGACACACTATTACAAATCCACCGCCACTATAACGATGTGGGGCCCACCATCAGGATAACTATTGCAGTCATTTATGATCGGGCCCACTGCAGAGGGCTTATGAGGAAGAGGAGGATCACAGCCATCAAACTGCATCCATCTTTTCAAATCTCATCATCGCTGGCAGCCAATTGAATGGCCAAGATTTCCAAATCGGTCTGATGGGTGGGCCATTTTTGGGTGTTTGGATCGTTTGAACGGTTTGGATTACTTGCAGGAAGTGGAAAGCCGTGGGGCAAACTACTTTCCTTTGTGTATGGAACTCTGAGCACTCTTTCTCTCTCTCTAGAAATGAAATGGGGGGCTTTGGAGATAGATAGAGAATATGCCGTTTTCTGTTCCTCACCACGTTCTCAGATGCCAAGCAACTTGTGCTGGGAAGCCCCTTAATATAAAACCCCACATTCCGCTCTCTCCCTCTCTCTATGCCTTGCCTTGTTACCAGGTACCCATCTCTCTCTCTCTCTCTCTATGTATATATGTATCTCCTCTTTTCTTGTTGTTGGTCTGCTTCTGTTTTATGCTGTTTGATTGAAATAAGCAAATGGGTGTGCAGCTTCTGTTCCATACATCTGTCTTCCATGTATGTGTAATTTGACTTCTGGGTCTTGTTCTCTTCCATTTCTAGATGTCATTAGTGTAAAAGAGTAAGGAACAGAATACCCAATTTCTTAGAATTTTAGTTGCAGGGGATATGATGGGTAGCGTTGGTCCAAATGGGGCTCTGAAAGGGTAATATTTATAATTTGTTGTGACCACTTTGGAATTGGCAAAGGCCCTTGATTTATTTTAGTTATATGTGAATTGGGTCTGGTCTGAATTTGTATGAATTGGTCTATTTCTTTCTTTCTTTCTTTGTTTTTATTTTATTTTATTTTTAAGCTACTGTTTTGATTAATGTTCAAAAGAGTGGGTCAGTTAACTGATTCTGCAAACGGGGTGGGTTCTATTTATTCTGGTTCTAAAAATAGCATTAAAGGTAGTGACTTTGAGTTCAAAAAACTAACTTCCTGAGTTATTTATATGATGTTTCTCTTTAGATTCCTTTCATGTTGAAATTTATCGATGCTGTGTCAAAGTTTCAGTGTCTTTTATTAGATTAGGCTTAGTTTATGATATTTGAGTTAAGTTGATCTTTGTGGTGTTCTATTCAGATTAATCAGTATTTTTTTTTTTTAAAGATTAACCTGTATTTTCTTTTTTCATTAAATCACTTCACTTGTTGAAAGATTTTTTAATTTTTTGAGGTTGATTTATTGGATTCAAATCCTTCGGGTTATTACAATTCCAATTTCAACTTTTTAACTCTAACTTTGCACTTGTGAAAACACAATATTCATCCAGGCTAATTATTTGTTTGCGACAGGTTAAAGAGAACTATAATTTTAATTCTAACTTGTTTGAGATGAGAGAACGATATAGTTTTAAACTTTAAGGCCAGTTGATCTTGCCAAACATGAGGTTATGCCCAATGGAAGGGTTGGAATTTCTTGGTGGCTGTGGTGTGGCTCTATGTAAATGTTAACTCACAAGCAAAAACATTTAATGTAGTTACATTTAGACTGGTTGGAATTGTAAACAATAGGAATGGAGCCTTCAGTATCTTTTAGTATTCATCAAAAAAGCCTTATAAGTACAAGAGATGCAAAGGCAGATTCTACGTATAAAGGTACTTAAGACACAGACTAGATTTAATAGCCACCTGCAGCACACTAGCAGTTAAGGGAAGGAAGATGGTTGACAATAGGGAAAAGACTGAAAGATGGGCCACAAGAAGGAATTCCACAGTGCAGCAAAAGAAACGAAACAGAGAACCCACAGCCTGGACTGAGTCTAACAAGAAATAGCCCATAGTCCTGGTAGTAGCAAGTAGCAAACATAACTAAAGGCTACAACCCAGCTATAGGCAAGAAAAAGGAAGACTACCGGATCCCGTATCAGGAGATGCGAAGGAATATTAGTAAACAGTAAATGAGAAGGAAAACCGAAGACAATAATGTTATAAAAATAATAATGTCATAACAAAAACAAAGGAGTGCTGATTCTGAAGAAGAGTGCTTTCTACATCAACTTTTAGATGGTCCTCTCTTTTTTCTCACTCTTTGGTTATCCTTTTAGATATATAGAAATAAAGGAGGTAAATATAACTCACGTCGACTGATTTATCAGAATATAAGTTTAGCATCGCAGGTTTCTCGTAAAAGAAAGTCTTCTTGTTAAATATAGATCAGTGTAGAAGCACATCTGTATGTCAGCATATGTGTTTGGCATGCTAGATTTCTCAGCAGAAAAAAAAAGCATTGTTGTTGACTATGTATTAGTGTTGAAGTACGTCTGTATTTCTATATCTCATACTTAATGCATTTTGGTCAAGTTTTAATATTGTCTGAATTGTAAGCTGACTCTTCTCACTTTGCAATACTTCAAGCACTTCTAAATTGTAATCTTTCTCTCTGCAACTGTGGATGGCTGACATGACTATGTCTTCCTGCATATTTGTTGTGCAGACTCAAGCTCAATATTTAAAAGCTTGTTTCTTTCCTGGGTGCAGTGCTTTTCATTAAAGTTATTTGCAACTGTTTGACGTGAATGAAGTGACATGAACTGCTAGGAAATAGTTTCATGGGCTCTAGTAAACAATCTATCAGCCCTTTATTGGATACCCTTAAAATGGAGAGGGTCAGGACAATTTTGACTCCCAGATATCCATATCCACATGAGCATTCACAGCATGCTGTGATTGCAGTAGTTGTGGGTTGTCTTTTCTTTATCTCATCAGATAACATGCATACCCTCATACAGAAATTGGACAGCAATATCAAATGGTGGTCGATGTATGCTTGCTTACTTGGATTTTTCTACTTCTTCTCATCCCCATTTATTAGGAAGACTATTAAGCCAAGCTATTCAAACTTCAGCCGTTGGTACGTTGAACTTTCATGTATTTTTTGTCATTTTTACTTCCTGTGTTTTTAATTGATGTAAGAGCCGAGCTTTGTTTGATTGGAGTGTGTAAATGCTTAGAATAAATAGTCTGACGGGGCAGCGACTGCTGTGGAAGTCCTTGTTGGACCTTTTTTCTGCATTGCACCTTCTTATTTTCTATGTTGCTTTGTTTCAATTAGGGGGACTATCATTCTCAAATTTGTGTTTACAGGATTTTAAAAGAGCGTGGCTCACTTTAAAACCATGAACAAAAAAATTATGCAGGTTCCATGCGGGCAGCTGCCACAGCAGCTACCCCTATTCAGACTGTTGCCATTGTCATAACTTGGGAATTAATACAAACAATGCTTCATACCTTATTATTGTATTCATTACGGTTCATTTGTTTTAACTTAGGAATTGATTGTTTCGCAGGTATGTTGCATGGATCCTGATAGCAGCCTTGTATCATCTTCCTAGTTTTCAGTCAATGGGAGTGGATATGAGAATGAATCTCTCACTGTTCTTGACAATATACTTTGCATCAGTTGCATTTCTTGTTGTTTTCCACATTGTATTTCTTGGCCTTTGGTATATTGGACTTGTTGCTCGTGTAGCAGGAAAGCGGCCGGAAATTTTGACCATCATCCAAAATTGCGCTGTACGTGCTGAATATTATTGGCACACTACCGACACAATTCAAAACTTACATTGATGTTTCTTCCATAATACTTGTTTGATAATGCCCCTATATTTCCATGTATGCAGGTTTTAAGCATAGCATGCTGTGTATTTTACAGTCACTGTGGCAACCGTGCTATTTTGCGAAAGAAATCTTTTGAACGAAGGAACTCTAGTTGGCTTTCGTTCTCTTCTTGTAAGAAAGAAGAGAGAAACACATGGTTGTCAAAGTTCCTTCATATGCATGAGTTGAAGGATCAGGTTTGCTCATCTTGGTTTGCTCCCGTTGGGTCTGCCAGTGACTACCCCCTTTTGTCCAAGTGGGTTTTCTATGGAGAGGTAGAGGTATATAATAAATGGATATCAATTTCCTTCTCCAATTCATATCAATTGAAAATACTTTTTTTTTTCTGGCTTCAATTTCCTTGTTTCTGAGGAGTAGGATCTTCCTCTTTTGTCTTGTTCTCATAATTTATTTTTCAGTTAGTTTGCAGTGGATCATGTGCTGGACCGTCAGATGAAATTTCCCCCATATATTCATTGTGGGCAACATTCATAGGTCTTTACATGGCCAATTATGTAGTGGAGCGATCTACTGGGTATGTTGTGACTCATGTCTTAATGGTACCGGCTTATATTTTTTGTCAGATGTGGTTTTCTTCCTTTTTTTTTTTTTTTGGATATGATATCTTTAAATTTGAATGTGTCAATTAATATTATTATTCTAGAGATTGAAAAACCTGCATGGATGTGATATCATGGTGTACTTTTTCCCTTATGCATGCCTCTATGGCTCTATTAGATATAAATTTTCATGGATCTGTTTCGATACATCAGGATATCTATTATCTATAGTGTACTGAGGCATACATTTCAGTGATCTTGATGATTAATCTGATTGGCCTTACCCTGAGAAGACGCCACAAGAATCTTTCAGATTGTAGGTTCTATCTGTCCAACCTCTAGCCTACAAATAGGGTTAGAAATTTGCAACAATGGTCTGGAGGGGCAAAAGTTGAATATCAAGGATCTTTCAATCTAGAAGATTCAGGGATATTTCTACTCTGAATTGGGGCCCACCAAACCGTTTCAATCACCAAACCATGGGTCCCACATGTACTGTATGAGTATGTGTGAGTCAGGACACTATACATGTCCCAAGGCATCAACATCCTATAATTCCTTTACAATTTCACACATACCATCATTTGTTTATATTGCAAGTGTTCTGAAATCTGTAGTAAGGTTAAGCAAAACTCATTACTTTTTTCTTTATATTAAACTTATTAGGTTTGGTATTTGTGAACTTTCGATGTGTATCCACAATTGGCATCATCTAAAGTTTTTCTTTCTACTTTAATTATTTGATGCATACACAGTTGGGCTCTGACTCACCCTCAGCCTGTCCCGGAATATGAAAAGTTGAAAAAAGAAATGAAGCCCAGTTTCTTGGATATGGTCCCTTGGTATTCAGGGTACGTTTGCATTGTCTATGACCACCTTTAGTACTATAACAATGGTATAATATGTTGATGGCTACATGTTGCAGGACATCTGCCGATTTGTTTAAAACAGTCTTTGATCTTCTGGTATCTTTGACACTTTTTGTTGGCCGATTTGATATGCGCATGATGCAGGTATACTGAATCTTTTTCTTATTCTTTATAACAAGCTTAAACTCCTTTAATTCTAGCATAAAACTTGTGTGTAGAAAGTATTCATTTTTCATTCTGTGTCTTCGGTCATGTTCCTAGTAGTTGGAATATAAACTGCTGGTGCATTGTATCTTTTGCCCATCTTGCCATTTGTGCTTTGAATGTCTTCTAAGTTCTAACATGAATTTAATTTATAGACCATTTGTTTATCATTTTCCTGTTTCTTTTCTTTTCTGCCATTCCATTCTGACGGCCTTTAGCTTAATACAGTGAATGCTGTCTGTGATTCGTTGCTGGCAACTCGTTTACTAGACTGGTAAATTTTATAATTTATCTTATGGATTCTAATTTTTTTTTGTCCTTTCTCTTGCAACCAGGCTGCAATGACTAGGGTCCAAGATGAAGCTCTAAAGGAGGATCTTTTGTATGATCATTTCAGTGAGAAAGAGAATTTTTGGTTTGACTTCATGGCAGATACTGGAGATGGTGGAAATTCATCCTATGCTGTGGCTAGATTACTTGCCCAGCCCTCCATTCGTATTAAAAATGGTGGTCCTGTGCGTACTTTGCCACGAGGAAACTTACTTCTTATTGGAGGGGATCTTGCGTAAGATGAAATCTTTCATCATATGTAGTTCATATGCAAGTTTAGAAATACATGTTTTTCCCTTGAAATAGATGGGCTGTTCCATTCCTTGAAGCCTCAACCTCTTAAAACAGCATATCAACTATAAAAGCAAAGAGGAATTGTACTGGGAGGACCATGGAATTATCTGACTGAATATTGAGAATCAACAATCGCCATCAGAACGCCCATCCTGTTTCATCTTCTTTGTTTTTTTTTTTTTTTTTTTTTCCCTTAATGCTTTGAACTGTCTTATTTTCAATTTTGTGATTCTTACCTTTTAGAAACATCTATACATCAATATTTTTAAATATATTATTGGTCAGAAAGATATTTGTTAATATAATATTGATGCATAAATGTCTTTTGATTTGTAAATTGCCACCTGTCATATTAAAAAAAATGCAACCCATAAAGAAGTCTTTACACATAGGAGTGGTTTTGCTACTTGCACTTTTCTACTTGACATTCACCACATGTACATGACCCAAGCAACTCTTTTGTGGTGTGGTGTGCATTTGTAGATTCCTAGGCATAAACACCCAGCTGGTCCAGTAATCAGGTGCCTGCACATGTATGCATACAAAGGATGGCTAAGTAGAAAAGGCCAACAATTCACTTTCAGCACACATGGGGGAATGTTTTTAGTATAGTCACTGATTAAAAAAAAAAAAAAAAACACTCATTCAAAGTCTTTTTTTATCAAACATTATCTTTTCTCTTCCTTTTTGTCTCACTCCCCTCTTGTCGGTCTTCAAATTCCCAGTACCATGCCAGATGGCAGATGGACCATGGACATAACCTGCAACCGGCATCTGTTTCCTAGAAGTAATATATCTAGAATTAATTTCTCTCCTTTGTCCAGTGTGAGACCTTTCCCATTGTTGCTCATCCATTTGAAGGTTTACCCACCCACCCACCACACACACACACATATATTTAAATAGGAGATATATTGAATTATATCAAAGGGGAATAAATGGGAACACTAAAGCATAATCGTCTAGTAACTCAGGTATTCTTGAAAGGGATGTCTTGCTCACTTGTTTGGTGGTGCTTTTCAAACTTTTTTCTTCTGGTAAAATTTGAAATAAAAATATGGTCAAGGGTATAAATTATAAACAATAAATAAAGGAAGAAAAATATACTGAAGAATATACAGATGCCATATACATGCAAATGAGATATTGGATTAGATCTTTTGATCATGATTTAACCATTTATTATTATTATTTTTTCACGTGCACATGTGAAGGAGGTCATCATTGTTATGATTCGACTGTCTACTAAGACATCTCCCACTCTTCTTCCTTGGTTTTAGTGACTTATACAAACAGGAAATGACAGCTAGCAACGTACATAAGCAGATTACATTGCTATGTGTGTAGATGCATATGCATCCATGCTTGATGTGTTTGCATTTGCACATGCATGTATATTTTGATATTCTGATACAAGTATCTCAATCAGAACCAGTTATAAATAATTAATTCAAAGTATGTTCTTGGCTGGGAACATACTATCTGGGTCCTATTTTATTAAATTGATGATGCATGTTCAATACATGAAGAAAATTTCTATTTTTTTGTTCAGGTATCCAAATCCTTCTAAATTTACATACGAGAGGCGCCTTTTTTGTCCTTTCGAATATGCTTTCCAGCCTCCACCTTGGTATAAACCGGAGCATATTGCAGTAAATAAACCAGAGGTTCCTTCTGGAGTATCTGAGCTGAAGCTATATGATGGACCTCAGTGCTTCATTATCCCTGGCAACCATGGTTGGTGCTCTTTAACCATTTAAGATTTCTTAGAAGTTGGAAGCAAAGATTAAATATAACGTTGAAAACGTTTTCATTCTCATCTTGCTTTGAGTTAAGAGTGTAGAAGATAATGGGCCCTGTAAAACAAGGTTTAGGCCCAGCCCATTAAGACCATATACAGCCTGTATGTAGTCCCATACGTGGGATCAAATCTAGTTGTTTTGATTATGCTAATTTGTCTCATAATACTTCCTTGTATAGCCTACGAGATTTGATTACTACAAAGAGTTCTAGAAAGATAACTATGAGGCAGTGCCGCCTCTGGATCAAATTATTTAACATATAGTCTATCAATCATCAATCTCAGTTTTTAGTAATAATCATTTTTCTGCTGATATTGTACAGGAATTTTGATATGGATATCATTCTAGAGCTGACACTTAATTTTGACAGATTGGTTTGATGGTCTTCACACTTTTATGAGGTACATATGTCATAAGAGCTGGTTGGGTGGATGGTTTCTGCCTCAGAAGAGGAGCTATTTTGCGCTGCAACTTCCCAAAGGATGGTGGATATTTGGTCTTGACCAAGCTCTTCATGGTGATATTGATGTTTACCAATTCAAATTTTTTGCAGAGTTAATTAAAAGCAAGGTATTGCCAATTTTAACAGAAGCACATCTTTGGAATTGCAAAATTCTTATTTCTAAGTCAATTGAAACTTAGGATTTTTTTGGCATTGCCATTCGACAAAAAGCATTAACAGGTGAGGTCTTAAGGTTTTCCACACATTCATATAAGGATTTGGTAGCAATGTTTTGTGGACAGTCTGGCATAATTATAAATATGGCAGGGAGTTTCCATGGATACATAAGAGACATGGATTTTACACATGAGAATGAAGTATCAGATGCAATACAACGTAGATATCCTGCCCGTGATCTGATATCTGGGTATCATAAATGAGGTCCTTTCATAACAACTGATAAAAGAGGCTCAAGTAATCTTTTTCAAAATCTAGTAGGTCAAAGAGCTCCAAGCTCCAAACTCCCAATCTCCAAAATAAATAAAGAAATAATTCATACATTCCTTTCTCACTGCCTTTTTCTTATTTGAATGGATTATATTCTTTGAAACAGGATGAGGAGAGGAGTTTCCATCATTCAGAATACCATCCTTCTACCTGACCGAACTCCATCTCCCTTGAAAAACCTTGATTCTTTTGTTTAGAAAGAAAGCTTCCCAATTCATATTCTTTTATTGGTAACAAGAGATTACTTTATGAGAAATCTTACAGGAGGCATACACCAATAGCATCGTGCAGTGTGCACAATGGTATAAAAGCATTATACAAAACAAAAATAAATGCTATTACATTGTGAAAGCAACCGAGGGAAAAGACCTGTCCACCCCCTGCTTGGCCAAGAAATCCACCATTCCATTAGCCTTATGCCCAATATGCGTGAAATCCACGTGAATTGAAGAAAGAATGATTTGATTTCATTTTTATTGACTGATTTCATTTTCTGTTTCTCATATAACCATTGATAAAGAGACTTCAAGTAAAATCATTTTCGATATCCAGTAGGGCTCTCCAAGAAAGTGCAGGTCCAAACAGACCCAAGCCCTTCCTCAAATTAAATGAATACATAAATAATTCACACATTCCTTGGTCACCACATCATCTTTATTTGAAATGGAATATATTCCTCGGAATATGATAGGGAGAGGAGTTGCACCATCCAAATACCTAGCTGATTTAAACTTCATCTCCCTTAAAAACCTTGATTTCTTTTAAATATTATCAAATCCAGCTTCAAGAGTTCCTTCAAAACTTGGGAGGCCATTCCTGTAACTACCATCCTAGATCCAATTTGCCTTGCAATCTCAGTTCCTTTACCTATATTTAGCCGTGATTACCTTCTTAATGCATCTGTTCGTCATGAAAATATCCAGTGCCCATTTGGTAAGGATTAGTCCTTCTCAATTAGGTTCCCATTACCCAATTCCCTGTTGTCTATTGTAAATGTGACAGCATCACTTTTGATTCGATGATTTTTTTTGGACTCCATCTCACTGTATCTTTTCATATGTTTCATTAGCTTATTTATTTATTTATTTATTTAGAGAGAGAGAGAGAGAGAGAGAGAGAGAGAGAGAGAGAGAGAGAGAGAGAGAGAGAGAGATTACTGCATGACTGAGTTAAATGAGTGAGCAGACTTAATAGTGAAACAAGGGGTTCTCGGGAGACTTAATAGCGAAACAAGGGGTTGTTAGGCCTGAGGTGTAATTTGCTGATTTTTTAGTTGGCTATTTTGGATGGTTTTTCCTTCTTGTGGGCGGTTTAGCCTCTTACACCCTATTCTTATGTACACAATAATTCCTTCTAATACAATTTCATGTTACTGAACAAAATAATAGTGATGAAGATGATGATGAATGAATGAATTAGGCGAGATAGGAGACTCGAAGGTGGAGACTTCTCCAGCAATTTAGCATTCTCTCTCTCTCTCTCTATATATATATATATAATATGGGAAATCCTCTGCCGAGCTCGTGATCTCAATGTGTGGAACACCAGTGGGACCACCTTCTAATCCACTCGAGTGGACCATAAAACAGTAGTCCCCGGTCCAGGGTTTTGCACCGATCTGAATGGGCTAGACCTTTTGATTGACTATTCACTCATTTTGGTCAGGGAAAACTTGTGGGCAGTGGTTAGGATCATCATATGAGCCTGTCATTGTACAGTGTTAGGGGGAGGGGAGATGTTTCAATCCCCCTGGTCCCATCCCCAGGTGGGCTCCACAAGCATTTTAAAATTTGAGCTCATGAGCTTAGCATAGGGGGCCCCTTATGCGCACCTTGCTGTGGGGCCCCACCCCAGGTGGGGTCCTAGGTGGGCTACACACGTATTTTAAAATTTAAGCTCATGAGCTTGGCAAAGGGGACCCTTTATGTGCACCTTATGTTTAGTTGATCACGTGGTTAGGATGATCAGGTGGGCCCAAATTTTGTTCATAGGTAGGGCCCACCTTGATCTTTCAATCCCCACCGGTCCCATCCCCAGGTGGGCTCCACAAGGAAGTGAGCTACCATAAGGTGAGCTCATGTGCTCACTATAGAGGGACCCATATATATGTTATATTATGTTTATTTATGTGTGTATTTATGTGTGTAGATATATATATATATGTATATGTATGTATATATATATATATCTGTTCGGTTCTGCAATTGTTGAAGCTGCCATTGCATGGGCTGATGGAATAGCAAAGAAACAATTTATGCTTTGCCATGTGCTGAATGAAAATGCATCCTTAAACCAAACCAAGCCAAACCAAGCCAAACCAAGTCTTTTCCCACTAGGTGGGGTTGGCTATATGGATTTGACGACGCCAATCAAATTTGTTTAGGGCCATGTCCTCCGTTAGATCCATGTAGGCAAGGTCATGTTTAATAGTTTCTTGCCAACTTCTCTTGGGTCTCCCTCTCCTACTCCTGACAATCTGCATGCTTTCACACCTTTTAACAGGTGCCTTCGTTGGACGCCTTCTAACATGGCCAAACCATCTCAGTCAATTTTCTCTCATTTTATCTTCAATCGGTGCTGTTCCTACTTTGCCCCTAATCTCCGCGTTCCTAATCCTATCTCTCATTGTGATTCCGCACATCCATCTTAGCATTCTCATCTCCGCAACTTCCATCTTCTTAACATGATTATGCTTTACTGCCCAACACTTTGATCCATATAACAACGCTGGGTGTACCGCCACCTTATAATACTTTCCTTTAACCTTGAGGGGGACTTTCCGATCACACAAGACGCCCGAAGCACTCCTTCATTTGGTCCACCTGGCTTGAATCCTGTGACTTACATCAGTATCAATCCCTCCATCCTGTTACACCATAGATCCAAGGTATCTAAAATTTTCTTTCTCTACAATCTTTTGTGTGCCCAAACTCACTTCTATGTTACCAGGTGTCTTACTTTGATTAAACTTACATTCTATATTTTCCATCTTGCATCGACTTAGCCTGAATCCTTTAGTCTCTAACGTTTTCCGCCATAATTCTAGCTTGACATTCACTCATTCTCTCGTCTCATCCACTAAAACAATGTCATCTGCAAATAGCATACACCACGGCACCTCATCCTGGATATGTCTTGTAATCTCATCCATAATTAGGGTAAACAAGTACGGGCTTAACATTGAGCCTTGGTGTAGACCAATCGTGATAGGAAACTCTTTAGTCTCTCCGCCAGTCGTTCTTATAGATGTCACGACTCTATTATTATACATATCCTTTATCGCTTCAATATATGCGCGCCAGTCGTTATTATAGATGTCACGATTCTATTATACATATCCTTTATCGCTTCAATATATGCGACACACATTCTTTTCTTTTCCAGTACTCTCCATAGAATCTCCATAGGAACCCGGTCATAGGCCTTCTCCAAGTCAATGAACATTATATGTAAATCTCTCTGACCTTCTCTATACTGTTCCATTAACCTTCTCAGGAGAAAGATAGCCTCCATGGTTGATCTCCTAGGCATGAAACCAAATTGATTCTCTGAAACGTTTGTTGTTCTTCTTAGTCTTCTCTCAATAACTCTCTCCCATAATTTCATCGTATGGCTCATCAATTTAATCCTGCGGTAGTTTGCACAGTTCTGAATATCTCCTTTGTTCTTGTATATGGCTATACGAATACTTTTCCTCCGTGCATCAGGCATCTTCTTGCTCTTTAGCATTACATTAAAAAGTTTTGTCAACCAACTTATGCGATCCTCCTCCAAGCACCTCCAGACCTCAATAGGGATACCATCTGGCCCAACTGTTTTCCCATTCTTCATCCTTTTCAATACTTCTTTAACTTCTTCCCTACTGATTCTCCTATAGAACATATGATTCGATTCTTCCCTAGAAATGGTAAGCTGCCCCAATTGTATGTGACTACTATTGCTTTCGTTAAATAACTTGTAGAAGTAGCTCTTCCAACGCTCCTTTATCTCCTCTTCCTTTACTAATATTTTTTCATCCTCATCCTTAATGCATTTAACTTAGTTTAAGTCCTTGGTCTGCCTATCTTTGGCTTTAGCATACTCTCTTTCGCCTTCCTTAGTGTCAAGTCGCCTATATAGCTCCTCAAATGCCTTTGCCTTGGCCTCACTAACTGCCTTTTTGGTTTCTCTTTTTGCTTCTTCATACCTCTCCAGGTTCGCTCCATTTCGATCCTTTTGCCAAGTTTTAAAGCACTCTTTTTTAATTCTTATCTTGTCTTGGATGGCTTCGCTCCACCACCATGCTTCTTTCTGTGCTGGAGCACCCCCTTTGGATTCTCCTAAGACTTCTTTCCCTACCCTCCTAATACACTCTGCTACCTTATCCGACATAATATTTGCACTCTCATTTACCGTCCAAACGTCTTCCTCTAGTACTCTTTCCCTTAATGCTAGTTGCTTATCACCTTTCAAGTTCCACCATTTAGTCCTTGAGCATCTATACAACTTATTTTTTCTAGTCCACCTTTGTAGCTGCACATCTATGATCAACAACCTATGTTGGGAAGTCAAGCTCTCCTCCGGTATAACTTGCAATCTTTACAAGCTAAGCGGTCTCTTTTCCTAGTTAAGAAGAAGTCAATCTGTGTCTTTGAGGAGCCACTCTTATAAGTCATTAAATGCTCCTCTCTCTTCCTAAAAAAGGTGTTAGTTACCATGAGATCATAAGCCACTGCAAACTCCAAAATATCCTTCCCTTTTTCATTTCTATTATCGTATCCATGTCCCCCGTGTACTCCTATATATCCATCTGCGTCGCGTCCTATATGACCGTTCAAATCTCCTCCTATGAAGACCATCTCGCCTTGGGGTATCTCTAGTAGTACTCCTTGCAAGTCTTCCCAAAACTTCTCCTTATCTCCATCTCCTAAGCCCACCTGGGGGCATAAGCACTAATAACGTTCACTATCTCTTCTCCTAACACTAACTTAATTGCAATAATCCTATCTCCGGAGCACTTTACATTAACTATATCTTCCTTTAAGTCTTTGCTTACTACTATGCCGACCCCATTCCTCGATCTATTAAGTCTCGTATACCATAACTTATACCAGTCCTCTCAATCTCTTTAGCTTTTTGTCCCACCCACCTTGTCTCTTGCAAGCAAGCAATTGCGATTCGTCTTCTTTCCATTGTATCCATCACTTCCATAAGTTTCCCAGTTAGGCTCTCAATGTTCCAAGTACCTAATCTCAGCCTTGGACTAGCTTCCTTACCCCCCACACTCGTCCAATAAAGTGTGAGGACCTTTGCCTATTTAGCACTGCACCCGGGCGCCGATGCAGCGGTCCTTGCTCACTTATCACTGTACTCGGACCATACAGCGCGTCGCTTAGTAGGGGACGCCCCCACGAAATTTCATTAGGTCTCAAATCCACAAAAGAAATCCGACTGAGTCTTGTGCTGGCTGTCGGCTACCTAACGCACAACCCTCCTCCTTTGTCCGGACTTGGGATAGGCTATGTCAAGGATACCCCAACATAGGCGGAGTTTGAAAATGCATCCTTAGTAGTAGAAAATTGAAATCAGTTCTTTATTCCATTACGCCCATAAGAAGGCAAGCAAGAAAGCTGATAGATTAGCAAAATCATAGGCCCTCTATGCCATAAGTGATAATGGATTTAATGTATAATTTATCTCCTTGTTTATAGTGTATCCATCATCTTGATGGATTGTTTTGATGTATTCATTTCCTGTTGTCCTCTTTATCATTACGAAATGCATTTTCAGGATGATGATGATAAATTGTGGATGTGGCTTTTTTGGAAGGGTGAATTTCTCAAATGTATATTGTGACTGTTTTGATGGGTTTTGTAGGTCAAAGAGGATGATTCTGTGATTGTCATGACACATGAACCAAGTTGGCTTCTTGATTGGTATTGGAATGATGTCAGTGGAAAGAATGTTTCTCACTTAATATGTGACTACCTAAATGGAAGGTGTAAACTTAGAATGGCTGGGGACTTGCATCATTACATGCGCCATTCTTTTGTTCCCTCTGATAAGCCAGTTTATGTGCAACATTTGCTTGTTAATGGTTGTGGTGGAGCTTTTCTGCACCCTACCCATGTCTTCAATAACTTTAAAAAGTTCTGTGGTACTTCATATGAGAATAAAGCTGCTTATCCTTCTTTTGAAGACTCAAGTAGGGTAAGTTTCGGTATTTTTATTTTACTTAACACATCATATTGTTCTAAACACTTTTAGCCTTTTGATGTCATTTGGTTTACTTTTGTCTATTTTAGATTTTTTAATTATTGAGTTTTGTTTGTGAACCTGTGTTCCAGATTGCATTGGGTAACATCTTGAAGTTCCGAAAGAAGAATTGGCAGTTTGACTTTATTGGTGGCATCATATATTTTGTTCTGGTTTTCTCCATGTTCCCACAGGTGATTTTTGTAATGAGTTCTACTATTTTCTCAAAGAAGACTTTTATTCAATGTTATTTGTCTGGAAGAAGAAAAAAGTTGATGGTTTCTTTACTGATGATTATAAATCATAGGCATATTCTTTTTTGGTATCTCTAAGAACTGTTTATTACACCTTTCAAGTTATACTGTTGAAGATATTGATCATCTTTTGTGCTCTTTTCAGTGTAAGCTCGACCACATTTTGCAGGGTGATTCATGGTTTGGTCAGCTACAAGGTTTCTTTAGTGCTATGTGGAGTGCAGTCATGTACATGCTAGAACACTCATATGTGTCTTTAGTGGGAACTCTGTTATTGCTAATAGCTTCGTATTTGTTTATTCCCTCCAAAATGTCACGAAAGCGCCGGCTAATGATTGGGGTGCTTCACGTGAGTGCCCATATGACTGCTGCACTCATTCTTATGTTGTTGTTGGAATTGGGCATCGAGACATGTATCCGCCATGGACTATTAGCGACTTCAGGTATTATCTTATCTCTCTTTTCCCCCACCACCCACCCCACCCCTATCTTCTTCCCTCCCCTAGCTTTTGTTTCTCTTTTTTTCCTAATCATTATTCATAGTTTGAGTTTGTCATGTGAAAGCAAGGCATCTTGTAGCCTTGTACACTGTGCCTCTGCTTTGTCTGTATGCCCAAAGCCACTTCTGACATGACTGAATTAATCTTGTAATCAACTGCTGGCGGGGTCTGGTATAAAGGATTTAAAAATAGGTTGATGTGAACAAGTGTAACATCAATTGTTTCCATTTTTAGAAAATCATGAATCAACTTAATTTTCCTATCCAGTATAAGGCAAGTATCCATTAAGAGCATATGGTTCCAGGTAAAACACAATCATTCACCACAGATAGCATTAGCATCACTTTTGTAAGTGATGTAATACACCAATACCCTTTAAATTAGTGGAGGAAGGCAAATAACAAGATAGGAGCATGTTAGATCAGAAGAGTAGAGAACCTTTTGAGAGAAGTTTCTTCAAGTAATCTAAGGATTGAACACATCCATTTTCGCCTTTACCATTAAAAAAAAAAAAAACATGTATTCTAGTAATTGAACATATGATACTTAGGTACTTGGATAAGGGATGTTCCTCCCCCACTAAGAATTTAGCTTTTGGGGTAACTGTGTTTGTAACTTTTGACTGTATGTTAAGAATTTAGAGTGAAATTGTACCAATTTACTCCAATCAAATTTGTGAATTTTGATACATTTTGAGAGAATAATTTATCTTAGCACTTACTAGCTGTGACAACTAACAAATCCTTGTCATGCCTAAATCCTATGAATTTGGGTTTTAGAGGCTTTTGCCTTTGACATTACCCAACCCTTGGCACTGTTAGTAATGAGGAACACCAAAAGCTAGAGTTGTTAGTGAAAAGCCTAACTATTTATATCAACACTCCCTTTCGAACAGGAAGTCGTTCGAATTCGAAACCCAACAGACAGATTGAATAGGCATACCAGACAAACAGATGGAGCTAACATGCCTCCTAGGGGTTTCGAACTCATGATCTCTGGCTCTGATATCATGTTAGTAACCAGAAAAAACAAAAGTCGAGCTTTTAGTAAATGGCTAACAATATATATCAATAGACACAACCAGTATCCATACTTGCTCATAAAACATAGGGTTGGATTTGCTCCATCTTTGCTTGAATTTAATCATCAGACATTAAACCCGTGATTTGTCTGACAATTGCACTAATAAGGATGCCCAATTCTAAAGTTAGTCGCACAGTAAAAAATAAACTCAATTGGACTCTCAATTAGAATTGGAAACCAATTTATTGATTTTATCCTTGATTAGAGCAGTATGTTACAAAAATGCCACACTTCTCTTTCTTCTTATGTTGCCACTTCACTAATCATAAGTCTTTACTATCCACATTTTCCACACCATCTCTATTTACTAGTTGCTTCTTTTCCTCCGCAATGTCTCTCCATATTTATATTATTTCTCCATCAAGCAACACTTTCTCTCACATAATGTGTCCATCACTTCTTCTTTATTTGCAGCTTTATCTAACCAAACCTTCCTATACTAGAATAAATGGTAATTGCTGAAATCCACAGGACTTTCATCATTCAGAAAGTCTCCTAAAAAGTTAATCCAAGAAATTCTCAGGTAATGGTAAAATTACAAATTGAGTTGGTCAAGACTCTAAATTTCATTTATTAGTGTGATTATCAACTGTTGTACTGAATGGCGTCTACAGTACTTCCTACAATGTTGTTGCAATATGCACACACGCACATGCATACATATATGTTAATATTGTCTATTTCCTTGGCTTTCCATCAGCTACTGTATGAAGCTGAAACTGTTAGCATACTTCTTATGTCCAGTTCATTTTCCAACTTCATATTTCCTTGGCTTTCCATCAGCTACTGTAAGAAGCTGAAACTGTTAGCATACTTCTTATGTCCAGTTCATTTTCATGTCATATCAGCTTAAGCATTCTTGAGATTGACCGAATGTGAATCTGTTTCAGGTTACCACACTCTATATGAATGGTACCGAACAGTGGAAAATGAGCACTTCCCAGATCCAACTGGACTTCGATCTCGTATAGAACAATGGACTTTTGGCCTTTATCCAGCATGTATAAAATATCTCATGTCTGCCTTTGATGTTCCAGAGGTGAGAGCCTTTGCTCAACCCTGAAAAGTTTTTTATTTTTATTTTTTAAATTTAGATCGCTCTGTATCATAACAAGATCCATGAAAGCATTTCAGGTCATGGCAGTTACGAGGAACACTATCTGCAAGAAAGGGCTGGAATCGCTTTCTCGTGGGAGTGCCATTATCTACTATGCATCGGTCTTCCTCTATTTCTGGGTCTTCTCGACCCCTGTGGTATCGCTGGTGTTTGGGAGCTACTTATACATATGCATTAACTGGCTCCACATACATTTCGATGAAGCCTTCTCTTCACTCCGCATTGCAAATTACAAGGCATTCACCCGCTTTCACATCACTGATGATGGGGACCTTGAAGTCTTCACACTTGCAGTTGACAAGGTAATACAATTGTTTGAAAATGCAGGCAGGTTACCATGGACCCAGTTCTTAACGGTGGCCGTTATGAATGGAAAATGTTGTATTACCATTGATGGTCAACATAACAGTGTCATATCATATCTCCCCGCCCCTCCTCTCCTCTCCTCTCCTCTCCTCTCTCTCTCTCTCTCTCTCTCTCTCTCTCTCTCTCTCTCTCTCTCTCTCAATTCTTTTATTCAGTTAATCCTTTTGTTTTAGTCTAGCTAGCAACTATGGTAATGAGAGCTTTTGTCAAATATGCGCAATGGAATGGTGATTTCGGAACCTTAACCCATAATAAGTTCGAAGGTGCTCATTGTCACAACTACAAGGTTACAGGTTCGAGTCCTGTTACCAATCAAAAAGAAAAAAAGAAAGAGAACCTAGGCTCTACCTCGGCTTTCCTTGGTAACAAACTTACAGAACCGAGGGCCAAGTTCTCTAAATGGACCCTGCCTACTTGAGATAAAGAAAGAGGACCTAGGCTTTACCTTGGCTTTCCTTGGTAAAAAGACTTGTAGAACAGAGGACCAAGTTATCTGTAGACCCTGGCGACTTTAGGTTTTGAGTTGACAAGTTGACTTGGGGTGCAGCTGATAAAGAGGCTGATCCCTTAATCAATCATCTTACTTTATCCTGTTTGAATCCTTATAGTGTCACCATCTTGATGAGCAGGTTCCGAAGGAGTGGAAGTTGGACCCAGACTGGGATGGCGAACCAAAACAAGCGCAGCAGATGAGCCATAGCAGGATGTTCCCAAGCAAGTGGAGCGCAGCTGTGACGCAGCAGGATCCAGTAAGCACAGTTCGGATTGTCGATCAATTTGTCATCCCAAAGAATACAGCAAGCCCCTCTTCACCATCTAACAAGTGATTGCTAGAGAAGTGTATTATACATATCAACAGTAGTGTAACCATTCGTTATTCAAGAAAAAAAAGAATTTAGAAATAAAAGAAGCCCAGTTTAAAATTCAATTGATGTGCTGCTGTCATTTTCTTCAAAGTATCAGATTCTGCTGTGTGTTGTATCACCTTAATGGGCTCATCCTCTACTCGAAACAAAAAGAAAATATGCCACTATTTAGGTGTTCTTTCAATTTAGAGGTCAGTCACGGTTCATGGTGGATCCTACTACTGCTATGGTCTGGGACTCTGGGTCACTGAACTATAAACCCATATGGTAGGTGATGTAGATGGAGCATAGAACAATAGAACGATAGCCACTATGATTGAGCAATCTTAACTGATTTTGGTCGTTGAATTGTGGACTACAAGAACATATTAGGTATTCATTTTGAAGGCCAGAAGTTGGATGACTTAAATTTCATGATCAGTGCCATATGGACTTATATATGCATCGATCTGTTCACCCTTCCTTTCTTTAGCAAGTAAGGCCGTCATCATGGGTACTTGTTAATCATTCAATTTATGGCTTTCAAATGATATAGTTAAGAAATAAAAAATGGTCAGTGCCCTTAAATTAGATGTATGAATCAAGGGCAAGGGAAGTTGGATCAAATGAATCTCTCATGCCATACTGATAATCGAATCAGGGGACCCACAGATACAAATTAAAAACGGCTGAATATTTCCAGTCTCTACAGTTTACAGTGGCTTCATATCTATCAGGATGTTAGCACCCCAGTTGAGACTTGGATTGCCAGGGGCTTGGTGAAATCCACACCATTCTTTTGACTACTGTTATTTTTCATAAAGAAGATATATACAGAAGAGGGCACCCGGATTTCGATATAAAGCCAATGAACTTACCCTTGACTATTCATAATGGGTGTCATGCCTTAAATTTCAAGTCAACACCCCCTCACTATTCAAGGAGTCTTGATCCTCTGGACCATGCTTTTGAGAAATGGCAAAAAGCCTGAAGACCCATTGAAATGTGTAGGAGATCTTATCTTATGGATGGATCAGTGGTGGGTGAAGTTTCACCCCCATCACCAAGTATCCAGCTTTGAGAATAGTAGTGTAGTAGCTATTTAACTGCTTAAAGCAACATGCTGATGAATATTGTTGTAGTTGCTGTTGTTGGCATGTTTTGCTTTATCATTGAGAGGAAGAAGTCAGAAGTAGTTGGGTCACGCCCATATATCATTTCCTGCTCACAACTGAGACTCTGTCTACTTGAACTTTTTCTCTGATATGGTTTGTTTGTCAACAGACAGGATAATTCCCACATGATCATCACTGGTCGACGTCACGTGACCCCCCCTATTTGGCCCATGTTCCAGGTCACACAGACACAAGCCTAGCTTAAGTCTGATCTAAGTTGACAAATATATAACACTAGCACTTGAAATGAGAGAGACCCATCCCTAGTTTATCTATTGTTTCTCACACTTGGGGTCCCCATTTATAATGAGCTCTGCCTTTCTACACAACCAGGAAGTAAAGGAAAACCAAGGAATAAGAGGCTAATAGGCTACTCACATGTGACTTTTGGATTGATCCCTTCTCTCTTTTCTAACATAATTTTCTTTTGGGTATGAGTGAGACCATGACTCAATGTTGTAAGACAGAAGAGCTGGCATCATTTCAAATAGACATGCGTGCAAGCTAGGATTTAGAGATAAGAACCTAAGGAAGTATTGTTTTTTCTTTAATTAAACTATAGCCTTATCCAAATGCAAGGAACATGATGTGGGATCCACATAGTAGTAAATGAATACCATCTCATGTTCATATGGGGGCCCTCTAAGATTGTCCTGCTTTGATCATTAAGAAGTGAGCCACCAGATGGGTAATTTGGACCTGAAAATGAATGAGGAACTGATCTTGTTCAACTATAATAAACGAGAAATAATCGTATATTGTTGCTAATATGGTGCTGATGGCAACTAAAATCTAATTTAATCAATTAATGGATTATTTGTACAACATTCCTCTACATATACATGCCTTTGAGGATATTTTACTCTACTCCAACTAAAATCATTTTATTATTTAACAATGCGTTGTAAATATAAATATATGTTTTACACATGATCATTCAAAAAATTATAATCCTAGAAAACCTTGCGGGTTTGTTGTTGGAAAGGGAGGGTCTAAATAGGTCAAATCACACATCCTAATGGTGATGGCACGTTGATCATTGAAAAAGGTGGGCCACTAAATGTAAGATCTGAATCCACCATACATATGTCAAATCATGAAGGAACACCAGATCTCAATCTATAGTGGAAAGATCAATATCAGCTCCTTGTCAGACCGTTAATATTTATAATGGTGGCAGTTGCCGACTTGCTTAGTAAGACAAGGGCCCACCATCCATCCACACATCTTTTAGAAATTTGGGTGGACCCCACCTATCAGCTGATCATCAACCACTGATCAACTGATCATCAACCAGAATGGTCTATTGAGGTTTCAATAATCCAGCAAATGGAAGTTTTCTAAGGAAAGATGACAGGACAGGAGAGATGGAACGCTTCTATTCTCTTCTTTTTGCAACTGACAGGTACATTTAACTTGTCCTCTGGGAAACCTGTTGGCTATAAAAACGTCATTGCATCCACCATCCAAAGCCATATGACTAGATTGACCCTCTTGTTTCTTCTTCATCTGGCCCAGATTTCAGGGCTGATTGGTCATTCTAGTTTGCAGGAAATGGCAGTTTGGAAAATTTACATGCAAACACTCTTGACTTTTAGCCTCATTTTTGTACATTTATGGCATTGTCATGGACGTCAGAGCATAGTCATATGAAGCATCAGTGTATGTACAAAGAGGGAGAAGGAGTAGGAAGTACAGAGGTGGAGAGGAAGCAGTGAGGAAGCTTCTCAACAAGGTTGGCTTATCATTTTATTTTTTTTTCAATTTCTCATTGAGAAGTGAGAAAAGATTAGATTTTTAGTCCTTTTCATGTGTTTGAATCTTCTTTGTCTAGAATATTAAACTGGGGTACCTAAAAGGAACCATTTTTTCAAGACTCATCTCATTTGGGTGCTTCTTGGTGTTGTTGCTGTGTGTTCATTCGTTGCTTCCTACCAAACCACGCCTCCCTATTTGCATTTGTTTATGAAAAGGTGCCCAAGAGACGTTATTTTACTTTATCCTCTGCCTATTTCACATGCAATTCCACGGGCAGAGACTCACAGTCTTATCTTTTTCCTGGTTTGAACTCATTGTCTGTGGGTTTGCTCCATCTGGGTATTTCTCGAATTTGAAGACATGGAGGAGGTGTTTTGATCTAGATATATGTGTCTGGATGCCTCTTTGATGTATGCAATGGATGATCCACATGAGTTGTTTGATGGGTATGTTCCATGATGATCCACATGAGCTCTTTTATGGGTGTTTTTCCATTTTGTTTTATGATCCACATGAGTTCTTTGATTGATCCACATGAGTTCTTTGATGGGTATTTTCCATTTTGTTTTATTTTTTGTTTGGTTTCTATGGATCTATGTTTTATGGTCCATAGGTATGCTTATTTGAGATAATGTTTTGTGGCTTGAATGATATAAGAGATCCTGCAAAAGGCCATCAAGTAAATAAATCTGTGTTTCAGTGTCTAGTTTGTTGCAATTGGATATGTAGTAATTAGGGTGTAATAGAGATGTCTTCCTGCAACTTGTACCTTGCCTGCTAGAAATAAAAATCCAGTGGTGCTGCTTTTATTTCTCCGGATTTTGAAGTCTTGAAATGGGGGCTTTTTAGTGTTTAGTTAAGGTCAAGTTTTATGGGCCTTTCCAACATGTTTAGTATACATATCTGCCTTCATATTTCATATATGTCTACTCCTGTCTTCACTTTTACTTTGGTGTCAAGAAAAACCTGATCTGGATGGAGATTTATGCCATTATCATATATTTTACCTAACTGCTTAGTGATATGATAATTAATGCTTAGGAAGTGGATTTGGTAGCAGGAATATTTCTTGATGGGACTCTTGAATAGATAGGATAACTACTAAACTTTCTCATCTTCAATTATTTGATTATGATTGTACTCATGAATCCTACTTAATGCGTGAATCCCATAAATTCTCAGTAAAAATTATGTTCCCTTCAGATTTCCATGTTCACCAGTGTGGAAACTGAATCGAAAAATGCTACCGCTCTTGAAGTTAACAGTATTAAGGGGGCCTTCCACTAACCATTATCAAGTATGCATCTCAAGAATCTCAAGTTAGTCATCCTCCGCATATCATTAGCCTTTAACACCTCAGTGTGAAGAGATCATTGCCTCTGTCACATCTTGTTGGGTATCTATGGTAGTTCCTCTCAAGACTTTTTAATGTCTACTCTGGAAGTTCTTAAGTTCATAATAGAAGGGCTTGCCATAGACCTGTGCACATAGCCTAGATAGTAAGCATATTCAGGTATAACATGCTTTCTGATTTCTACCATACAGAATCATTACGAGCAGAGTTCTATGAGTGCTGTCTGTTGTCGCTGTTGAAACTAGATCCCTAGCTCACTGTGAAGAAGCTAAAGTGATAGTAGAGTCTTGCCTCTGTAAGGCAGACTGACTCCAAAAGTCTCCATTTGGGATCCTGCTTGCCATAACAACCAATCTAGGTGTGGGACAATGCCATCCTTTACAGGACTCATTCACCAAGATTTCTTTTCAAGGATTCAAATGTGGCCTTCTCCTACATAATGATATGCTATGAGCATTTAGTTTTGTTGATTTCAACCTCCTATGGCCTGCTTGTCTTTCATTTTGAATTTCTAGGAATTCATGGGGAAAATGCTTTTATTCAAGGGGTATAGTAGGGTGAAGAGTGAACAGGTAGGGTGGATGCGTGAGAACCATCATTTCCTATTTGAGGGCTATATTATTGATGGTCTCTTGGATTTTTTTTTCTTTATCTAATGAGGGATGTACGCCAGAGAGCATAACCTCTGTAAGGCCCACTGCTAGGTCCCTTGTGATTCCTCCCCCACTCTAATGAAAGATCCCACTCGAACGGCCAAAAGACCCAATTTAGTCCCATACAGACTGATCTTGCTGTTAGCATTCCACATTTGATATAAGCGCATTGCCTAGAAAATCCTAGGAATTCAATATGTATCAGACAAATGGCCCTAAATGAAGTGTTATCTTTTAGGCCTTTTACCATGCTGAAGTAAACTTAATCCATCAAATAAATTATACAACATTCCTTTTAGCTATGACTCCATTTGTGATAAGTTATTAGATCACTGTAATCAGGTATGGTAGGTAAACGGTACATGAGGGCATCTTTAAGGTCTGTACTCTGTATATCAGACTACATATGGCATGTACTGATTTCTAGGTTTTATTTTGTGTGAACAACTGGTACCAAGAGTTGGAAAAGGGATATTATGATTCCTGGGATACCAGTATATACCAGTTATATCTGTGCTGTGGATACTATGATTCCTGGGATACCTGTATATATCAGTTATATTTGTGCTGTTTCAGCATAATACCAGTACTCTCTTTTATTTCTGTTTGCTTTTAGCAAACTATACAACACAAGAAGATGAGCAGCCATAAAACCAAAAAGGCAAATAAAACAATATAAAGATGAGGAGCTGCCTGAGATCATTTGGGCTCTAAAGATTCCTGCCTTTGCAAGTGAAATTAGCCTAAATGTTCTCTTGGAATGTGAGGAAATATGCATGAACAGTTAATTAAATGAAGAAAAAATCAGGATGTTTGTAGAATACATTCTAATCAAGATGCTATTCTGTCAGGTTTTCTATACTGAAGGTGATCTGTTAATTCTCTTGGTTGAATTCAGGTGCACCAGTGGCTATGAAGGATTTTAGGCTTCCACTGGTTAGTACTACTAAACTAATATTTACCCTTGCAGAGAGGCTTCCTGAAATGAATAAAGATTAGAGAGAGTAAGAGTCCTGCCTAAGGGTTAAAGACATCAGCCAAGCTATGGTGAAGGAACAGGGATTAAACTGTAAAGCTGTCATTCTCAGACACTTGTGAGTAGCTTGAAGAACATCATGTCTTTGGTCAGGTCTGCAGATTCATCTGCCACCTCATATGGTGAGCCCAACCTCTATACACTTAAAAGCAATAGTGACGTCACCAGAATATCCAATCAAGTATCTAACTCTGAAAGAAAGTTCAAGTATGGACCTGAATCGTACTTCCAGGAGATTTATACCCAACAATACTCCAATTCATCATCAAAAGAATTTCCTGGTGAGCAGGTTGGCTTTCTTCACCCATCTAACTCAGCTGTTGCAGGTTCCATGTTTCATCCTCACGGCTCCATATCCGATCAGCTAATGATGGCTAGTTCGGGGTCCTCTACCACCATGCAAAATCCATATAACTCTTGTTCTCCATTGATCAGATATTCTCATCCCTCATCATTTGCAAACACCACTCATAGCAGCAGTCCTATATCAGAATATTTAGATAGGGAGAGCCCAGACCATTTGATGGACTATGGTGAAGATGAAATTAGGTCCAAGATTCAAGAATTGGAGAGAGAGCTACTAAATGACAATGACAACGACTTGTTTGACCCAGATCAAGGCATGACTATTGACGATGAGTGGGTTGAACCCATAAAAAATCTTCCAATCGCCAACTCACCCAAGGAGTCATCCTCATCAAAATCAAATGGCAGCAGCATCAGTAGCAACAAAGAAACACCCATGAGACCTATGTCCACTCCACGTGCACCAAAGCAGTTACTCTTTGAATGTGCAGCTGCAATTGCAGAAGGCAATGTGGAGGAAGCATCGACCCTTATAACCAAGCTCCGGCAGATGGTCTCAATCCAAGGTGACCCTCCTCAAAGGATTGCTGCCTACATGGTGGAAGGCCTTGTGGCCCGGATGGCTGCATCAGGCCAGGGCCTCTACAAGGCTCTCAGATGCAAAGAACCACCAACTTCTGATCGGCTCTCGGCGATGCAAATACTCTTTGAGGTCTGCCCATGCTTCAAGTTTGGATTCATGGCAGCAAATGGTGCAATAGCTGAGGCATTCAAGGATGAAGAGAGAATCCATATCATAGACTTCGACATAAATCAAGGAAGTCAGTACTTTACACTGATACAAGCTCTGTCAACTAGGCCAAGCAAGCCACCCCATTTAAGGATAACTGGGGTGGATGATCCAGAATCTGTGCAACGGTCTGTTAGTGGCCTGAGAATCATCGGACAGCGGCTTGAGAAGCTTGCAGAGGCAGTTGGAGTGCCATTTGAGTTTCGAGCAATACCAGCCAAGACTGCAGATGTGACCCCGTCAATGCTGGAATGCCGGCCCAATGAGGCCGTTGTTGTGAACTTCGCCTTCCAGCTTCATCATATGCCTGACGAGAGCGTGTCAACAGTGAACCAGAGGGACCAGCTTCTCCGCATGGTAAAGAGCTTGGAGCCGAAGTTGGTGACAATAGTCGAGCAAGATGTGAATACCAACACAGCTCCATTCTTTCCGAGGTTTGTGGAGGCTTACAATTACTACTCAGCTGTGTTCGAGTCCCTTGATGCGACACTGCCAAGGGAGAGCCCAGACAGAATTAATGTAGAGAGACACTGCCTTGGACGCGACATAGTCAACATAGTGGCCTGCGAGGGGGCAGATAGGATAGAGAGATATGAGGTAGCAGGGAAATGGAGGGCAAGGATGACTATGGCTGGGTTTGCCGCGTGCCCACTGAGTGCCTATGTTAATGGGGCAATCAGGTCGCTGTTACAAAAGTCATACTGTGACAGGTACAAGGTGAAGGAAGAAGGTGGAGCACTCTACTTTGGGTGGGAGGACAAGATCTTGATTGTTGCTTCAGCATGGAGATGAGCGTTTGCAGCAGAGTTCATTTCTGTCCCAGTTTCTTTGTTTCAGATGTGTGTATAAAATATAATGCACGGGACTGAGATTAGTCACTCCTAAACTCTATTGTCCAATGTAAGTGCATCAGGATTGCAGTAGGATTTTCCACTTTAATCGCTACAAGAGTTCAGGTCCTATGCTTACATTTCAAAGACAATTTCCTTAAAGGGATCATTTGAGATTTTTCATATCATTTAAAATTTACTTAGGAAAGTGGAGGGGTGAAAGATAATGGACAAAGGAGTATAATAACAAATTGAAGATCATCAAATTTTCTCAACCTGTGGAAGGATTAACATTCCCAAAGAGAACATGAGATTATTTACTGATTAGTAGTGGAGAAATTGATGGTCACTAGCACATTTATCATTGGCCAGTAAGAAATTTCCAATTAATTGAACAATGAGACAAGTTATAGGTTGTTGCCACTTCGCCGCACCATGGGGTGTTGAAGGGTGGCGCTATTCTGTACCAAAGACATATTTTCAACACTGGATAAACCTAGACTTCCGATTCATGAAATGGCTATTATATGAACAATGAAAGTATATTTATAAGGGGGTGTGAATCATACCAAAATCTCAAATCTGCCCAAGAGGAACACTATGCATTTAAGCATGTAGAGCTCTCTTGAATCCTTACTGATTTGGTTGTACTTTATGGAGAATTAGAACAGGAGACTTCAGCTTAAATATAGGCAGGGACAATCCTAAGGTGATCTTTTAACCACATATCCGTGTACTGCTTTACAGCATACAGACACCAGCGGTCCACCTACTAAAGCTATCTCTGAGAGAAACTTAAACATTTACATCCAATGGCAATCAATCATCCTAATACTATTGTAGTGCCAGACTATGATGAAAATCTGACTGAAATTTGTTTTGGGCTTGTTCGGATATAAGTAAAACTAGTGCAGTTAACCCAGTTTACACAGATATGAGGGTTCATGCCTTCAAACAACCTGAGTTAGCTGTCACAGTCGTTCTGTTATTTGTCACGACCCTTTTAAACTGAGGTAATGCAAAGATTAGAATTCCAGATAAACTGAGTGCAGTGCAAACTAGATGCAAGGATCAAAGAGTCCCTCTGCACAGAAAATTTTGTGCGCGAACAAGTGGCTTCTAAAAGAAAAATCTCACAAACAGTTGCTCTAGAGAGCGGTTAATAATGAATTATCAGACTTGCATCATTTAGCACCTTCTGTTCAGCACATCTCATCTTGGATAGAAAATGTGTGTGTGGACCCCATAACCTTTTGCATATTGTGCCCCGCTGGTTGTCATGAGTTGCTATGATTTATGTTTAGGATCACTGGGTCAATGTCATGCACCAGAAAAGTTTCAACAGCATCAATGAATTTCATCAATGCAATATAAATAATAATTCTTTTTTATCATAAAATCTTATCATTGTTACAATGAGAGCGCAATTAGTTCCATAGGCAACCTTTACAAACCAACCAGAATGAGCCGCACAGAGAATCTAAACAAAATTCGACAGTAGCCATCCATTCTCTGCTACCAAAACATTGAAAACGGTTAGACAAGCAGCATCTTGCCTCGAAGACCTTCTTGTTTCTTCAATGAACTTTGACTGTCAATTGGATCCGGAAAGTTCAGTATATCTGTAGGTCAAGAACGTTGTTCCTTGCAGTCATTTAACAACAACATCAGCTATCAAGCCACAACGCAGCTAAGAAATTTAAGATCTCTCCATCATTTTTGCTTTGGCAAAGAATACTCCAGCTAAAAGACCTAAAAAAAAAAACGGCAATTCAACCACATGTTCCTATTCAACTTGAAAAACTAGAAGTAGTGGGTTGGTAGAAGAACTTACCAAAAAGGATGCTCACTAAATTTTCCAAACTAGTTGGCACTTTGAAGAGAACGATCCCAAAAATAGACAGCGGAATCTTGTTCAATGATCCTACAAGGCTGCACATAACCAAGTAACAGCAATTGTTTACCCACCAACAAGATAGGTATATCATGAATGGTTCATACTTTTATAGCACTCACCCATCAGAAGAAGATGACACGTTTTCAATTTATTTATTTATTTTTCGCTTCAAGAGGACTTGAAGTAAACTTCGCCAATTTTTACTGCCAACCCCCAGCCCAGATAAAGGAAAAGGGTTGCATTAGGTAGGTTGACAGCCACGTAAAATATTGTCACAACCCAAACATGAATTTTGATATAACAACATTCCGTGATAGATTGGAATGGAGAAATAGAATTCATAAAGCCGACCCAACATAGTTGGGACAAGGCTTTGATGATGATGATTGGGGAGTTGAAGTCACGCTTTCTTCCATACCCATGTCCCAGACCAAAGCTACAAGCTACAGCCAAGAGGCCATTTTCAATAATGTTTGCCCACTAAAAGGCAATGTAATATCTGAATGTGAAATACAGGGTTGACCCTCTTTTGTAACTTATAAGCTAATATCTTAGAATCCTACTAAAAAAATATAATGTAATAAAAAGAAACTCTGAAATACAATTTAATATAAATCATAACAATAATTAGGAAAAAACTAATTTCTATGTGTTGGGCTTGTGGACCCCAATCAAGATTCAAGACATCAGGATGGACTGGGCTTTGCTTCTTACTAGCTAGGGTTGGTAGGTGTGGCACAGGCTCATCTGGGCCCAACTAAGCCTGCATCCATCAATATTACAAGCGGTCCCTTTCCTGAATGGGCTGCTGCATTCTACATTCCTCGTACTAAAGAAAATTTCTCTACACTTTAGAAGGAGGAGAAAGCGCCATCACAATTTGAGTTTGTTGACCATGAGAGGGTGCATCCTTTACCTGTATGTTGTAGCACCTGTCTGATGAAGAAACCACATTGAAGTGAAGCTAATTGCAAGGCCCAAAAAACCACTTGAAGTTATGACCAACCAGAACATGGGCGTCCTCAAAAGCGGCCTGCCAATTCACTTCACAGATAAATGAGCCCAATAAGAAAAAAATAAAAGTGCCCATATGCCACAATTGTAAAAATGAATAATTATCTAAATCGACTCATGTTCTAAAAGTTTGGACATGGGTGATGGGACTGAGGTCAAGCGTTCAACCATTCGGGCAACAGTTATAACTTCTGTCCTAAGGGCCACCAACAATGTGGACTTCTTGTCATGGTTTTGATCACAAACCACCCCAAATCCCCAATAGAGGGACATATATAAGAACATCAAACTCCCAACAGATGCAAATATGAAAAATGACACCCAACAGATGGAAATATGAAATATGAGAGAGAGAGAGAGAGAGAGAGAGAGAGAGAGAGAGAGAGAGAGAGAGAGAGAGAGAGAGAGAGAGAGAGAGAGAGAGAGAGAGAGAGAGAGAGTACAGATACAAAAAATGCATGGTGGATAGAACAATGGTTTTATAGTGGGGGTTCTGCTTTCTTCTCAGGTGATGCTCCTGTTGGACAAACCATCCCCTTTCCAATTTTCTTATTTCTGACACCTTATGTTTCTTGCAATACGATCAGTTGTAGGGTCTGATCTTATAGATTTTCCTGATATCCCTCATCCAAAACTATTCATTCATATTTGCTAGAATGATGATAGCTTAGATCTCCCATTTATAGTCTTAGGTATCTTGTTATCCCTTTTTCTCTTCTTCTTTTATTTCCCTTTCTGAGTTCCTGAATGCAGTTGTAAACTTGATGTTAAAAATGCTTCCAAGAGGACAATCTAGAAGAGAGTTGACATCCATCATTCTGCATAGAATTCTGAATTCTTGTCACACTTCTAAGTAATGATTACAGAAAAAAACTACCCTAAGTTCCCATAAATGGTTTTGACATAATCCAAGTATTGGCACTATGCAGAGAAATGTGAAAATACATCACATAACAAGAAATCTCTTATGTTTACTACTGAGGAAAACAAAGAGAAATTAAAGGATAGAAATAATGCTTTAGCACTAAAAGCTGGATACTAAATGGAAGAACTCACGTTGTAGAAAGATAGTTCACTTCATTGAATACGAAAATAAGCAGAACCCCCAGAGGCAGTGAAAGAATATTATTGAGCAAGACCATTGAAAATTCATTCAAATTTCCAGATTTTGTTACTTGCTTTGCTGTATCCATGACTCTTCTTAATGTTAACTGGAGAACAGAACATATATTAGTAAGCTACAAATTCAGCTATGTATGAAAAAAGATATGGCCTAGTCTGACTAACAAAAGGAGCAACATTGTGTTGTGATGTACATATTGCAGAATGCAGCTGATGAACAATAAAACTACCAATATATTGAAGAGGATGCGGCACATCAGTGGGGCTCAAGAAGGCCCATGAAGTAATGCAATCAAGACAAATGGAGCTGAGATCATCAGCACAGTAATGACGAGCTTAATTAAAAATAATCCCTACACAACCAAGAGTAACAACCCCCCAATTTTCGCTGACCTATCGATTGGATCAATGGTAAGGCACGTCCCTTCTATGGGGAAATGATCCATGGTTCCTCAGAAAAAGAAAAAACTTGGCAGTGAGGCAAGTGCACTGATAGGAAAAAAAAAAAAAGCAATTTTCTTTTCTCTTCCTTTGTTCTTTTTTTTTTTTTTTTTTTTTTTGTGTGTGTGTGATTGGTAACATGACATGAAAAACTTGGCAGTGAAGCAAGTACACTGATAGGGGAAAAAAACCAATCTCTCTCTCTCTCTCTCTCTCTCTCTCTCTCTCTCAGTGAGGCAAGTGCACTGATAGGAAAAAAAAAAGCAATTTTCTTTTCTCTCTTTTTGTTCTTTTTTTTTATTTTTGTGATTGGTAACATGACATGAAAAACTTGGCAGTGAAGCAAGTACACTGATAGGGGAAAAAAACCAATCTCTCTCTCTCTCTCTCTCTCTCTCTCTCAGTGAGGCAAGTGCACTGATAGGAAAAAAAAAGCAATTTTCTTTTCTCTCTTTTTGTTCTTTTTTTTTATTTTTGTGATTGGTAACATGACATGAAAAACTTGGCAGTGAAGCAAGTACACTGACGGGAAAAAAAACCAATCTCTCCCTGATTGGTAACATTACATGAAACCACAACCTTGTGGTTGTGGCAATGAGAGCACCTTCCAACTATGCCATAGGCTCTTGCCGCAGAATAATGACAAACTGTATCAACCAAATTAATTACCGAATATGATGCCGTGAGGAAGCAATTTAAAATCTGCCATGCATAGCCAACTGCATGAAAAGAAAGATCTGTGATCCCCCCAGAGACTGCTGAAATGATCTGCACAAAGAGAAAATTCTTTAAACCCTAGTAACTCGACTAACATGAACTGAAAGCACAATGACAAACCTCAGTGTCCTTCTAATAGAACAAAAAATAATCAAGTGATAGAGAGCAACATAGCATGTTTAGTTAATAAATAGTGTCTTCAGATGATCTTTTTTTAAATTTAATTGAATTTTGCATAAAGCATCACAAAAGAAGAAGAAATTCTAATGTACAAATGTACAAATGCTATTTTGGATCATTAGCATTTTCCTAATTAATTAAAATAAATAATTTCATTATAAAATGTGAATACACAATTTATCTACACAGCACTACAGAATTGGCCTTTTGATTCAACTAATTGAAGCTACATAAAAAAAATTACCAACAAATGACTCAAATTTATTAAGATAAACATTTTATTAGATGTTCTAATACAAAAAATGAAAAGCTACAAAAAGGAAGTTCACATCTTCAAATGAAAGTTCATCTCAAAACAAGCTGACAGTTTGAGACTTTGAGCCATGCAGCAAGTATTTCTTGGTATTTTACCATTAAGAATAGGGCAGCCCAGACTTTGCTGTCATGGTGCTTCTTGAAAAGGTACATCTCACCAAGAGCGGTAATGACATTAGTAACATTCTTTAGCACTGTTACCATAGCAACATTAATGTATTTCAAACTGCAAAAAACAAGGCCAATGATTAAACAACAGTTGAAATAAATTTCTTGTGGATGAGGCAGGATAAGCAATATAAGTATATAGCATATCTGAAATTCATGTGTAACTAAAGAGTCTACAGGAGATACTCTTGAAATATGCATACCTGGAGTCTTGTAAATGGAGGCCCAAATGCAAAGGATTGCACATGATTTGGACAGCCCAAAAATGGCTGGAGTCCAGATTGCTCTGTGCTCAATAAGGTCTGACTTTTGAGGGCCACCAGAAGGGCCTGTGTCAAATATTATGGCCTAAACAGGCGTGCCATGAGCCAATGCCTACCTAAAGGCCTGACTAGATGGCCTGAATGGGACGGATAAATTAAAAAGAAGCTTAAGATTTTAATAATGGTGAGAGCTCAGGCCTGCCTTTTAGGCATGCAGGCAGGATCCAGGTGAAGATATTAGGCCAATTATTAAAAGTGTTGGGCTTGGACAAGCTTCTGTCTGCTTATGCACAGGTGTTTTTCAACATCTGCTAGCCCCTGGGTTTCTTATTTCCCCTCTAGAGGCACACAAAATAGAAACAGAAAAAAAATGGGAATGTGCCAATTACACAAAGATGCAAACATGCTTGACATGTGCTACACATGCATCTACTTTTAAGGGATTTATTCATCATAAAAAATTCTTAAATAACATTAATTTCTACTATGAATAGGATAACAGTCAACAATGGAACATTCAATATAAAAAACACAGATTGGCCAAGAGAGACTACAAGTTGCATTGAGGGCCACAACTTGGACAGGCCAGCATGATCACTGCTCTTTTAAAGCAAACCACCTGTCTGAAGATTGGCACAGGCCCAGCCCAACCTTAACACCTATTAACAATTGACCGAGCCTGGAGCTAGAACTTTATCTACACAAAGTGATAGACCAGACTTTTACACCCATGCACGAGACTCAGGCTGAATATTATCCCAATATGTATAATTTTTGGCCTTGGACAAGCCTTAGCCCAGTTGAAACCCTGATACAGCACGAGATGCAATAATGCAATGTTTAATAAATCAAGAATGCAATCTAAAGTTTGGTACAGATGACTTGATTAAATCACTAGTGATGCATTTCAAACCTCCCACTTGGAATCGTGGATATTGGTGATTGTTACAAACTACCCTTAGCTACTAGTTGCTTCTCCAAGAGATAATAAGAGATAGGAAATAGAAACTGCCCTCTATAACAATAAAGACGACATATTGATCCCAACATACTTGGAACTGAATTTTAGCCAACTAAACATGTGTGGTTCATGTTATAGGAGAATATTCATGTGCATCCATCCCTCACCATAGGGAGAGAGACATTTACATAATTGGAAATATTCACGTGTAAAAGAGGAAAAGCCATATATGATCTCATGCAGAAAAAGAATGTTCATGTGCAAAGAAGGAAAGCCATGTAAGTGTCCCTCACCCTATGGTGAGGGATGGATGCACATAAATGTCCCCCTATATATATATATATATATATATATATATATATATATATATAGGCAACCATCCCATATGGATATAAAAATAAAAGCAACTAAATAGAAAACACTTCATACCTAAAAAGGCTTGTAATAAGCATCCCAACAAATATAATGTTTACAGGCAACCAGACCCGAATCAATCTCCATGTAAGTGGTTCTGTTGAGATTATTCCAGCAAAACTCAAAATGGAAACAATAACCACAGACACAAGATTCTGCAACCAACAAAAGACATGCAATGATGTTATCAACAACTGATTTCATAATCATCAAGCATAATAGCATTTATATTCATATAAAAGTAGTTTGTTGCAGTCAGAAACTTCACCTGGTAAAGCATCAAAGATATTCCAGCATTGAAATCATAGCCAGAGAGCACAAACTTGTTAACCAGTATCATGCTGCATGATGAGATACAATATGCAAGGCCAGACAGTAGCGCTTGGTTGTGGATTCTAATTGTCCTGTTGCCATGTATAGCTTTGTCTCTATGTTTTTCTACCTTACCTTCTTCCAAGTCCATACCATCATTAGAAAAAGCCTTCATTCCTGAAAGTGATCTAGACATGAAAAAGAGTTATCATTATTAGATTAAGAAGCTTAAGTACTCTAATAATATGAAAGAACTGATGCAAAATGGAGACGATCACATGCCTGCTAACCATTTCTCTTCTTCCGCTACTGGAAGGACTTGAGACCTGGCCTAGCACTCCATTCTGCTCACGAATTAACAAGCTGCCTTTTTCACCGTTTACAGTAACCTTAATTTTATCATCCATGAATGCCCCAAAGAACAAAATCAAAAGATGCAGAATGAACTCCTAAAGGCAGAAACTCCTTGACGCAAAAGTGGGGCCAAGCTTCAGAAATTTAGGCTTAAAACAGCCATTGAAAACTGCAGAAACAGAAATAGCAGATTACATCAAAACAATAAATCCTCAACAAGAAAACAACAGCAGCAGCAGCAGCAGCAGCCTATTTCTTAAAAACTAATAGTGTAAAATCATGTGATGTATTATACTCAGAGACAAGGCATGGACAAATTTTGATTGGAAGAAACAGCATAATTTGGTTTGAAGCATTTAGATATATAAAGTAACAATAGTAAGCTTACATTGCAGTGATATTTCTACCACAGTAACCAAATTCACAGTTATCCAAAGCTAGGAACTAAACATCACTCTGGAAACAATAGAAGTTATTAATTACTCCTAGCAATTTAATTGGCAACCCTACCCTAAGTTGAAAAGTACATATCCCAAAATGACATCTTGAAAACCATATTTTGAAATTGAACCTTGTTGGGTAGGTGAGAAACAACATCAAGAAGCAACAGGCCATCAAAATCATTACTTTTCTCCTCATTCACAACTCAACTATCAACAGTAACAACCCCAATTCAAAAAAAAAAAAAAAAAAGAACTTTTTCTTAACACACCCAATTTCTATTTTCCAGATTTTAACAAAAACAACCAAATCAGACCCACAAAAAAACATGGCATATGCTTACCTACTTATCATGCTCATGAACAGAAACTCCCCCATTAAGCCTTATCCCATAAAAACCCCATAACTTTTCAAATCAACTATAGAATTGGAGAAGACCCATCACAAAGTACATGGCCAATTGAGGGGAGAAATACCCAGAAAAAGGTGGGATTTTTAGGATAAGAGAGGGGTCAATCGAGATTTTGAACTGTGATTTGTGATGAACTTAGAGAGATAAAGGGGATGGTCTCATTTGATTGGCAAATGATCCCCTCTCTCTCCCTCTCTCCCTCCCTCTTCCTTTTCTATGCCGATGGAACGCAGATGGCGTTATAGGAAAAGTAGTAGCATCTCCATGTGCATGTATTGAAGATTGCAGTATGGGTAGTCGCTAACGTGAGCCTATGGCGCATTCAAGTCAAAGTTTTCTTCCCGATTCATTCAATGCCACATGGCGTTTGCGTTTCTGCTTCACACAGGATTCGAACTCTTTATTTTATTATTGTTTTTTAACCGCCTCTCCGATAGCAGAATATTCCGGCACGTCCAGTTCCGGTCTCGCAAGAATTCTACTAAAGAAATAAGTTCTCCTAGTTTGATACTTTACTAGTATAGTAAAAGTGAAGTAAAGTTTTTATTTTTTTAAAAATAATGTGATATCAAAAGCACTATTCTCTTTTTATCTTTTTCAAAAATAAGTACAAAAGCAACCACATGTGACCATTAAAATATAAAATAACTCTACTTTTCCATATAAAAAGTTAAAATTTTTTTCATAACAAACAACTAAAAATAAAATACCATCATAATCCATTTATATTTTATTCTTTCTTCAAAATCAACTTTACTTCACTCCACTCAATTAGTAAAGTAGAGTTGCCAAACTGGCAAGTTACAGCCTATAGAATACTAGGTTTTTTTTTTTTGGGTGGGGAGGGGGGTTTATTTTAATGTTCAAGAATTAGAAAATAAAAAAGTAATAAAACTTTAAAATTTTATAAGAAGTGAGAAATTAATTACAATTTTTATGTCATATTGAATATCATTCACTACACTTCGTTTGTGAGAAATTAATACAATTTTTATGTCGTACTGAATATCATTCACTGCACTTCGTTTGTGATAAATTGACACAATTTTTATGTCATATTCAATATCATTCACTACGCTTGGTTTTCCTTTTAATTCATTTCAAGTATTTTAATCAATCTTGTAGACGTGTTTTATTTGAAGTGGAGTGATAAAATTAAATTTATTGGGCGTGAAACTAAAAGTAGACCACATTTACAAATAACAAATAAATAAAACATAAAAGTTAATAATTCTTAAGATTATTTTGACCAAAATAATATATATATATATATGTATTGGCTATCCCTCCGTTGCCCAGAAGGAAGCCAGATAAACTCTCATGCGGCCTCAGTATGGTAGTGCAATTTTGAACCTACAACCTTTGTGTGCAAACCGTAGTCCTATGCCAACTGGGCTGCTCCTTGGGGTTACCAAAATAATATGTTATATAATCATAGAGTATACCTATCATAATTTTAAATTATTAAGTGATATAGGCATGGGTTTTTTTTATCAAGAAAGTAGAGTTTTTTGTCTAGATCCACTTTGATCAATGGGATTCGGAAAAAAAAAAAAAAGATAGTTATCTTAACCATATTTAATAAACAAAATGACTAAAATTACCCTTAAATAACTAAACAATTGGATAAAAAGAGTGTAGAAATTCACAATTTAGAAGTCAAGATTGAAATCTGTTCGATCGCAATCAACAACTTTAATATTAATATAATAATGATTGAGAAAGAAATGATCAAAGTCATTCGTATTTATAAATAAATCATAAGAAGATCTATTAATTTGAAGGTCAAGATTATGCAATTTGGGATATTATTTATGTATGGTCAATCTAGTAGAAATAAATACATTAAATAAAAAATTAAGTTTAAACATAGTTAGGTCAATTGCAATTGTTTGGGTTTGAGTCAATTTTTTCCGACCCAATAAACAACTATTAGAAGATCACTACAAACTTATAAATATAAAATAAACTTGGGTAAATGGCAACAGGTTAAGCTTAGGTCAGGTGTAGGCCACTTTCCATTTTCCAATCAAACTAAAGTGAGGGAGTTATATAAACTCTTTTAAATTACGATGATTAATAAGAACTTTGAATAAGGATAAAATAATTGTAATCCATTAATTGGAAGAAGTTTTAAAGTATATTTATAGTAATAGCAATTTGGTCCCAAAAAAAAATAAAATAAAGTATGCTGTACAAATGCTTTTGGGCATTAAATGTATTTGAAGATGATTTTGGAGGTATAGAGATATTTGAGGATACTTTTGGTAAAATCCCCTAAAATAAATTACAATTCTAATATTTTTGTTGGCGAGTTCGCATTATTTTAGTGGGTTGAGAATGTTGGACCATTTGGTGGTCTGAATGTTGGACCATTTGGTGGTCTGGGACTGGAGCTTTTTTGGCTCTAGGTGTGAAACTGCCAAGCCCAACATGAAATAAGTGCCCCCTTTACAGATTGGAATGGAGATACACCTAACACCACTGTTTCATAAAGCTTTTGCCACTCAACCAAGAGCGGATATGACAAACAAGTATACAACTGGGACATATTCCATTTCCAGGTATGGAAAAGTCTTCATCCTTCAAAAGAAGACATGTTCAAAATTCAGCAGTTTTATAAGGGGAATAGGTTGTTAGGATCCTCTTTGGATGAAGCTAAAGTAAGTTTAAAATTCAAATAGGTGGCCCCATCAAACCTATTGGCTCCATCACTATTTTCCATCATTGGCCTTTACCCTTTTTTGTGTGTATTTGTGAGAGAAAGAAAGTGCTAGATTTGACTGCTCAAAAAGCATAACACACTAAATTTGATTATAACTTTCAATCATTATCAATAATGGAAAACTAATACTAGAAATGCAACTTTGTTATTTGCATATTGAAAAGTTATTTTCTTTGGAGTTTGGATGTTTCATTCAAATAAAATTTACCAACTGTATAAAATCTCATGTGAATGAAAAAAAAGACTTTATCTTCCCCATTTGATTCCTTGAAGGCTGCATTGAAAACAGTTGCACCATATTTTTTTTAATCATCTCTATAAAGCAAGGAACCTTCTCCACTTGCCCATGCTAATCTTTCAATTTATCGACGGAAGGCAAAAATAGTAAAGTTTCTAATTTTTAGACCCCTTATATAAAACTTCATTTCTTGCTTTCCAAATGTCACTGGATTTCACCATTAGTTGATGATTTTATTTTATTCATTGATGAATAAGACTTTTAAGAAACATATGGTTGTCCTTTAATATATTAAGCTAAAAGTGATGGAGCGTTTTCCATCAAGTTATTACATCAATGCAAGTTTATTAACATGTATGTGGGATATCATAAAATTTTACTCCAGTAGAAGTTGGTCCCACTAACCATGTCAATCACATTATTTAGTCATATTATCGGCCCTAAAGTGGGGGAATCATGTTATAAGGTGAGGTTGTATCTTTTTCACTTGTGAAAAGGCTAAGGGCTTGTTTGATTAGAGGCATTTTCAATGAAAACTTTTTATGTGAAAAGTCTCTAACTTCAATGCTCGGTGCCGCTCTCTTCTGAATTTCTTATTTGAAAATTCAAAGTTGATAAAATCACCTGTAAGGTATTATAATTCTCATAAAAAAATTCACTTCTAACCTGCATTGCAACATAGGAAGAAAAAAGAGAAGTAGAAGAAAGAGAAAAGATAACTTAGCAAGGACAACATTTGAAAATTCATGAAAGACCTTAAAACTAAGTCCCCCATAATTCATGCAAACAAACGAGCCTGAGTGACTCAAGAGAAGATTCGGACTCAAGTGCACATCGTGCTTACGGTGAATTTTGTGTTCACCTCATAGTAGACCCATTTGATGATCTATTCAAATGAATCATGTATAAGCTTCCTATGAACTACACTCGATCCTAGGCATGTTTGTTTACATAAATGGTGGAATGAAATAAAATTAAGAGTCAAACAAAAAGAAAAAGAAATTGAAGGAATATAGAGTAAAAGTAATAAATAAAAAAACATTGCTCGTTCCCTCTTGGTCATTTAGTACCATGTAAGAACCTTTTTGGTGATTCAGTGCTTTTTAAGAGTAGTTTTTTTAGTCATTTTGTGCCATTTACTTTCAACTCTTTCATTTTTTTTTTTCTCTTTTTCCCCTAATTTGACTATTAACTTTATTCCCGGCTTCCTGTCATAAAAATAAATATTAAAAGCTTACACCCATTCAAATGGATTGAACCATTAGATCCACTCAACACCTAAGGAGTGGAATTAGTGCACCATTAATCAAGAGGCCTGTCATTCCCATGATTAGCATATTTGGTATTGGTAAGTTAGTCATACTATCCCTAACTAATAAAAAACTTTGGACAACATTACTGAACCAATACGATAGAGATTAACCAGAAGCTAAATTTGCATGTTTACGGTGATACAAACTGTAAAAAAATGCGTGGAAGAGCTACATTTTTTAGGGATTTTTGCCGATATGTGTAGCGGAAAAGATACACTTTTAGGGGTTTTCGGCTGATATTTGCAGTGGAAAAGCTGCAAAATTTCCACTAATGTTTGCAGTGGAGAAGCGGCATTTTCAGGTTTTCGACAGATTTTCTACGGATGTTTGAAGCCGAAAAAAGGAATTTTCAGGTTTTCCACTGCTGTTTGCAGCAGAAAAGCGGAATTGTCAGGTTTTCCGCCGATGTTTGGAGCGGAAAAGAGTCATTTTTAGGTTTTCTGCTGATGTTTACAATGTGGATCCCGCACAAATTTATAACAATGGGTCGTATGAACTACTAATCTTGAAACTACGTACTAACCGAATATCTAAATGATGGAGGAATCAAAAAAAACAAACCCCTTTTCCATTTCCTACTACTTTGATTGAGTCACAGTGTCCCTAACTAATAAAACGTTGGACACCATTACTGAACCAATACAATAGAGATGCAAAAGCAGCAGTTGCAGGTTAGCCGCCGATACATAGAGGGGGCAAAAGCTACATTTGCAAGATTACTGCCGATGCATAGCACGGTAAAGTTGCATTTGCAACTTTGCTGTCAATTCATACCATGGTAAAGTTGCAAACTATTTTTTTATTATTATTATTTGGGTCGGGTTGGGTTCAACACAATGATGCATGAGCATGTATGATTGGTGTTTAAATACAACAATATCAAATCACATCAAATACGCAATAAATTCAAGTAATTAGTGTCCACCTGTTATTAAATCCCTCGGTAAAAAATCAATACCATTTTGGTTTTTGGGATCAGGTCCTTACATGAAAAGTGAGTTATTATGAAATAGGTCAGGACATAATGAACTCTCTTAAACTAAGGACCGGATGGACTCAACACTAAGAAATTATCTATCTAATCCCTTTAATTAAAGTTAGTAGAGATTGTAGATAGAAAATAACTATTGTGTGGATTTCAACTACTCATGTCTAAAAAAGTTCGACATTAAAAAAAAAAGAAAAAAAGTGAGAGCAAGGTACCCCCTATGATAAAGAAGAATTGAGTGCTCCATCCACAATGGAAACACAAAATTGTCAAAAAGAATAAAAAAAAAAATACTCGTTAAGTCTTTGTCATTTAGTACCATATAAGATGATCTGTTTCGTCATTTAGTGCTTTTAATTTTATTTTTTTTTATTACGTGTCATTTACTTTCAACTCTCCTTTCTTTCTTTTTTTTCTCTTATTTGACCATTTAACTTTATTTCACTCTTCCTCCCATGTAAATAAATATTAAAAACTGACACCCATTTAAATGAGACTGAGCCATTCGATGGACTCAACGCCCATTTTCCAAGGTGAAATTCATGCATCATTAATCAAGAGGGTAGAATAATTATGTGAGCCCATGGTTGTCAATTCCATTTTGTTTTGGCTGGAACGGTCACAATTTTTTGTTTCAGTCCTCCGACCGAAATGGAATGGGGCAAAAAGATAAATCGATTTGAATTCTGATCATTTCGGTTGTCCATTTCGATTTACAACACAACCTTTATTCTCTCTCTCTCTCTATCTCTCTCTCTCTTTTACACATTTCTTTCTCAATATTCATATCAAAACAAACTTGCATAATTTATAATTTATATTTAATTTTTATTATATATATTTTATATTTTTATTATTATTCCAAAAAGTTAATCCAAATTTTTTTGACGAATTTTCAAAGACCGAAATATTTTATCTTGGATGCTAGACAAAAATGATGACTAAAACAGAATTAACAATTATATATGAGCCTGAGTTATTTTATACTAGTAGAGTCCATCTAGATCTTTCGATCGCTTGCTTGTATCAACACCGGGAGAGCGCATGGACTACTTAATTTATGAGATAAAACAAAAAGATTAAAATAAATAAAATTGAACCGTCCGTTACCTCCATACGCTGATTTTGCGCCCAAAACTCAATTGGCGGAGGCGATTCGAGATAGACAGCGCGCGAGCGAGCGAGAGAGAGAGAGAGGGGAGAGAGAGCGCGTGTTCTTATCTGCAAAAACCAATGGCGGAGAAGAAAACCCAAATTGAAAAGCTTGAGAACCCTATAAATTCTTCTTCTTCTTCTTCTTCACTCTCTCATGGCCTTCTTCTCTGCAACTCTCTCCTTCCATTCATTCTCCCCTCTCTCTCCTCTCCAGCTCCATTTCCAAACCAAAGCCCCCATCTCAGCTTCTTCCATATCCATTCCTAGGGCAAATGCCGCCGAGCCCGACAAGGAGACGATCGTCCAGAAATCCGACGAAGAGCCTCCAAAACCAAAGCCTCCATCTTCAACAACCGCCAGGCCCAAGAAACCGGTCTACTCCAGTAATCTCTCTCTCTCTCTCTCTCATTTTTCATCATAAACCCTAATTTCTCTGTAGAAGTTGAGTTGAATTGTAGTTGAGGATTAAAAGATCTAATCTTTTTTTGATTGAAGTGAAGAAAGGGCAGATTGTGAGAGTGGATAAGGAGAAGTACCTCAACAGTGTAAATGTAAGTTCTGTTACCTTAAAGATGATTTTTTTTTTCAATTTGATTGTTTTAGTTGGAAGATTTCTAGCTGGGTCTTGTGAAGAATTCTGTGTAATTGGATATCTCTAGAATGAAGTTTGTAGAATTGATTTCAAGTTTACTTTACTTCAAATTTACTCCATCTTAACAATAAAGAAACCCCTGCCATCACAAGGCCATGTATCTGGATTAAACTGATGTGAACTGGATCCAGGAAGTTATCATAGGAGCATTGAACAAAAGGGTCTTTTCTCTATGATGGTTTTATTCAGTTATTCTTACTGTTTTTTTTTTGTTATAGTTTTATACTCATATCCTCCATGATTCTATTTTGATTGCTTGCATTTCAAATTCCAGTATCTGTCTGTTGGGCATCCACCTTATTTCAAAGGTTTGGACTACATTTATGAAGACCGCGGTGAGGTAGCCTTCTATATTTCTTTTCTTCTTCTTCTTCTTCTTTTTATATATATATATATATATATATATATATATATATATATATCATGTGATTGTTATTTGTTTGGTGTTATTAGGTCTTGGACATACGTATATTTGAGACGGGTGAATACGCACTTGTGAGTTACTATAAGTTCTTTCTTTCTTGGATTTCTGTCCCTTTTTCCTTTTGTTTGTTTAGATGACTTTAAATTAGATTTACTGTTGATATCTGTGAAAACATGAGGAGAACATCTTGGTTTGTTATGTCGAGTATTTCAAAGACAGAATAGAGATGTGATGCCTTTTGAGAATACAGTGGTCAACTGCATGTACTATTATTATTATAATTGGAGCATTTGGTAGAAATTAGTAATCTAAATAAGATAGATACCTTGTGGATATTAATTGCAGTTTGCTTAAATTGGTCATGTGAAGAGTTGGTTAAATTGTGGTCCCCAACTAATATGAATTGATCAGGTTAATATCCAAAGACAAGATTATAAGAGTTCTTTAGCTTAAACTATCAGCATCGTACAACAGAGTCTTAGATGCATTTTTTTTGTTCATATTGTTAACTCATTCTGCTAACAGATTGCATGGGTTGGAATCCCGACTGCACCCGCGTGGCTCCCAACAGATATGCTCATTAAGGTACTGTAGCCTAATATTCCTTAAAAAGTTTTGGGGAAATATTGTTATGTGAATGCCACATCTATCAAGATGTTTGAAACTGAAACTACTTTCTTTTTTTTTTGAAGTCCATCTAGTTGCTTTCCAGGCAAATAAAAATCTCGCATATTTATTTAAGTTTCAGTCATTTGCCTAATTTTTTAACTGGATTGAACATCCATGAGCTTATGTTGCTTATAAAGCAACCCTCACTCAAGTTAGGGAAACCTTGATGAAATTGATTTGCTGCTCAACTACTGATGGATTTGTCAAGTGCTCGTTTTTTTACTTTTCTTGCATGCATCTGCAGTCTGATAAGCTTGATTATGAGAGGTTCTGATTGAGGCTGCTGGGAGTATGCCAAATATCAGTTTGTCAATTCACAGCTCATCGCTACTTTCCAGCCACAAGGATGCTCTTCCATGGTGTCCATTGGTTTTTTCACTTTGCTGGTTCCACCTGCTTATGCAATGCTGTATATTTATTTGGAACTCATGGAATATTTGATAAATGCATAGAGAGAGCATTTACCATATGTATGTCTATTTATTGTTCCAATAGCATGGGTTCATGTATTTACTATTTGTATGCATATTTATTACTCTACTAGCATGTGAGCATGTGATTGTCTGTATTAGACATTCTATTTGTGCTTCTTGTTGGGCTGATGTTTAGTTAGGGCGTTTCATAAGAATGTGCACAGTGGTCTGTGATCAACCACATTAAAAAGTTTTGGATCAACTGTCCCATTGGAGGACTTCACTATGCCCCACACATTAAATAGTTCTGGACCAGCAGTTTTGAGTTCTAAGTTGTCCACAGTATTTGCCTGATGAATTATCATCAGAGTATTCTATGATTCCTAGAGTTAGAAATGGAGACTTGTACATTGCGGAGAGAAACCCAGAGTTTTCTTCTACTTTTTTTCCCCAATTATAGCCAGCGCTGATGATCCTGATGTTCTCAATCCTGTTGAATTTGAGTGATTGATCTTTTCTCTTAGTAACCTTTTGGTTTGGGTGCTATCTTAAGGCAATGTCACATCCACGTGGGCGCCCAAACTGGATAACCTGGATCAAGCTCCACGTGTATAGTGGATGAATGCTCGGACATTAAGTTGCAAATAATTTCTCAAAAACGGAAGTATGACGATTAACAAGTGACCTTTATCAAACAACAGCAGCCATCTGATTGCCAAGACTTTCTACTGTTGCAGATGTAGTCTTGTCTGTATTTCATTGTTGACCATCCATTTGAGGGCTAGTAGTCGTGGCCCCTAACATGACCAGGCTTGCTCCCCCAAAAAAAAAAAAACTGCTTAATCTATTGCAAATGTGGGATAAATGTGGTACATATGTATGCCAATTTAGACTTTTCAAATTGTAGGAAAAACTGATGAATCATCTGTGAACCATCTGATTCTACTGTGGAATTTGGATAGTTAATCATTTTCTTAGAAGTCTTTAGCGGATGACGATTGGATGCTTTGGGCCATCTAATCAGCGTGGCTCTTGCTAATGTGTAGTATGGGTTGGACACACTGCTTTTTGTTAAATCTGGTGCCATTTGGATCCTTTGGACTTCTGTAGAAGGCATGGGTTTTGAGCTAAAAGTGACTTAAAAGCCCCACAATCAACTAAACAAGTTACCAAAGTGAGGCCTAGAGATCCAAAAGGTCCCAACTCTTACCACAGACATTACTGGTGGGTGAGAACTTCCAATACTGCATTAAAATGTTCTTCAATGCAAATTGTAGTGGAGACAGGACTTGTAGCTTCCTAAATGAATTTGCTTCTTGTGAAATGGTTAATGTGTAGGTTATTTTGCTAAACATGATCAGCAAAGCACTGATTCTTCTTGGACCACATCAAAGATGCGAAGAGAGAGAGAGAGAGAGTGAGTTACAAAGAAATGAAATTATACCCATCTCATTTACATCAAACATTTCAAGAATGTTGTATACATTAATACATACCAATCAAGAAAACCAGCCCTTAAACATAAGTTAATTTAGATATCTACAATAGTCCCCACCCCATCATAAAGAATCTCTTATATGGCCAGCAAAATACTTGAGACTCTTCTGGCATTAACCAATACATTGCTGGTCATCTTATCCAAGTTAAATAGAGAACTGAATGCGGTGTGAAGCGATGGATCATAACTTAATCTGCTAGGCATTTGGCATATCAAGAATAACTATGCAGGTTTTCACCATCTGTGCATGTTTTTAGACTCTTGGGGAGCCACTGGGCGTTTGGACATTCAATGGGGAGGTGTCTGGATGATTTGCAGTTGGCTTCATTACCAAGTTGGCTTTCATTTGGATAGGAGAATTTGAATGATTGGTTAAACCATAACCATCCATTCCCACTAAGTAAGTAGGATGGGGAGGAGACAGCAAACAATGCATATGAGTGGGTTCCGATAGTCGTAATGGACTTGAGCTAGGTGACACTGGCAGAGATGGGTTCATTCTTGCGCCGACCTGATTACTGTACAAAAACTATAATTATCAACTATAAAGCCCATATTGAAGAATATGAGAGAGCAAAAAACACACACAACACACAGAGGTGACAATACCTTGAGGTCTTAAAGTCAGTAGGAAGTCCACCCAGGATTCTGATGCCGTAATCTACATCACATGGAGTAATCTTTTGGTAGGAGTGAACCTCCGTCTTGTTCTGCTCATGAGTACCAAAACTAAAAATTTTAAGTTGAAGACAATGGTACTGGAATCCATGATAAGAAAAAAAAGAAGAGCTTAGAGGGTGAACAGTCCTTGTCAAATAAGTTCCAAAGACAAGTGCCTTTTTCTAAACAAAATTGGTATTGAACTCCTAAGACTTGTAGGGAATGCCTTCCAATCACAGGGGCACGAAGTAAAGGACTAAATGTGGAGATCCAAAAGTTATAACAAATACCCATCTCTGTTGTAAATTAAATTCAAGGAAAGTGACGTTTCATCTACACCTCAACCTTAGGTCCTTTACTCATTAGTCCTTCGAAGAAAAGCCCATTTACTATGAACTCCTAGAAATTCAATACAACGTAGGCAAATGGCCAGTGGGTAAATCATCAACTAAATTGCAGTCTCAGTCACATGACAACATAAAAAAACACTAAAGATGATCCCTGAACAAGGATAACGTCGAGGTTGATTGAGATAGTAATTAACATTGTAAACACAAGGTATATGTGCATCTTCAGTAATATACCTGCATATAGGAGATATCAGTGTTAAATTGCATTGCATCTCTAATGCTGTTGATCTTTGTAAGTTTGACTGTAGCTTGATCGCGAACAAATGGGTGTTCCAGCAATTGTGCTGCTGTGGGACGTGCAGATGGATCACGTTGCAGGCAGAGCTTCAGAAAATCTTTTCCATCTTCTGAAAAATGATCCGGAATTGGGGGAATTTCTTTGCTGTTACCAATTTTAAATATTGCAGCCACCTGTTTTAATTCCAAAATTAGCAACATGATTCAGGTGAGTGCCAGAAAGAAAAGACCCCATCAAAATTTGGATGAGGAATGTATGATCTCATCCAATGATTTCTGTAATCAGAGGCCTTGACTATCAACAAATAGGGGCCATCCATTTGGTAAGAGTACGGGAAACTTGTAACCACTGCAGTGCAGACTACCAAAATGGACTTTGGTGAACATGTCTCAAACGTCTCCCTGATTGTAAGACTGTAGCCATGCAAGTTTTGCCCATTTGGTGTAGTATCTGGACCATGGCTTGTTTTCCCCCTCTCCTGGCCATCTGTTGGATGAGACATTCAAAAGGTTTAAATTGTCTCAACAGGCAGACTTTGGGGCATTTCATTTCTAGGTGGTGCCCGCTAGATTTAATGGTCTAGATCATTGATCCATGCCATGCATCCTTGTACAGACTCATGGCCCAGAATACTTACTATCTGTACCTTTTGCTCCTTGATCATATAAGCCTTCAACTAGAATGTGAACATAAATATATAATTGGAACTAAAGGATGAAAAAACAGGTATGCTGCATAAAATTTGGTTTCCCACCCCCTCAAATTGGCTCCAAGGCGGTTTCGATGTTGCCATCTCAAGAATTGTGCATCCAAGGCTCCATATATCCACTGCCAGGTTGTACCCATTGTGGTTCATTATAACCTGTGTAGAAACAATTTGAGGTTAGACATGGATAATATACTTGGTTATACATGAAAAGAGAAAAACAACATGCAGAGCAAAAATGTGAGATTGGTTACCTCAGGAGCCATCCAGTAAGGGCTTCCTTTGAAAGACAGCACATAAGAAGACGGTGTTATCTGGTCCAAGAGAAGAATTCATGAACTGTTCATGTGAAAAAGCAAGGACTAACTTGGGTTTCTAAAGCAAGTCATCCGAAAATGTAATGTCATTTTTTTAACTTCTCGCGCATACTGTTATTTCAGCTGAGATATTTGTTTCAAGTGGCAGATGTCATGAAACAAAAGTAAAAATGGAACAGTGACATCATATAAGGGTTTTTCTCTTGTTTATTTTTAGATAAGGATGTTATGAAACTACAGACAAGCATTACATGATACTAGTTCTAAGTTTCTTTATTTGCTTTGTTCCAGATGCAGATAATGACTTTGAGAATTGAATCCCAAGCATGGTGCTTGATCTACAAGAATTAGATGCTAAAACAATTGTTGTCTTAGTAATAGAATGCAACCAGCACCTATTAGTCTATTGCATCAACATGATCAAGTTTGCCTGTTGGTCTTTCTAATTATTGGAAACATGCTCTTTTAGGTTTTAACATAATCAGTTTGACTGCATGTTGTTATAAGTTTTCTTTAAACACATCAAGACGAAAATACAAAAATTATCTCAAGAAAAAAATAAAAATAAAAATTTTACTTCTCATTTCCAGTACTTGGAAAAAGAACAAAACACAGGGACACATTGTTGAAAGACACATAACAGGTCCAAAAGTGACCAGGCAAACATAACTCACCGAGGAAGTGCCTGGTAAGAGTGCTCTTGTTTAAGTACAACAACAAACTTATAATTTCTACAAAGAAGAAAAAAATAAACATAATGTTGAAATTAGATAGTAATCCCTTGTTATTAACTGAACATGAAAGTAAAATGACTGTCACATCATCATACCATCATTCTTTTCACTAAATTATACAAGGTGTTTTTTTGGAGTCACAATTCATCACATTAAGAATGGATATACTGAGAAATGAAGATATTACACTTGACAGAAGTTCCATATTTCCGTATCAAATTCTTCTAAAAAAAAAACTACATCTAAAGATGCAGAAGATATTTACATGTTTTGCCATGCCGAAGTCCACTAGCTTGATTTCACCATTAGGATCTACAAGTATGTTGGCCCCTTTAATGTCCCTGACAGCAAAATTACTTTCTTCAGTATCTTGAATGGGTAAAGCAAAGATTTTAGGAAGCTTATCACTTGACAAGGGTAACACATGAAAACTAAATCAACTAACTACCTGTGGACTGTTTTCCTTCCATGTAAATAGGCAAGCCCAGAAAGAATCTGTCCAGTGTAGCTTTGAATGACGGGTTCTTTAAAAGGACCATACTCCTGAAGTAATTTATGGATAGAGCCTCCCGAAACATACTCCAGGTAAACTGAAAGAGTACTGTCATTCTGCAAATGAAATTTTTTATTCAATCATGTAATTTATAGGAATTACTCCTTTGTAGATAAATCTTCTTTTTTAATTATAAGTTTGGTTTGATGGAGAATTGGAGTTGTGAATGTTGTAGGATCTTACACCCCATTGAGCTACCACTTATCCCAAAACCAATTGGTGATAGGAAACGGCACAACAATAGTTTTATCGTGAGGGTGAGGGCTCGACCACAATTATGACCGCTTAGGAGTGAGGGTGGACGTTGACCTCTTTAACAATCCCTTCCTCAACGGCACACCCACAGCGACTCCTATTGTGAACTCGCAAAACGCGTGTCCCATGACTCGAACACCCGTCGTACCAGGCTCTAATACCACTTATAGGATCTTACACCCCATTGAGCTACCACTTATCCCAAAACCAATTGGTGATAAGAAACGACACAACAATATTTTTATGGTGAGGGCGAAGGCTCGACCACAATTATGACTGCTCAGGAACGAGGGTAGACGTTGACCTCCTTAACAAATGTTCTTTGTTTAGCTATAATTGAGCATCTTTTTGGTGAATCCACTATGGACTTTCTTGTTCAGAATGACAAGAACTCATTGAACACAACAAGTATAACAAAGATCTAATTTGGTTCTTCGTATTGTTTGATTGAAGTGTTGGCCTTCATCTCAGAGTGGTGATTGGTTCATCCGTGAATGTTATCAGATTATAGCACTGGATAAAAATAAATATAGTAAATACAATTTGGGATTAAGCATGTCCTATTATTCTGTTCTTTCCGAATCTTCTGAAGTTTGGTCACTCTGTTTATGTTTGCTGATATATACTGCAATACACCTATATGGCCTACAGGCTACAACTGATTCCAACTTGCCTCTTTTTTTTTTTGTTTTTTTGCTTTTTTGTTTCCTTCTTTTCCCTGCTTTTGGTCAAGTTCCTGAATTCTCAAAGCACATTCTGGTTCTGTTAATAGGTAACATTGGCCGTATCTAGGACTTCTACCTTAGGAAGTTGAGTTAGCCTTGGGAAGTAGGAAACATGTATTGTCTTTTATTCTTTTAACTCATTTCATGTAACCAATCCTCACTTTAATTTTTATGCATCAACCAATTATTGGATTTCTAGATCAAGAAGGTGATGATTCTAACACGAAACCTTGTATTTGTGCAACTACACGTGTGTGCACTCACAAAGGTAGGGTTTTCCATAAAGAGACTGGGAAGCAGAAAAAAAAAGTTAATTAATTCCCCTAAAAAGTAACAGCATGGAACACACCTCTCACTCCCATTATGTGGCAGCCATGTCCAATGCTTCGTTTTAAGCGTAAAACATACCTGACATATACCTAGGTAATATCTGATTTTTATATCGGTTATACCTTTTGCATGTCATCTTGGAAATAAGTCTTAATGTGCCTCAATAGAATTCACACTACAGAGAAGCAAAATGCCCCCCATAAGAAAACTAGATTGTTTGCTTGACTTCTTAAGTCTTGGATTGAAGAAGAAGAATTTTCAAATGACAGACAATATCAATCCATACCAGTTCACTTCCGTAGTACTGCACAATGTTTGGATGCGAAAGTCGACTAAGCAGGGTGATTTCCTGTTTAATCAGTAGATATGTGTCCCACATCATTACTTGGATTCTTTAAATATTTGATAAAAAAAAATCATAGACAACTGAATGAAAACCAAGTGATTATCTGAATGGCACTGAATCTGTTGCTAGTAGATAATAAACTGACCTGATTGAGCTGCCGGAGACATTCATTTGAGTTTTTATCATCAGAAATAACTCTGACTTCCTTGATTGCGCACATCTGTCCATTTACGCTGTTAAAAGAACATACGGCATGAATGAGAGTGTGACTATTTCCTCATTGGTTGATAGCAAACAAGATTCTTGTACTTCAAATGCTTATGACTATAAAAGATAAAGATCTCTTTGGGATGCATACATCATGATTTCTTGCTAGGTATCTAATATTGCATGTATAATCATACTAGAAGTAAGTTGTGATCTTCAGGTCAAAGATAGGAACAGCATCCTTGATCTTCAGTCTCAAGTTTGTACATGGGAATGGTAATCCAGATTATTTATTTGATCAATCCACCACAGATATCATTCCTCCTGAAAGATACCCAGATTGGAAGGATCCTGATCATCCGACATTTCTCCCCTTTTCCCATTGGACGTGGCCATTTTTACAGGCCTCAACCACCCATTTGCGGGCAGCCGCTGAAGGGTTCAGATAATCCAATAGAGGAGATTTTTGGGCTTTCTAATTAGAATGCCATCACACTAACTGCTTAGAGATCACCAAAATGTGGCCCCAAGAATGCTAGACATATTTCAGGAATAAGGAGCAGATAGTTTTTCAAAATACACCCAATAAAATGAGACAAATGAATGTGTATCCTGGAATCAGCTCAAACAGAGAATTGCAGATACCTATTAAATCCAGCATAAACATGCCCAAATGTCCCCCTTCCTAAAAGCTTTCCTTTCTTCCATCTTGAATGGAGGCATAGAACACCTTCATTTGCGCTGTTATTCCTCAACAGATGCTTAGGGGGAGAATTGGGAGGACTGGGTGGAAGTGGAAGAGGATGACCCTGATTCTTCCTATCATCTTGCCTCTCCCTGAAAGCTTCTGGACTATACCCACATCCTCTTGGATGGATTGGTGATGGTTGATTAGTCTGCACCTTTGATACTGGACTGGGGGTTGGGCTTCTTGATCTTGGATTGAACTTGATCTCTCTAGATGCTTTGGGACTACATGAAGCATTGCCAGTGGGAGTAAAAGTGGTCCCACTATGTTGCTGTCTCAATGAACTGGATTTTAAACTTCTTCCTCTTGCCAAGATCACAGCGTCGGAATATCTATTTTTTTTCAATAAATCAAATCACAAATTATGACCCCAAAATCATTGTCAGTTATTTCTAAGTAATCCATAACTAATAAACAGTTCTCAGAATTCACCCAGTCAATGAATTATCATCAACATGACGCAAAAAACTCCACACACAACACACACACACACACACACACACACACACATATATACAAAATTTCCCAAGAAAGCCCCTTTATGCAGTACAAACATGCAATATTAATGAGCATGATCTGAAACCAGATAGCTGCAACTGATTCTAATAGTTGACAGAAGAAGCCCAGGAGTGTTTTACAACAAAATCCAGAAAAAACTTACTGAGGAAAGTTAAAAAGGCATTCATTAAATTACGCAAAAAACCCGCAGATCATAACACCTTAAGGAAAATGGTCAGATAGGGTGGCAGGTGGCTTAGGATTACAAAGAAAAAAAATTTAAAGTATAAATATTTTAAAAAGAAAAAGCAGCCCCGAACCAATGTAAGAACAATTCGGCAACTTCTAAAATTGCTCACATAATTTTAGAAAGTCTAACAACAAAAAAAAAATGGCAGCCCATAAACCAATCCACCACATATTTGTAGGACATCTTAAGAGTAAAAAAAAAAAAAGCAGGGGAAACATTTTAGTTATGTAATCCATGGAACACTCTCCCTATTTGAAGAAACCAAAGCTCCCATCAATTAAACAATAAGAAAAAAGGAACAACAACTCCCCCACAACCTCACCGCCTATCATCTGCAAAAAAATAAACAAAATCCTCAAAACATTGGGTTTTAAGCAATCTACATAAACCAATCCACCATATCTTAAAAGAAGGGCAATGGTTATGGAAGCATCTAATGATGCAAGCCATGGAACATCCTCCCTATCTGAAAGAAACTAAACTTTCCATAAATCAAACAATCAAAAATAGAACAAACTTCAGCAAAAACCCACAACCCCACCACCTATCATCTCCACACACACAAAATTCACTGCATTTTAAGCAATCAAGTACTTGTAATGCCCAACAAACCTATAATCTGGTGGGTCAATATCTGATGATCCTGATGAGCTGGTGCTAGAAGCTGACCAGGCAACTGCTTCATGATCGCGGGCGAAGCCTGTCGGGGGAGGAAGTGGATGGTCCCTCTTCTCCAACACACCATCAGAATTGACGCTAAAGCCATACCCTGCTTCAGTACCTCTGTTGTTGGCCAAATTCCAAGTAGAAACCTCAATGAAACTCTTGGATTTCTCATTGAGACTCTTGGATTTCTCATATCTTTTCCAGTCTATGCTGGGAGTCTGATGTTCTTCCTTCTTTCTAACAGATTTGGATTTCTTTCCCCACCAAGGAGGCATTTTCTCTAGAGAAAACAGAGGACTAGAGACACCAAGAGGAGAGAATGTAGCAAGAAACCAACTTTGGATTTCATGTGTATGTATTGAGAGAGAGAGAGAGAGAGAGTGACAGCTAGGCAGTAGACCCTACTTAGAGTGCTGACGTGCACATGCAGTGGTCCTAATCCTCTAAGGCTTTCACTTGGAGAAATTCCAAGAAATCCACGAGTTAAAGGAGTGAAACTCCACAGTGAGGCTTGCGATAGAAAATCTGAGCCGTTCAAAATAAATATGTGCTCGGAATACCCTCAGATTTTTCCAGAATAGGATCTGGTCTCACCATACAATTGACCATTTGATAAAAAAAATCAATGAATATGCATTAGATTGTGTTTTTTTTTTTTTTTATCAAACAAAAATGGTTAATTTTATCGGGAACCAAACTTATTGGAGTAAAATTTGAAGTTAGTGCCCGTGTATAAAATATAGAAGTTTATTTTGAACAATTCGAATTTTCAATAGGTGAGTTCCATGGCAATTCCACCCCTTTTAACTCAGGGTTTATATGAGTGAAAACCTCATAGTTTTCGGGCTCGGCAGCAACCAAAGGAGAGAATCTTCCTCGTTATTCTGCCGTGTAACGTTTCTTTTGTTTTGTACAGAGCAGACGCGTGCGGGTTGGGCCGTTGGATTCTGCTGTCTGTCATGATGATGCTTGTTGGAGAAAAAGCAAACTGCTCCTCGAGACCACCTGAAATTTATCCTGGCCTTGATTTCGGCTTTGATGGATGGGCCATTGATTTGATCTCAACCGTCGGATTAATGGGGTTTTTTTTTTTTTTTATGCTCAATGAATCTGATGATTTTTCATTTCCCTTGGTCTATCTTATTATATGCAGTTTGCCACGTGTACGGTGGAGGTGTATCCAAGTGACAATGGAAGGAAGGTACTAATAAGTGGATGCTGTAATTTGTCTGGAACGAAAAGATGTGAAAGCTGAGATCTCCAGCTTCTGGGCTGTCTCTGAGAAGGGATTGAAGTTTGTGAAGTTTCATTTGAATGTTCTTTCCTCTTTACTTCTTCTGACCTCTTTTGAAGTTTCATGAGAATGAATTTAGATTAATGAGAAGTTAGTTATGAGACACAGCTAGGTGAATTTTAAGGGTGGGTCATGTGCAATAGTGAGCCATTTCATGAGGTGGCCCACCATGGATAGGGTACGAAGTCTTGATAGTTATTACTATTGTCAGTACCTATTTAGTTGCAAGCATTTGAATGTTTCAAATGTTGTCCATAAGGTGAAATCTCAAAATGCTCACGAGCGCATTTCATATATTGGCTTTACGGGATATTTTTAATGGAAAAGGTAGCATTTTGAATTTCAGCTTTCTGAGTTCTCCTAAATTAAACGGATAAATTGAAATTCCAATGAGATAATACTTGCAGTCCTTTCGAAACTCTCAACTAGGATATTCCCGTTAGAAATGCTTGCAATCAAACGGGATTAGGAATGGTAGAGTCATTAATGCGTAATACTAGCACAAGGAAGTCATCAATGGGAAGTGGGCCTCACAGTCCAAAAAAAAAAAATATATCAGAACAGTGGAGAGAGACACTTGCATCCAAAAATATTGGATGAGACAGCAATTGCAATTTGCAAATAAAAATGGATATAGCCTAGCAATGGATATCAAGATGGATGACATCAGAAGAGATACTTGTGATGTAACCATATGGGAACCTGCAGTTTGAGAGGGACAGGGCTCAGCCTCACAAACATGAGGTTGTGGGGCCCACATGAGGTTACCCAAATGAGTCCCATAAATATCAGCCATGCATTTCGGATATTGCAATGTGGACTCTTTGAAGAGGTCGTGGAGGATAAAATTTTGATATCAACTTCATTATCATTATCAAAGTCTTATTCCAAATATATTAGGGTCCGCAGGATTAACTTCATTCTAGTCTACTGTAAGCTGCACGGCTACATCTAATTTTCCATGGAACATGTGTGAGGATCCAAACCATTAATTCATCCAATGCAACTTACCAATGATGGCCCAAACCCAAAGAATCAAGCTGATCAGTAAACAATCCTGACCTAAATTCTGTAGGAATGTTTCTTTAGTTCTTAAATCAAATTCCAACTTATTAAATGTGGTCCTTTGGATATCTTTCATATATAAACCCTAAAGTAGGGCCTCTAATCCAAATCTTGTACCCACTTGCCATGTCCATTAAATCCTGTAACAGATAAAGGAACTTAAAATAGAAGGTAGTTTTGTTTTCATTGAAAGAGATAAAAGACAATCATGTGAACAACTAAACAACAACAACCACCTATTCTTTATATACTAATTAAGTGATATTACTACTTTAAGTAATAAAAAAAATCATCTTTTTTCTTCATCTCTCATATTTTCCTTTAGGTGGCCTGTCGGTTAGGTATACTTCAAATTAAACGGGTCTGATATTATTGCATTCTCAGTTTATTTTCTTTTGTATCATGTATTCATGTTGGCATATATCCTATCTTGACAATGTGATAAGGATACAAATTTTAAGGGTTTTTTTTTTTTTTTTTTTGTCCGACCTCCTATGGCTCCGGCCTAAGTGGCGGCAGCCGACCTCTCTCCTCCCCTTCTCCCTCCCTCCCTCCCTCCCCACTGTTTTCTCTCCCTATCTTCCTCCCTCCCCACTGTTTGTCTCTCTCCTCCTCCCTTTTTCTCCCCCACCTCCTTCACTGACGGTGACAGCCGACCCCTCTCCTCCCTCCCGAGGAGCGCCGGTCGATCCCTCTCCTCCCCTTCTCTCCCGCCCCCGCCCCTCCCCTTTCCCCCACTGTTTTCTCTTTCCCTTCTCCCACTCTTTCCCTCCCCCACTATTTTCTCTCCCCCTTCTCCTTGTCTCTCCCTCCTCATCTCTCTCCCTCTCCTTTTTCTCTCGCTTCTCCCCGTTTCTCTCTCTCCCTTCCTTTCCCTGGCCGACGGCAGATCGGGCAGCTTGGCGATCATTGCGATCGCCCAGCTGTCCGATCAGCCGCCGGCAGGAGGTGAAGGGGGAGGTGGGGAGAGAAAGGGAGAGGGTGGGCAAAAAGGTGATTTCACATGGTTTTTTTTTTTTTTTAAGTGTGTGTGGGAAGGGAGAAAACTTGTGTGCCAATAGAACTTCCCTTTTTTTCTAGTCTTTGTGGCAATTTTGCCCCTCCTCATCTGCTCTTTTTTTTTTTTTTTTAAATCTTTTGAAAAAAGGAGAGAACTTAAAAAGGTTTTGAGGTTACTTTTGTCTTTGGCTTGTTTTCAAAAGATCTATAAATCATCATGCTCTGTTAGCCCAGATCTCTATCATGCATTTCGTCTAAATAATTTAGAGGTTTGAATAATTAGAGCGCACGCTGCTTTAGTAGAGCCAAATCCTCTACTAGTCTTAAAATAGCTGTATTTAAAATAAATTCGTGCATTACCGCGTTTTTTTTTATTCTAGGAAAGGATCTATTTTAGATGGATCTAGAGTAGAGATACTTAGTAGACTATAGCTTGCCCCTTCTAGAAAGAATTTCTAGCTCCGCCACTGTATGTATGTTTTACCTTGATTGTTGTTGAAAATTTTATTGTTGGTACTTTAATCGTGTTTGTTGTTAAATATGCAATGATCATATTCAGAATAATAGGATCACCTTGCCGGCCACAAATTTGATCATCATGGCACTACCTTTGTTTGATTTGATCCACTTCTATTATGAGTCACTGTGACTATAAGTTGACTCAAATTTTATTATAGTTTTTTTCTTCTTTTATAACCCAACCTAGGCGTCAGGGCCCAAGAAGCTAATACCGTAGGAAGAAAAGCCTACACAAGTGGGAAGAGAAAGCCCATAAAGTGGAAAGGATAGTCCATACACATAAAAAGAGTGGCATATCCTGGGTTTAATCCTTGGGTAGCCAGGCAGGGGCAAACCCTGAAAATGGAATTTAGGGGGGCCAAATGAAAATTATTAAAAGAAAGTTTTAACATTTTAGGGGGAAAAATAAGAAATTATAAAAAATTTAGTGGTAAAAAATAACATTGTGAAAACTTAAGGGGGGCCTTGGCCTACATATAGGTCTGCCCCTTAGCCAGGTGACATATGGGGTTGGGAACCAACTCAACTACCCCTCATTGGGACATGTAGGGTTGACATTGGTGAGATGTATGTCAATCGATTGAATCGAATAATAAATATCAATTTGTTTGGAAGTATTTCCGACATGAATTGCAAGTATTAAAAACTTTCTAATGACGATGTTATATCATGTCTTGAGAGTCTCAAGCATTGGAAATTTAGATTTCTCGGTTTGAATGTTCAAATTTTAAAAATCAACTTCTCCAAAAGTCACTTTTAGACTTTAAAATTCTTAGAATTCTATGAATGTAGGTGCTCGAGAATTTTTAAAATAACTTGATAGATAACGTTTGGAGAAGTCAGAACCTTTCAAAAAAAAAAAAAATACCCATAAAATTATAGAAAACAAAAAAACTAAACTTTGAAAAAACAAGTTATCTCGAGATAATTTCCAACATGTACGAGTCACCAACTCCATTGAAGTGGAATTTGGGTGAATACACGAGAGAATACTGGCTAACTCCACAAGAGAAAAATTGGCTAACACCATTTGAAAGTTTCAAACAGGCAAACCCTTTACAATAATCTGATGGTAATGACATCTTTCACACATCATGGTGGGACCTATAGATGATAATTTAATATCCTCCATAGTACTACAAAATAAGTTAATTTACAGGACACATTCGAACTACTTCTCTTTCGATTGTCGTTTATTTGAACAACCAAGCTGCACATAAATTATGTGGGGCTCAATGATAGGAAAATTTGTACCAAACCATTTGTCGTTTCCTAACACCATTTGTGGCCCAATATTTCATAATCACTCTCACTCTCAATTCAATTTGGTGCTGAGGACAGCTAGGGGTGTAAAATGGGCCGGGCCGCCCAAGCACGGCCCATTGATCGGCCCATCAAATGCATGGCCCGTGCTAGGCCAGAGCGTTGTGGCCCATGGCACGGCACGACTTGCGTTGCGGCCTGAGTCCGGTACGAGCACGCGGCCCAGCCTGACCCATTTGGGCCCGGAACCCCTCACCCCAAAACAACCAGAAGACAGGAAAATAAATTGGAGTTATTATCAAACTTGTAAATCTTATTTGAAGTTGAAAATTATCATCAAAGTTGTTACAAATTTTATTTCCAGGAACATAAATAATTAAAAAGAAAATTTTTTTACAAATTAACATCAATGTTTGTGTATTTATTTTATTAATTTTAATTTTGTTTCAAATTGAAAACCCTCTTCCTCTTGCCAAGATCATAGGTTACTTTTTTTTTTCAATAAATCAAATCACAAATTATGACTCCAAAATCATTGCCAGTTGTTTCTAAGTAATCCATAACTTGCAACAGCCGTCATTTGCCGACTTGTCCGTGGACCGATCTAAGTAATCCATAACTTGCAAACAGTTCTCAGAATTCACCCAGTCAATGAAATATCATCGACATGACACGAAAAATTCCACACACATATAAAAAAAAAACAAAACAAATCCATGTATAGTCATTGGTGGTGATCAATGACAATTTCAATTTCCACTAAGCATCTTACAAAAAATACAAAATTCACTAATATGATCATATGAGGATTTCTCCCACGGTGACCGTGGGGAGCCTACCATGCACGTGGGCTAAAGGTCCAGAGTCCAAAGCCCAGACCCTTTGGTAATTGTTGGAAAAAAGGGACTCAGTATTTTGGTTTTTCTTTTTTTACATATTTATGAAAACACCCTGCATGTGGCATATCTGTACACGTGGCATACCATGATTGGTCCACTCATGCAACAAAGAATCTGGACTCAACAGGCCCAACAGAGGAACCAAACTCAACTAAGTCATATTATGATGGAATAAATATGATGCAGGGGGTTTTCATAAATATGTAAAAAAAAAAAAAAAAAGGAACCCAAAAGCAGAGTCCATTTTTCTTAATTTCCTTCACTCTCTCCTCTAGCTTTAGCTCTCCTCACAGCTCTCCCTCGCCCCAACCATCCCATCTAGAGGGGTTTTTTCTCCAAAACGGGAAAAACTAGAGTCCTAGGTTACTAAAAGTAACGTAAAACCTCTATTTTTCATTATTGTACTTTAATAGTAAATTGCCAAACGGGCCCTGAGAAAACCCTATTCTCATAAACCTCCATGGGCCCTCTGCCACAACATACAATAGAATGTAGAGCAACCATGTGGGGACTCTGTTTTGTGGACTTCTTTTTACATATTTATGTACAAACCCTTGCACCATATGTTTTTTTCTTTAACCCAAAGAGGTTGACCGAGTGGTTAAGACCACGGTTCTTCCCTCTTCCAGAGCTAGATGTTTTGATAGTGACCCCCAATTACCCTTTTTTCAGGAACCGAAGGTTGAGTCCACTTATGCTAGGGTCACAAGGGTTTTATCCGGCTTCTCTCTGGGCGCGCGGAGGGAATAGTCCAGTCCAAAGGGTTAGAACTCTCGTTAGCAAAAAAAAAAAAAAAAAAGTTTTAATTTCTTTGTAGATCCAAGATAATGACTAGGCGCCGAGGTGGCAATGATCTGACGTGGCAACGTGGGATTCGCCCACTCACAGTTAAGGTGTACTGATATTGCTGGATCAGTTGCATCTTCTTTTGCAGCTTCAAGAGTTTCAAGAGTTACTGGAAGGAGACTAACAATTACCTTGGGAGGCGCAGTATTCATTAGCGGGGCTATCATCACTGGTCTTGCAAATGACATTGCCTTGCTCATCCATGGACGGTTATTACTTGGGCTCGGCGTCAGTCTTGTCACCCAAGTAAGCCCTTCTTCTAGATCACCAACACAAGTTACTTTTGATAATGTCTTTTGAGGGGTGTCGAGTACAAATAGTAGCTAACAAGTAAATAATGTTCTGGGCAGGCTACACTCATGTATGTGTCGGAGATTACACCATCAAAGATGAGAGGAGCCATGTACACAAATTTCCAATTGATGATCAACATTGGAGTCTTCTTGGCATATCTACTGGGTTACTTTACAAACAAGATTGAGGGAGGGTATGGATGGATTGTATCTCTAGCCTTTGCGGCAATCCCAGCCATTGTGACAATCATGGGAGCTCACTACCTGCCTGAAACTCCCATTTCCCTAATCGAGGAAGGCCATGAAGAGTACACCTCGGTCATTTTGAAGGAGATTTGGGGTGTCGACGAAGAAGAATTCTATGATCTCATCCAAGCAAGAGAGGCCTCACAACAAGTCAAGTATATGTGGAGGAGCATTGTGACTAGGAAGTACAAGCCTCAATTTTTCATGTCTCTTCCTATTCCCTTCTTCCAACAGATTACAGGCATGAATGCCCTCATATTCTATGCACCTGTCCTCTTCCAAAGCTTTGGTTATGGAGGCCATTCTTCTCTCATGTCCGCCTTGCCCTTGATGACTGCCCCTTGTCAATGTCCTGTATACCTTCATGGCAATTCAGTCTGTGGACTGGACTAGGAGACGCTACATCTTATTGCATGGTGGTTTTTTCATGGCTATCTTTCAGGTGAATGAATGACAGTGCTCTTTATTTTCATTTTAGTTTTGTAATGACTGCATTGATCCTCTATTCAATTCATAGTATACTAAAAAAAAATGTTATGCTTTTCCTTGTGTAGGCAGCAATTTATGCTATATGGGCTTTTGTGTAGAAGTGAAGTGCCGGTAGCCTACCTGATCTTTTATGCTGCTCTCTACACCTTAAGTTCTTCCTATTTTTCATCTTTGCTGTTCAGCTCGCTATCATGGCATTATTATTTACTAACTAATTTGTTCCCAAGACAATGGACATTCCTACTGAGAAAGTGTAACAGGTCTGGAAGGAGCACAATTGGTACTGGAGCAGATTTGTCTCAAATGATGAAGAGGCTCACATGAGTACAGAAGTTTAGCTTGAACCTTGTCCAAAGCATTGAGAGTTGAATTTTTCAATGTTAGGAGGGATATATTAGGAGATGAATTTCTAATGTCTGGAGATTTTCTTCATCTACTCTTTTCTCTGTAAATTGTAATCTTTTTCCTTTGAAAGTAATTATGGAAACATAGAGCTTGTCATTTGCAGATTCTTTCATTTTGTAAACTTCAGTTACTTTCCATTTTCATCTTCATTTGTAGGTTTGATCAGAAGAATTTCTTCCTCTCTTTAAGTTTGTAGAGATTAGAATTACCTATATTTGATGTTACTCTTTTAATTACCGATTGAAGGTGTTTCATAAGTAATCTCTTGTTGAATTCATTTCTTGAATAAATGAAGAGAATTAAACAGTGAATTCTCTCACATTTGAAGCTTGAGCCAACTTGGTTCTTCATAGACTGAGTGCAAGTGAAACAGTTTATAAGTAGACTGGGTGTGCTTAATATATATTCCTCTTTTCCAGAAAAGAAAATATCAGTTTACAAGTAAGGATAGGTTTGCTCCCCATGTCTTGTTTGAAACCCGCATCAAATTTGCCCGGTGTGTCTTTGGATGAGGTTAGCACATGCCATCTAGTGGATTAGTCTTGTTTGGTCAAAGACCTCAATGATAACCACGCCATAAAAAAATAAATAAAAAATCATGTATTAGGATATAAGTAGGAGTCACAGTTTTATTCTTTATCTAATAAAATTATATTCTAGTAAATTATATAAAATCATATCTAGTAAAAAATCAGCTTTGACTCACCCATTGCTAATCTCGACCTTCCCTTCCTAATTAATTTTGACATTATGTGGAGCCCACACAAAACATTGGAGCCCTATTATCCTCTAGGCCTTTTTTATTATGGGCTCGACCATCCACATTTGTTTTACTGTGGATTGATGACCTGAGTCTTATTCAATGTTTGATGAATGTTCCACACAGTTTCACCACTAATATTCCCTCCGGGCCCAATGAAAAGCTAAGTAAAACTCCTGTGGCCTCTAGGTGGTAATACAAGTGGATTCGACCTTCAGTTCCTGAAGGGGGAATCAGGTGGTCGCACCAAAACCTCTAGCTCCGAAAAAGGGAGTAACCATTGTCCTGACCACTCGGCCAACCCCTTAGGATTATCGATATTTGATGTTTATCTACCTTTAGATGGATGGTGCCTTGAGTTTTTATCCATTAGACTGTTGATTTGCATTTATTCTCTCTCGTAGGTCAATAAGATGAGGTTTTTAAAACATGTGTAGGACATATTTCAAAGTAGTGAGGCAGATCTGACTTGCCTGCTAATTTTACCCATATCTAACCTGCATTTGACCCACATAACCAGACCTGCATATCATACGGTCAGCCGCGGGTCAAATAATTGTGATATGCAGTAAATTGGGCCAGGTTAGAGTTAGTTCCACGTATCCCGCTTCAATGGGTAGGGCTATCTTGGGCCCTACTCGGACCTAGCCTGCTTTGAGCCTAGTTTAGCCATTAGTTTTAGTACTTTCGCTGGGTTTGGATTTAAAATTTGCGCCCGTTTAACATTTGGGGCAGGCTTGGATTAAGTGATATAAAGCCCGAACCCCAGTCTAGCTTGGCCCAAATAAGTATAATAAACTTAATGACTTATTTGTCAAAACAAGTGAGAGAAAACTGACCTGGCCGAGCTTAATTGACTAAATGGGCGGGCTTGGACCTGAAATTATTGAGGTGGGCTGAGCTCAGGCCAGGAACTTACATCCGGTGTCAGGCTTGGACCGGATGCAGACTTGCGATTGTATAAGTGCGGCGGACCTGGATATGCCTTAGCCCCGGCCATGAACACCCCAGCACATGTTTTACGCATGGAATGAGGAGATACAAACTGGAGATTCGAATGTAGCAAACACAGGCCATGAACATGGTAGACAGATTTTACCCCAAAAAAAATGAAAACTCAAGTTACATATCCGAATCCATACCAGCTGAGGTTTCAATGCACCAAGTTAAAAGCGTTTGTATTCTATTCTCTTTTAATATAAGTTACTGTTATCGATCCAAAAGAATAATAATAATAATGCACCAAGTTAAGCGCCATCACCATCAAGTGAGAGACACCCATCATCGAATCAACCACTGAAATGACCCTCTCGACCCATGATTATACACTTTTTAACATTGTTTTGAGAACTGACAAACTTAGGACTAGGAAAGGCACCACACAGAGCTCAGTAACTCAGTAGATAACGGCCAAATTAGTAAGACTGTTCGACTCACTCCACTTGTAGGCTACTGAACTGAGTCAACTCAGACAAGTCAGGGTGAATCAGTCAGAATGAGTTTTTAACCTGAGATATTAGCTATCCTTGTGGTCCATTCATTCCTCTCTTTTTTCCCCACCACGTCTCTCTCTCTCTCTTTGTTGTTCTAGGCCACACTTATTTTGGTGGGTGTGTGTAAAACAAATCCTCATCCACATGTGGTTTGGCACTTGAGCACCTCACAATCCATAGGAATATCCAATCATAGGAATAGTGAGACTTAAAATATTGTAGTGTACAATGAGATAGACACACCCATCTCCTTCCCTCAAACAAAGAAAGTGAGAAGAAGAATGGCCATGGAAGCCTGTTTTCAAGTGAGCACCTTTGCCACTGCTACCAAAGCATGTATTATAAATACTCATCTCCCACACTTTTTCTCCAAGGAAAAGCTTAATTTGCCGACATGTAAGGGGTTCAACAAGGTCACCTCTCTCTCATCATCTTCATCTACTTCCTCCTCTTCAATTGCTCCAATTATCGGCGAAGGACGCCGATCGCGAATCATTTGCAAAGCACAAAATACAACCAATGAAGGTAATTTCTTCATTTATAGCTTAATCAAAACTCTAGTTAGTCACTGTTGCCTGTTACACTTAGCATACTCACTTCTACAAATATTAATTATGCTCCACATTTCAATTATATGTAGTGGTTACACTGCTAAGTTGCTTAATCAAAATTTGGTTGATCTTCAGGCATCAAACTGTTCATGCTTTAACATCTTGGGAACTTGGTTCAATTCAAGAACATTAGTATAATTCAACTCAGATCATGGGGTATAGTAAACTGTGATTAATACAGATTATATCAACATCATTAGAGGACTCATATGGTGTAGATTCAAGTGGGTCGAGTCCGAACAGGCCTAATCACCATCTAACTCAACCGAGGAATGTTTCCCTTGAATGACTTGATGCCTTTTCTAGCAATATTTTGTTAGAAGTGTGAGATAAAAGATCTTAAGAAGTCTGGGACAACCTGTTCTTACAAATCCAATGGTTAAAAAGGGTTCTATAAATTTGGATTAGCATGTTAAGTAACTGTTCAGACAGAGTTTTCTTAACCTCAAACCTATACAAAAGAAGAAAATCAGGGAAAACCTCATTAATTTTGGATTGGTAGTAAACCACTATTATCATACTAAAACATGTTGAACCCCATACAGTTCTTGTGGGACTAATCATGTTGTGATTGGAAATTCGCAGTTATTGCGGTGACTGATTCAAGCTGGAGTAACCTTGTCATAGGAAGTGAAACGCCGGTTCTAGTAGAGTTCTGGGCACCATGGTGTGGACCTTGTCGAATGATCGCCCCTGTGATTGATGAACTAGCAAAAGAATATGCAGGCAAGATCATGTGCTACAAGCTCAACACCGACGATTGCCCGAGCATCGCCACCCAATATGGAATTCGGAGCATCCCAACTGTGTTAGTGTTCAAGAACGGGGAGAAGAAAGAAAGCATCATAGGCGCGGTCCCTAAGTCGACATTGACTGCTACTATAGAGAAATATGTGGCTCTGTGAGGAAAGAATTCTCTACCCATTTGTTTAGAATGTCATTCCCATATCAATTATAATTTCAGATGGGTGTATGTAGTTCATGGATTTCTTCTGTATAAATACACTGCTATTGAAAATTCTGTCATTTCATTTGCACCCATGGCCATTGCTAGTTAGAAATTTGTTTATTTGGTTTGTGGCCCAACTACAGAAAGGTCCACAGGATGAACAGTTCAGAAACTGTTGATTTGCTAAAGAAATTTACAGAGATGAAATATTTCTTTGACTCAGCGATGAAGACTTTGTTCTCCTTGTAGAATTATATTAGTGCAAAAAACAAGCAAGGAAACAGGCCACACCTTAAAAGTTAGCTTTTTCAGTGTTGCGCAACTACAGAACTATAGAAATATACCATGGTTGTGTGATCCGTTGTTGGGTCCCAATGGTAAGGACACAATGTTTCAACAGGCCTTAAACAGGTCCCCAGCTTTACAAGATCATTCAACTCATCTTCCCAACCAGGATTCTGTTTTTCCCAGCATATACTGGCATTAGCAGTACTGCCTTTCCAATACCTCTTGGGTGCAATATCTGTATTATATCTACAGATAGATTACAGTAATTCCATCTTCTTCTCAAGGCAGATGTAGGATTGATTTGTGTAATAATATCTGTATTCTTCCCTTAATCACCACCAAGGACTTACAGTGCATTTTTTAGACAATAATGGGCCATTGACTTGTTGCACATTATTGGAATAGCACTTGAGCTATTTGGGACGCACATTAAGGGGCCTCCAACATCAGTTCTTTTGTACAAACTGATATCAGGACTGTCAAGTGTAAATGCTTGAATTTATAAGAAATTCACATACAAGTGAAAAAACCACCTGCCTCTATAGTATTAACAAACCACCTCTATTTTTCAATACTTAGAACCACTTCTACCCCTCCAAGCATATCAGTCAGTCAACTTGAGGATCATGGTCTGAGAAAAAGGTCTTCTACACACACACACACAAAAAAAAAAAACATTGAAAAATGAGTAACAATCTGATAAGTATCAAATTGGGTGAGCATCATATATGGGGGAATCATGGGTCTGAGAAGGTTTGATGGATCAAAGGTGGGCCACGATGAAAGAAAATGGAAGGGTCAGGCCTTCCTCAAGGTGTTCTTTTTAAAGGGGGACACCAATGCTGAAGCCAAACCGTCACATACAACCACCTCTCCATGAATTGACATTCACTCCACTTTGGGAGTTACCTGTGAAACCCATCAAACTAATATAATCCACTAAATTTAACAACCAATAAATGGATTTATCCAACAGTTGGTACAACAAAAGCCCAAATCAAAGCTAGGTAATTAGACGAACACATTCTAATCTACTCCTAACCCCAATGTCGCACTGCCCACCATCTGCCCTTCTCCATGAATAGCATCCAACCGTATGGATTCAATAAATTTGTTTCTTATTTAAAAAGCAAAAAAGATAATTTCCTAATAGAAAATTAATACTTTTTTTCTCCGGTAAATACTCAGCTACCCATACTCACGCACCAAAACCAAAGTTCCTCAACATCAGTTTTACAACAGCTGATCAATCCCTGCTTGTTACTGTGGAGGAAGGTGTCTCACCACTGACCTAGTAGTGCATTGGCAATGTAGAATATTAAAACATGTAAATATAATACAACAGTAGGCGTGTAGAAGTCCAGGCTCATCATCTTAACCATCCAATCTCAGCCCTTAAGGCTAATGCTTAAACAAAATGTTTTAAGAGCAATAACTTTGACTTTGAATCCATGCAGTGCACGGCTCAAAAACACCCATCAAAAGTAGACCGCATTCTGACATGGTCAATGTTTTACATCAGCTTTTCATTCGAAGTATGTGTGATCTGTGTTATAACTGATTCACACCACCTATATCACCAATACACGGCCAATACATATTACCATTGCACACATAAGCTGATAAAAGTCACAAATTGGAGTGATATGGACTCCTCAATTGAGAGAGAGAGAGAGAGCGAGAGAGAGACTAGTATCCTACTTTACAATTTAGACTGGAATATACTAACAAGATATATTTCACTCGGAGAGTTGTTCAAGCTCATATGTATATATATATATATATATATATATATATATTAAGTCACCTTTCTATACCGATGCAACACTTGGAAGCATCAAAACCGCACAATTAAATTTCCCTCCCTGTTTCCAGATTTTCTTGAAAGGTGTTAGTAAACAGACAAAAAAGGGCTATGAAAGCTATCATACACGACCGCCAAATCCAGCCACTAGTTAGGAAGAAGAAGCAATGATATATCTTCAAATTAGAAAAACCATTAGCTGTATGGTTTTACCTTTCTGACACTAAGAAAGTGGAAGCGTGGAAAGCCCAGGTAGATAAGGTTTTATAAGAACTTCCAAATTCCAATGCACGGACAGCATGGGATCAGATGATATGATCTCCTCACTCAACAGCAGCTCATCTTGTGGAGAAAAACACTGAGAGAACAAAGACCTTCAAGGAGATGACTTCCAGTCAAATTGGTGATTACTTAAGCCGTTCACCGCTCCAAGCCCACTCAATAGCCGATTCCGCAAATCTTGTTGCTGTTGATTCATAGTTGGATCCTGAGTCATCAAAGGGATGCCGACACTTCTGTTAAAGCTTGCAGGGTTATTAGCCATCGCGGCTCTGATCCCGCTAGCCGTAACCAATGCCCCAGTTCCATTCATGTTGCCATATCCTGCACCATTTATACCAGAACTGTTCGCAACCCCTTTTCCAATTAGGCAGCTTCTATCATTCGCAGTTGCATTGCCTGTCTGCATGATTCCATTGATGTTTTTTACCTCATTCCCTGAACTGACACCCACAATGTGACCCCCTCCAGTTAGCTGAGAACTCATTATCATTTCCTGTATGATTTGCTGCACAGAACTCTGAGAATCATTACAATCGGTATCTTGGGACTGCAACATCTGCTGCATAGGAATATTTGCAGGTGAATTTGCAGAATTCATCTGTGTGTCGGCAGGCGACAGCGAACGGTTATGAGGAGGTTGTGGGGCATTGTTATTCGAAGCAGATGGTGTTGGTGATGAGAAAGGGGAAGATGACTTGGGCTGTGACTGTGGGGGCAGTGAAGTAGATGAGCCGGCTGATGGGACCTGGACAGTGTTCCCACCATAAGGACTGTTTGCATTGTTCACAGAGTTTTCTTGCCTGGAATTCATGGAGTTCTGGTGGAGAAGTCCGGCAATCATTGTACCGGCAGATGTGGATGTGGATGCAGTGCTAAGTGAGTTTTTTGCACTGACTAAACCATTGTTAGCAGAAAGTTGCACTGATGCCCCAAAAGAATTCTGGTCATTTGAATTATGTGTCACTGGTTGATCCCCAGGCTGTTGGCCCTGACCATGCTGAACAGATGAAGTAGCAGTCCTTCGAGGGAAATTGATCAAGCTTGCTGGACAAGAAAAGTAAGTCTTTAGCTCCTGCATTGAAACTCCAGAAAAAAACTCAACAAATAAAATAATATTCCAAGTGCCTGCCTGACGGTCTACAATCTGGCTTGAAGCCAAGATGTAGCATTGAAGCAGTAATCACTGATTCTGCATAAGGAATTATTTCACTACAATAAAACTGCAAAAAGGTATCGGCTGTGTTTGATTCCTTTCTCCTTGCTGTTTTAGGAGCTGGGCAAATTAAGTTTCGAATTTTGGGTATATAACTTGGAAAAATTACAAAAAGCAAGTCAAACAGGAAATGTTTACTTGGATCCTTCACGACAATGAGCCAAGCACCCCTAGTTCAATGTGCCAGGATCCTCCCAGAAGGATTTGGCACTGTTTGATGGCCCACTTATCCAACAGATTAATGTGTCCCAGGCTGGGCATTAATATTATGATCAAGATTCCGCACACTCAGCTTGTACCTTTAATAGTCCAAATGCATAGACTCTACTGACAAGTTATTTATATGCATCCATCAACGAAGCTCTAGATGCATACAACACATGGATGCAAAAGTGCCTCATACTAGTCAAGTTGGTCAGATCCCCATTGTCTGTGAGTTTGATGGCCCACTTATCAAACAGACTCATTTGTCCCAAGCCAGACAATGATATTATGCCCTACAAGGTTCCATATAAACCAGCTTGTACCAGGAACAGTCCAAACACATGGACTCTACTGACAGGTCATGTGCACACATCCATCAACCAAGCTTTAAATACACCACGTATTGATGCAAGTATCAGAATTAAAAAAAAAGAAAAAAAAGTGCCTCGTATAAGCCTAGTTGGTCAGATGACTCAGATCACCCTGTTGAGTCATCCTAGATGCAAGCCGGATAAGATCACTGCAGCCGAACAACTGGAAAAATAAATTTCTCACAGAACAAAAAAGAGAAGCAATCATATGCCGTCGATAGCATGGTTCTGGCAGAAGATTACACCTGTGTGAACATATATGTGATCCAACTGACTCATATCACATGCCTTCAATACATAGACATCACATGGCCTCAATCAAAGAAAGGCAAGCACCACACAGGTTAAACAAGTATGTCAGCTACGTCAGCACCATACTGACAGCAGCTTAAGATCATTTATTAACAGCTGATGCGTATGCATTAAGAGACAACTGCAGTGGTCGAGCATAATTTTGGCAAGCACTAATGAAGTCATTCATAGTGTGTATGAGGGAAGTGGGTGTGGCTGTAAATTTTTAGACAAAACCTAAGCAATGCAGTTTGTTGGATACCCAACAACCGACAAAATTGTAACAATTTTTATCCCAAAACTTAGGTGGCCTGCACTGTCCCTCTATAAGGTGTGTCCCGCCATCCCTTTGTTGGGTGTGTCTTGATTTCGAAACTTTTGTGGCATGCACTGTCCCATTGTAATGTGCATGTGGGTGTGTGAATGACTAGGGCTCAAGTATATTTAAAAAACAGGAACTATAGGAACATGCTGCTTCTTGTAATCTCATGGAGGCATCGAAAGAGAAATAGAAGATCATTTAAGGCAAGAGTTCTTAGTCTTTTGCCCTAGCAAGGATCAAAGTATAACTAATCAAATGGAGCAGTCTGCAAGCCAAGGAATTTTATGGGCTAATGCAACTGGCCTACATAGAGATAGGAGGGCACCATTTGACAGGCCATGCTCAGCACATAGATGATCAAGACGGATCCTTCCACCAGTGGAAGGATATAAATTGAATGTGTATGCCTAAACAAACAAACAAACAAATAAGCTAAAGTGTGTCGTAGACTGGTAGCTCAAAAAGGTAACCCATCATCTGATATGGTAGCATAATTAAAAAAAAAAAAAAAAGAATCTGTAGACTATCATGTCCTTACCAGAGCCAGCCTGTATTGGTGATTTGGATAGGGAAGAGATTCTCACCTGTTAAGGCGGAGCTCAAAATCATAATGTCGCATTTATGTGGCCCAGGGCTAATTGAAGTTGGATTTGGGAATAATGTGACGTGACGAGCGGCACAAATAAATGAGCCTAGGAACTCTTTCCATATTTTAAACGAAATCGAAGTACTAGTAAAATCTGTGAATTTGTATGTCGTCCTGTGTTCTGTAAGAAGATTATGACAAAGCAGACAATCTACTGAAAAAAGGCAGTTTATCATTGTCAATGGCTCATTCATCAAATTGGTGGATTCATACATTCTCACCTACATAATATTTCACTCATTTCTATAAGAAGATGGAACAGAAGTAGGGAAAAAATTCCAAGAGCAATTGGAACTTCCTTCAGCTTGATTGAAAAAGAAAAAAGGTTTCAAAATGATAATAGCATGTCTAAAACAATAAACAATTACAAAAGCGCCACGGGATCATTGCAAGACTTGCAACAGATCATTATCAGGTTTTCAAGGTGGCAAAAGAAGCTTATATTAAAAAATGGTACTTACCCATTGGTCCAGTCCCTGTTTCTCGACTGTAATCAATCAAATCTTTCATGCTATTAACCACCTCCGATATCTGAAAGTAAACAACTCCCACAAATTCATCCATAAAGCAAGCAGCAAAATAAGTATTACAAAGTTATCCAACATCTGCAGCAGGTCTTCTTCATTTACCCTTAAGATAAGTATCTGACTTGTGTGTATGTCTCCTTTTTGTATAGGTAACATGACTCAAACCCATAACCTTGTGTTTTTGCTAGTATCCTTAACTCAAGTTATGAATGAGGTCCTGTTTAGTGATTGGCCCATTGTAAATCATCATTCGGTGGGTCACAGTGGATAAGCCATATATTATTCTTACTCATCAATAGATTCTAGAACTGTGGTAGACATCATCCAAAATATAACAGAAAGAAATGGCAAGAGTTGAAATTCACATCTAAGATTATCCAAACTGGGTTTCTTTCAGACATTTTTCACTCAAAGAGGGAAAATAAATATTCATAAGAATGCCAACCAAAAAAATAAACACATTTGCCAACCAAAAAAATTAACACATTTGCCACCACCCTCCCTTTTTTTACTCCTGTGCTTATAATATTGGTTGACACACTTATATGACTGTTAAAGTAACATGGAGTGGATTTTTTTTTTCTATTTTTGTACGCATGCAGGCATTGTATTAGAAAAAAAAAAAAAAAGAGGCTGTAGCAATTGGGAAATAACCAATTAAAGGCGGGGCTTTAGGCATTGAATCTATAAGCAAGTTGGTTTTTGCAACTTTTCCAAACATCATCGTGCAATGTTTAAGATACGCAAAACATGGAGTAGATCCATCAAGTTTTAGAAAAACACTTCTGTATAAGAGTGCATTTACTATGAAGAGAGTGATTTTTTACTTCTTTGATAACGGTATGAAGAACCTATGGTTCAATTCTTATTATTGACCTCTTCTTGATGTGGAGCAATATATGAGAAGTAAACTTCAAAACTGAAAGCCACACCATACAGCAACCTACCTGAAGGCAGCGCACATATCTCTTTGTATATCCTAAATCATTTACCAAGGGAACCTCCAAAGCTTTTGCCAACTGGCGGGCAGATGCAACAAACCTGGAGCACAATTGCAATTTTATGTAAATTGAGACGGATCAATTCAGATATTGGAAAAATGAAGATACTAAAGAATAACACCATAAGATCCAAACATGTCCCCGGTATGGCAAGAATCCAAAATGAGAAGAGGGAAAAAAAGGAACTCCCCAGAGAGAGAGAGCATATCAATTTCAGAGGAAAAAGTTGGAGCCTAAAGTTTTAAAATATTGTAGAAACAGTAGCTACCACGAAGAAGTATTCTAGAATCTGACTCTCTACCAGTGAATTATGAAAAATGGCATGGGCAGGAAGAGAGGTTGGGGTGGGGGGTGTTATATGGTCCCTATTTAGGAACCAAAGTAGGGAGAAGTGTGATTAAATTGTGGAGTAAACGAATGATGCAAATTGGCACCTCTTCCTCATGGGAGTAAATCACATCACTGATGAAAATCATAGTGAAAGAATAACCAGTGCATCCGAATGTGTATCTCCCAATTTTAGCCTTCATGGACAGTAGGGGTCACCTAATGTTGACAGAAACCATTGGATCTCAGACACCATCCATGACCCTAATATCACTCTGATCTGAATGATACTGTTGGTTTGACTCATATCAGAAGGCATGATTTACTCAAAATGAAAGTCAACCAAGCCTCTTGGCATGACATTGATGTAGCCCAGAAAAGCTTTTGATAAGCTCAGTGCACTACTCATGAAGCCAACGTACGATTTCTTGTTTTTTTGTTTCTACTTTGGTTAACACAAATGACATATTACCAACCCAGAAGTCACTAGTCCAAACAAGATCAAGGGATTAGAGCCTCAGCACATCCAACCCACATGTAGCCCTCGATAACGATAATCAGTCATTGACTGTATATTTCTTTTGACTTCTTAAAACAACCAATCGCATGACTGACATTAACCAAGAAGAGTGCTAAGAAATAAATAAATAAAAAAAAAAAAAAAAAATCTAGCATTCACGTGCTAGGTGGATTCCACAATGCAAAATAGCCTCACGCTTGCTAATAGTAACGGAGTTACGTATCCCACTTTCAGTAGTATTCATCAAAAATATAAAAAAAGTTAAAACCATATATTATGTTGCATGGTTTTTGTGGTTTTAGAAAGGCAAAATAAAACCAAAGTAAACCTAGACCACTCACTCCTCTAAATCATTCTAATCTGGACCTTCAAATACTAGGAAAAAACAAATAACCATCTGAATGTGATCTTAAGACCCAACAGCAACTTTGCAAAGGAGAAATGGAGAATATAAGTTTCATACAATAACTACAACTCTTGCATAATCCCCTTCATTTTGATATTGGAATATGGAATTGGATCACCTGTATCCAAGGAGCACCTGTGCCAGTCTCCAAGTACACTTGTATAGGCACACATAACCCACAGACTCAATAATGAGAATTCAATTGGAAGGCCATTTGTTAGGCCACTACATGCCATTGGATAAGCCTTTGACAGGCCATGAGACCCTGCCTGCATCACTTAATCCAACAATTATCAGGCAATAGATGAGGGTCGACCTAGCAGCTGTCTCTATAGAAGGTATGCCCACAGTCCAAAAATGGAAAAATGTGGAAGGGGATACATGGCAAGTTCTGATTGTGAATGACAAAAAAGACCGAAAGCTCGAGCTGTTAGTGAATGACAAAACAATGTATATCAAAGGGTCCCGACAGCTCCCGTCACGTGTGGGGCTCTGCACTTGGACAGAAACACGTCCCCAGGGAGTTGAAAACACGACCCCCCCGCTTTAATACCATGTTATTAAAGCCAGAGGTCATGAGTTCAAAACCGTTGGGAGGCATATTACCTCCATTTGTCTGTATGGTATGTCTATTCTATCTGTTGGATTTTGAATTTGAATGGCTTCCTATGCTGGGTGGTTGTGTGTGTGCGTGTGCGTGTGGTGGGGGGCGTGAGATATAAATTATTATGCCATTCACTAACAGCTCGAGCTTTTGGTATTCCTGGTTATTAACACTGATGCGCTGGATCATTTTTCCAAATGAAATATATAGCAGAGGTCAAGTTTAAATTGTCCAAATCTAAAGCATCCAATCTAGAAGAAGTAAACAAAATTGCAGAAAGACATTCCTTCATCCAAAACAGAAAGTTCTAACAGTTCCTTAGAGTGCCACGAAATGGCCAAGTACCCCATAACAGAAAAGTTGGACTTACATATTACAATTATTTTGCAACTCCTGCGCTGGTAGACCAGAAGATGCATTTTGAGTAGCAGCCTGGTATTTCTGAGCCACTACTCCAAGCTGACTAACCTGCACAGTAGGAAGATCACACAGTCAATGATCCAGAACTGTTGTACCTCAATATCCATCATAATAATCCCAAACGCCCACTACACAAATTACAATACTCATCGTAAATTATCATATGGCACAAATAGTACAAGAATACAGACAACCTGAAATTTTTTAGCAAATCAACAATTGAGAAAATAGAAAAAGAAAAGGAAAAAGAAAAAAGGTTAGTCAGTTTTGGCAAGGTCGGTCTTTTAACAAGGGTCAAGTTAGGGAGAGATACTAAATAACCCATACTCCAGAGTCTAGAGTGCAAAACTTGTACAGTTCAATAACCACTATTTTTACTCAGTTCCTGCAACACCTTCATATGCAACCACTCAAACAGAAGATTGAGAATCAAGATATATATATATATATATATATATAAAGTTGGACCTTTTAATAGTTTACCTGAGGTATTATTAATCTTCGAGGTATAAGCTCCTCATGACGCCTTGCACAAAACTCCCAGGAACAAATCTAGATGCAAGAAAAATGCACAGCTATGAGATATATTTCTTTACCCTTTTCCCCCTTTAAAAGATTAAGGGAGCCACTTGCATTTGAGAAACCATTTGAAGAGTGTGTAACCTTCAGATCTGGAGAGAAAACAATTCGAAGTTGACCATCACGCACTACACGTAATTGCTCAAACACGCTTTCTTGGATTGCTTTTGCATAATCCAGGACAATTTGACCTGATGCATTCTGATATTCACGGGGCATATCAACATAGAGAAGCTCTTCCAATGTACCACTATCATATTTGATTTTGCATAGCCTTGGTAAAACCTCTGCAGTTGTTTCTGAAAGCATGACAGTTAAAATAAGATATTATGAAAGAGGAACCTTTGAATCCAACAAATACAGCATAATCATCCTCGCGATTAATTACAGGAACAAGGGTGACATGACAAAGTGACATAACAATGCATATCAGGATTCAATGGCAGAAGAATCTGTAAATCAGGATGAACCCCCAAAAAACTTATAGACCAAAAAAGAGTACATACCAAAACCACGGCCTGGTTTACGGTTGCATATTTCACAGTGCCATACATCCTACAAAATAATAATTATTAGCTATTGGAGTTTACAAAGACATGCGTTGCAATGAGATGTCAAACCAAAAATCAATAATTAGCATCTGATGGTAAACTTATGCTGAGCATAAATCTGGAATGAGCATGAAGCATATAACGGTTCCACAGGGTCAGCCATGTGATGAATCTATTACATGTGCCTGTTTTAAAAAAATAAAATAAAAAATAAAAATCTATTACATCTTACCTAGTTTTGAATATCATCAAACCTGGTTGGAAGTCTCCAACAAACAACCAACAAGAAGAAGTAAGAACAAAAAAAAAAGGGGGGGCAGACCTGAGGAAAAACACCAGTTGTCTGCCTGCCACTGCCATAAAGGGAAACACACCATCTCTTCTTGGCATGGGGAGCAAAGTACTCGGCAACAAATTTCCTCCAATAATCAATATTGTTGTCCTGCATAAAAGGCATATTCATATAAGCACAAGAAGCAGCAGCAGTACTACCATTACATAAGATTTTACATCTGAGAGCGAAGAGAACTTACAGCCGGCCTTTGTTGCTGGTGGTGCATATAGTGTGTCAAACGACGGGCGCACATCCCAGGTTCATAAATGGGAGGTTTAATAGCAGGTCTTACAGGTAAACTCTGTTGAAACTGTTGCTGAGGAAGTGATTTTAGAATTTGTTGTTGCTGCTGCTGTTGTTGTTGCAGCTGCAATATGTGCTGTTGCTTCAAAAAACTCATCTGAGCAGCAGCTGCCTGAGAATTCTGCCTGGAAATCTGCACAAACTGTTGCTGGTGCTGCTGCTGTTGCAGCTGTTGTTGCAAAAAGAGTGACTGTTCTGAATGCTGGGTTTCCATTTTGACTTGACATGGGCTTCTCAAAGATTGTGGCTGCTGTGACTCCAATTTCACTGAAATTGGATTCCTCAATGACTGCAGCTGCTGCTGCTGCGCATTTCGGTCATTACTCATCCCAGGCTCCATTTTAACAGGAACCATATTGGTCAACCCTCCACGAAGCGATTGATATTGTTGTTGCTGCAGCTGCTGACTACGAGAAACAGGAAGCTGTTGCCGTGACTGCTGACTATGCTGGAAGTTATGTGCCTCGATCTGTTGAGGTTGCTGCTTCTGATCTGGCACCATCTGATTGCCAGAAGTGTTTGTGAAATGCTGCGCTGGAGTTTGATTAGATGAACCCTGGTTTCCCATGCTTGGCTGCACGAAGGATGTAGATGAATGTGTAAAACTCATTCCATTACTTCCTCTGGAAAGTGGTTCGGACTCGGCACTCATATCAACGCCTCCACGATGAAGGCTCCCCGAACCTGAAAGCCCAGAAGTAGACCCACCATTCCCAAACGATTGATTAAGGAGGGATGAGACATTGGAAATGTTCCCAAGAAAGCTATTGTACTGGGAGCGTGGTGACAGGAGCGATGAAAATGCAGGATGTTGTGAAGGGGCTGAACCACCTTGAGCTCCCACAATCCCAGAGTTACTGCGAATAAGATAAGGCGGAATGTTTTGGGCACCGCCCCCAGGCGTTGGAGGCCCTGATGGCACCATCCTCCAATAAAAGAATTCAATCAAGTATGAATCAGGAAAAGTCTTGAGTTAACTGAGACTAACATCAAACATCTAAATGAAGACAACTCAACTCAACCATCAGGCATATCAACTTTGCATCCATGGCTTGAAATATCATTAGTAACTGATTTCAGTCCCATCTAAGCATACTATGAAGACCATCAAACTCACGACTAAGAACAAAGAAAACTAAAACCAACACTGTTCAGCAAACATCTTAAAACTTCTCTACTTCTCAAACCACCTTCTATCCCCAATAATTTTCAGAATCCTCAGTCTAATGTCACCACCAACACATCATCAACAACAACCCAACCACATAAAGACTATCTCCAAATATCTGCAGAGACCCGCTACCATTCTACACTCGTCCAGTCGAATCCCACCATTAGACTCAGATATAGAGAGAGATTGTTGTTTTCCCTAAAGACCAAAGAAATAGAGCTTAAAAATGCAATCTTTTTCCCCCAAATCACTTCACTGAAGTACTTGCCAAAGAAATAGAGGTTAAAAATGCAATCTTTTTCCCCCAAATCACTTCACTCGAGTACTTACTATTATACCTCAAAACCAGGACCATAAATCAAATCATGGTCAACAACAAGAAAGCACTGATCTTTACAGATAGCCTTAGCTACCTAGATAAAACGCAAATCAAATCAACAACCGGAGCTTTGAAGAAACGAAGTTTCAAGAGTTCCACAGTCCAAATAGAAAGCTGAAAACCCTAACATGGTAGGATGCAACCTGAGATAAAAAAAAACCCAGATCAAGAAATTTGATCCGGAGCTTCAAAAACGTGAAATAACTCAACTTTCTACATTTCAGAGGACTTACCCATGTCGAGAAATCCAGACGGAAATCACAGAAAGTAGGAAATGAAATCTCAGAGCTCTGTATCGAGAGAATACATACGGAAAAATCGCTTCTTTTTCTGTTCTTCTTTCTTTGCTTTGCTTTTTTAGAGATTGTACTTGGTGTGTTTTTTTGGTTTCTTCTGATGCTGCTTCTTTGGGTATGGTCCTTGCGGATGTCAAAGTTCCATTGGATTTCGTTGAATTGTTTCAATCATTCTCTGTTTTCACTGCTACTTTCTCTCTCCGTCCTCGGCAGCAAGCTTTTATTACACACAACAAATGAGGCAAAAATCTTCTTCTGCTTTCATGAGTCATGGCTGCATGTCATGGATGAACATGGTTCACGTTATGGGTCATCCATCGCACCGTCCATACCATAAATTTCTTATTTTTTACTATGACTAACCATTTTCCAATTTGAGCTTTCACCTTCCCTCGCTCTCCGGGGCTGTGTTGTTGCCTCGCTTCTCTCACTCGGCGTGTCTTATTTAACCGAGGTCTACTTCCACTCACCAAAGACTAAAAATGTAACCACCCGACCTCTCTTCTCTCATTCAGTGTATCTTATTAAATCCGAAATCTTTTTCTACTCATCAAAGACTATACTTCCACTCACCAAAGACTAAAAATGTAACTACCCGACCTCTCTTCTCTCATTCAGTCGTATCTTATTAAATCCGAAATCTTTTTCTACTCATCAAAGACTAAGAATGTGACTATGAACATATTTTTCAAACGTTAGTAATGAAATTTTATTATATCAATGTGGAGGTTTATTTTGTATGTAGGGTAAAATTAAATGATCAAATCAATAAAAGAAAAAAGAAAATACAGTTTTAAAAATTACACAAAATGTCAACAGAATATATATTCTTAAAAGGCCGTATTTGAAGAAAAATATGCATACGATTACGTTAATCACTTCTTTAAATAAATAATCCATTCAACAATGGAATAAACTCGAATTTATAGAAAAGTTGAGAACACCTCATATATAAGCAGTGCATTTATTTTAAAAGGCTCTAAGTTTTAAACATGGGCTCACTATGGAATTATATACTCTTTTTAACTCAATATTTCTCTAGGTTATAGTCTTGAAAGATAGTTTTTTGAACTTTATTAGGAAATTTAAAATAAAGTAAAGCCTTCATTATATAGACAATAAAAGATAAAAAAGATTATATAAAAAAAAGTACATAAACTAAGAATTTCCTTAAAAAAACAATCTTCTTTCTCTATTAAATTACAAAAAAATATATCAGTTTTTAAATAAAAAATATTAAAAAAAAATTATATCGAGGCACTAAAATCAAAAGATCATTATAATCCTTTTGTATTTTATTCTCTTAATTTGATGTTTCACCTCACTTTACGTCCAAACACGCTCACATATATATATATATATATATATATAAAAATAATTTCACATGTGTAATGCGAAAATGTTTTATACATGCAAATGAGTCATTTTTAACACATCTTCAAATGTGATTTACTCACTAAAACCACATGTGATTTATGTATAAATCTAAAATTTGCAAACAAACCAAGCATAAATGGTGTGTAACAATTACACATGTGATGTTGAGTGAAGGAAACGATCCCTGGAATTCGTTGGCCGAGGGCAATTTCTTCTCTCTCCCGCACCAGTTCGAAAACCAAAACCATCAAAAAACCCTAGAAAGATGTCGAGCAGCAGCAGAAGCAAGAACTTCCGTCGCAGGTCCGAAGAAGACGAAGACACCACCAACAACAACGACGACTCCCAAACCCTACCACCACCAAAACCAAGAGAAAACACCACTAACACCAAGCTAAAGAAGCCCCCTCCGCCCAAACAGAAGCCGCAGCACCACCACCAGGCTCCCAAACTCCTCAGCTTCGCCGACGACGACAACGACGAAGATTCCATCACCCCTCGCATCCAATCCAGAGACCGCTCCCATTCCGCTCGCCCCAATAGATCTTCTTTATCTTCTTCTTCGTCGCACCACAAGATAACACCTGCTAAAGATCGCCTCCTCGTCTCTTCTTCGTCTCCTTCTACTCCTTCCAACGTCCAGCCCCAGGCAGGCGAATACACCAAAGAAAAGCTTCAACTGCTCCAGAAGAACACTCGCTCCCTCGCCGCCAGCTCCAAACCCGCAGCCTCCGAAGCCAAACCCGCTGTATCAGCAGCGGAGCCAGTCATTGTATTGAAGGGCCTCCTCAAGCCCTCCAAGGATGAAACCCCAGTTCGCAAAATCGCAGAAGAAGACCAAGCGGACGACGAAGAAGATGCTGATGAAGCAGTCGTGGATCGGAGGAGGAAGGGTTCCATAGAAAGGGACGATGCAGAGTCTCGATTTGCCGCGATGGGGATTGGAAAGAGTGCTAGGGATTCGGCTCTTGGCTCTGCTTTCCCTGACCAGGCCACCATCAATTTGATTAGGGCGAAGAGAGAGCGGCTTAGGCAGTCACGGGCTGCACCGGATTATATCTCTCTGGATGCGGGGAGCGGTCTTCGAGGAGAGAGCGATGACGAGGGTGATTTTCAGGGGAGGGTCGCGTTGGTGGGGGACAAGAAGGATGGGGCAAGCAAGGGTGTGTTTGAGAGTATTGATGGGAGGGCAGTGGAGGCTGAGGTGAGGGTGGATGGTGGGTTTGGAGGGGAGGATGATGATGAGGATGCTGTGGAGAAGATTTGGGAAGAGGAGCAATTTCGAAAGGGGTTGGGTAAAAGAGTGGACAACAGTTCTAGCCTTGTGAGTAATGGCATTGCTGTTCCGGCGGCGGTACCGGCCGTTCAGCAGCCATCTTTTCCATATCCAGGGAGTCATCAGCCGGTTTCCGGTGGTGCGCCTCTTGTTTCGAGTGCAGCAGGAATTGTCGGTGTATCTAGGAGCGCTGAAGTGATGTCCATATCTCAACAGGCAGACGTTGCTACCAGGGCTTTGAAGGAGAGTGTTAGCAGGTTAAAGGTACGCGATACACTTGTTTTTTCTCCAGATTTTATAGCATCTTGTAATGGTAGTTGCATTGCATCTTACTTATGGAAGACTGGAAAATAAGAATTAATTCAGATTTTAATTGTTTGTTGTAAAGGGTTTGTAGTTCCTCCACTTATTGGAGTTACTGTTGCTGTTCTTCTTGCTCTCTCTCTTTTTTAGGTAGTTTAATGAAAGTGGACAATGTAATAGGTGGACAAGCTCCAAGGGTCACTTGCTCTAGCTAGTGGATCAGTTATCCTATACGACTAACTACAAATAGTGAAACCTGCAAGTTTTTGGTAAAATATATTAGCATTAACCAAGGAAGAAGCCCCTCAGTACATGGTTCTGAAGAAGATGAGCACACCCAATTAGTATCGCTGGATGGATTAATTCGTCATCTTACACTAATTGGTTAGGTGAAGTCGGAGAAAATTCTAAGACCTCTTATTATTCTGACCTATGCTGCCCAAATATGCCATGGATATGGCAGGGACGTGAATTTCATATATAACAAGTGGAGCGTCGGATATGATAAAATACAACACCTTGCCTATTTTGAAGTATCCGGGTTATTATAGATTTTGACTTTGCATGACTAGTATTTGCCTTTTCCACCTTCGAGGAGAATTTCATTATAGTATCCTTATCCTCTTAATACTTTGTTTCCCCTGAATGGTAATGTTCTTTTGTTTGTTTGTTTTTTTTTTTTTTTTTTGAATGGTAACTTTCATTAAAGAACATCAGTACAAAAGGCTTATATTGATAAGAAAAGAAGCACAAAATAAACAAAGATCCAATACATGACACCACCATCACTAGAGAATATCCAAAGACAAAAGAAAATCAACCAAAGCTACAACAAGAAGAATGCAGATTGGTTAGGACCTGTTGAACTCATTAGGATTCAAATCCTCCTGCAGTTTCTAAGTACCCTACCAATTCTGGCAATTTGGGGGTGCATCATCTAAATGCACTCAATCAAAATTTAATTTAAGCATTCCTATCAAGTGGAAAATTCCATTTTGTCATCAATCTCCTGCCCTGGACTAGGTGTTTGATCACTGATGCTCCATTATTACCCAATGTGTTGCATGTCTATTCAAGAATATGGTTTTGCAATGAGTGCTTTTGTGCGTGAGTGTCAATGGTTAGGCATGCTTATGTATTGTTAGTATAATGATCCTTGTTGTAATCATATTTTTGGTCCTCTTTTCCTTTTTACCATTTTTTAAGTACCAAGCTATATTCTTTTTTTGCATTTGTATAGTTTTTCCCCCTTCACAAAGTCTTCATTATGTCCCAAGAAGGCAACCCATTAATTCAGGCACATCTTGTGCACCCTAGAGTGCTTCCATTATGATTTTCTATTAGCACTCGTGGTGTAGGCAAATCCATTTCATCATTTTTGGCATGTGAAAATCATATTAAATGATGTTAAGAACTGTTGGTGGAAATAAATCATTAAGTTAGCGAAAGTCAAACAAAACTGGAAGGATTTTGAAGAACTATAAATTTGTTCTGCGAGATGGAAGCTACATTTGATTTAGGAAGGAAGATCGGCGGAGATAGGTGCTATGGCTAGGGTTTCAAACATTACACTTGATGCCATATTTAAGTTACCATTTGAAAAAAAAAAAAAAAAAAAAAGAAGAAGTCATTTGTAAGTTATCTAACTGTGACTTCTACTTTTTAGGAAACTCATGGAAGGACCATGTCTTCAATGATCGCAAATGATGAAAACTTGTCTGCATCATTACTGAATATAACTGCACTTGAGAAGTCTTTATCAGCTGCTGGCGAGAAGTTCATTTTTATGCAAAAGCTTCGCGACTTTGTTTCTGTAATATGTGACTTTTTGCAGGTATTTTTATTATTATGTTTTTACTTTGTACTAATTTAGAGTTCATTTCTTCAATATATAGATAGCTGCACAATGCTATACATTGGTTTTTGTTTAAATTGTGGTTGTTTAATGATGTCCTCGTTCAACTGCTCCTCATATTATGGTACTTGAATTTGTTATATGAAGGAATCTTTTCATTTTTAAATATATAAATTGGATGCACATGCTTTGGTATCATTGTGTAGTCTCAAATAAATTTGGAGTCTCCGTATATATATATATATATATATATATATTTTCTCTTTTCCTTTTATTTGGGGAACAAGGTTGCAATTAATGCATACCTGCCACCCTCCACACACCTCCCCCCACCAACTCTCTCTCTCTCTCTCTCTCTCTCTGTTGCTCATGTGCATGGCAAGTCAGTTGTTAGCCTATTAACCAGGCTGATGATATTAACTGCATATCAATTATCAACACTGGTCCTCTCCAGTCTCCCTAAAGCACCGATCTATTCTTCCTTTGTCAAGCGGAGATTCAGGTTCATGGAAGGTCGATGAACTTGCAGCTATTGAATCATTGATGTCATCACTGTAGATCAAGGTGGATAATTTGCTTGCTGCCTTGTTGTTAACAAAACTTTTGCACTTTGGGGTGCTTTTATAGGTGGTTACAATCGTCGAGTTGTACTGATATCAGGTCCACTCTTAGTCATATAAAGAGCTTCCAATCCCCCTCTTATCTTGTTATTGGCATTTCTCAAGGTGGGCCCTACAGAGGGGTTCACAAATCTTAAAATTGAGGTCTGTTTGTAGCTGAATTTTCCTTTAGTTCACCATGGTATTTTTTGACAGAACTTTGATTTGTCTTATCATTGACAAAAAAGAAAAGAAACTTCCCCTTTGTCTTCTCTCATGAAACAGTTCCCAACTTGCAATTGCTTGTGCCGTATATTGTTCCACCAGATTGGCGAGTCTTGAATTTTTTTCACCAGTTTCACCACTATAAGCATTGAGTAATGAATATCCTTATTTTCTAGGAGCTTTTCCACCTTGCTCAACAAATCCAAACAATCATTTGTGTGTAATGTACCATGAAATCCAGGATTGTTGACCTTTATATCAGAATCTTGAAACTTGTTCCTTATCCAACAACTGAAGGATTTGATTGTTGATTAAGATATGGTAGTAGTAGGGTGGTGGTTGGTTGTTCTCCAGTCTTGGAAGTCTGCAGGCCAACTGTTGCAGTTGTCTAGATAATCAGTCATATTCTTGTGTCATGGTTTCAGTAGTTATTTATTCGCAAGAACAGTCCACAACGAGATTTGACTCAGTCATAGTATGAGAAACCTCTTGAACAGATTGATCTCCAATCCTCTTGAAGTCTACTTTGTTTGTGTCTAGAATTTCATCATCAGGCCAACTGTTGCAGTTGTCTAGATAATTGGTCCACATCTTGCTGCGTCATGGCTTCTGGAGTTATTTTATTCACAAGAACAATCCATAATGAGATTTGGTGCAGTCGTAGTATGAGAGACCAAACAGGCAGTAAACATGTGCATGACCGATACAATTACTACAATTAGTAATCCTTTTTTTTTCCTACCCAAAATTCCTACTCATTACAGTCCAGCTGGTTGAGCCTCCAATCATTGCTAGATCCTGTGGTACTTGGAAAACACAGAGACAATTGTCTCTCCCCTTCTCTTCCTGATTACGCTAGACATCTCTCCCTCTGGCTGCATCCCATGTGCACAAGTTTTTGATGTGCGGAACTGGACACGTTCACGTGTCTGTACATGTATATAATCATCATCATCATCAATTCTGAGGCCTTATTTCATCTGGTACATGTGATGTGTCAATGCAGTTAAAAAAAGTTACTTTCAAACCGAACAGGAAAAAAAAAAAAGGGAAGAAAATGTTATTGTTGGGATGATATATACTGATCAACTGCAGTAGTAAAAAAAATTTCAAGCAAAAAAATCAATTTTTTTTTTATTTTTATTTTTTATATCTATGTTCATTGTATCTATGGAGCTAGAACACATTAACTCGTTAATGTATATAATAGTAAATAGAAGCTGCTAAACCCTTGATATGATATTGCTGCCAGCGCAGTTGGTTACAGAAGATCAAGTCCTTCAGGGGAAGGCAAGAGTGCTTAAGTTCGAGTTCTGGGAGAAATGGGGAGACATTAGCTAATGGTGCTCTTGAGAAAAATTGGGTTGGTTTAGGGTAAACTAGGTATAATCCCCAGTCCCCAAGACGAGGGAGAGAGGGAGGGGGAGCAAAAAAAAAAAAAAAAAAAAGAGATGTATGAGTAGATGCTTTTCTGATAGATATTTTGACAAGTGATCTACACACATGAATAAGTCTGTTCTTTTTGTAATGCAGAACACACACACAATGTACATATGTATGTATGTATGTATGTATAGAGAGAGAGTTGGGGGGGAACCCTTAAAATAGTTCGAGTAGATGTGTTTCCGATGAGTTATTTTCCCTTAAAATAGTTCGAGTAGATGTGTTTCCGATGAGTTATTTTGACAATTCTCTAAACATGTGAACAAGTAAGTTATTTTTGTAGTGCAGTTTTCTTCCAACATCAGAAATTGCAGAGCAATGTCTGCATTTTAATTGCACTTGGTCTTTGTTTTATAACTGTTTCAATGTATATAAACATGCTATGATTATCATAGTGTACTGATTCTTATGTTGGAATTGGTTTGACTTTTAGCATAAAGCTCCTTACATAGAGGAGCTTGAAGAGGAAATGCAGAAACTTCATGAAGAACGTGCATCAGTTATACTAGAGAGGCGAGCTGCTGATGGTGCTGATGAAATGATGGAAGTGGATCCGGCTGTGAGAGCAGCAATGTCAGTTTTTAGCAAAGGTGGTGGTGCGTCGGCCATTGCAGCTGCTGCCACAGCAGCACAGGTTGCATTTGCTGCAGCAAGAGAAAAGTCAAATTTACCGGTCCAACTGGATGAGTTTGGACGAGATGTTAACCAGCAAAAACGTTTGGATTCTGTAAGAAGGGCAGAGGCTCGAAAACGTCGTAAGGCTCATGCTGAGGCTAAGAGAATGTCATCTATCAGGGATAGTAGTTCATTTCACATAGAAGGGGAGTCCAGCACTGATGAAAGTGATAGTGAGACTACAGCTTATAAGTCTAGCCGTTATGAACTGTTGCAAACTGCTGAACAAATTTTCAGTGATGCAGCGGATGAATTTTCCAAACTTTCTGCAGTCAAAGAGATGTTTGAGACGTGGAAAAGAGATTATTTTTCGAGCTACCGTGATGCTTACATGTCGCTAAGTGTACCTGCTATCTTCTCCCCATACGTGAGATTGGAGCTTCTAAAATGGGATCCACTCTATGAAGACAGAGATTTCAATGATATGCAGTGGTAATGTGGTATATTTTTCTACATGACATTCCTATTTTGCTATATGTGAATAATACCACGCATTATTTCCTACTGAGGATCACCTTTTATTTTCCTAAGAAAACATAAGATGTTGGATGCCAGTTCCCTTGTGTTATCAACGGTTCTGATTTTGTGCATGTGGCAGTGGCACTGGCACCCATGTATTGGAACCAAGCTGTTCACACAGGGTTCTGTCATGAATGAACTGTAGACCAAAATTCAAACCCTTAAAACTTTGAAGGTGCTTCAGGCATCCTTGTCTGTGATCAGAGTCTGCATCTTTTTTTTTTTTTTTTTTTGGCTTTCAATCTTATGGTAAATAATGGTTGGATGACTGTCAAATGAGGGCTCGTGGCATTTCTCTGAGAGGTTGCCTAGAAAATAGGGTGAGTACCATGGGGATGGTTCTCATCTGAATATTTCTGTATATGACATTTATTACCTCTTTACTATTCAAAAATATATATAAATTTAAACGTGCACATTTTTTCATCCTTTTTTTTTCCTTTTCCTTTTCTAAATAATGGAATCTAAGTCGTACTGTGGTTGCCTTTTATCTTTATTGTACATTTTATTATATTCTCAGAAATCCTCCATTTGACTGGTGAGATTGCTAAGTAACTATTATTTTGGTCTTTGGCCCATACAACGTTCTTGGTACTATGATATCCGTGTATATAAATATTGTATCACTGGCAACTTGAAGAACATTGTGACCTCTGTTCCTTGTTTTTTTGTCTAAGCAAGTGATTTATTAATTTTATGTGACACTTGTAGGCATTCTCTTCTGTTTGATTATGGTTTGCCAAAAAATGGAGCTGAGTTTGATCCTGATGATGCTGATGCTGACCTTATTCCTCAATTAGTGGAAAAGGTTGCACTTCCTATATTGCATCATGAGATTGCTCACTGCTGGGATCTGCTCAGTACCAGAGTAACAAGAAATGCTGTTTCTGCCATGAGCTTGGTTGTTACTTATGTCCCAGCTTCCAGTGAAGCTTTACAGGAATTGTTGGCCACCATCCACACTCGTTTGGCTGATGCTGTTGCTAATCTCATTGTACGTAAGTCTTATATTTTTTTCAGCTCTAGCTACCACCCGCATGCACCCTACCAGTCTGTGCTGCATAAATAATAATTTTGAGAAAAATCTGTTTCACCTTGTCTTCCTTAGGTTCCAAACTGGGGCATAAACATTATAAAGGCTGTGCCAAGTGCAGCACGAATTGCAGCATATCGTTTTGGATTGTCTATTCGTTTGCTGAAAAATATTTGCTTGTGGAAAGATATCCTTGCACTGCATATTCTGGAGAAGCTAGCACTTGATGAGCTTTTAAGTGGAAAGGTGCTGCCTCATATACGAAGTGTTACACCAAATATTCACGATGCTATTACAAGGACGGAGAGGATAATCGCATCACTATCAGGAGTTTGGTCTGGCAGCAATGTCACCGCGGAGCGTAGGTACTACTTGTTCTTTTCCATTGTTGGATTGTCTAAAGTGTCAATGGTCTGCATAATTTTTTTTTGGTTACATGTTATTTGTCTGAAAACAGCAGGCGTCAACCTGCCTATGAACTGGATATCAGGATCTGGATCCAGATCCTGAATGTAGCTTCATATCTAGATCTTAGATGGATTAGGTTGATTAGATCATCAAGTGAATCTGATCCAACTCATTAACTCGAATACATCTTAGGCCTGTAAACTAGCTAAGTTGACCGGATCGAACTCATCTTTCAATAATGCTTGTGTAGTCTGTAAACAGGTTGGGTCAGGATCAGATCTACCAGACATACCCATAATATGCATCCAGTTCGGTATCTGAGTTGTCCTTGTTCAGTTGAATTCACCCAACTGTTGAAAGCCTTGCATTTCATCGCTGAATTGAATTGTTTTGCTATTCTCGTGATTATAAACATCAGTTATCATATTTATGGATTTTAATTATGTGCTTCAAGTTAGGTTATTTCCTTTTTGCATCTAAGCTGGAAATATTAACGTGTACATGATGTTGCCAATGATTTCCCCAGAAGTCCACACTTTTTTTGACTAGGGAAGAGAGCTTGCTAGACCACTTTCCACATATCTCTACAGGTTCAATCTAACAATGAATCAGTAGGTTTAAATGATACTTGGGCATGCCTGCAAGCATCAGAGGTTAAAATCTCACAGTAGAACTTGAGAAAATGGGTCATTCAGTGGACATAGTGGTGTATTTGGAATTTGGATACACCTGATCATGTATCTTTTGTATTATATCAACTTTGGCATGTATTAAACCATCATGTCGAATCTCATTTAATTTAATGCTAACAAAACTTACGGATTTCTACAATAAAGAAAAAGCAAAGATAAAACTGGTATGATTAGTTGAATTGAGACCAGAAAACTCAAGGGATTGTGCATTAGTCATGTGACAAAATTTTGCTCCATTGCCTTGGATCCAAGGCTTGAAATACATTCAAAGAATCAGTGGCCTCACACTCATTGCCTTTGAATTGGATGGCTAGCGATCCCCGGCAAGTTGGAATTTGTAGGTGGCTAGGCTAATCCACAATATCCTCTTGCATTTGTTCAGTAGGTCCCTCAACATAGCACATGTTGCTTAATTTTAGGCTTATAATCTATCATTATTCAAGCAATTTCTAGCAGATCACTGACTGATGGCAGTGACGATGATATGCTAACAGATTTTTTTCCCGCTTGCATGTGGCAGTCTGAAGTTGCAACCATTAGTGGAATGTGTGATGGCCTTAGGAAAGGCACTGGAGGAGAAGCATTCTTCAGGTGCAAGTAGTCGGGATGAGACTGCAGGGCTTGCTCGCCGCTTAAAGAGGATGCTGGTTGATCTCAATGAATATGACAAAGCTCGGGCGATATTAAGGACCTTCCAGCTGAAAGAGGCGCTTTAAATTCTTTCCATGGAAAGTGACTTAGATTCGTGTAACTTCAGCAGCAGCAGCAGCAGGAACAACATCAGCTTTGTTCTAGCTTTCAGTCAAACCAAATCATCACCCTCTATGGACAATTACTTTCTGTAGTCCCAATATGACACTTTAGTTGCAGATCCCTATATAGTTACCTAACACTGCAATTTGCTGTGTTAGATCCACTTACAACTGTTGGTCTGCGTTACGGCGGTCAATAATTAATATTGAATCTGGTGTTAGAATTGTGTACAGAAAGAAGAGAAAAATAATTATTTCATCTATTAGATGGTATTAAGAGTAGCTTCACAGGGGTCAATAATTAATATTGAATCTGGTGTTAGAATTGCGTACAGAAAGAAGAGAGATAATTATTTCATCTAATATGCATTCCAAAATAAGCAGTGACTATTTGATATTTTGATTCATTTGACCATCTTTCTCATTTAGGCCGTTCAGGCACATTTTAAGATTCTTTCTTGATTGCTCGTTTGGCTAAAATATGTGGGCAAATTCTCCGAAACACCGTGTTTACTTTGTCTGGCGCATCTCTTTTTCGTTTTCAAATATTGGCTCGCCCATCAATTCCTTTACAAGCTCCTTTACCTTTTTGAGTGTGAACACTGCTCTTAGTTTGATACTTTCTACTCCATGCTCGTGCTCTTGATTGTCATGCATGCATATGGGCAGCTATGGGGTAATGCATTTTTTTTGTTAGGTTAAATTTGGCAATCAAATCCTCATAAACTTTTCACTGGTTTTCCAGCAAGTCGTGGAAAACCAATGATTGGTATCTGTAAATCTTGCCAATGGGAATCCTCAATTTGATGATTTTCATGTCTAACCCTCTCCAATAGAACTTGAAAATCCTCAAATTGGCAGATTTATGTGCTGATACTAATTTTTCTCAGCTATATACATTAGGGGACGGTCTTCGCAAGGGATTCTTCGCGCTTTTCCACGTGATAGAGAGGTTTTTTCATGTTTGGATGGTCGTGGATTTTCAGAGGATTATTGCTAGAATAGGACCACCACCCACCCCGGCGGCCACGCAGAATCCATCTAAGCAGTGAAAGGCGGAGCTACAGTAACGAGACGGTGATGTGGAATTAATAAGATTTTGTTTTGGAAATATACTTTTTGGGTCCCATAATCAAGATCCAAACTATTAGTCACCTTTAGCAACTCCAAAATGGCTACCTCACCAAATTTCAACCATTGATTCCTCTTATATCTCGAAATATGTGCCAAAATGTCTGATTATTTTCACTATTATTGAAAACGGGAATCAAAACAGTCCATGTTTCTAAATTTTCCGATTTATGTGGGGTCCACAATCAAGATCAGAACCGGTCATTCGTTTAGGAAGGTCGAACACGGCAACGTGACCAAGTTTCATCCATTGATTCCTCTTAGATCTCAAGATATGTGCCAAAATGTCTAAACATTTACACTTATTGAAAACGGGAATCAAAACAGTCCGTGTTTGCAAATTTTCGGATTTATGTGTGGTCCACAATCAAGATCTGAACCGGTCATTAGTTCTGTAAGTTCGAATGCGGAAAGGTGACCAAATCTCATCCATCGATTCCTCTTATATCTAAAGATATGTGCCAAAATGTCTGACCATTTACACTATTATTGAAAATGAGAATAAAAACAGATCGTTTTTCCAAATTTTCCGGTTTACGTGGGGTCCAAAATTATGATCGGAGCCAATCATTAGTTCGGGAAGGTCAAACATGATAAGTTGACCAAATTTCAACCGTTGATCCTCACTTATATATTGAAACATTTGTAAAAACGTCCATTAGATCATGCATTCTACAAATTGTAGGAATCCTTACTCCTTCCAAACCTAGAACTCTCATTAAGAATCCTATCTGAGGAGGTGTTTATTCTTTGGAGATGGAGAGAATCTTCTAAATAGAAGATTCCTCCCCTAGCATGGACTGTTGCCAAACATGCCCTTAATGTATACTTATTATATCAATGTAGAATCCTCAGCAATCCAAATCCTAATTGAGGAATCCATGTTATGGGGCCAGTGAGGAATCTTCAAAATCTGTGGATTTCTCAAGGATTCATAAAAAAGGAAAATAAAAAAGCAGGAGGTGTCCCCCACATGGGGGAAATAGATAAGAAACAACTGGACAAAGTTGCCCGCACCACATCTGCACTGGGGACCTTTTTTTTTCTAACTTTTTAATTCTCTAATTACTCTACCTTCTCTCTAAACGTTGCAAGGGTCCTTACAAAAGTCCGTTGTCCAAGAAATTATCAACTAAAAAAAGACAAGAATGGCCGGCATCAGTATCCCAAAATTGCTCTATAACTGGTTCTTGCCATCAAAGTTAAAACAGATGGAACTCCATGTTTTTTAATGATCCAAATGCAAGAGATATGGGCCCATGCCCCCGCTACATCCATTGACGATTTCCAGATCTCCAAAAACTTGTAGAATCAGACCCAGTGTCTTTGGCTAAACCCACCATCTCAAGTCCTCCAAGGCTAAAGAAGTATTCAATCCTTACTTAGGCTATGGAATCTACAACCAGATGATCAGTACAGACATGCATTTCGATGGAAGGGGGCAGGCAGGATGCAGTCGATTGCACCATATCACTCCCTTTGATGTTGTTTCGGTCTTCTTCGTTTACCTGTAAATCTAATTGAGTTGCCTGAAATTCTTTCAGGGCAAAAATCTAAACAACTCCCACCAAAAGGTAACTCGGGTTATCCAAATGCATGAAACCTCATTGACATGTAATTAAGAATTATCTGTGTACTTGGTTCAAAAGATTGGCTCTTTAGAATTAACTTAAAAAAAATATCTCGCGTGGCAGTTTATATTACACACAAGTTAGTTGAAGCAGCAGCTAGAATTGGCCATTAAAATTAAGCCTCGGCGGCTTTTGAGAACGTTCTTCGCCACCAGACTTGAAAGGCCTTGCTCAGATTAGGGCAATCCCTGCCTATCTCAGAGTAACAGCTCAACCATTCCATGAAAAGGATTTGCTGGTGTTTCAATGGAAGTGTAAGGAGTGCATTACCCATAGCTTCCTCCAACTCCTTCACATCAAGCCCCTTTGAGCACCTTTGCAGCCAACCAAAATCTGCCAGCATGGGCCCAAACCATGCTTTTATGACATTGTATCTCTCCTCTCCTCTGCATTGTAGCTTTCCTCTCCCTAGCGCGATGAAAACGCATGCTGAAACCCTACTGAGCTCGTATCTGACCATTGGAGAAGCCTTCTCATGAACTCTCAGCAACTCACTTTGCTTCGCCCACAGGCCCACGAAGTCTTCCGCCATTTGCTTGTCCATGAGAATATCCAATAACCAGTTAAGGTTGTCGACTTGCTCGGAGATCAGTCCAATTAAAGGCCTTCTTGATTCTCTTGTTGCAGACTGGTCCTGAGACACTTGGTCGTAGGCTTCTTTAAAGCAATCCTCCAGTAAATGAAGGCAAGCATCACAGATCCCATACAAATCCTCCTTGTTGATGCCCGCGGCCTCCTTCTGGTAGACTGAGCTGGTGGACAGGAGGCCCTTAACTAAGGACTTAAGCTCTCTCTTCGCATTCATGTCAATTCCCTGAGTGACAGACTGAACAATATGCAGTCCTAGAGGTTGAGATACTGGGTCTTGCAAGTCCAACCTTGCCAAGACGTCTTGAGCCACCGATTCATCAATTGTGCACCTTGTAAACAAGTTTTTCAGCTTCTCCTCTTCATTCTCACACCATGGAACAGCCTCAAGGTAGTTCAAACATGACTTGATACCTATGTCAAACATGATGATTGAAGAGACCTGGTGGCCAAAAAAAAAAGGATTCTTACACTAGTTTTGCATGATTAAGAACCATAAAAAATATATATATATATAAGACATGCCAAAGTAATCAAGAAAGCATTGTAAGTTTCAGAAAATAGCAATTGATGATATGCAAAGTGTTGGAATTCTTATTCTATTGGGAAAACCAGCAGAATTAGCAGTTCCCCTACGGAGATATTTGATGTTCTAAACTAACAACCAAAGCATGGGGGCATGATTTTTGTAAGGTTGTTTCAAACTTCTAAACATCTAGGCATCATACAAGCTTCCCCTGCAAACAGTATTTCATCAGAGAATCCTAAATCAACTCTTCGTGAATTCATTCATTTATGTACAAACTTACTACTACTTGTCTGTAAAAACTACATTTCAACAACAACCATTCTCAAAAATCATCATCAAATCAAGCTCTAGAATTTCCCATTTCATATTTTGCAAACATCAAATCTAATGAACTTCAAGAATCAAAACAACCCATCACAAACAGAACCAATACCAATTCACAATAAAAATTTGGATAGATCAAAACAACAACAACAAAAAAAAAGAACACATCTTTAGCTCTCACCTCAAGAATATCAATTGCTCGATCGACTCCAATCTTCATAAGCTTCTTCCCCACATCCTTCTCACACATCAGCTCAATCGTCTCCTTAAAAGCTTCCACATTCTCCACATCCTCCACCTCGATCGAAAAGCAACCCCCCGGCCCAATCCGCCGCGACGCCTCCGCGATCTTCTCCTCAAACACAAAACTGCTCGATCGAAGCGCCTCCGAATTCATTGCCACCTCCAAGATCCTCCCATCCTTCCCCTTCAGATCCAATCTCACATCAAAATCCCTCTCACAAAGAGATCGGACCGTCGCCGCCGCCGCAGAATATCTCTCTCCCGACGAAACCGATCTCTGCGGCGGCAGAGACGCCGGAACAGGCGGAGGATCGGATTCCGAGCTATCGAAAAGGTTTTCGTTGTCAATCGGAGACACGCGGCCGGGCGATCGCTTGATCGGGCAGAGGACTGACCCTAATTTAGGGTTGTTGATGGGAGAAGGAGATTTCGGGACGAGATCTTCGGAGGTTTTGTGGGGTTTGGGGAGGTTAAAGGGGACGATTGAGGAGGAGAGATTTTCCGGCGATTTGGTCTGCGGGAAGGAGCAGCACCAGATCCGGCCGAAATCGAGATTTTTCCGGCGGGAAATGTATCTGTATTCGGAGTAATCCGCCATTGCTGAGGCTGCTGTTGGATTCTTTTCTCCCACTTTTTTGGGAGGTGGAGGGGTGGGGATTTAGAAGAGGAGGAGAGGCGGAAAGGATAAGGAGAGAGGCATTGGAGAAAACGAAGAAGGGGTTTTTTTTTGGGAGTTTGTGAGAGGGTTTTGGGTTTTTCGTTGCAGTTCGGATGAGACTGGTGAAAATAAAGAGGGAAGCTGGGAAAGACAATGGAGTGGGGAAGAAAGAGGAGGGAGATTTTCCCTTTTTGGGTTTTTGTTGTTTGGAATTGGAAGATTTACATGGAAACACCTGAGCTTTGTTACAAGTACAAATAGCCACCTGCCCTTTTCTTTTAAATTACTCTACTTCTACCTCGGGCGTATTTCTTTACCGGAATTTAGAATCCGGATCACTTATCACATTTATTATATATTTTACTGTGAGTGGACCAACAACGGTCCACCACGTTATCCAAAAATTTAAGTGATAATTAAAGATTAAAAAAGCTTAAATCAAATGATAAAATCACCTAAATTTTTGGATTATGTAGTAGGCTGTTATTGGCCCACTCACGGTGAAGGTATAACAAATGTGATAGATAATCAAGACTCCGAAATTTATGACTATAATTTAGAAGGTTTTGGTTTTTTTGAACATGATGTGATATCTTGTCCCCTACTATTTGAAATATTGTGTTTCTTTCATTAAAATTTCAAATTCCAACTGCCCAAAAGATTTTTTGAAATTATTGGAATTTTACTCTCTATATCATTTGTTGGAATTTCAAATCCTCCATAGAAAAGAGGAATTTGGAATTCTACCTATGGAGACAACTTTTAAAGAATTTAAAATTCTCTCAGACATGAATTCTTGGAATTCTGATAAAGAAACGGACCCACAACACGAGTTTTTTCATTTTCTTGATATGAGGAATGTATTTTTAGATTTGTACTTTTAGATATCACATGGCTGATATTAAATTAAGAGATTTTTTTTTCTTTTTTTTTTTTGCCAATGAGAGTATCCCCATGGTAATTGACAAAATAGGACTAAACTCTCTAGTCGCATACATGAACCCACAATACGGGCTTTTCCTTTTCTTTTTACTTTTCTTTTTTTTTAAGTGGGTGCGTTCAAACACATATGAAGAACAAACCCATATCTTATATTCGAAAGCCCCATTATATTTATCTAGCTTACATGCATATATGTGGATTTAGGGGCGCCAACGCGGAGGGGGTTGGGGGGAATATCACATGGATGCCAATGTCATAAAAAAGAATGTTTATTTGTAAAAGAAAGACTCAGGTTTTTATAATCATAAAAAAAAAAAAAAAAAAAAAAGGCCCCTATGCCCTTATAAGAAGAAGTTATGTGTAAATATTTGTTTTCTTTTTGGTTAGAGATGGAATTGAGGATGGCTAGACGATGGCTCGGGAATATCTCAAAATATGCTCTCCAGCGACGTGGACTTTATTGGGAGTCGTGCTCCATCCCGGGGTTTGCCCGGGGTGAGTAGCACGGCTGTTATTGGAGCGGTGACGAGGGAGTACGGAGTGAGGTGGTGAAGTTCCCATCCTTCCCGCCTCCCTCCCGCGTCTCGTGAAAAACTGCTATTAAATTAAATGTACGCTCTGTCGATTGCGTACGGTACACGGCGTGCATAATATCGTACATACGACTGCTTTTTAATGAGGGCAGGTTAAGTAGCCCGCGAGTGCACCTTGAGCCATGATCCCTCCGTTCTCCAAGTGTTATCTTGGACTTTAGCTGTCCGATTCATCGTGAACCCATTTTGTGACAACTGGCAACCCTTTTTCATACTTATCGGAGATTTGACACCTAGACTTTCCACTTTTCCACACACGAAATCTATTGCTCGTGTAACACATGCCAATGGGGCTCATTCATATGATGATGCCTACTAAATCTTCAATTTAAGGTAAGTAAATCCCACATGTAGTCATCAAGATAGGCTCCACAATGATGGCTTGGGCTAACCCTTCACGACCAAATATTTCCCTTCCTTTTGGTGGAAAGACTAGATAGATAGTTTATTGCCCACACATGTGGAAAAAGAAGTTTATAAAAATAAAAAGAATAACATATCAAGGAATTTGGATCGATCGCTGGAGGCATTTCAATTTAGTAATCAAATGATATGTAGGGTTCCTCAATGCAAGCACTTCAATTTGGTCATGTAAATTTTAGCATCTAAGTATCTAATGTTAGGAACTTTAAAGTCTTTAAAACATATCACTCCCTTGATCTCTCTTTTTTATTTATGTCGGAGGGGTGCTGTCCTTTAAGCTAGAATAATCCTTACAGGTCCAGAGAAAGCCAAGTAAATCTCCTATTACCTTAGTGTGGTAGTGCAATTTCGAACCCTTAATATTCAGGTGTAAACCATGGTCCTAAGCCAACTAAGCTACCTTTCAGGGTTTCCCTTTATCTCTTTTCACAAATAAATAAACTCTAATATCATCATTCCAAATAGGCTCTACAAGCTGGTGGTGCACGACCTCTCAACTACATAAATTTGTTTCTCCATTTCAATCCTTTTTGGGTTGACTCTTTGGATATATATATATATATATATATATATATATATATAGGGACATTTATGTGCATTCATCCCTCACCATAGGATGAAGGACACTTACATGGCTCTTCCTCTTTGCATATGAACATTCTTTTTCTGAATATGACCATATATGGTTTTTCTCTTTTGCGCATAAATATTTTCAATTATGTAAGTGTCTTTTCATCCTTTGGTGAGAGATAGGTGCACATGAATATTCTCCATATATAAATGCTCTTATAAGAGATGCTCTCACCTTACTATGAGAGATAAGGTGAGGCCCTCACATGTAGGGGCTCTCACATCCATATCGAAAGCCAACAACTTAAATATGAGGGCTCTCACCTCTATCTCTCATAGGAAGATGATAGATGTCTTCATAGAAGCACCTTCCATAAATATATATACATTTACACACTTGGCCCAATTCTTGGTCCGAATCTCATGAAAAACATTAAGCCCAATCTTAAGTTCATATGAAAACGAACACCTTGAGTTTTATCCAAGCCAAACCTGCAATTTTATATTTATTAGGTTAGCCCAAATTCCACAGTAAACGCAGTGCAGATCTTTATTTTTGGAGAAGGTATAGATATCAGACATTGTCGGCCATTTGATCGACAAGTGTTAGATCTGTATAGTTCATGCCAATTTCATCCTTAGGGCTTAGACCTATGAGGCTATGACCCAGTAATTTCTCATGATTAGGTTGATGCGTGTAACTTTGTTACAGGAATCTGGACATTATGGGGCCATTAAATCAACTGATCTAGGATGTGAAGTTAGACGTGTCACATTCTAGAACGCCAGATTCCTTTTCACCTTTATTCTTTTCTTCCCTTGGGAGATTTCTCTAATCTTTGATTGGATTTAGTTTGACTTGCAGCCGGGCTCCTGCATGACAGGATGAGCTAAAAAAAAAAGCATGTGACACAAAAAGTGGTTACTCCACCCTTACCCACCAACGCTCGTCGATGGGGCTCACTTACTATATCTTAAGTCCCAAAGAACAAGTGGCCCCTCTCATAAGTCAATAATTTTGATTTCATCAACTATTTTTACAAGGTTGATCTTCAGTTTCATCAGTTTCGGTTGATATATTCTCTCACAATCTCTGTTTTTGTGTCTATTTCTTTTCCTTTTCTTTTTTTTTTTTTTTTTTGTTTGGTAACCCTAGAATGTGGCTCTCTAACCAAATCTCCATCCGAATAAATCGATTACTTTGAAGAAGGGAACATGTTCTTTGAGTCAAACCATTTTTAAGCGGTTTTACGGAAAATATCCTCTTAAATTTGAAACAATAGCCAGGGCCCAAACTTTTGATATTGGCATAAAAAGATCATTGTCACTTCCCTTTCTCTTTCTCTATAATTTTTTGGTTTACTAAATGTGATATCACGTGGTTGATAACAAACCATGATATCGCGATTAGTGGGCAAAAATGTCAAAAAGAGAGAGAAGTCCTCTAAGAGGGCCTTTCTAGTCAATAACAAAAGTTTGGCCCCACCACAAGATCTAAAGGGATTTTTACTTAAAAGTCCTAGATTTAATAACTCAGCTTGCTGAAGAATTAATCTCATGTTTTTCGATAGGGATGTAATTGGGTGTAACCATCCCCATTAGGTTTGAGTTTGATGGGGGTTTTTTTACATGTTTGGTTTTGAGAAAAGTATGGTTTATAGATTTTCTCTCAAGTTGAACTAAGTGTCCCAATATTACTCTGTCAGGACTTACCCTTGCTCTATTTGAGATAGGTATGAGCACCATGTAGTTTTTTTGGACTCTTTGTTTAGACCATTACATTGTTGACTCAGATTCTAGGCTAAGGTAGACTAAAAAAAAAAAAAAAAGGATGGCATGAAGGAACAAAGGAACCTGCGAACCTCATACAAATCCTCTTGTTTTTTACGTGCCTACCCTAAGTTGATCAAAACGACAACAGTCCATTGCTGCCCACTAAGAAAGGGATGCAAATAACAAAGTGAGAATTGAATATTATTCAATACAAATGTTCAATTCCATCACGATGATGGATCGAAACATGACAAAAAAATTAATATTTTGCGATGCTTTCATCATCAATGTTGGTGATAAAGTTAAAAAAACTATTGCTGCCAATTCCCTAAAATAGATGATTTTGTGGAAGAAGGGAAGTTTCTATATTGTATTTATCAGTAGATGATAATAACAACACAACTTAATCTCTCTACTTTGGGGAGTTCACCTAACCAGAAGGATGGGCAATCACATCTGTCTGGCCATAGAACTCTCAGAGATTCTGATACAATATTCTACTAAACTTAAGCAAATAAAATATCACTTGATTGCTTACAGCATGTAATTGTCTTTTTTTGTTCTTTGGGCATAAGGCTCTTATAGCTGTTGTTGGTGGTATATTATTTTTTATATTTGCCTTTTTTTTATTATAATTGTGTGGGGGCATTTCTGAGATGAGCCTTGATCTCGATAAAAGTACCAATCAGGCTCGTCTTGATTGTCGTCTCCTGAGCTCGACAGCACCATCACTTCAGACTTAGGCTAACTTTGGTAGAAGTACCAGCTGGCCTCATCTCAGCATGTGCAACTCGGTATCTTGCGCAGCTCGGCAACGATGCCGAGGTGCACCTATCTTGGGATTGGTTGGCTCCAGCATCACCATTAGCTTGGTCCACTTAGGTAAGTACTGAATGTCAATCAGCATTGATTAAATGGTGGCTACATCCTGATTGTTAAGATGAGCGTCGGATATAGATAAGGCATAAGTCTTATCCAACAATCACATCAGCAATCATGCATAGGGTCAAGGTATGGTCGGATGGGACAGTACCTCTACCTGCCTCCACTAAGGAGAGAAGGTATACCCCGAATGGGACAGTACGTCCACCTACCCTCACTAGGGGAAGATCTGAGATGACCAACACCTATATATATATATATATATATATATATGCATGGGTTCAAACCAGCTGAGGTATGCAAAAAATAACACACCCTTAGCTCCCTCTCTTTCTCCGCATTCACCCTTTGTTGAGTTATTGAACTAACTCAGGCGTCGGAGTGCCTTCGGCTGGCCACAGCCAGGGCCTCTAACCCCTTTTGTTTCCTTTTCAGGCTTCCGGAGTCCCTCTCTTTCCCAAAAGCCTTATAGCAAATCCCAATTTAACTAAGTCCATAATTTTTACTTATAATAATGTTTCAGTTCCCGTTCAAAAATAAGAAAATAAAACAATAACTTGCTTGGAGTGACGTCTCTCTATTGGATTTTGCTTAATTGTAAAGGAACAAATTTTCTTTCTTTCTGCTTAATATAAAGAAAACATGGTAATTTTCGTGTGCTAATCTTGTTGGTGTTAATGTCACGATGAAGTAAAAATCATAATGAAGAAAAGTAGTAACAATTGCATTCTGTGTATATATATAGGGAAATATTCAAGTACATCTATCCCTCACCATGTGTGGTGAGGGACACTCCTTTTTAATAAGATTCAAGTACAAAAGGGTTTTTATACTTTTTGGGAAGAACCCCTTTTGTATTTGAAACTTCCCAAAAAGGAATGTCCCTCACCAGCTGGTGAGGGACAATGACGTCAGAAATAGGCTAAGAGGTGAGAGAAATGCCCAAAATTTCAAGAAGCCCGCCCTCCATGGGTTTGAAACCCAAAAAGGGCCTTTTCAAGAAGCCCACCCATATCCTCTCTGCTCCAGAAAACTCCATGAATCCTCACCTCCATTTTCAGTTCCTCTCTCTCCCTTCCTCTCTCTCTCTCCTCCTCTCCCCCTCATCTTCCACACGAGCTTCTACTCCATCCCAACCTGGGTTGGAGTTCTTTTTTTTTTTTTTTTTTTTTCGGTCTTTTCCAAATCCTATGGTTCATCACAGTCATAGTTTAAAGAGAAAGCACTCTCCCATCACTTTTCTCCCTCTGACGTGTTTTATTTATTGATGTTTATTTCAGTTTTTCTTTTTTTCTTGATTTCCTTTTTTTTTTCCCAGGTTAAAATGTAATTAAGTTTTTTTTTTTTTTATAGTTTTTCCGGTTCATATATTAATAGAAATCTGTTTTATTTTTTTGCTTTTTTTTAAATTCTGACGCGTTCTATTTACTGTTGATTTTTTCTGTTTTGTAATTTTGCTTGTTGTTTTCCTTCTTCTTCTTCTTCTTCTTATTATTTTTTGCTGGTGATTTGTTGATGATGCTGTGAAGACAATTGTTAAGCCCAAATTTTAAATAAGATCCCGGCCAGATTTTCGCCAAAAAATAGTGTTTCTAAATTTTGAGGATGTCCTACTCCACTTCCTCAAGTTCTGAAATAGTTTCTAAGTGTCTGTGTGGGAACGGCGACATGAGACTTTCCACCTCTCATACATGATCTGATCCAAATCGAAAATTTTGGAAATGCCAAAAATGGATTGTAAGTGTGTTTTTTTTTTTTTTTTTGTCTTTTTAGTAAGAAAATATATTAATGACTTAAGTATAATTTCAACTAATGTTTTTCAAAAATATATTGTAGGATGGATATGTGTGGCTCATTTCTTTGGAAAGATAAAATTTCAAGAGAAACATTTTCTGAATCGAATGCAATGCCATGTGACAGAGGGGATGCAAGTAAAGAATTGCAGAATCTTGCAATGTTTATCGAAGACTTGAAGACAGAAATTGGAATGCATAAGTTGTATTTGCAAAAAAATTATCATGTGATGTTGTTTATGGCATTCATAATGTGTTTTGGATTAGCCTGTCTATTGAATATTAGATTTTATATTTTATTTTTAGATATTCACTTTTGAAGTCCCAGCTGGTGAGGGATGTATGCATAGGAATACCCCCATCCATATATATATGTATATATGTATAAAGCCATGTTTCAGCATACTAATCTTGTTGGTGTCAGTGTTTTATCAGGTGATAATCACAACAGTGGGGAAAGGGATATGATCATAAGGTAAAAATCACAGAAAAGTAACATAATTGCCATTGGACTGTATATGAAAGAAAAAAAAACATTTTAACATGGTAATACTAGTGGGGATGGTGCCTTAATCAGGTGAAGTGCGGTGAAATCTTTGAGCTGCAGTCAAGGGTCTACTTTTTAGATAAGATTAAACAACATGAATATCTAATTTTGCATTTTTATAAGTAGTTAAAAATAAAAAAAAAAATCAAAAGTGAATATCTAAAAATGACTATCAAATAACCTTTTTCCTTTTTAATGGAAATATAATCAAGTGAAAATGGAAAATGAATGCTAGCCATCCAGCCAAGTAATTTTTATACTTAGGAAAGTCTAGGTCCCATCTTTATCTCCACCTCTTATCCTTCACCTCTCACCTCATATAGTTATCATCTCTCACATCTTTAATGATCCTTGGTAGAACTTTTAAATTACTACGTGTACAATTCCTAAGTATTAATCTATGCAAATCACATGAAAGGCTCTTAAAAGAAGTTGGATTGTTTAACATGATATGGATTTTCTATATAAGAAAAGCAAGAAATGGATTCTTCAAGTTTTGAGAGTTGACTTTTGCTCGGAGTTTTTATTATGGTACATTTGATAACATGTCTCTAGAATCCACGGATTGGAAGATTTCTCACCACCTTTGGATTAGGGATCGAGACTAAAGATTCGTATAGTTGAGGATTTCCACGCCAATATATATATATATATATATATATAGAAAATATTTTAATGAAAATCAGTTCTCGCCTATTATATGAGAACTTTTTTTTCAGGGCCCAATTAGCAACCCATCCAAACCTAGCAACTAATAAGGAACCCCCTGATAGTCATTAACCCCAAGGATTGGCACACATCCAAATGAACTGAATCGTTGGATCAAGGGTTGAATATTTTTTTGAATATGAAGCCATTAAATTTGTGGGTCATAGATGAAGGGGTTAGAGATATGGGTTTATTGTCAAACTTGATACTTGGGGTGATCTCACATAGATTTTTTCATCCCTTGGTCTCATCCCTAATGGGGTACATAATTGGACTCTATAAAAAAGTTCTCACATAATATATGAGAACAGCTCTCATCTAAATATTATCATATATTTATATATATATATATATGAGAAAAAATGGTTACAATCCATAAATTCGGAAAAAGTTCGGATTTCCAAATTGGGCGCCAAGGTGGGGCCCATCTGATTTTTATCTGGAAGGGACACTTGCCCCTCTACTATTAATCCAGTGGGAACCCTCTATCACGTGGATTGTCAGGTCATTCCTTGATGTTGTGCATGAATTACTTGTATTGAATTGGATTAATCCATTTGGGCAGCGTTTGATACAGCTCATGTGATTCATCAAAAACTATAGGCCTTCTGATCTAGAAAAATCCACTTTAGATGTCACCTGTCAAGAATCTCTAATTTCAGCTAGTCGATAGCGACCTGTAACAACATCTAAAGTGTAGCCAATGTCATTTCGACTTGTGTTTGTTATGGATATGATCTCTTGCACTGCATGTGATAATTTATTGTGTTGGCATTTGGTAGGGTTTGCCAAACACCAACACCTGATTGCTCTAACAAAGTCAGAATCAATGAATACACCCCTCCTCAATCTATCAGAGTTGTTTTTAGGCTCTCTGTATCATATAATCTAGATTTGGGTCACAATTATGGACCTATTTGGAATCTGGGTGAGACATGGGTCTCTAGTATTCAATCGTAGAGTCGAAAATGGATATCCAATTACTTTTGTACTCAATTGTAGGGTTGTAAATGTATATCCGATTATTTGAAGCTTATGCCTTTTTAAGAAGAAAATGAATTTGAAATCTAATTTTAATCTCAACAAATGATTGAATCTGGATTTGGAACATATTATATATGATCTAGTAAGGAATTGAGTCCTATTCCAACTTCATTTATGCTTTGACTCAAGGACACTGACAGAGTTGAAGTGGGACACTATTTTACTATCTTTAAATGATCACATTATGTTTAAGACATGATCAATTCAATAGAGGTGGAGTCTAAACCATGCCCTGATACTCACTACAAAAAACACGACTTTCAGCAGCGGACAAAATGGCCTTTAGCAGCAGTCTTTTTCCGCCGCTAAAAGTGGTTTTTCACAGCAAAATGTTTTTTTCCACTGGACCATCTAGAAGGTTTGTAGTAAGCGGAAAACATTAACCGCCGTAAAAGAATATTTTTTAGTGGCGGAAAAATCAGCTAGTCGTTGAAGATATTGTTTTTCTGCTGCTAAAAGTCACCTTTTTTTAGTGACTATATCCTAACTTGGGTCCAGTAGCTTTCATGCTGGATTCAAATTCAAATCCATCTTTTAAATAAGAGATACAAAATGATTCCATCCCAAACCCGATCCATTTTCAGCCTCACTCAACTGGGTTTCTTCTCCTCCACATCACCTTTAGATCTAATCCAAACCCGACCCATTTGCAACCTCATTCAAAAGAATACATAATTGATTGCAATCATGATTAACCTATCATTAGGGCCTCTTAATTAAATTTGTATTGAGTTAGTGAGATTTAAATATCTTCCTACAAGAGAAAGAGAAGTCCAAAGAAGATCCGACCTTCCAGGTGTCGTCCCAAGACGGGACCCGACATTTTCTAGATCTAACTGCCGACATTTCTTTGTCTCCTCTACAATACTGTAGCCGCTCTCCCATCTTTCGCCACGTGTCCCCTCCCCCCAAAATCTGCTTTCCACGTGTGAGAGCACTGTCGAATAAAATATCACACACGTGTCGGTGACGTGATCCACTTTCTCATTCACATCCTATATAAGAGAGAGAGAGAGAGAGAGAGAGAGAGAGAGAATAGAAAGCTTGCAAGCAGAGAGACAGCTTTCCAAGTAAAGTTTTTTCTCATCAAACCAAGCAAGAGAGAGAAAGCTGAGAGATTTTCAAAGGATTTTGAGCTATGCAAATTGAGAGGAAATCATCAATAGAAAGAGAGCCTCGAACACTAAGTTTCCATGATATTCAATATGCAAGGGTACGTAACAAAGCTAGCTAAGAAGGGTCAGTGTGTGGAAGCATTAAGGAGGTTTTTAAGTTTATGGGTCCTCTTTTGATCATGTTGGGTTGATAGAAATTTCTCTGTTGTAGGTTTTTTATGTGATTCTTGTTTCCTTGCTGAGTTGCAGGAGGCAGCACTTTATGTGATAAAGAACAAGTCTATTGAAGAAGCTCTAAGAATTTTCACTGAGGTAATTACTACTTTCTACGTGTTCATGTTGAATATTATATATATATGTTAGCATCGCCAAATACTAGAAATTACAATCCTAGTAGATTGAAAAATAACAGCAATCATAATTATTGTTGTTGATTATGAAAGAATTTAGTAGTTGTATTTAAAAAAATCTCAGTTAAGAGTGCTTTAGACTGCTCGGGAAATTACATGTAGATGTTTATTTGAATAAAATTTGAGACCTTTTGATCTCTTTTTTATAGAGCAAATGAAAGATCATTTAAAAAAAAAAAGAAAAAAAAAAGACATGATGAATACCTAATGAAACTCAATCCTTCTAATATTTTGGCAAATGTGCTCACATGTGATAAGTTAGTTCATATTACTTTTACCATATGAAAATTTTGCATTAACTATTTTTACTACGTGACAACTTTTCTCATGCAACTTTACAATATATCAAATTTGTCTTTTCTAATTTGAATACCAAACAGTTTATTTGAAGAAAAAAGAATATGATTCAAACAGATCCATTTGAATCTACCCATTTCAAATTGGCCAAACTTGTAAAACAACGTCAAACTTTTCTAATGACTAATGCATGATCATCTTTAAAAACCATGTTGGTGGTGTGTATTGTTATTACATGGGATTAAGGTGAAAACAAAGTGACAGTTTCTGAACTTCTACTTGGCTAATAATATTATTTTGTGATGTGGGTGCCATGAACATTTATACAGGGCTTAGAGCCAGTGGTCAGATCAGGAGGAAGCAATGAAAAGATGACAGTGTTGGAATCAGAAGATGAAGAAGAGAAGAATAATTTTGCAGCTCGTCTGAGCCTTCCTCCTCTATTTACGGGCTCGAGAGATGTTGTTACAGCACCTTTCTGACCAACGGCTCTTTACTTCTTCCTTTTGGGTTGTCTTGTTTGTTTTTTCCCCATCTTGTACATGCATGAAGCTTTTATTATTTATTTATGTGCAGAGGAAGATGCTTTCAGGTTGTGGCCTTCATCATCATAATTATTGGTCTTCTTTTTCTTTTTTATTTGTACGTATGAGTGTGACATGAATATGCATACTTGCATGGAAATTAGAAGGAAAGTGGTTGCCATGGAGTTAGGGTTGTAAATGGGTACCCGATTCTCCGATTACCCGAAGGTTCTGACCCGTTAGGTTCCAGGTCTGGGTCCTTATTTTGGTCCCGAGAAGCAAATGGTTCCGGTTCCGGATCCATTTTTTGGAACCGATACCTAAATGGTTCCGGTTCCGGATCCACAGTAGCTCAGACCTGAGGACTCGGGACCCGACTCAATATACACTAACATAAGGTAACTTTAGTATGTGAAAACAAATCCCTTATTACTTTTCTACTTTTCTACATTAGGGTTTTTACTTTTCTACATCTCATACCCGGAACCAGACCCGCCTCACAAATGGTTCCAGTTCCGGTTCTGGTTCCCTTTAATATTATTGGTTCCTGTTCCGGAACCAGTTTTCTGGATCCGAACCGGGTCCGGTTCCGGTTCCCTCTCTTAGAAAACGGTTCCGGTTCCACCCTGGACCCGAACTGGAACTGACCCGTTTATGGACTCAATAGGCGTGGCTAGGGAGACATGCGAGTCGGTTTTAGGTAGAAATCGTGTTGGACCCGGAACTGAAACGGTTTTACAGATGATGGTTTCTATTTCGGACCTTATCGGGAACTTGTTTGTTGTTCCAAACACAATTCCAATAAGTGAATCCGGATCTAGCTAGTTTTTGTATAAAAATTAATTCTAATTTTTTTATTTATTTTAGTTTAAATATGGATTTCATTCAACCTATTATAGCGCATTAAGTTCTCTCGAGGATTAAACATAAAAATGTCTAATCGAAGTTAATTATGAATTATAGTGTGCAATATTAAAGACTCTTATTTAACCCCTTTTTTTTGGCTTTGTAAGAGGCATGACACTTTCTCCCTAACGACCTATGGAGCAGATACGGTGACCCGTATCCAACATTTACAACATTTACACTACAAAGGAATAATAGAATATTTACAAAACCATCAAATAGAGTATTTGAAATTTGAGAAAGATATGGCCAAATGGGCTGGCTACAGGATCAACAAGTCGAAACATGTATAGGTCCAAGCTGACCCATTTATCAATTAGAATATAAATTTGGCTCTGGACCTAGGCCCCGTTTATGATCAGAAGCTAAAATAGGTTTCAAACCTGATTTTTTTTTTTCCACAAAGCCTCTTGATAATGTGAAAGTCGGATATCCATTTGCATTACCAAATGTGGCACATGCTACTGTTAATAATTCACTTGTTTTATGCATGATCGAACCATTAAATTCTGTCAGGGATCTTCTTATTAAATAATTTGAATTCGAAATCCAACAGACTGAAGAGACAGATTGAGGTACAAACAAATGCACCCAAATGTGCCTTTGTTAAGTATGCAATTGCACTTTAAATGGTGCATCAGCACAACACGGGAAAGGGGATTCCAAAGACATTTCAAATATGATCAAATAACTATACCCTTCCCTCTACAAAATTAGTTACAAAAACCACACCCTTGCATTAAATCTTGTCTCTAAGTTTAAGGGGGCAAAATCATATATTCATTACAGTAAGCTCTACATCTTCCCATGACCAATGCATTCCTCATGTGATTAAAAACCACACACTGGCCCCTACTCCCAAGGGCTTAAACAGACCACACTCAAGACATTGTTTGCAGTATAAGAGGATTTTGTATTTCGCATATTTTTATTTTCACGGGAGAGAGGAATTCTGCATTCATACCCTCTCATGTAAAATCAAAATTCTCTCTAAATCCTCTTATTTTTTCTCCTTTCCTATAAGGAAAATGTGTTGCTAAAAATAGTGAGTTGCATGAAAAATCAGAATAATTTTTCTCACTATCACGGAATTCTCTTTTTGCACAAACGCACCCTTAAGCGCTAGAATCTTCTTGTGTAGCCTCCACCAGTATTGTAAGGATTGGACCCTTGCATTCCATCCCTAGCATACTTCTGCCACACGAGTTGTTCTTCCTGCAACAACTGCTGCTTCTTCTCCATGTCCGACATTTGCACATAAGAAGGTGGAGCAATCGCCAAAGATGCTGCGAAAGGGTCCCCGCCATCTCCGCCTGCTATAGGAGGAGCTGGCAAAGCCAAAAACCCTGGCGTCCTGCCGACAAACGCCATGCTGCTTGCACTCCCAGAGGCAGAGGGAGGGACCCCAGGGGCTGCCTGTGTGTACATGCTATCTAACAACAACTTGTTGAAACTACCTCCGAGAGCCGCCTTCTGATTGGAGAGACTGCTGGTGGACTGCACCAATGCAGTCTCCCAATCGGCGGCATCATCTTTGAAAGCTTCCCATGTGGGGGGTGTCGCCGCCACCGTTGATTCTCCTGCGAATAGCGCGAGTGCTAGCTTCTCTCCTTGCCCTTCCCCTGTTACTGCATCTTCCCTTAGATTCAAGAGATCACCTTCTTCTTGTGTATCTTTCTTCTTCTCTACTTCCTTGGTCTCCTCTTTCTCTTCTTCTTCTGGTGCAACTTCAATGGAGCTCTCAGGTGGTGGCAAGGCCTTTAGATTTGCCAGATCATCTTCGTTTGATTGCTCAAATTGGGGTTCCTCATCGTACTCTATCCTTGGCTCTTGGTCTGTGTCTTTTTGTCGCATCGCCAGGATGGACTTGTCATGGATGAACTCGTCCATCACTTGAAGCTTCTTTTGTGTGATCCTTTCCACCTCTGGGAACTCGGATGACCTTGCGACTCCGACTGATTTGCACCAGCTGTAGAACGCGTCAAGGTCATCGAATTGCTTGGCGATCCGACTGAAGATATCAAACACCTTCACACAGTCCGGGATTTCCAGCTCCATGAACCGATCTATCAAGACGCCCATCATCTCTGCAATGTCGACGTAGATATGAAAGCTTTCTTTAACAATCGGGTGCAATGCTACTATTACTACTCGATTGCTTTTCGCCGCACCTGTGCATAAAAATGGTGTGTTGGTAGATACAAAAAACGCAAAGATGAAGCTAGTGTTGTGATGTCTTGTATTCCAGGGTGACTGATCTTTCGGGTTATTATACTCCAATTAAACTACTTTAGTTTGAGTTGTGAGCCATGAATTATAATCCTAATTTTCTACGAGACGGGTAAAGAATGCTCTCTTTAAACCATTAATGTAGGCACATTGTCGAACCATGTAAAATTTATTTGTTCTTTCTTGTTTTGCTTGTTTATTCGTTACATTGTGAATGGTTGGATATATCCACACCTGTGGGTCGACATGCTAGAAATCGCTCAAGGAGCTGCTGCTGCTGTTGAATTCTGGCAAAGATTTTCTCGATCTTCATCTCCTGAACCGGGACCGAGGTGGAAGTTTCTGATGGCTCTTCTTCCTCACCATCCTCCTCCTCGCTGACTGTGATGGAGAGCCTATTGTGCCGATTTTGCTTCACATGCATTCGACACTCAAGCTTCTCATCAAGGTAAAGCGCAAAGGTGCGAACAAAGGCAGAGAAGTCCCATGAATTGGGGTGGGAGGTGTCTCTAAAATCCGATAGGTTGAGAAGGCGAGTCCCACGCCTTGTGGCGAAAAAGATCTCCTGCTCGTAGGCGGGATCGCCCTCTGTGAGCAGGTGGTGGATCAAGATGAGGGTCTTAAGGGCCACGGTCCAGTTGTGGGTCTTGTTGAGGCGCTTGGAGAGGGTGCTCACGCATGAAGTGATGTACAGGCGCGAGTAGCTTGTGAGGGAGATGATCTCTCTTACATGCTTCTCATCCGCAGGGTGTTCTTCATGTCTTGTAGCTTTGACAATGGCGACGTCGAGGTCGGAGATGGTGGTGGTGCTGGTTACCTTGGCCAGGCTGATGCTAGTCTTGTCCTTGACAGCGCCAATTGCTTTACGGAGCTTGCTTGGGGCCATGTCTTAAGTGATTATATATCAGTAATGGAAATGAAAATATGGGGTCTTTCTTATGATCAGTGATGTGGGGTGTTTTGAGTATTGGCAATGGGAAAGACCGAGCTTGCTTGGTATGATCTTTACAATGTAAAGATTTACATAGAAAGAAGAAGAGAGGCAACAACAACAACCACAACAAAAAAAAAAAGAGTATAAGACAATGAAGAAGGAGAGGAAAAGAGAAGAAAGAAATTGACAATTAGGTGCTTCTTCTCCTCTTCTTTTCTCCCCTCCTCTGTTTTCCTCTTTCTTTCTTTCTTTCTTTGTTGTTTCTCTTTTCTTCTTTTGTCTCTCTAAAAAAGTGGAAAACAGTCCTTATTTGAAAGAAGGATATATAGAGGCCCTTTGTCTGGGATGAAAGAACGGACCTACAATGGAGAAGGAAGTGACGTGTGGAGGGAAGATGGTTGAAAAGTTTTGAATCATCGTTGGCCTTTGACCAAGTCTCTGTCTGTCTACTCTGTTTTAATTTTATACATGTATTTAATTCATCCAATGAATCATTTTCATCTGCCATGTATTAAAATAATTGTCACCTGCCAATCCTAATAGCGAATAAAAGAGGATTGAATTGTATTAGCAGTGGCTTAAAAAAATAAAAAATAAAAAATAAAAAATTTGGCTATACTTCTTTATGAGTTCTAAAAGTTGCATTGTGTATTAAGTAGAACCTTTTTCAGGGGGACCTCAAATTATTGGGATGAGAGGTCCAGTTGATCATAATGAATTAATGATGATAAACAATATTACTCTCAATTACTATGTATCTCACCCTTAGCATGATCCCAGTATAAGAAAGAAGCTTGGTGGATTGAAAATCTACCTAAAACCAACTTTATCAATCAAAGTCAACCATCATTTCCATAGGTAAAATCAAACAAGCTCATAAAAACTGTCATGGATTGGGTGTCTAGCACTGCCATGAATTTTTATTTGTTTTTATTGGGCCACTGTCTCAGTTGACAACATGATATATTCATCCACTTTTTAAACATACCTGTCCGATTCATTCTGACTCAACTCGAAACACTCTCACCCCCACAGCAAGTGTCCTAAGGCGGGCCCAAGTCCCACAGCAAGCATCCTAAGGCAGGCCCACTTGTCAAGAACCTCATGGCGCCCTTCAATGGGGGAGCCTGCACTGGTGTTTTTTCTTTTCTTTTTAAATCAAGGGTATCTCCCACCCAATGCATCCCAAGAACCTCTTAATTTTGAACCGTGGAAAACCAATCCCTATGAACATATGCAAACCCTTTCATCCACATTCTGGACAGCGGAGAAATAATCCCTAGGGGCATATGCAGGCACTCATATCCACATGCACTGGGGTACTAGTGTTCTTATTGAGATCCGCAAGAAATTGCTTCAATGGATGGACACAGCTCTCATAAGATGTTCAGCAGTCAAATGTTATTTAGGCTAATTTTCAAATTTGGTATGAGTTCAATGAATTAACTCATCATTACATGGCCAAAAGAGTAGATCCTTAAAAACCTCCAAGGGCCATCAAACATGATTACCCTCCGATCACCATAGCAAATTAAAATGCTAATAGCTGCCCCATCTAGATCACACTTCCGACCTTTCACTCCTTCCCCATTATGATTGGTGTTGGCATCAGCAGTTCCACAAAAAGTTTCACTCTTGGACATGAGTGTGTGTGTGTGTGTGAGCATACCAAAACTTTGAGGGGACCTTCAATTCCTAGGATTTAAATCTCAGAGAGAAGGTTGGAGGATCATTTCCAATCAAAGGGTGGATAGATTGATGATCCCCTTCGTCCTTCACTTCTAGCACCTCGATCGGATGCCCAGTCTTATGAAGCTGCATGAAATTGTGTAAATACATGAACTATGCAAATGCAAAAAGACAAACGGCCATTTAATAAAGACACCACTAACTAGTAAGTTGGTTCACATAAGTCATCACTATTTGTGTGTTTCACTTGATGGTCCAGATTTCCAATCATGTTTATTTTTATCACTTGGATGACCTGGACAATCTGATCGATGCGGGGTTTTTTTGGACCATCTCTCATACACAGTCCCAACTAATTGATAGCCCTGATCATTCAGGAAGACAGCCACACAGATATATTAATTTGTGGGATGAAGGAAATCTAACAAAGAGCGTTCACACTTCAATATCTTACAGAAAAGCAAGCAGAAGAAAATTCCAAATGCAGTTAACGTCATTCTAATTACAAAATAGTCTGCTGACTGGAAGAAAATTCAATCTCAGTGCCATAATAAAGGAAATGTAGTCATCAATAATAAAGTTTAATGGAAATAGGGATTGATCAGGGACGTCAGGAGGGCTGTATAAAGTTCTTCCATGCATACCTGCCAAACTTGGCACCCATTGCAAACAGAAAGACCCACATTAAAGCTGAAAACATCCCAAGGAGAAACACAAGCATGAACCCACCACCATGTGAAGATGGTTCCCTTCCCAATTTCTTGGATGGTTTACCACCACAGCAACAGATGCAAGGATGAGGCCCCAATCGATCGGACAAAAGACTTCCAGTACACATGCACTTAAGTGTTACCTCAGCCTTGACATGAATTGGGCTGCTGTATGATACAAGGTTACACTTAGGATCCTCTCCCTTGAGAGGAGAGTACTCTGCAGCTGAAGCAGGGGGAGCCGGGTAAGAATCCAGTAGATATTGGAACTTTGAATAAGATCCGTCACCACTCGACAAATGTTCCAAGGTTGAGTGCACAGTGTGTTGTTCACCTGGATGGAACATAATAATAGCAAATGATGAAATACAGGAACTTAAGGACATGAAATAATAACAATAATAATAATGCAGCAAACTCTGCAGCTCTGCCTTCATATTATATTGGTAGCATCAACAAAAGATAAAGGCTAAAAAGAAAAATAGAACAGTGACAAGATTTTACATGCACTTGCCATCGACTAGAACACACCTCATCTTCTACCAAGAAGAAGAAGAAGAAAAAAAAAAAAAAAAACCCACCTTAACAAGTTTTCTAGAAAACGAAAAATAACAAAACCCCAACAACTGATTGCATTGAGAGGTTTTATCGGTTTCCTCTTTTTGGCTTTTACCCATGCGTACAAAAAGCTAGAAGTCAGAAGTCATGACACTGAAGATCGTGAAACCTACCTCCTGACGATGATTGCTGAACATATTCGTGGCCCATTTCTTCAGCTTTCTGAATGGGACCAGCGTGTACTGGTGGCGGTGGAAGGTCATTTTCCAGTATAATATTTCCATTTATTAGATCTGAGATCATCCGATCCAAGTCATACGCCAAATTATTCTCATCACCACCATTGGGAAGAGATGCATTTTGAACATTATCACAGGTACGTGGAATGATTTGATCCGGCTTCTGCAACCCCAATTAAAAAGCATAAATGCACCGACTAACAGTAGTGAAGTCCCAGAACATAATTATTCTACTATAACGGCTAACAAGTTATGCTTACCTCAACAGCATTTCCATCAGAAACTGAAGCACCAACTTCTAATTCCGCCAAGAATTCATCAATATTGATTAACTCAGGCTGCCCATCATTAACCATAAGAGCTTCACTGCATTCAGGAGAAGAACCCCCATGAGCGTCAGATTCACTGTTGATATCAACAGCGCTCTCTACCACAGCCAAATTTTGGCAATCCACTGGCCTTGGTGGAAAACTTGGATTGTAGAAAGTTATCGACTCAACATTATCATCATCATCCCACTCTTCCTCTCTGAAAGGTGCTCCATGCTGTTCCCCATTTTTCGGACCTGGGCCACTCTTCTCAAAAATTTTGCAGAGTACATAGGCATCCTGCAGTACAAGAACACCCAACACAATCTTCAAAACATAATTTAAGAAAGGCGGCAAGGAAGTGTGAGCACAGATTATGTGAGGCTCATGAAGTTTGAGAAACATGGTTCTAATCCTTTTTAACAAGAGGAGCATAACATGGTAGTCACAATGCTCAACACAACCAGCATAACAAATAAATACCGAATCGATGAAAAATATTGTCAATGACCACTGAAGCAACATCATCCCTGCTGCAAAAGGATCTCAGACACAGAACTTTTGATACTGGATCGCCAGTTACATTTTAGGTAGTTCCCGCTTGCTTATCTACACATTTCTTCTCTTTTTGGTTTTCTTTTTTCTTATGATAATGATACGCCATTGAATGTAATTAGATTGTCAGGCCGAAATCAAGAGGATTGATTCCGAAAGAATCCATGGACACCAACACACACGTACAAAGTACAACAGCCCACAGTATGCATCTCTCTTTACATGCAATATGCAAAGCAACAACATTAGAATAAGGAACGAATGTATTTCAGCTCCAATAAAAGACAAAATAAAGGAACACCATCAAAAATAGTTTGGGCATGTGCTTCAAAGACCAAACAGGGCTATGTATTCCAAGTACAAGGAAGTAATATAAGGGAGAAGCAAATAAAGACTCGAAAAGAAGCTGTACAAGAATGAGTTTGTGGGTTGAGGAGAACTTCAACCAAACAAGAAACAAGAGGATAAGTAGTAATCACAAAGCCGGTTGTCAACCCCATATAAATGATTCTGCACATCATATAAACTAAACCATCAAAATCTCATAAACAAAAAGACTGTTTCAAATGGAAAGTTATCGAAGAACAAGACAAATCTTTAACTAAAGTCAACCTATGATCAACACAAATGATTCTTATCTTATTCTTTATGATTTGAACCAATTCTTAAGAGAAAAAAATTGAATCTTAACTATCAAATTCCTTTCTTAACAATCTTCCTATTTTTTGAAACTGAAGAATCTACAATTACAATATAAATTTTATAACATTCAAATCTTAGGATTTTGTGAAAACTAGTGCCAGAAATTTGTAAACAATCATCGCAATCAATGGAATGGCTTTCTTCGAAGAAGTGACGTCAATGCTTAGAACATTCACACTAGTGATCTCCTGGGCTTTGCTGCCCTTTAAGCAAACACCTGTGTGCAGGCCACTTCTAGTCACTTTGTGATCCATCCCCTCAGCATCTAGATAAAAGATCTCTTCCTATATGTCTAGGGACCCATTCTGAGCCTCATACAGGTGAGCCACAATGATGGTTGGCCCAAATCTCAATCACGATAGATCTATTTGATCTAAAAATAAAATAAAATAAAAACATCTCCATCTATTTGGTCTAAAAAATAAACCCCCCCCCCAAATAACAAACAAAAATAAAATAAAATTATATATATATGACATTCAAGCGCATCCATCCCTCACCAAATGTTAAGAGACAAACTTGATAGAGCCCACCAAAAGCCCCGCTGATCATGGTACTTGGAGGGATAGAAAGAGACATCTTGGATGGGCCCATATATGAAAGCCGGGGACAATCCCATGCCTATAACCCCATCTCATCCATGGCCCACAAATTTAACAACTTTCTATTAAAGAAAAAGTCGACCCTCAATCCAACAGTCCAATCCATTAGGATCAGTGAAAACTCAATGGCTCTAACGTAATTCAGGACGTCCCATGAGTGGATGGATGGTTCAGATCGATCATAAAGTTGACCCAAGTATGTTGTCCCACACCGTAAAATGGTGAGGGATAGATGCGCATGAATATTTCCCATATAAATATTATCATCACCATAACATTAATCAGAGCCTCTTTCCAATTATGTTGTGGTCGGCTACATAAAATTCTATTTTTTTCCATTTCAGTTTATTCTAAGCCAAATCTTTAGATGGGTTGCATTTCTATTTACACACACCCACGCACACGCTTGCACACGCACACCCACCTACCCACGGACGCCTGCACATACACACGCGCACCCGCACATCCATATGCATGGAACAAGCTAGCAAGTGGGATTCAACTAGTAGCATAACAATCTTGGTTATGAAAGATCTCCCCAAGACAAACCTCCCTAGAAAAAAAAAAATGGTAAACATCTAATAATGGGAGGCACGCCTTTTGACAACCTGAAAGTTTTCATACCATAGTAGTTTGATATTGTCAAATGGGTGCTAAATTTGCATTATTGATCAAGGTGCTTACAAGAGTTGAACGAAGGTCAAAATTTGTGAGTGATAATTCACAAGAAGGTAGTGAAAGTGAGAAGTTTAAATTTATCGTAGAGTGGGTTAGGTGAGCACATGTCAGGTTTGCTGACGGCTTCACAATCCCTAAAATTCTGCTGTGTAACTTCAAAAGGCTTTGCACCTTAATTAATGATGTTTTCAATATGCATCCATTATGATATAATATATAAAACTTAAAAATGTGCACGAATACCTTAATGTATTTATCAGTAATTATTATCATTATTTTTGTCTTACAATACTCTGCGTTTTTTGGAATAAAAAAAAAAAAACATATGATCTTCCAATTTAGGGCCTCTAAAGATTTCATGATACAGTTCAATTTCCAACATTATTTAATCTAACCACACTTACACTCATTAGTGCACAACAAAATAGATGGTTAATATGATCAAGCAAGATGTGTTTCGTCCTACCACTAGTCCATATAAAGACCTTCCTACCTTTCTCATCATTAGGATTGGAATGCTTCTAACTGGTTCTCATCTTAAATTGGAAGCATGTTTAACATTTGAAAATCAGGATACACCCATCTGAATTCACACTCATCCTAAATTGTCACTCATCAATTAATAATAATTAAAAAGAAAAAAATGAAACAATTTACACAAGGGCACAGACTACAGTTGGAAGGTTAATGCGGAACGGAGGTAGAGATGAGAGGCAGGCAAAGATAGGAGATGAAGATAGTGGAAACTCCAACGCAGGAGGCATTAGAGATCTTGAGAAGAGAACTAGAAGAAAAACACAATTTCATTCATCATTAACCATTTTTCCTCAGCCAAAGAGGTTTTACATCATTATATAGGAAAACAAAATTACCCTACGAATAATCTGGACCATCCAAACACATTGATGGCCAGGATTAAAACATCTTACTAAAATCAGAATTAAAAGCTCTAAATAATATAAAATTAACATAAAATAAATGGGTTGGGTCCAAAGGCTCGTCAAGACAGATGGGCTGGGCCCATTGGCGGGTCAACCCATGGGGACCATGGGTCTGTCCTGCATTAAAGGTTCTCATTGTTGCAACAAGGTTGTAGGTCCTAGTCATTTTAACAAAAGAACAATAAAAAAGAAAAAAAAAAAAAAAAAAGAGGAAAACAGACTTCAGGAAATGAAAATCATCAACTAAGGCCTTAAATCAAGCGTCAGATAATCTGACAATGGGCATTTTGGCACACCACTTGTCTATGACGAGATCTCTCCATCTCATCAGGCAATAAATCAAGGGTTGGATGATGTGAGAAGAACCCTTTTGGCATGCATCCAAATAGGCCCCATCTGCCTGCTTGCGCGTTTGGGGGGATGGGCAGGATCAGATTCCGGTTGCCAAAGGCAATTTGGGTACAACCAAGCCCAACCCAAGTTCAAGAGATGTTGAGGGGTTCAGGCCACTACTAAAACTCAGGTTGGGGTTAAATTCAATCCAAGTTACATACCTGCCCTATATCAATTAGAGGATTGCAATAGCCCTATTCTTGAGGTTTTTTTTATCGGTAGATTTGAAGAGAAAAAAATATAATGCACCGCAAGAATATGATGCATGAGCATATGGGATGGGGCCAACAATGGGCATCAATAGAAGTAAAAAGGCTATCAGCAAAATGCATTAAAAAAAAACAACCAGCCTCACTCCCTAAACTCGGCTTGGTGCACTGACAATGCATTAAAAAGATAAATATTAGGAGATATTAACATTTTTCCAAGTCATACACAGATATTAACTACAGATGCATTTTCATCGATTATTTTTACCAAAAGCATGTTTAATCCATGAACACTTTTTAACTTATTACAGCTCTCAAAGGTAATCAAATAGGCCACAGTAATCACATCCATGAAACATTACCTGTGAGATGCCTCTGTCGACCAACGCCTGATCTTCGAGCCTATATTCATGCATCACCCAATTAGTTCGATCTCCTCGAGGTGCCCTGCCTAGATGGAAAATCAAAGTTTTCTTCATCCCTACAGTCTTTGAGTTATGACACACAGATCTATCCTTTCCAGTGGTCTTCCAGTATCCAATATCAGTGGCACGATTTGCCCTTGGTCCATTTGAGTATTTCCTATCTCGAGGGCAAAAGAAATACCATTCAAGATCCCTACTTTTCAAGCAGGATTTTTCTGCACCCAGGATGGAAAAAGATTTAAAAATCCACAATAAAAGGAGGAAAAACCTGCAACTGATGTATAAAAGGCACAATTAAGAGAACATTATATATTACTATCTCTAAGAAGGATGCACATACCAAACACAATATCGTGACCAGATGTCACAACTGGTGAGAAAAAAATGAACTCAACATGCCAATAAATGGTAAACTTGAACACCTATGTTACCTTAAACATGCACTCCTTTTCAACCAAAACAAGCAATCGGAAGAATCACAATAGAAACGGCAACAAATAACCATAGATGCAGGATGATCTCTTGAAACCAAGATTCAAAGACCATTTTTTTATGGCTGTAACTGTCAATCCTAAGGTTGGTACAAATTGCATACCTTATCATATAAGAACCATAATCGTAAACCTTAAATTTATGGACACTGAATGCAGCAGTAACCCATTGTGCGCATTTGAAGAGTAACTAAGTTATAAACTTTTAAATAAATAAAAAAAGGTATCTTATGTGGAAAAAAGATGAAAATTAGACTTTTAGAAAGGAAAAGGGGAGAAAGAATTTAAGAAGAAAATATGCTGGTAGTCCAAGTTAGGGTTGAATCATGAATGACACGATCTGCACCCTTTTATATTACTAAAAGTTCTGCTAATAACAAGAAACCCCTTAAAGTTGACTGATTTACAAAAGAGTCACTGAATTTCTCTAAACACACTAAATTTGTTATACTCAGCTTTGGAAAAACACCCGATGACTGACTTTCAGAAACCACTGCAATGAGAATCTGCGAATAGATCTTCAGTTATGTGAACTTTCGAACTGTATTTCCTTCTGTCACTTTTTCCCAAATAAAATAACAGTTAACTTCAATGTTTGCTCATGATACTCTGTGTGTGTGTGTCAGTGTGTGTCAGTGTGTGGAAAATCTTCTTATGAGAACTTCTCACACCATCTTACGGTAAGGGCAACATAATAACCGGACCCTAAGGTTTGCACCCACAAATGGACTAGACTGTTGGATCAAGGGTGGTCGATTTTTTTTTAAATATAAAGCCATTAAACTTGTGGGCCACAAATCAAGGGGCTAGAGGCATGAGATTGACCCCATTTTTTTATATTTGGGTCCATCATGATTGGATCTATCCATCCCCACCCCTTGCACAAAGATCTGTGGGGCCACGGCATCACCAGATGCACATGAATGTATTATGTGTGCATAGATATGTATGTATGCATTTATAATAAGTTACAAGATAACTTGATTAAAGAAAATGAAGAGAGTACAATAGAAACAAAGGAACCAACAAACAAAACCAAAGGGGAAGGTATATGACCATTCTACCAAATGCAAAACAACCAAAACAACCCAAATCAGCCTTAAAAGGAGTAACTCCATCCACATTCAAAGCCTCCGCCATCTCATTAGCTGACCCATCTAATTAAAAAAAAAAAAAGTCCTATTTTCTGATCAGCACATGTCAACAAGATTTAAGGAAAATTTTTACAAGACAATGATTTGACCAACTATAACCTATGAAGTAGAATGTTGGTCACTAAAGAAGCAACACTTTCACGAAATGAGTATAACAAAGAAGAGAATGTTGAGATGGATGCGTGGTAAGCTAGAAAAAATAGAATTAGAAATTAGCACTTTCAGAAGCACTTAGGGGTAGCATCAATAGGTGATAAATACCATTTTAAAAAATCAATGGGTGACAAATTAAGAGAAACTCATGTGAGATGGTTTGTACAAGTCAACGCAAGCCAGTAACAGCAACAAAGACGATGTGGATGGAAGTAATAAAGATAGATCTGAAGAAGTGCACTATATTGGAAAGTTTGGCTTTGAATTGATCAAACTGGAGAAACAAAAGTCATGTAGCAGACCCCAACTACTTGGAACAAGACTTTGATGATGATGATGATGATGATCAAAAAAGACAACAAGGCTCCTCTAAAGATCATGTTGTTCCTCCCTTTGCATATTGACCAAAAAAAAAATGTCAACAGTAGCAGCTTTCTTGAGCCAATAAACCATTTCGCTGGAAATTAGACGGCTTCCAAGCCTCAACCATCTCCAAGTGTGATTGGCATGCACCAAGATAAACCATGTGCCCTAAGGTGATCTTATTTGAAATATCCAACCCAACTCCTTTGCTCTGTAGTTGCTCCTATATATTGAAATTTATCACATTGTGGTATGAAGTCACTTCCAAATTTATTTTTTTAATCAATTAATTCAAACTAAATGTCCAATCCGAAAAATAGAAAATATTCAACTTAACAATATAAATTACCTTAAAAGAAACAAAAGACAAAGGAGTACAAGAAAGAAAGGTATGGGCATAATACCTGGAAGATCCCATGGAGAAAACTTGTACAACTCGATTTCAGAGATACCTTCAAATCCAAGTTTCCCCATGACCTTCTTTTTTAAATAGTACATAACCAGCTCAACATCAGTTGGATGAAATCGAAAACCAGGTGGGAGAGAATCTCTTGCCATTTACAATGAAAACGTGGCAATATCTATTTCTTAGAATAATAAAATGAAACCCAACTTCCTTACTTTCTTTCTCTTCCAGAAATTTCCAGAAATGATCAGATTAGATTAGATGCTAATACCACACACCCTCCATATAAATAACCAACACACCCTCCATATAAATAACCAGTAATAACCACGATTTCACTCTTAAAACTCCTCCATAACTATCACGTCCCCGTCCAGTGTCGAAATAGCTTATCGCGATACAAAAACAAGAAATCACAACGAGCAGGGAATGAACATCCGTCTCCAAGTTTAACAGACATGTGATGAACAGTCCCGGCGGCCGGCCCTGTATTCAGCAATTACATCATCAGCCTCTAAGCTAAGCTCTAAAAAAAAAAAAAAACCTCATAAAATAAAAAACATGAATCATATGATACAACTGAAACATCACTCATGCTGTAACATCATAAATCATTCCTATAATTAGAAAACCAAACTAAAACTCACACAACATCTAAATCTCCTAAGAATACTCTCAAAACACTGCCAAAAAAAAAAAAAAAAAAACCAAATCACTTGAAAAACCAGTCAAGAGATTTCAAAACTAGCGCAAATAGTAAGGAAGAAGGGATGTTTTGGCAGAATAAATACATCAAGTTCAGATCATACAGAGTAAAAACAGAACGGGGATTGACGGAAATGCTATTTTCTGCCTCTCCTTCTACGAGTCAAAACCAAAAGCCCATTTCAGATGAAGATTTGAGCTCCTAAGTTCTCAATCAAACAATATGCATCAGATCTTAATGACTACATCAAAAGAAGAATCAAAGAAACAAAAGAAGAAGACGATAAGACTGACGAGATCTACACTAACAAACCCTAATAAAACACTGACACTGTAGAAAACACACATAGAAGGAAGGAAGATAAGGCATCTGAATTCTAATCAGAACTGATAGAAGAAGATAATAGAAGAGGTAAAAATCGAAACCAAGCCACCTGGAAATCTCAACGAAGAATAATAAAGAAACAAATCGTATCAGATCGTTATGTAGAGATAGATTTGGGGATTTTGGAACGTACCTAGAAGAGGAAGAGGAGAGAAATGAGAGAGAGAAAAGAGGGTGAGAGAGAGAGATGAAAAGGAGATTGCGTGCGAAGGAAGTTTGCTTTTGGTGATGGGGGAGGAGCGAGGAAGCCAGCCTTTGGGGGGTTAAGACTTAAGTCTTAATGCATACTAGAAGGTTCCCGCGAAGAAGTTGGAGAGATTTTCCTACTCTCTCGTGTATGCGCAAGATCCAGCCGTTCGTAGGTGTGGCCCACCCACCACGGTTTTTATTTTATTTTTTTTTGTTTTCTACTATCGCTCCCATTAATCAGGGTTGTGGATTTTTCATGTTGATCCATGTGGATAATTGGGACTCTCTTTGATGGTAGATAAGAATTTTGGCGCATACGCATCTGATGATGATGATAGGAAAGGTGGCCCACCTAAATGATGATTGGATTTTTTTTTATGAAGCCTAAGTGCTGGAAACGGATCCTCTTTTTCTAAAAAGTGCTTGAAAAGAACCAATAGGAGGGAGAGTATGATTTTCTATATGTCACGTGAGACCAACGTAAGGCAGATTTTGTTTTGCGACACCGTGTATGAAGGTATCCAGGCCGTTCATTTGGTGGATATGACCGGGGGACTGTATAGGGGAGAGAGAGCCACATGACGCACTCGTGATCCAATCGGCTCCCACACTTCCTACCAGTGGACTGTGGACTCGACCCGATTAACGTTTTTTTGTTTTTTCGGGTAAATTTTAAAAAAGTACAAAAAAAAAAAATATTCATTTTTTTAAAAAGTGCACGGAGATTTGAATTATTTCAATTAAGTATTCTCCAGAAAAGTGCACATGCATGCTCGGCGCATGTGCTTGCAAGTTTAAATGTGGGACATCTTATGAGGCCCACGTAGATATCTACTTATTGGTATGGCCGGGTACCTGGAAATGTTTCTTTAATTATAAGGGTCAACAATAGATTTCTTTAAGATTGTCCAACGGCATATAAAGGTTTGATGAGAGAGAAATTGGGCTCGGTGCCGGATCATGTGGGTTGAGCGTGCAAAACCGCACACTGATCAAAAGTGGGCCCAAGTAGGCTGCGGGCTCCATTACATTTGTTGTTGAAGAGACCAATATTAATGAACAATGTGCACACGGTCAGGTAAAGAGATAACTTTTACGACTTTCACATTATTTTATTTTATTTTTTATGTAAATTAAAGCTCAATCCCTAGGCCTGGAGCCATGTCTCCATATACCAATAATGTTTAGGTGAGCAGGCTTAGGAGATGGGTGGACTCAAATTGACACTAAACTCTAAGGTCACGTTTGGCAATAAATTTTTAGGAAAAAGATTTTCAGTTTCCCTAAAATTTATAGTAAATCCACGTTTGGCAATTGTTAATTTCAGAGGATTTGGACAAATGGAAATATTCCTTTGATAGGATTTTCAAATCCGACCACCACCCATAAAATTTGAAAATCCTCGCTTAAGTAGACTTGTACATCGAATCCTATTTTCCTCATCTATATTCATCGATATACACCAATATCAATGTAAAATCATCAACTATACAAATCCCCAGCGATGAATCCTTGTTCCAATGGTAGTGAATAATCATAAAATCTATGGATTCCTCGCCTGTTACCAAACATATCTTTAATTGTAATAAGACTTCATGAGCTTGGATGGAAATGTGTCTTTGGTGGATGGATAATCATTTCTTGCATGATACTATTTGCTTTTATAGATTTTTGTTTTAATTTTAGCCACTTAAATAGGAAATTTTTCTTAGAATTTAGGAGTTTATAAATATTTTGAATGCTGCTTCTCCAATTGGAGGACTATAGACTACCTTTACAAGTGGGCCCGCCTGGCTCATGGATTCCACCTTTTTACATAAACCCCATTTCATGGCAAGGCTCAGGTTAGGAAAACTGTTAACACCCAAAGCATTTTTTTTTTTTTTTTTTATTGAGAAAAGGATATTATAGATAATATATTGGCGAGCACTTCTTTCCCCGCGGTCGCTGCGAAGAAGTCCGTGATGACGGAAGTCTGAGGGTAGAAGTATCCATCGATATTCATTTTATGAACTGATTGGAGTGGTGGTTGCCAAGGTTCAGCAGGGAGGCTCCTCAGTAACCTACAGGAGCTGTGGGGAGAGAGAAGACGATGACGTTGTGAAGGACAGAGGGGAATGGTTGCTGTGCATGTGCCATGAGGTGTTCAGTTGTTTCTGGTTTCCTGTGGCAATTAATGACATAGATATGGTGAATGGATGGGATGATATGGCAAATGACACCCAATCACATTTGATATTTGCAAACCAAGTGTCGGTAAATTGGCACAAATCATGAATGAAGGTTCATGTATTGGGATAACCCAAAGCACATTTAGATTGCAGTGCAGGTGGGTCAGGTAATTAGGTTTACAGGTGAAGTTTTTCTTTTCTCTGAGTTGGCCAGGGGCTAGGAAAGTGGAAGTAAAACTTTCCTTCCAGGAATCCTAGAGGACGCTGTGGGAGCCGGTGTGCTATTCACAGCAACACCCTACAAGTAAGTTTATTGTAGGGCAATCATGTTCTAAAGATCCAAACATGGTGTAATTACCCATCAGTCACTTTTTTTTTGTCTAAGGATCTAAGCAGGGTGTTATTAGCCATAAGTCATTTTTAATCTTTTTTTTTGGTAAATCGGTAGATTAGTCACTTTGATTTTATTCTTTTGTGTAAAAATAAATGGAAGTGCAAGGCAGCCGAATTCGAAGAATCCAAATAGAACCAAGCTAATTGTTGCTGATGTTGCATATAAAATTTCTCCAACCTAATGCAGGGAAGTCATTTTCTAGGGGGCGCTTTAAACAAGCATTTGCAATCCAAACAATGAAACAAACGGGCCTATAAATGTAACTATGGAATGAAGGCCCACATATGGAGGGGGAGATATGCAGCTAGTTTTGGCTAACTTGGAATAGCTGGGCTATGCGCAATGTGGAGATATTACTGCAACTCCTATCAAAATATGAAAAAATAAAAAAGCAAGCAGAACTACTGTACTTCTTCCTATCCTGCCATGGGTGGGAGTGGGACACACTCAACAGAACTCTATGCAAACGACCCTGGTCATTCATTTTATAGGATCATCCAATTGGTTTAATACTGGATACTGCCATCCATATCAAGGCAAAAGACATAAACAGTCTAGACATGGCAATTGTGCTGCAAAACTTCAAAATCAGAAAGATACAAACCAACCCAAAATAAAATTATGTTATTTACTTTTGAGGCAATGGGCAGATTTTTATAATTTTCCATGGAAACATCCCTTCTATATAATGGTCTTCTTTTTCACTTATTTCATCTCACAATTAAAATTTACAAATAAATAAATATATAAAACTGGTAAAACTATAGAATACAATAAAATCATAAAAAACAATTTCCAAAATGTCACCCTATTCAATCATACAGACAAGTCTATATATAAAAACAATTTTATGCATATGTTGATTTTTTAATGGCCAACACTTATGCTCCATAGATCAAACCTAGTCTTAATTGTTGTTTTATAAAACTTTCCCTTCCATTCGTCGGTCACAAAAGCACCACAAAAGTAGTGATGTTCATGGGTCGGGCTTGGCTTGGCCAAGGAATATCCGAGCTCGACCCGACTTGAAAACTCTAGTTCCAAGCCTTGGGCAAAGCCTGACTCCGGTCAGAACTAGCTGGCCCAAGCCCAGCCCACCTAAAGATAAGGAAGACGGAGCCCAACCAAAGTCTACATTATAAAATATATTAACAAAAAAAATTTAACAAAGATAAAGTTGAAGCTTGGGTGGCGTGGTTGTGATTTTCCCTAAAATTTCATGGGTTTGAGCCAATATAATGGAAAGAATTTTTATATCTACTAAATTAAAATGGATATATTTCTAGAGCATTTGAACGGTGTATTCATTCATCAAATAAAATATAAATAAAATATATTTTTTTCTATCGGAGTGTTCACAATCCTTTGGGCTGGACTAATCCCTCTGGGCCCAGAGGGAAGCCGGGTAAACGTCCCATTGCTCCAGATAAATAAAACATATGATAAATTGGAGTTAATGGTAACATCCATACCTAAATTGCACTTTTAGGATTTTTGAATTATTGTGTTTCTTAATCGCACTGACAAATTCCAATAACTTTCATCAAGATTGTGGAAAGAACAAATACAAAAAAAACAGGATAAATGCAAATTCAGTGTAAAATGAGAGTAGAGTATGATAGATAATGAGAAAAGAAGCCTTATATAGTAGCAGGCAGGATATACCAAATGATGAAAACACTCCAACATTACCAATGTGGTCATGGCAGAGTTGCATTTTACATTTCCATTATTAGTTATCAGTTGAACTCCAATATCTTAATTTCCTTAATTTTCATAACAAAACTTATCCATCTCCTTTTAATTCTTCAATCTCAAACTTTTTCTCTATCTTATATTCACTCTCCTTTTAATTCTTCAATATCAAACTTTTTTTTCAATCGTATACTCACTCCCGTCAATTACAATAGTAGGGCTAGAATATTTATAACTTCTCTTCATATACTTATGAAATGCACGACTTCTCCTGTACCTATGTGTATTTCAAAGAATCTTATCCTTCTAGACTTTATCAGACTTCTCCAGGAAATCGGATCCTTCCAGAAGAGGAGAGTGAACATTCTGATATCTGGGTTTGTAATGATGAGCACTATACACTACATACAGGTTTGATCGTACTCGAATTTTTTTGCTATCCAAAACTGTTGATTAGAAAATAGGAAAGGCAATTAAACAGAGACCTGCCGAGACCAACTTCTCTTATAAATAATAAATAAATAAATTGGGGCTAAGACAGCCAATGGGCCTAAATCTGATTTGGGCCAGCATGGATTTAGATCGCATGCTCGAACCCTCTCAATTGCTTTCTTGAAATGAAAAAAAAATAAAGAAAGAGATTTTACACTGTTGGTGATTATGAATTGGATGAAACCATACCTCCCTATTTCTACGAAACAAGGGATTAGGACTCATGAACGCAACTGGGTCTGACGTACGGTTGTCAAAGGGCTGGATTGGCCTGGCCGGGGTTGTCCTAGCCCTACCCTCAATATATGTAGGGCCAGACCTGAGCAAGCCAAACCCCTTGAAGGGCCTGCACTGTTTAGGCCCTCACCCTACCTTTGAGAACTAGGGCCGGCTAAGGTAGGGCTCAGGGCCTCAAAATAAGAAAACTATTTTATTTAACATTATTACCAAAATTTGAGTGTGATCGAGCGTTATGTTGTCTAACCTCAATTGCAAATGAACCATTAAAAAAACATACGTTATCTTGTCTAACCCCCATTGCAAATGAACCATTAACAAAATATTGGGAGAATATAAGCTGACTTTAAAAACTTTCTTTTATCAGATAAAGTCATACATGTTTTAGTGACTTGGGTTTTAGACATATGATTTTATTTATTTTGTAAAGAAGGAAAATGATTAAAGAGTATGATTTATTTCACACCTTTCATATGAATTACGTGTAAAATCATTCCAGCAGTGTCTTATCTTTGAGGTTTTTAAATTACCATTTACACTCCCATACCTTTTATCAATTGGGATTATTTTTAATTAAATGTTGATCTAACTATTATGCATTATTGGATTTCAGTCACAAAAATAAATGCACTTAAAAAATACTATTAGTTTAGACTTTTAAAAATTGAGAGTTAATTATTTAATTAAAAGGATATTTGGAACACCCCATATCCTTAAAGTCCTATGCACATACAAACTACCTCTATGAATTGGTTGACACTCATAGCAATTTTATAGAGAAAAAAGTTCATCATTAAAATTAATCAATTTTTTACCATTCAAAAAAAATTACCATTGCAAAAAAACTTAAAAAATAGCATTAAAAAAAGAGTACACTCCCTTTTGAACTAACAAGGATTTATAAAAATAATATAAAAGGCCTAAATAAGAAGCAATAAAACTAAAAGAAATATATTAGAAGTAACCATGCAACACTTATTGATTATGTATTAAGTACAATACATAACTTAAATAATTAAATATAGTTGAAATGTTTATTACATTTTATACTTGGTAGGTGAGTATGAAATTGCCTTCATATCCCCTTATTACTATTAGGTGACTATGATAAGGGCATTTTAGTGTATATTTATATTTACATATTATATAAAATAAATAAAAGTAAGAGGGCTAGGGTCGGGTCGGGCTAGTACTGTCCAAGCCCGGCCCTCAAATCTCAAGGCCTGCAAAAAATTGTCCAAGCTCAGCCGTAAGGCTTTTCGCTAGAAACAAAATGCCTCATTTTAAGGGCCTTTTGAGTGTCGGGTTGGGCCCCCTTGTCTCAGGGCCAAATTGACAGGCCTAGTATGAGGAAGGCACGTAAATCGTGCCCTGCTCATGACTGAGCCCAATCGTGCCCGAGCCGGGCCGACACGGCCCATGAAAATTATACGGGCCATGCCCAATGCTTTGGGGGTTAGCCCAGGGTTGCGCCTTGGTGGGCTGTGCCCCAGTTGGGCCTGGGCCGTGCGGCCCGTGGGTGACCCACAAATTCCCCTCCCTTTTTTTATTTTTTATTTTTTAATTTGGACAGGCACAAAGTCGCAAACTTGGATCGATTTCATTAAAATAAATAAATTAAGAGAAATAAATAAGTAGAATAACACTAATGATATTTTAAAAAAATCTTGAAATTTAAATTGCAAAAGTAAAATTATAAGTTTAAACTGGGGGGGGGGTGGGGAAAAAATCTGGGCCTAGGCTCGGCCAGGCCGTGCCTTACAACCCTGGCCCAGCACTGTCTATAGTGGGACTGTCAGCCGGGCAGTGCTAGCCTGTTGACCAAGTCAACGCCTTAGGCACGGTATTTTAGTGTTGGGCTGGGCCTCCCCACTCATATTTACATGCCTAGACTCTGACGCCTGGACGCTTTTCCATGTAAGAGGTCAAAAGCCTGTGACTTGGTATGCCTGTTTAAAAATTGTATTATATTACCCTCATTTTGTATTTTGTGGGTCCACATATTTTCTTTAAGTAACCACATATTACTGACATAAGGCTAAGTTGATGATAATGTGACGAATCATTTACTGTTTCACACAACCAGGAAAAAGCAATTAATTTCTCATTTTGCTAAAAAAGTCGTCAATGCAAGAAGATATCACCAAATTGCACACAATAATAACTAATAAGAGACAATTCTTCACACTTATTCAAAAAGAATTTTGCAATTGCTCTCAGTACAACCAACAATGTAACACAAGAAACAACCAATTAAAATGATCATTAAGTACTATACACTTTTTCTTTTTTGCTGAAACTGCACATTTATAGAGGAATCATGCCAATAAAAATCGCCACCAATGAGGACAAACCAGAAGACATGGCGGAACCATTCTGAAATGTGGTTATTTCCACATACAAGAATCAAGCAAGATGTACAAATGTAAAAAAAAAAAAAAAAAAAATTCCACAATGTTGAATGTTCCCTTTTCTTTTTCTGTCCTTCAACTAGAAGTGCTACAAACAGCAAAATTCCTGTCGCTTCTGATGCACTTCGACGTATGTGTTTAATCAGCCCAATGGACATCATTCTATGGTCTGCATTTCTTTTGAAACACTTTGCACAGTCTGCATATCAAGTAGGATCAACCTCTTTCCGACATTTTCTGGATGCAAGATACTGTTATCCACAATAGGCCACCAAAGCCACTTAAAATTCTAATTTCAAAGAATAAGAAACAGTGATATGGCTTGCTTGCAAACACGACGAGCCCTTTTTCTCAACCTCACAAAAACTAGACCACAAAAAAATGGTGGTTGTTATTGCTGTCCCTGCAAACTTCAACCACGACTTAGCAAGCAGGCCAGCAAACAGTAAACAACGCACTCATGTCTGGCAATGTTGCCTGTCCATGATCTGAATATTTTTTTCGAACTGGCTGGTGTGAAGAAGATTAGAGCAAATGGAGAACTGCGAGGCCAAACATAAAAAAAGCTGACATCTCACAAGATCCCATTGAGAATCCTCTGGTAGTAGTCATACTGCCGTGTTCGCCATGCATCTAAGCTGCTGCTTATCAAGGAAAGCACCAAGGACACACATTGCTGCATGACATCAAATCCATCAGATACTACTGAATACCTAACCAAAGCCATCAAAAAAGGAAATTTCCACTAAAAAAAAAAAAGAGGAGAGAGAACAATGACAGCAGACCTCTTCTGTCAGGCTTAGATGGAAGCGTTTCCTCAAGTTCTGGAAAGTGCGTGGCCCACCTTTGAAACATGGGAAACCGGAGTCCTAAGTTCAACAAAATATAAGTGGGAGGCATTGTGGTTATAGACTGCAAATTCTTAACAACTTAGATTCAGCAGTACTGTTCCTAAGACACTATTAGATAAAACGGTTCAATATCTCTTACATCCCAAAGGCATGACTCTGATTCTTCAAAAATGCTTCTGTTATTCATGTTGAATGTTTATCAGAAAAGGTGCACCATCTCTGGAACAGATCACTCTTTCCTGAGTTACCCTTTTTGGTTTTTGGCTATATGAGGCTGTAGATCATTTATTCCATCTCAATGTGGCCTCAATGAAATGGGCTTTACGATGAGCCCGTGACACAATTGGAAGGTGCACACTATTGTAACCATGAGGTAGTGGGTTCGAATCTTGTTACCAATCAGGAAAAAAATGATATTTCTTTCTTCTTTTATTTTTTCATTTTTTTTCATATTGACTTGGGTAATGCGTATGTCTTTGTTTAGCTGACTTGAGTGGCACTTGGTGAGTAGGTCCATAGGCTTGGAATAAATGGAAAATGCTCCACCTTTGCCATTCTGTCAGAAATTTGAAAAGAAATCAGAATTTTTTTTTTGTTCTTGTTTTTCCAGCACTCAAAAAATGGTGGCTAAGGTTAATTATGCCATCAAATTTGGTTAGAAACACTACTCAACAGATCATTTGTAACGTTTTGATCCCTTGTCATCATTTCTCCTTTCCTGTACATATCTTTGCAATTTCAATAATTGTCATTTTTTCATCCTTTTCGTTATGGGTCTACTGCATTACAGGTTCAGGCAGACCAAGGTAGCACTGGCGCCTGACTTGCCTGCTGACCCAACCTGTATCTGACCTGCATTGAAACGGGTGGATTGACCCATATAACCTGCATAACATCTGACCCACATTTGAATGGGTCAGGTTAGGGTTGGCCCGTATAAGCCGCATAACCCACATAAATGGATCAGGTTAGGGTTGACCTGCATATCTAAATCCACTTGAACGGGTTTAACATTTTGGTAGTCATAATATTTTATAATACATGGTTATGAGGGTCAGGTTGGATTGTGGTTCGCCAGGTTGGGCTTATGCAAATGCAACACATTTTAAAGCAGATTGGACATGGGTTGGGGTTCATCCCATAAACACCACTGGTCAACCCAACTGACCTGTTTAACACACACCTCCCACCCAACCACCCCCCCCACCCCCCACCCCCCGAAACAACACCCCAACCCCACACCCCAAAAAAAAAAACTCTGGTGAATGTTGGTGAGTTGTTTGGCTTCACGTTGTGCAACTCACGTAATAAATAAATTTTAATCATTACCTAAAAAAAATTGCATGCCATTTAGCATGAAAAATTGAGCATACGAAAAGGCTTAAACAGAAACATGAAGCACCACTGCACCAAGGAACCCATAAGGCCTGTTGGTTTGGATTTGGAATACATAGGAATACGTGGTCAAATAGGCTAGATTTGCTTTCCATTTAAAGGAGAGGTTATTTGATGGCCATTTTTTGTATATTCACCTTGGATCTTCATTTTTGACCACTTATGGTATGAATTCCTATGTATTCTACACAAACAAACAGGCCCATAGGAGCAACATACATGAACCTGACACAAAGAAACTAAACATGCAATAAGAAACTAATATAACAACCAGTGTGGAGTGATTTAGAAAAAAAGTTCAGATCCATGTTTTAAAGAATAAAGCCAAGAAGAAACATGATTGTTTGGAAAACATTGACGAGACAAAAGTTGAGAAGAAAATAGTTGAGGGAGTAGAATGGAGCTTTACTTAATTAGAGAAAATGGTATGTAGCCATTGTCTGCCTATATATCTTTTAAAATAATAGTCAGAAATGAGCATTGAATTTCACAATAATCACCACTTTGGTCATCCAAAAAAACTTAGCAGTGCTCTCCACAACAGTACGCCTAAGTGGTTATCCATATTGTAAACAGTATTAAAGTGTCATTAAAAACCAAAAGAGAGGAAAGTAATTTCATGGATCAGGGCGTGATCCGGTGTGAACTGTAATATTTGAGTATTCAAAATGCAAGCACTCATCTCACCTGCAGCATTTCAACCAGAAGAATGATGCGCTCTGCATGCTTACGGCAGGTTAGAAAACCTTGTATGCATAAGACCTGAAGACATCAAATAAAAAGCAAAAGATACATTTAAATAAGCATCAGGTAAGGCCATGGCAAAAAAATTCTGAGACAATATCATGGGATGGTAAAATACTTTGAAATAGTCAAAAAACTCGCTAGGTATTCCCTCTGCATCAGAATCCATGACCTGGCAACGGGGGAAAATTTGAAAAGATCAATTCTATGCAGGGGAAAAGACATTCATTATTATAACACCAAACAATGAAATATCGTGTCTGACCTCAAGAAGTTCACGAGTCAACTTAAATGGCGCACTTTCAAAATTCACACCTCCAGGTGAATTAGAAAGCATAAAACCAAAATCAATATGAATAATATGACCTTCTTCATCCATCAAGAGGTTTCCATTGTGGCGATCCTTCACCTGGACAATCATTAATAGACTGAGATAAGAAATCCAGAACCGCAATTCTCATTGAGAATAAAAACAGCACCACTAATTTTATATGTGGATCAAATTGTAAAATTAGAAATGACACTTCTATATAACCTCCAAAGATTACATATCAGCTTAAGTGGTTTCTAGATGAAATAAAGGGCACAGATTTGCCTCAATTTTCAATGCCCAAATCCTGGAGCATCTCCCATGGGGCCAACAACGATATAGCAATGCACTCTATTTACCCTGCGGACCAAAATACCCTTCTTGATTCCCTTAATAGCTGCACCTCTGAACCTCAAGACTTCAGAGACTAAAGGATTTGGTTCCATTATATATATATATATATATATATATATACACGACCGTCCTTACGGTTTACGGTGCGGACCACCTATTGGGACCCACCGTGAGACCCCATTGTTCATGGGATAGAGGGGGATTGAAAGATCCAAGTGAGGTCAACTTACATATCAAATTTGAAGTCAATCTAATACCTCTAACCCCTTCATCCATGGCTCACAAGTTTAACAACTTTATATCAAAGAAAAAAAATTGACCCTCAATCCAACGGTCTAGTTCATCCGAATCCATGCAAATTCATGGGAGTCAGGTGCTTATAAGGGGGTTATAAATGAGTGATCACTTTGGATGGGTCATAAGGTGGGCCCCAATGGGCGTTCCGAACAGGACCGTCTCCCTATATATATAGGGAGATGCTCCTATAAGAGCATCTCTCACCTTACTATGAGAGATAAAGGTGGGGGCCCTCACATTTATGTTGTTGGCATTATATATGGATGTGAGGGCCCCCACCTTTTCTCTCATAGTAAGGTGAGAGATGCTCTCATAGGAGCATCTTCCTATATATATGTATGTATATAACAGTAAAACTTTATTCAAGAGAGGAAAAATGAAAAGGTGAACAAATATACAAACAGATGAAAAAACTAAAACACAAACCAATGAAAGAAACTAAACATCAAAAGAAAGATTAAACCAAATAACTCCTTCCCTTGCAAAACCATCCACCATGTCATTCACTTCAACCAAACATGAGAGAAAGAGGCTCCTAAATAAGAAGCTATATCTTGGTTCCATTCTGACCGTGAAAATCTTTACAAAACAGCAAAGGTTCTTTAACCTCCTCTGACTCTAAAATTCCCCATCCTCCCTTTCCAGGGCATGCAGGATTCTTTGTGTTCCATTTGCCAAGCCAAAGTCTTTTATTGGGTACCAATAGAAAATAAACCCATGCATATTAGAGCGATTTTGGTTGTTGTGCCGACACGAGTCCACATGGAGCCCATGAGGGCTATTGTATTATGTGCTCATGATAGACACGTTTGTCATCTATGCTACTCGAGCAAAGGTCTCCCTTACCCAAGGCAACTATGCAAGTTTTATAGCGATCTAAAGAACCACTAATTTGAGTTTCACTAAGTAAAGTTATTTACATCCAATTGGTTTAGTGCCATCAGGATTCAGGAGTCAGGACAATGAACAACATCCCAATTATGGTTTGTTTCAAGTACATCAAGCTCTTCCTTCATTGCTTGTTGCTAGCATCTTTGTGTCATAGCTTGTGATGGGAGTTAGAGATAGAAACCAAGGTTTAAAAAACAGGACTCAGGACCCGACTCGTTCATGGCCGAGTCTGAGTCAACTCACCAAGTAGCATGGGACTCGCCCGAGTCCCAACTTCAATTGGATGGCCTAGCCGCATTAGGACTCGGCCGAGTCGCATGGCAGAGTCCCATGGGACTCAACCGAGTGGCATTAGGACTCGACTGAGTCACATGATTCGAGTCCCATGCGACCTGACTCAATTTGTGCTGAGTCCCACTCGACTAGGACTCGGTCGATTTTTTAAACCATGAAAGAAACAAATGTTATGGCAGCAAGCAATGATACATTATGAAATCCATAACGATCAGGTGATCTAGAATTCTCTTTGGGAATTCTACTTCTCTTAGAGAAATCCAGACAGGCTCACACGGACCACATGAAGATTATTTTATGATATGCTTATTATAGACACTCTTAGTATCTGTAGATTATTTAAATTATCTCAAATCATGAATTTTGATTGTAATCACCTCAATTAAAGGGGATTCCCTTGCTGTAAACATTCCAAAGATAGTGATAGCAGAGTTATATAATGAGGCGGCCTCCCAAAGGGATCAGCACTGAATTTAATTCTTCTTCATTCCTTTTATGTTGTCAAGTTCCATTTCCTTTCAAGAAATCTCTGTTAATACATTGGACCACTGAAGGGAGGTAAAAAAAAAGGAGGAATCCCCCTGCTAAAAAACAATGTCTAATAGAATCATATAATTTGGTAGTCCTCATGGGGTCCATGTGGTGATAGGTCCATATGTTGGATTAGATGACTGTAATAAATAGTGACATCTCCTCATGGTGCTATGGTAGCTAGTAAAGAAGAGCAGAGTGTATGTGATGAAGTTTCAATTCTCCTCCAGAGGCTTCAGATATTGGAGGGAGCATCTCCGCTGTACCATCATATGCTTCTTCCACTGGCTGCATAGCAAACTTGGTTTCCGCAATGTGCAAAAAAAAAACATGACAAGTATAAGATCTCGGTTTTACCATATTAGCCTTCTAGGGGTGTTCATGGGATGATCGGGCCAGGCTGAAGCATATATAGGCCCAACTTGACTTTTTTTTTCTTTTTCTTTTTTTTTAAGACCTAACTTTAAGAACACAAAAAGATATCTGGCCCAAGCCCGACATGGGCTGTAAGTTCCTGGCCTGAGCCCAGCCCACTTCAAACAAGTCATCCCCAAGCCCACACAATTGGTCAATCGGGCCCAAGCCTGATTGAAGCCCGACTGCAAACAGATGCTTTCTAGCAAGTATCAATTTCACTTTTTCCCTTTTTTATCTTAGTAAAGGCAACTCTTTGGTTCCACAATATCCCATCAATGGAAAAGAGTAATCAACCAAAAGTCTAAGAAGTCAAACTGTCTTTTTGTTTCCTATTGTATTCCATAAAGGAAAATAAATGACAAATTAACCAAAAGTCTAAGAAGCCAAACCGTCACTTCGTTTTCTACAGTCTTCCACTAATGAAAAAGACCTAGTAGTTAACCAAAAGTCTAGGAAATCAAATCTTCTTGAATGATAATTGAATTTAGATTAATCCATAGGTCTGGGAAGTCAACTTGTTTGCATGGTAATTGAATTTACTTAAAACTCCAATCTAGGAAGGCAAATGGTCCTGGACATAGTTAACTAATTCGCTTGGTGTGCTCCCGAATTTCACGCTGTTCGTGTCCAATAATCTGCTATTCGATTCAGTTGATTCAAGGTTTTTGAAAATCCTTAGTTCGCATCAGTTCGGTGGAGAAGACAATGAAAAGTAATTCATGAAAGGAAGAAGTCAATAGAGATGAAGATGAAAAGCTTGAGAGAGTATTGCCCACTCCACAGTTGCTCTTTTTCCATTGGTTATTTCCTTTTTTCAGTGGGACAATGGGATGCTAATTAAATGCACTGTTCCATGTTTCCTTTCCCTTCTCTCTCTTTGATTTGACTAGAGTTGAGTTGGATGGTAATTTAATGGACTGTACTTTCCTTTTACCTATCTCTCTCGAGTCACTAATAGAGGTTCTCTACAATTTGGTAGGCTAGTGTGGCCTATCATAAAGAAATCTAAACCCATTAAAATGAGTGCCTTCCTCTTTGATGGGTAAGTCCACCAAGAGATTAATCCTTAAAATCTCATGGAAGCCAAATACTTTATTTTGTGCTACTTCATTGAATTATAAAATAGATATGATTATCTTTGTCAATTCAGAATTATGGCCCATTTATAAAAAATCTAAACCGGTAAAAATAAGTCTTTCAAAAGTGAATTAGTGGCAGCCAAATTCTGAAAAAAATAAAAATAGAGTTTGTGCCACCATTAAAATAATTAAAATGTAAAACATATAATTTCACCCATTTATTCTCATGTAGTTTAGTCATATAAACAATAATGATAAATCTAATGGAAGGTTTACTCCGATTAACTAAAATTTAAGCCGTAAGTTATGTAATCTAAAAAAAGAGGCATTTCGATGAAAAATTAAGAGGGATCTCTAGTAAAAATATTCAAATTATATCGAATTAGTATATCGAGCTCTATTTGTGAATCGAACGAATTGAAAAACGAATTAAGTAAGCCTACTCCATCGAATTTGCGAATTGAGGTAAGCTTCGAATTGCGTACTATGAACTCAAATGCAAATAATATGAATTGCGAATCAGGTAGCTGCGGTCTTGGATGGATAGGGAATTTAATTGACTAACAATCTTAGAATGTGAATAGTCTTGGATGCTAAGTGAATTTAATTAATCTACAATCTTGTATAGTGCATCTTGTCAGCAAGCATGGGCTTCACACTTTCTATCACTTAATCTAAGTTTAGACTAATATTGAACAAAGCCCAAATTTAGATCCAGGCCTGACTTGACTACTAAAACCTAAGGCCCAAAGCAGGTTGTGCCAGGTTCAGATCGAGGCTTGTGCGGGCCTCTAAAGCTTTCATCACATAAGAATGTTTGTATTTTTTACTTTTTAGTGGCACTTCTACCCACAATGAGGGTAAAGGCTTCATTAACATCACACCTTCCTTTCCCTTTGTCCTTCTCATTCTTCATGTTTGATGTTCCTCAATTTCCACAATCCTTTTCTTTTAGCGGTTTGAGAAATCTCAAAATTGTAGCTTTATGCCTTTTTTTCCGCTCTCACTATCTTTCACAATCTGAATATGGGAAAGATATTGGTGGTGGCAATGAAAATAATGGTCTCCACCTATTGGTTTCTCCAAAGAAGAGTTCATTTTCACTTCAATCTTTTACTAATGAGGACATTTTGTAGTGACATCATCGCCTTGCACATTTGTCGTTTCAGAGTCTCAGATCACTTTTTTCCTTTCTTAACATGGATGGTGATGTAAATAATCTACAGTTTGAGCCTTGTCACTTTACCAAGTAGAAATAGCTATCCAAGTAGTGTCAATGATAGAAACAACTATATGTTGTTGTACCTCGGTTGATTGATAACTGTATCATTGAAGAGTAAGAAACAACTTTTGTTGCTTGGTGGCAGAGTATCATGTTATCGCTCATGGAACATGTGAGCTATTATGGCTAAAATTTCTACTCAGAGAGCTGGGATTTGCAGAAAGTAGTCCTATGATCATACACTGAAATAAAATGGCTGCTATTCATAATTGTTTCAAATCCAATGCATCATGAGTAGATCAAAGAAATGGAAGTTGACTGTCATTTTATCTGGGAAAAAGTAATAAAGGAAATACAAAGGAAATACAAATAGAATATGCTTAGACTAAAGATTAGGTGGCAGATTTTTGTACAAAAGTTGAGACAAAAAGGCAGTTATCTGATGTCTTTTCCAAGCTGAGCATAATAGATATTTATGCACCAGCTTGAAGAAGAAGAACCGCCAGGGGCGGGGGCATTAGAAATCATGTAGAGACTGCTTTGGAATTTGAGGAAACTACAGGGGCTTCTTTGTAAAAGTTAAGAATTTTAATTATATTTATATACTGATCTGGTGACCCAACCCTAGCGACGACCAGACACATCACTCTCCTGTTCTCGTTCTTCTTTCCTTTCCCTTCAATTTCAATGGATTAAAAGTAACCATGTGAAGTAAGGAACACATCAGTATGGTTGATACAATTCTGACAGGAATTTCATTGTCTCCAACATCTTTGGAAACCAAACATTGATGGATATTATAGAAGAACTTGAGATAGAATCAACCAATTAGTACACATCTTTATGGTGCCAACTGCCTTTCTTGTGAAGCATGTGAGTAGTAGCAAAATACTGGAAACACCTCCAGGCAAGATTGATTGAATACAACATGAATTTCTTAAAAAATGTACCATCAAGTGAGCATTTGCCTTTAAAAAAAGGAGCATATGAGAAAAATGGACAGAACATTTAGAGGCCTAAAATAGATAGGCAGCACAACATCATAAACAGTTGAGGGGAGGAGAAAAGACTGCACCTGTAAAAGATAACATAATATTGAATATCCAGCCATACTCTCAACAAAATTTCTCTGTGGAAAAATATAAGGTTCATCAAAATTAGCACAATACAAAATATATTTCAATATGAAAATAAAAGTGGATTCCTGAATCCACAAAAGTTTAATAAGATGGAACCAAACAAGTAAAAAAGTTGCAAAACATGGCCATTTCTAGAGTAACTTCACAAGATGTGAATGGTTAAAAACAAATTCAATAGGAACAAATAATATTTTAACTGAGAGAGAATATGCTTAAATGCAAAATGCCAGTAAAGTGGTTCTCTTTAGGATGTTCTCTTTGCAGACAAGTCGCAAATGAACCTCTTTTTGTGAATCCACATTTGCTGCAAATAATGTAACAGGTGGCAACCCCAAGTCTGGTTGTAATCAAAGTGAAATTGAACATAAGATTTTCGTTTGAAATCTAAATTTATCTAAAGGTTAAAGGTTGTCAAATTTGAGGCCCTCAAATAAAGTGTTAACAACAATTAGAAAAACCAATCCACCCTTAGCCCTCATAAGAAGGAAAAGTTCTAATGGAAAAACCATGAGTTAAACTGCACATGCACACCATATGCAAAGGGAAAATTGGACACGAGCACATAGAAACAGAAGTGTATACATATACTTTGTGTGTCTTCTCATATTTGATTTTCAGAATTCCTTTATGCGCCAACCTGGATGCATGCCAACAGTGGGTAAGGGGAGAGATGGGAAGGTCTTGGTCTAATTAGGGGCGTGCCAAAGTTAGTCTACACCAGAGAATCCTAACTAATCAACTTAAAAGCATATTAATTTAACAATTTTCAGCCCTTAGATACAATGGATTTTTTGTTTTAAGCTCCAAGTGTGATTAACAGTCGAATGAATGATCTTTTTTTGGGGGGGCGGGGGCCGGGTGGGGTTGAAAGGGACAAGGACTTAGGTGAGAATGAGGGTTTGGAACTTTGGATTGATCATAGTTAGGTCTTGGATAGTAGTTATTGACTTTTGAATGTGAACACATTAAAAACTTTTGTACATAGGCATATAGTGGAACACAAGGTTGGAAAACTCGTGATGCGGACTCTACTCATTCAATGCAAAAAAAATTTTGAACTCGGATAGAGTCAACGTGGAGACCCAGGAGAGTCATGTTTTATTAAAAATAATTTCAGATTTTTTTAAAATGAATCCCATTGCTCAGAAAAATATACATATATATTTATTTACATGCATCCATGATAATCAATTCAAATTAATAAATTTTTATATGTAAGAAAAGTACTACGATAAGGAAAATAAAAGAAAAAATATTGCATATTACATAATATTTTAGTCCAAATATCGACCATAAAAGATCAAATATAAGTTTCAAATTACATTCCATGCATCATTTTTAAATTGTAGACTTTTGAATTACATTTCATGCATCATTTTTAAATTGTTGACTTCAAACCTTGTGCATAATTATTTAAAAAAAAAATTAATTGCTTAAAATCAAATCTACCTATCAAATGATTTAGAATGCAAACAACTTATTAAAATGAGATGACTCGGCCAAGTCTCCCCTGTATTTGACACAGTCCTTCGTCAAAATGAGATGACTCAGGGGAGTCAAGGGTCAACTCGGAGAGTTTTCCAACCATGGTGGAACATGCACAAATTTTTGAAAAGGTACCCTTCCATTAAAAAGTTATTTACCCTCTGAACATAGATATATAGAGTTATCGGGTGCAAACCTGGTTGCATGACTATTGTGGAGAGCAGGGGATTGAAAGATCTCAATCCAATCTAATTGTGGTAGAGGCATACAATCCCATAACAACTTGATCTATGGCCATCAATGCTTAACCATTTTTAAATTATATTTATACACACATATATTCTCAACCCGGCAGTGACAATAATTGATTGAATGTGTCAAAATAGGGTAAAAGCAAATTCATTGCGTATAGAAAGGTGGTGTTGCAATCAGTGTGCTCCTAATCAATGTTTTGAAACCATTGAGCTCATTTGTAATTATGGGTCAATGGATTTATTTGTAATTATGAGAGTTAATTTCCTAAATTACGGTTAAATAAAAATTGAATTATGTCCAGCTAGTGTTTTGGGATTAGGATTAAGTTTCCAAGTTTGAGTAGACTTCTAAGATTGTAATATATGAATATTTTCCTAGTTTGAGCAGCCTTCAAAGATTGAAATCTATAATAGCTTTCGACTATTCTCAATAATATAGATCAAAGAATTGTATCAAGATGTAGCCCTAAAATCTCAACTTGGTATCAAAGCTTAGGGTTAGGATCAGGTTTAGGTTATTTCTTATTTTTGTTCTTTTTCCCTTTCTTCAATCTTCCAGTCATTCTGTCGAAGAGTTTCCCAAGCAAACAATTCCTAACATTCAGTTTCATTGAAAAGTTGTAGTTTCAACTTTCAAATAGGCTTTTTTGTGATAATGCTATTCGACAAGGGAAGATATCATAGCATGCTGTTTGTAGGGGAGAAAAACCTGACTCTGTTAGAAGCTCACCCCCCGAGCCCTATCTTCTTCGTCATCCATCCCTATCAACCCATCCATTGCATTGGACAATGACGAAGAAAGTAACAAGAAGTGGATTCTCGAGCTCGTTCAATGGGATCCCAACACGAACAGATCGATCCCTTTTCACATTCGTTCAGCCTAAGGACCTGTTTGATAACTTTTCCGTAAAATAAAAGTACAACATTAAATCAAGAGAGAATAAAATATACAGGGGTTATGATGGTATTTTTTTTCTTTAATGGGTTGGTAGGTAATCTTCTTGAGTTTTTGTGTAAAATGTGGATGTTTTTTTGTCATTTAGTGGAGAAAGGAGGTTGCTTTTTTCCCCTTTCTTTTTAAAAAAAGGAGGAAATTTTGAAGACGTGTACTTTTGATGTGACCCCTTGTCTGAAAAATGGAGCCCTAAAGGAAAGAGAACTACATGCCTCTGAAGAGTATCATCCAAAACCTGGGATGGAATCGGAGTTTCCACATTCATTTGTCTCGGTTACCACTGCAACCTTCAAGATCATCGCAGTAGAAGATCATTGGACAAAGAAGACTAATCCATTGATGTCTTCCTCCAAGACAAATCAAACACCAAAGCTTCGTCTAGTCGTCGGTCATCGCGGCCTAATTGGCATCATTCTGAGAATGAACGAAGAAAAGCTTGTTTGGAAAGCATTTTCTCTTCTTTTTTGTACATGTACAAAATCTCTCCTCTATCTTACTCCTCTGTCTCTCTCACACAAAATGCCTGCCAAACAAATTTTTTCTTCATTCATTCTCATAATGAAACATTCCTAGAATGATGCCAAACAGGCCCTACAAGGTTCCAGAAGACTCTTCCCTCAGGATTTCAGAAACATTGCAGGTCCATCCATGTTCATACTTTTCCAATCAAGGAGAAGGCATCAATTCAGTCTCAAGGAACTTGTTCCAAAACTGTAGAAGTGGATTCTCTATGGTCACGAAACCATCAAACTGGGTTGCCGTGAGCATCTTCCCCAATAAAAAATAAAAAATAAAACCTCCTTTTCAATGGTGGCCCATGCGGGTCTTGAGCTACTCTAAGTCCTGAGGCTTTCTCTTGCAGACATACGTCAGATCTTAGATGGAAATCCCTCAATCATTCCCGACCCATCTCTATCTCTTCTCTCTTCCTTCGCTTCATCTTTGCATACAGATTCTGCCTCTAGGGTTTTTTGAAGCAGGAGAAGGAAGCAAAAGTTAATTATTCCAATGGATTTTTAATGTAATCCAGAGGACTGTATAATAGTATTGATCCTGCATGTTATTATTGGTGGAAGCCCCTGGGCTCCTCCTTTCAGACATACATGTCAACAAATTTTTCAGTAGGGATGAGTGCAGGCATGCATCCTTGAAGAATTGACACAGTTTTTCCAGTTTTTCAATACTTTTTTTGGCCCCAGCTCAGAGTTGAAGAGACCATCCAGTAAACCTTTTCAGGACTTCAAATCTCTTAGTGTGTAATAATACATGCAGTGTTTTTTTTCAACACAAGTACAATTAATTAAATCAAGACTTCATATTTTTCAAGTCGGGGGAGGAAAACTTTGAATATTACACAGTTACTTGGTAATATGGGTCCAAGTAATCGATTAAGTTATAGTTTTGTATACCAAACCAAACCAAACCAAGCCTTTTCCCACTAGGTGGGGTCGGCTATATGGATTTGAAGACGCCAATCAAATCTGTTTAGGGCCATGTCCTTCGTTAGATCCATGTAGGCAAGGTCATGTTTAATAGTTTCTTTCCAACTTCTCTTGGGTCTCCCTCTCCTTCTCCTACTCCTGGCAATCTCCATGCTTTCACACCTTTTAACAGGTGCCTCCGTTGGACACCTTTTAACATGGCCGAACCATCTCAGTCGATTTTCTCTCATTTTATCTTCAATCGGTGCTATTCCTACTTTGCCCCTAATCTCCTCGTTCATGATCCTATCTCTCTTTGTGATCCCGCACATCCATCTTAGCATTCTCATCTCTGCAACTTCCATCTTCTTAACATGATTATGCTTTACTGCCCAACACTCTGATCCATATAACAACGTTGGGCGTACCGCCACCTTATAATACTTTCCTTTAACCTTGAGGGGGACTTTCCGATCACATAAAACGCCCGAAGCACTCCTCCATTTGGTCCACCCGGCCTGAATCCTGTGACTTACATCAGTATCAATCCCTCCATCCTGTTGCACCATAGATCCAAGGTATCTAAAGTTTTCTTTCTCTACAATCTTTTGTGTTCCCAAACTTACTTCTATGTTACCAGGTGTCCCACTTTGACTAAACTTGCATTTCATATATTTCGTCTTGTATCGATTTAGCCTAGACCCTTTAGTCTCTAACGTTTTCCACCACAATTCTAGCTAAACATTCACTCCTCCTCTCGTCTCATCCACTAAAACAATGTCATCTGCAAATAGCATACACCACGGCACCTCATCCTAGATATGTCTTGTAATCTCATCCATAACTAGGGCAAACAAGTACGGGCTTAACGCTGAGCCTTGGAGTAGACCATTCAAAAAAAAAAAAAAAAAAGTTATAGTTTTGTATGAGAATGTTGTGTAGCATCAACCGTTTCTTTATTTGAGGAGTCAACAGCTCCATGTTATGAGTTTTAAACTTTTAATGCATGGCTTTCTATCAACAAAGTGATGCACCATGATCAAAGGAAAAACAGAATAGCTTTGAAAGGACATCCCTCTGAACTGAGGTCCAGATAAATCAAACTACGGCATTGGTACAGAATTCTCAACAGTTAAAGTGATCACAGATCGTTGCTGAATGCTGATGCAACAACTACATCACCCCCTCGTTGCTGTTAGTATACACGCAGAATTACAACTATTTTGAGGTATCTGGCCATAATAAATTATTATTTGGCACTAAAATAAACAATACATCACAGTGCATTGCATTGCAGTATGACATCAATATATTTCAAAAACCAAAGAAAGTAGATAATGAAATGCCAAATTACAAAGAAAGCAACAGGTACGATAGCAAGGCAAGATGAAGAATGTATCATATATTCATATGGCAGTAAAGTCTACTGTAATGATCAATTACCTGGGCAAGCTTAAAGTTCGGAGAGTTTTCTTCATACTTCGCAATGAAAAAGTCACGTAGGCTTGTGATATTGGGAAATCTACTCTTGATTGCATGAATCGAAGCCTACAGAGGAGTAAGACATAAGATTGTAAACATGATAGTTAAAGTAAACAAAACATTTCTGCAGCAAGATAGAATACCGTATCAGGAATTGTTTCAATTAGGGCTGTGTAAGAAGAAGTAACTAAAACTTCATATGGCCGCAGCCAAAGTGGCAGACCAGCTTCTTGGAATATATCTGGCAATGAAACACAAAAACAGGAAGCTTCAGGTCACTAGGAATGAGAAGAGATGTTACAATTTGCAACAGTAACTACAATTTGCAACGGCAACACCACATAGTTTTTTCAAATGGATCACATGACAAATGGAAGAATCAGGGAGCAACCTGAACAACAACGTGATTCAAAACAGTTCATAGAGACTCAAAACAAGAAGCAGTCTGTACAAATAAACATCAATCAGGTCATGTGGCCTTTAAATTAATGCCGCACACCATCCAACCAACAAAATCACCAAAAAAATAAAGGATCCCATAACCAATCTGATGATCACACAACCACATGGGCTCAAGTGACAAGTAACAAGTAAATGAACACAAATTTATAGCATCACAACCACTGGAAACAAGTGCAGCCCAGAACTCTGATTAGTGGGAAGAAAAAACAGAAAAACAAAGATCCACTCCACACAGTCTAAGCATCCATACAGGTACACAGAGCATCAAAATTACCCAAATAACTTGAAATAACTTCTGAACTTCTAGTTGTTCAACAAAATTGAGAAGACCTACAAGCAACAAGAAAAAACCAGCCAATAACCCAAAAGCCTCAATTGAATTATGAGAAAAGCTTTTGAATCTATAGCCTTTCTTCACATCCATATGTGAGATCCGGCAGGCCTAGCCCAAGGTGGCAGATCCAGTTAAAATCCGGTGTGCCCATCATCCGCCAAGGAACAACGAGGATACAAGGGATTCTATAAGTCCCATATCGGAAATATCCAAGTCCTGACCTTGAGCTTATAAGTCAAACCCCGTCTTAACTCAACATGACACATTTTAAAGCCGTGCGGCCCCAGATCCCATAAGAACTCTGAGTTATAGCACGCTCGGGCGGGAGCAATACCGGTGTGGGTGACCGCTTAGGAAGTCCTCGTGCGCACACATCAAGGACAACTCTATTTTCGGTAGGGGAGAGTGCTTGATCCGGCGGACTCAGGACAAGGTGGTAGATCCAGTTAAAATCTGGTATGCCCATCCCCGCCAAAGAACACACGGGACACAAGGGACTCCACAAGTCCCCTGCCAAAGAACACCCAGGATACAAAGGACTCCACAAGTCCCACATCGGAAATATCCAAGTCCTACCCCTGGGCTTATAAGTTAGACCCTGTCTGGGAAGTCCTCACGCACGCATATGGGCCAAAGTGAACAATATTATGCTGAGTTGGGAGGGGTTGCGACACCATATATCTTGACCGTACAGATGATGACATCAGTTGTACAAGGCCCAGTAGTGGCCCCGCCAAGTAGAAAGTCTTTACATCTACAAATATGGGTAGATTTATGTAATACAATAATACAGAAGATGGAAAAAAGGAGAAGAAAGATAAATTTGACAAAGTAGAAGCCGTGTGTTATCTATCAATAGATGGAAAACATTCACCCGGCACCAGTGTATTGGGCATCCAGACTATCCCAAAGGTGAGACCCACCTCTGAATTTCACACGCTACATGTGACAAAATTCCAGATGCACGGTGCGCAAGTGAATATTTTATATCAATAGATAACCATGACCCCATTTTATTAATATGCTTTTAAAATACAAAGTACAATAATGCCTTTAACGCTGACATAAATGGGTTTATATGGGGATAGAGATATAAGCTATGAAAAGAGAGACTGTGTTCGGGGCTTGAGGAGGTGGGGAGTGTGTGGGTGGGTGTGTTAGTTGTTGAATTGAGAAAGAGTGCTACTAATCCCTCCCATGACTGCCACCAGTGGTGTCGGTGAAGGCAAGCCACGAGGCGGTGATGATAAGAGCAACAGGAAGAGAACAACAGAATGCTGGCCATCAGAGAGAGAGGAGGAGCCTAGAGCAATCGCACCCAACGTCTTGATGGACAGAACATTGGTGCAGGCATAGTTGTTAAGGATGAAAGGTGAAGAGGAAGGAGTGGGGAAATGAGAAGAGGTAGAATGAAGTGGTAGCTGGGTTCCTTTTTTAAAGCTATATATTATATATAGTCAAAACACTCTTGAGAGCGCATGCATTAACAAGTTATGTCATCAGCTAATTGGGTAACTGAATACAGGCCCATTCAATGGGATGGGGCTGTGGTGATGGTGGTGCTGAAGATGCTGATATGTATCCATTTAGACCCATGCCTGATCATTCACTAGGCCCATATTGTGGAACCGGACCTAGACCCAAGTATCAGTCAGGCCAAAAAGAGGTCCATAGCTGATACCTGAACATTTTGGTTGGATCCTTCGGGTTACCAGGTAATCGTGTAATCAGATGCCTATTGACATTGACATCCCAAATAACCACCCGATGTTTATGTGTTATAACTAGAGAAGTAAATAAAGTCACCCTATTTGTTGCGATACTTGGTGTAAGTCAATGAAATAGTTATACAGGGGAAAAATAATTGAAACAAAAAAAAAAAAAGAAATATGGAACCTAAAACAACTTTTCAAATGGCATGACTTATTTTTTTGAAAAAACTTACATCAAATGTCATGCCCCACCCCACACGCATACATGATATTGTCCACTTTGGCCCACGGGCCTCACGGGTTTTATTTCTGGTAGGCATCAACCCACCAAAAGGCCTCATGCAAGGTAAGGGTGCAAAGCTCTACATATAATCCCAGTCACTTTCCTCTCTATAGTCGATGTGGGACTCCAGGGTGTCACATCAAATGTGTTTAAGTAACTTTATCGGTAGAAAATTTGTAAATCTGTAGCTATTTTCTTAACTACATAAAAAACAAACTGGGAAATCGTTAGAAATTTGAGGAACACACCATAGAAATGAGATATGAGTTGCACGGCAAGATGCTCCTGCCTGCAGTCATCACCACTCTTCACAATAACCTGTAAGTAAGCGAAACCAAAGAGATTAATTAATGGAAAAAGTAAAGTTGAATATTCTAGGCGAGAAATCCAAATAAAGTTCGGCCACACAGATGAAAAGTGTGAAACACAGCTTACCAAAGTCATATACAAGCATTGAAATTATACTGCATATTGAAGGATTGCACAAGCATCGTTTTGAATAGGTAAATCAATGGGATGAAACAGGTTGGGTCCATAGTGTATATGGACCTGAACTCTGAATTACTAATATCGACCAGCCACACTTGACTTTAGATTAAAGGCTCAAAACTGGTCCAGACCTGGATAAAAGGCCTGGACCCAAACCCATGCCGAGACCCAAATATGTACACAATCGAATGATACACTTAATGAACATTTGTAAGTATATAATATAGGGTCATGGCATCAGGTATTCCAGTCCTCGGTATGAAACCCATGAACCCAAACCTGGACCAAAATAAAAATAAAAATAAAACAAGTATTGGACCCCTACCTCTTTTTTCATTTTGGGTCATTCAGGTATTCAGGTACCAGGGCCATTTTCATCACTAGTAAATAATAGCACCGAGCATAGTAGAAAGGTCATAGAAAGGTATGCAATGCCGATAATCATAAGCTGCATATGCCATAACCTATTATTTTCTTTCCCCTTTTAAGTATTTTATTCACCTTCAATAGAATTTTTGAAGGAAGATCAATAAATAGGTCGTTTAGGCAGATTTAGTGAGATCCACCGATTGAAAGAGTTTTCCATGGAATACTTTACGCAATAGAGTAAATATTGATAACTAATGCAACATCTGAATAAAAGAAAACATGGAACACATTTGACATCTCCTGGAACAAAGGAATTGCAGCCTCAACAAAAAGAAAGGTAGGAATAAGTAACGCACGTGAACTGTGAAGTATACCAGAGTAATGTAACTAAGCTTAAGGGCCACATCGTTTGACACTAAACTCATGTATATGCATGAATGTAAGAGGAAATGGGGTTAGCTGATATACCCATTATCATCAGAACTTTTTTAACTTTGGAGGTCTTTACAGAAAAACATGTGTTAAACACGTCCTTAATGGCAGAAAGATGAAATTTTAAAAATGACAGCAGAGGGTCAATCCCTATGTCGCAATCGCGTGACATATTCGCTATTATGTCACGCCCACATAATTATTAGAACTTTCCCTTGTGGAAAAATGTGTTGACCATGTCTTTAACAGCAGAAATATTCACATTCGTGACTATGTCACACACCAATAATTATTAGAACTTTCACTTAGGGCGTTTTTGTGGAAAAACATGCACTAACCACGTCTTTAACAGCAGAAAAATGACAGCAGATGGCCTTGTGTGGACAAAAATGCCACTACGCATAATTGACATCATCATGATTATGTTACATGATTGCAATACAATCACGAGTATGTTGCACGATTGTGACATGTCTCCTCCTACGAAACCTTGTAACTAGCGATGTATGCAGGAAATTGATTGCTGTCCTCATACCACTGCTCAATCCATCACCACTGACATACACAAGGCACGGAATAGGAAGGTATAAAGAAGAGAAGGCTTGTTGGGGTTGGTTAATGGTGGAGTAAGTAGGTGAGTGCTGGATACCAAAGGCACAAAGATGTTGTGTCCCTATGGATTCCCTCGCTCATTTATTGGATTTGATCAGCAATGGCACGGAGATATTGTGCCTCTCTCTTCTCCTCTCCTCTTCCTACATTCAAAGCTCGCACACAAAACTCAGTTGTCTTTCAGCAGTTAGCAGCAAAGAAAGAGACAGACTCTTCTAGTAGCTCCCTTCCCCCTCTAGTCTCTCTTTGCCAAGTTTAGAGGCATGAAGATGCCATAGTCATTGTGTTTTTCGATCCAGATGATGCGATGTGTGGTGAGAATGAGGAGTCTGGATCTGAAGGGTGGAGGGTAGGGAATTCTTTGGATTCAAGATCAACAAACGAGATGAGAGAGCATTCGACTTCGCCAGGGAGGAGGACAGGGATGCCACTACTAGTGAGGTGGATGGATGACAGTCATTTTCCAGCCATGAATCTGGCTAGATCGTAAGTTTCCAGTCATCAGGATCTGATATTTTTTGTCTTTGTAAGGGATTTTGAAAGATGAAATGATTCAACCAAAAAATCATAATTCAACCCTATAAAAACCAAAAACCTAGATTCTCATTATGAAAGATCCATAGAAAATTACTGAAAAATAGATGAAGGATTTCAGAAATTAAGAATATGAGATGGAAATTCCTAAGAGAAAAGTAGAGAGAAGAAGTTAGAAGGTCGGAAAGAAGTTGGGTTTTCTTGTTTCATGGAAGACATGTTGTGATGGCGCGACTTACTTCTGATTATGTCAGGATCGCGCAACATAATCGCGATTATGTCAGGCCATCTCAACATAGTTATTTTCATCCCAAAAAAGGGCCACATGGTCTGCTGTCTTTTTTCAAAATTTCATTTTTCCGCCATTAAAGGCATGATTAACACGTTTTCCATAAAAACCCCATCTTTAAGCTGAGAAGCATAAGAATAATAACACCAGTTTGACATCTATGTAATTTTTTACTTACAGAACGCAAGTCCCAACCAGGAGATCTGCCATATACTGAAGCTTTTTGTATCCTCTCTTTCTTTACCTCCCATAGTTCACCAGATAAGGCATCGGTAGCCTTACGAAGACCACCATTATTAACCTATTTGGAAAAGGTGAACAGTGAATTTCAGTTATACCCATTGGTGAGAGCAAAATATGAACCACAAAGACATCAGCTACCATCACCTTTGGCTGTGCATCAGATGAATCCTGACCTGCTCCTTTTAAGGGAAGCCCAGGAGGTGCCTCTCCTTTTGCTGCAGCAGCCTACAGATGATATACATGATAATTTACTATAAGGGTTCTGATAGAAGCATTGCGATAGTCCTTCAATAAACAAGACAAGCATAAGCAAACAACTAAATACACCGTACATTGTGGAACATTCTATTTCCATGCAAGCATAGAACATTGAAATTAAACTCAGTACTCAGGGAATTACACCAATTTCTTCAAAAAAAAAAAAAAATTTAATTGTAATAGGAAAAGATAATTCACCACAAAGTGTCTGACAAAGAAAATAAAATTTTGAGGCATTTAACTCAGACAACTTACAGAATTAGCACCAGATGCGACTGATTTAAGCAGGAGCAGGTGCCAATTATAAAAATTACAACTGCTAAGCATCGATCATAGAAGCTAGTGCAGCTTTTAAGGAACTAAACCATTTTTTCTCTTCATTTTTGTTAAAAAAAAAAAGATCATATTAGAAATGGATAATTTACGAAAAAGAACACTTAAAACCCCACAGAAGCTATGATGCACGGATACTTCATAATGGGCAACGTATTGTGTCGTATCATATCCGATACTTGCACTTTTATATGTAAAATTTGTGTCCCTGCTGTGTCCATGGCATGTCCATGCCGTATCCATGTCGTATCCTGGCATCATAGCACATAAGTAACAAAAATGCTGATAAATATCAGACAGTCCTTTTTGAATATTTTTCTTGAATGCCAGGCACGTCACATGGCTAAATTTTCACTGAGACAACGACATAAATGTCCCATGTGTTCTATTGGAATTGGAATCTTGCAGGTGATGTATAGTGACTTGAAGAACTTTTGACCACTCTTCAAAAGGTTCATATTCAAGAAAACAGAAAGGGCCGCCGAGTATGGAAGCCAGATACAAAAGGTGATTTTCTGTTGAAGTCTGATGAACAGTTGGTCAACAAAGGCAAAATCAGATTTTCGCATTTTGTGGAGGATACAAGCTCCTCCAAAGGTGCAGGCTTTTAGTTGGACATCAGTGTTGGATAAGATTTTAATTCATCATCATAGGAGGCACAAAACTAAAGTGTAAAATGTAAATGCAAGTATTTTATGTTTCAAGGGAGTGGAAGATGTTCCGCATTATTATACGATTCCTTGTCAGAGAAACAGGTAAGGAACCATTTTCATACTTATTTGGCATGCATGGCTGAAGTGTCAATCAGTCAAAGCTCTTTGATAATTGGGATCATAGTTATCAGAATTTTACAATTGGTTTCCAGAATCTCAATTCATATCCCGAATCTTAAAGAGAACGATTCGTATCTATGCAATGAATCTCATTTACAAATGTGTCTTAGGACTCAGTTGTGAATCCTACGATTCGATACTCGTTTCATCAAATACTAGGATTCAAGTGATTCGGCTAGGCGAGAATAGCTACAACCAATATGTTAATATTAATAATCTTTTTTCTTTTTTATTATTTCTTTCTTTTAGCACTTTTATTTTTAAAAGGTTATTTAGTAGTGAATGAAACCTCCTAAGAATGTTTTGCAGCATTTATGAGGTTTTAAAAATAAATAAAGAACATGCATTTAATTAAAGCATTTGACTATATGTATGATGCTTGTCTATATCTTCTTCTTTTTTTAGTCTATTTTGGTTTTTTTCTTCATGAACACTTTCTTAACTTCAAAAGATACCTTACCGTGTAAGATAGATGGTTTGGGATTATATTTTTATTTGTATATTTTGATTTAAAGATAATAATAATATAATATAGATATACCATAAACTTATTTAACTATTTAACGCAATTTATTTCATATAAATTTTATATTTATATGTCATGATGTTCTTAATATGATTGTATGATAGACTTACTTATTATTATATTTTTACTGCCATAAATGGGAAAATGGATGGTTATGAATAATTAGTTTTCTTTTTCTTTTAATTTTTAATTATTTTTTATTTTTATTAGAATAATAAGAAATCCTACGATTCGCGATTTGATTCGATTCATAGGTATGAACGATTTGTGATATGATTACGATTTTCAAAACTATGATTGGGATATGTTTCTATGCAAAGATATTCTATGGACTTGCTTGTTTGCTGTTAAGTGGCTGATATGATTAGAAAGAAATATAAGGACCTTCAGTATGTGTATGGTTTAGGCCTTGGTAATTCTATGGGCTATTTCATCAAAGGAATTAAAAGGAAGATATGCAGCAGAACTTTTGAGGTGTAGGGAGAATGGTGATGATATGCCATTCTAACATATGATATTTTTTTTTGTTTTGACATTGTTGGCCATGTTGGTTTTGAACTTGACCTTGTTCTGTTAAAGAAAGAAATTTACCATTTAAAAATAACTAAATAAATGCCAAATTAACACATAATGGCGTGAAAGGCATGCGTCTACTATGGAGCGGTGTAGGGAATGAGTCCGTTGGGGTTGGTTTTCTCTCATGTTATTCCCCAATAAATAAATAAAAATGTTTCTGCACTTTCAAACTAAGGGTATTTTATAGATCATTGATAATAGGATGTAGGTTAGTGATAAATTAAGGGTATTTCAGTCCTTTTTGTTTTGTTGACTTTAACGTGTCAATATTAAAATATTATAAGGTTAACATGATGCTTGAAACTATGTTTAGGGTTTTCCCTTCTCAGAACAAATATAATCAATATGAGAGCTGAAGACCCATAGCTTTTGGCTCTGGTGGAAACAGTCATCTTTTGGAGTTCACGTGCAATCGTAGGGAAGCTTTCAAACTTCAAAGTTGGGGGAAGAATATCTTCACCAAGATCAAGGTATCATCATCTTGGTTTGTGTAAGTTCTCTGCTTTTCTACTCGTTTTCTTGATCTCTTTTGGCATTTCTTGAGAGTAAGGCCCAACCGGATTTATCCAGTTGAAAAGTTCCCTCAAGGTTGCTGTAGTCCGGATCAGCTTACATTAGATTAGTATCAGAGTCTTGATCTTCCACCCTGACATTCATAAGTGATCACCTGAAATCTTGCATGCCACATGGCTGAGCTAGAAGTCGAGCAGATGGAGGAGAGAAGACGAGTTGATAGACTCAATTGAAGAAAGGTTTGAAACCAAAGAGAAGTAATCCCATGCCATTACTCAACAATTTGTTAGTTTAGCAGTGGGTTCTGAACCATCAATCTAACATGAAGTAAATAGATTTGAAGGGGGTATTTCCAACAATTTTTCCCAAAAAGCTCCACGTAATGAGCCATGACAAAGGGGATGAAAGTGTGATTGTGACCAAGGGGATGTAAGTGTGATCATGACAAAGGGGATGTAAGTGTGTCACGCCATGGGGAAAACATCTCTAGGTTCAAATTGTTATCCTTGGTTGGGCCAGGGCCCCAATCTTCAATGCTTACCCCTGATGATGAGAACTTGATCTTTCCACTCATGATAAACTTTTGAAGGAGTATGAAACAAGTGACAAAGCAACACCTGATATAAATGTCGAGACATGACATCTTAATTTGGAAGATGTTTTTGATATTTGTCAAGATAGTGATGCTGATGATAAATCTATCTTCGATGTGTATCCCTACACTGATGTTCATAATCTAGCCTTAAATACGTGCTTTAATGCCGACTCCCACCAAAGCGGTATGGACTTGGACACTAAAGACAACCTGGAAGAATCCATTAACACCTTCAATTTATTCACAATTTGATAATCAGGCATTAGATTAGTTGCAGTGGGCAGACTGGATGAATATCCTCCAAAGATTTTGCCAATGTCCAGACAGAGATCTAAAAGAAAATCATGGCGCCATGAACTATAGAAATGCAACTCATTCTTTTCCATCAATAGTATGCAATAAGAATTCAAGGACAAATTCTTTTTCAATCAGAGAGGGAAATGATTTAGCCAAAGAGGAAGTCCATGAAGGCACAACTAAGCCCAACCGACCAGACCCACACCAGGACCTAACCATACTTCTATTTTCGTAGTTTTAGTAAAATTATCTTATTTTATGCACCAAATGGGGTCTGACCAACATGAAACTGATTCTGTTGGATAGCTTATTGAGTTAGCTTTTCAATGAGCCCAAGATTGTGTGATTCTGACTTCGTTTGAAAATATTATGGATCATATTATGATAGGATATATGTTAGCGATGGATTAAGGTATTTTAGGTTACCCTTAAAATGTAATTATCTTCAAAGGTCAAGATTAAAACATTGCTAGTGCTAGATTAATTTGATGGTTCAGAACTTCAGATTATGTTAAGGGTTTTCTCTTTATGCGAGAACATATATAACCATTATGAGGGCTAGAAACAACAGCCTCTGTTTTGGTGAAAATATTGTTATCTTGTGGAGTTCAAGCCCAACTGTAAGGGAGCATTCAAACTCTGAATTGGAGAAGGAATATCTCAATCAGGATAGAGGTACCATCTTCTTGGTTTGTGTTAGTTTTCTGCTTGTCTGGTTATTTTCTTGAATCTGTTTTGGTAGACCATCTAAAATATATAAGGGATTTCCCACATGGTTGACCATCTCATTTTCCCTTCATTTCTATTTTTTCTGCTCCACCCTTCTCCCACATTCAACAACGTTTACGAGGGTATGGTGTGGATCAAATAAACTTAAATCATATGCTATTAACCCTTATTTTAGAGACCTAATGTTAAGTGGATTTATAAGTGACTTCGTTTTGGGGATTCAATCCAATAGTTTATGATGGTCAATTCAAAGTCAAGTTATTTGCAGGCAGAGGGGTACATTCACTATGGATGTCCGGTCTTTGGGGTCATCATCATTGGCAACCAAGGAGTCTTCCATCTTCATGCTTGTTCATTGCATTCACAATAATGAGAGGGAAAGAGAATTTTCATTGAATCGGAAAAATGAGAAATTACTAGGGAAGTTTATATTACTTACTAGTTTGAGCATTGCTTAATAAATTCATCTGTTCTAGAATCCAAAATGACCAAGTAGGTACAATGTTGTGTAGGGATTTCAGTTACGCATTTATCTAAGCACATAGAGGTTTATAGTTCTACTCTTAAGCACCAAGAAATAACTAACTTTGCACAATGAAGTGATAAGATACAATATGAAACGACATATGCAATGTGAGAGATTAAACAAAAATCAAAGGAACACTGAAAAAAATGCTGCATTTACATAGGAAGGGCAAATAATGAACAAGAACTTAATTGCTGAGCTTATGATTGTTTATTCTGAATATTTAACTACAGTACAAACTATTAAAATATTACAATTTACAACTTACAACAATAACTCCAACTTACAGGCCCACCTTAGCTTCCTCTATAGCAATTGTGCTTGGCACACGGCGGTGATCCTTTCGACGTGCAGGCTCATGAACCTCTACGTCTTCCATGTTGACCCCAGGCACTGCTGTCAAAATGACACTTACCCATTCCAAATTATGGTCTTCACCATTTTCTGAGCTGTCAAGCAATTGCTGCTCAACAGAAAGACTCACATGAACAAATTTCACTTTGGCCTCCCACAAATGAGCCATTGCCTTGTCAATAGCCTGAGAAGTAGATATTGACATCCCATCAGAACTATGATGTACATCCCGTAAGTTCCACAAAGGATACGCCCATGGAGGAGGCTTCGGCAATTGTGCATCTCGGTTTGCTAAAGGTATACCGCCTCTAGAAAGTTTTTGAGCATCAAATGTCTCTTTAATATGGCTGAGGAAACAAGGGGAAAAAAGAACAAAACAAAACAATGTCCAATTGTTGAACTCTTTAATTTCAAATGGACAAGAAATTAAAAACATAATATTAATATAATTATGCAAGCAATACACTTAGATCATACAACTGCATAAATACCTTTGGACTTCACCCTTCAGAACCTCAACACATATCATGTAGGGTGCTTTCTCCCTAGAATTCAAAAGAACAGCTTCTTCTTCAGGTATATGAACCACTCGATACATCTCTTTCCCCATTGGAAAGCACACACCTGCAGCGGTAACACTATATTTTAGATGAAACCAAGAAGCATACAGAATTGAAAAAAAAAAATTACAGAAAATTGAGAACATAACATCTTATAATAAGAGAAGTAAGAAATAGTCAGCAATAATATCCACAAGTTCTTGAGTGCATAAATCAGAAAAAATCTTCACTAGAAACATGATTATTGTAGGAAAAGATAAATTAGAAATATTAGGAGCACCTATTAAAAAAAACTTCTCATAATTCCATCTAGTTGTGAGATATTTACAAAGTATAAACTAAAGTATATTGAGAAAATACTAGAAATCAACCAATTCAACTATGAACCATTCAGCAAGGGAAAGAGACAAGCTTATTTCATGTGTGTGTCCATGTGTGCTTCATGTGAAAGGAAATCTTCTCCGAGTTGTTATCCAAGCAAAAGTTTCTACATATATTACAAACTGTCTTATTCACATTGTTTTATTCAGCCTTCTAATGGTAGATAATTAGGGACTTGAACTAACGACCCAGACCCACTACCTACATGATATTGTTTGCTTTGGCTCATGAGATTTCAACACAATCTTGCCACACGGTTTCAAAAAGCCTCATGTGGAGTTAAGGCCAGGTCACACATATATACCCAAGATCAAGACTAGCATGTTTTCAATATGGGACTAATGCACCACTGCATACCCAGTCCTTTAGAGTTTCACCAGCCCTCTCTCTCTAGGTGGATGCTCGCTGGACCCAGCGCCCTTTTACAGGCGGTCCACAGGCATGACACTTGACTTTATTATCATAGTTCAAAAAAAAAAGAAGAAGAGAGAGAGAGAGAGAGAGAGAGAGAGAGCAACAAAACCACTACAATGAGCCTGCAGTGCCACATGAAGTGCCTTTCTCGATGCGCTACTAGTACGGAAATCATCCACATATCAGCACTTGTTTACTACAAGTGTAGCAATGCTGCTCCCTCCAGTTCAACAATTGGTTGTGACGCAATGCTTCTCAGTATACCATTTTCAAGTTAGTCAAAAGATGTTTTCGTAATTACAAATGAGGAGAAATTCATTTTCAGGTATGGACTTGACAGAAGAAATCAAGACAATTCCATTAGTGTATGTCGTTTGTAGATGACATCAAACAAGAAATCAAGTAAATGGCTGAGTAACAAAGTTTGGAGAAAAGCATTTCAGGCAGATGGAAGTGAATATTAGTAGACTGGAGACAGAATATAAGGTATGCAAGTGTAGTAGTTACAAAAGTAAGGAGTATATCCAATGTAAATTGAGAAATGCCCAGACCATGGCTACTTAGCGGCAACATTATCGGCCGTAGTGGTTAAGGTTGCTACGCTATTTTGAAAATAGCGGCACTACAGTCTAAAACCTATTAGAGCCAAGCAGTTCTAATTTAAAATATTGTCTTTCCTATTTCTTCTCATGGCATTTCCTATAGTTGTCTTTACTGTTATACGGTTCCAAGTCACTAAAAGAACACAAGATTGGTTGCTATCGAGGTTTTTTTACCACTTTGGAAATTCCCACCGCTATGTCGCTATGTCACTGTAACCGTTACATATTGCCTGCAACATAGCATTTTGGCCACTGCCCACTATACCCACCGCAACTACTTTGATCCTTGACCTAGACCCACTCTCGCAGATTCTGATTTTTAGGAGGAAATATATGGTTTTCCAAAATCTGTACCATTACAATGAGCATGCAGTAGCTGGAATTGATACTGAGGTATTTCTTTAATTTTGATGTCAAAACTTAGTTCTAATGTGAAAGTTTCCAAATTTCACACATATAGTTATGGTCCTCAAATTGATAATTAACCAATGAATGACTATCCTGCATGGATTACTCAAATTACCTTTGAAACTTCACCTCATCACCCATTTGCTTCTTTTTTTCTTTAATTTCAGGAAATGTAACTTTCACTATAACATAAAAGAACTTGCAAATATACTATGCCTTCAACGAACACACCAATCTCAATTCTCAAGAGCATAAAAAGGATATAACTCTGCCCAAGCAATGCTGAACAAGGATGAAAATAGTGGTAGTTGCGGGCATAGTGGCCTGCCACCAAAACACTACGTAGCGGGCGCTATGTGCGTAGCGGTGCAATTAAAAAAAGTTGTAGAAAAATTCCCAAAAAATCCAGAATAATGAAAAATTCTTGAATATATGGTCCTTTTACAAAAGTAGCTAGTATAGGGGGGTGTAGCGGTCCCATCGTTGCATGAAATCATGTATCGCTGGATGATTATAAAATGATAATATTGATATATTTTTTTCATTTACATTCATGTTGGTTAGCTCTGCTAAGTTAAAAACTAAAAAATTGTTTATAATCAAACAGTGTTATCAAAACATCATCACCATTATGCTTAGAATATAACATTTTAGAGTTGCATTTATATATATATATATATATAGAGAGAGAGAGAGAGAGACAGACAGAGAGAAATTTTAAGTTAAAGTGAAATTTGATTAGGGCCTTATTTCCTATTAGAGTTAAATTTTCCTAGGTCCCATGTCCTATTAGAGTGAAACTTGGTTGGGCTCTATTTCTTATTAAAGTGACATTTGCCTGGGCTCTATTTCTTGCTAATATGAGATTTCGTTGGAGCTCTATTTTCAATTGGTGTCAAATCTAGTTGGGGCCTATTTCCAATTGGAGTAAAATTTTGATTGGGGCCTATATTTACAATAAGAGTAAAATTTTGATTAGGTGCTATATTTAATTAGAATGAAGTTTGGCTAAGGCCTTAATTTCAATTAAGTAAGATTTGGTTAGGGAGTTACATTTTTATTTTAATACTTGGGCCTCATTGTGGAGCCCACCAATTAAGGTTGTGCCTTTTTTTTTGCTGGGGCCCACTTAATTTTTTATTTGAATCTACCATAAGGTGGGCTGTGGGCCAAATTGGGGTCCATATGTTACCCTTTAAAAACAATGGAGGGCAAAATCAACTAGGGCATTCGCTGCCCATTTGTTTTCGCCAAAAGAGAAGCATCAAGAGAAAGAAAACGAAAAGAAAAGAGGGAAGATCTGTTGCTACTGTTCCAAGCTGTTGCTGCGATTCGATGCTGCTGCCTGCTGCGACTGTGGTGGCTGGTGGTAGCTACTGCTAGTGCCCCTGCTCTCCAGTTATGTCTCCAAGCAGTTGCTATTCTTTTTTGTTCTTGCACTAGGTTGGATGAATACAGGGATAGAGAGGTGTTTTTTTTTTAATTTCTGCAGCTGTGACCATTACGTAGCGGCGCAACATCAATGTAGCGGTCTATAGCGGCTGCTACGCTACAAGCTGCTACACTTGCGAGCGCTGATAAATATCAAAAAGCATAGCAGTTTTGCGGCCGATACATCCTTGATGCTGAAGATTAACTCCACAAAATTCTACCTAGCACCTCCACCAGTTCAAAGGAAATAATCATAAAATTCCTTTGTGATATAAACTTGACTCGAGCTTTTAATGTAGCACTGTTTGGATAATCTAATTTGTAAATAAAATGTTCAATGATGTCTCTCTAGCCAAAAAGACCATCATGAAACAACTTGAGTCTCCACTAGGCATGTCAAATGGGCCGGGCTAGGCTGAAAGTCAACGGCCCGCGGCCCGGCATGGCCCATGGGCCGAGGCACCTGGGCCCGTTTGGCATGGCCCGCCAGGCACGATAGGCCTAGCCCGCTAGGCACCGCGCGCCTGGCCCACCCAAAAATGGCTATTTTTAAAAAAATTGTCCATTTTAACCCCCAAATAGCCAGAAACGGTCATATAAGGGGTATTTTGTGTCCTTTTCAATTTACAAAGTCTATAAATACTCTAACCCTCCCATTCTTTTTCTTTTAATCAAAGTTTTATTTACCAAAAAAAAATACAAAGGATGTCAATCATTATATAACAAGTGGGCCCATTGTGACAAAATCATTGTGGAAATTGGGCCCAAATAGAACATAAACTTCTTCTGCGCATTTTTTATTTTGGCACCTACCAAACATCACTAGATGACTTTGTTTGGCCAGGTAAGCTTGGAAAATAGGTTGGGAACTTGGGTGTAATTGAAACCAAACATAAATTTATTGACCCAAATTACATCCCTTTCTAATATTCTTCTCTGGCCTGGTCAATAGTTATAAACTTATAATAGTAATCCAAAATATATATATATATATATATATAATGTTACTTTTACTTTTATTATGATTATATTATCCCATTAAAACATAATCAGCTCTAAGTATAGTTTGGTCTCTTCACTTGCGCCTCAGACCATGGATCTCGTCTTGGACTCACAAGTGTCTCTTTGGAATGTGTCCAATCAGATATTAGGTCCCAACCAACCCATATATATACAGCCCTAGCCATAATCAATATAAATTTAAGTGAGAGAATAAGGCCTTTTAACAAGATTTTTTGTTGAATTAATATTAATTATTTGAACATGAGTAGGTCGAGTTTAACCGAACCACTTAAATATCTTTGTCATTCTCCGTGCTTGTGTTCTAATTTTTAATTTTAATACCGAAAAGACGAAAAAAAATTAATCGGGAAAAAAAAATGAAAGAGGCACGCCAAGTACGCCTAGCACGGCCCGTTTGACATGCCTAGTCTCCACTACATTTAACCCTGTCAATTAAAATAGCAATATTTCAACTTTTGAGCAAAGATGTGGTTGTTTGTGGCATCATCCGCTGCACTCCAAAGAGTCTCATAAAATAATCCCAAACTGATATTGCAAAAGGGAATGTACAAGTAAATGGTGGATCTCTGCATATTGTAAATGCAGTACACACATAACAATCATAATCTTTTGACTGTATACATGATAAATTGCCAATATCTTATCTTGAAAAGTAACTAATGAAATCCAACATTCTTTGAGGATCCTTAATATTCCACGAATATATTAATCCCTTAGAAGCTACCCTTCAAGTTCAAATAGACTCATAAAGTCATTTCGTTAAAAATACAACAGTGGAATCTGGTTCAAATATGCAGATATCTAGGCCAATCTTTGGCGTAAAAATGCCATGAATAAGAGCTAATAACTACACTAAAGTAGCAATCTCCCATTTCCTTGCATTTCATATGACCTATATGTTTCCTGTCCTTGCCACAATCAACCTCATTATGACATAAGAATAGATGGTTATCAATTAAATGATGCATGCATGCAACTACGCTTAATGGTTCATGAGTTACTAGTGAACACCATATATGTGGCTGGCAACTCTTTCACATGGCATTGGAACTTGGACATTAGAATAATGAATAGGCACCTAAGAAGGATACAAACATATTATCAAAATCACCATTTATCATATGTCAGACTCGCAACCTCAACCAAGTCCCAAGATTTTTGCTCGCATTTTCTAATAGGTGAATCGTTTGGCGAAAGCGTACAGGGAGGGGATAAGGAACTAGGTTATACAGCACTAGCCGGGATACGGTTAACAGTCCTGTTTAGCATCTCTTGTTCAGCCTGGATACAAAGACATTAATAGAATGACATGTTATGTAGAACTTTCTTCACTTCTTCATTATTTATTTTTACACTCTTCTCTAGCCTCATAAATTTTCACAAGTGCTCAAAAACAAAGGATATATGTCATCATGAGACCTTTCCACATTCTTTAGTGAAGCCAATTTGACAGCCACTATGCTGGCCAAATGGGCATGTAAGCATCAGTGCTATGTGATTATTTTCCACATCTCAGTGTATTATGAATAAATTTTACCAATAGAAATCATTCTATCAAAATTTCCAATAAATCCACCTTATCCTGATTAAGAAAGAGATAGAATGAATTATAAATATCCACAAAAATCCTACAAACAAATAAAATTTGTGTACCGATCAAATTAATTTTCTTCAGCTGATATTTAAAAAAAAATACCTCCACTACTATGAGCAGCAGCAAGATGGGAATTGATCTCTGCAAGAGACTAGCAGCACAATAACCCCAGCGTCAGCATATTGAAGATAAAAAATATGCAAACCTAACAAAAATAAGCTCTAAACTAGCCAGTTAACACAAGAAAACAAATAAGCAACCTCACGAAGAGCACTTTTGCGATCTTCAATTGGAAATATGTCAAGCAAATTATATGATGTCTCGCACAATGATTGAACAAAGTCCAGTGAAACATGATATGTCCCTTTGCGAATCTGATAAGTGATATTATTAGGCAATGGAGGCTTTGAGTTTGATTTCTCATTTCGCTGCTTTGGTGATCCGGGATGCTTCTGCCACATAGATCCATTAGCTATAAACAAAAATATATATTTACATAATACAAACTACAAATTGGCAACTGGTAGAAACATCTACAACAATTATTCTCAATCAGCACAGCTATGAGGAAGCCCCCACGTACAGATAAGGATCTAAATAAAGTATAATATGTTGCTAAAATAATATGACTAAATAATTGATACTTGAGAATGCAGGTAGCACTTTTTAAATCAGGTAGTGTGTTCGTGACACAGAAACGGCTCATCCCCTTATCCTTTAATAGAAGTCTCCTTTTTTATCGGTTAATAAAGGCCACTGTTGCACACACAAAATGAATAGAAAAGACGAATAGAGGTTGCATTTTCCTAATCTGGTTGTATCTTTCTTGTCACTGTGATTCGGACGGCTTACGGGAACAGTTCATTCATTTGCCATTTTTTTGTCTTCAATATAAGCTTATGTTGCCTATCAACAAAAAGAAAAGGAGAGAGAAAAAAAAATCGCCCCACAGGTGGACAAGTTCTGATAATCATTTCCAAGATTATTCCATGCATGAAAAAAATTACATTAATCACAATTAAATTAGGGAAAAGCATGATCCACAATTCATTTTAAAAGAGAGAACAAAGCAAGAGCTAAATGCTTGGGGGGGAAAGGTTTGCCTCTTTCTGGTTTGATGATTAGTTGGGGGTGAGTTCTTCGGCTCTTCCCTATTTGTTTATAGTGGTTTTCATTAAAAATTAGTTGGTTGAAGACTGTCAGCATGTGGGGGAAAGGGTATGTCCTGGGTAGTCTCTTAGGAGAGTTTTGTGTCAGTATGAAGACGTCGAGTATGAGTCCCTGTTGCTTTTCCTTTCCAACAATTTTATCAAGACTGTTAGCATGTGGGGGAAAGGGTATGTCCTGGGTAGTCGTTTAGGAGAGTTTTGTGTCAGTATGAAGATGTCAAGTATGAGTCCCTGTTGCTTTTCCTTTCCAACAATTTTATCTGCAGGGAAGAAAAGGATAGCCGCATATGGAAGCTTTAGAATAAAATGATCAGAACCTTTAGAGGGTCCTCATCTTCCGTCAACGTTATTAGCTCAATAGCGATCCTACGGTTGGCTAAGTGGCTCTCGACTAAGGAGTTTTCAGATGTAAAGCTTGAAGACATAATTAGAGATTGAGTTACTTGCTTGTATGATATGCGGTCCTCCCAAGGAGAAGAAGAGATTAACTGGTCCCCTCGAGCGTGGTTCCCTGAGGGCCTGTTTGGGGGCTTTACTAGTAGAGTCAAGTAAGGTAAAGCCCCAATTTCTATAAAAAAAGTTCCCACCAAAACACTTTAATTCAAATTTCCCACCATATTTTTTCAAAAAAAAAAAGGTCAAAAAGTAACCTCATTTCTTCACTAAAAGACAAAAAAAGTCAAAAAGATTCTATCACAAACAACTAAAAATAAATTATCGTCATAACCCACTTATATTTTACTATTTCCTCAAAATAACATTTACTCCACTCAACTCCACTAGTAAAGCCCCCAAACAGGCCCTGAAGTTCAATGTAGATGGGGCAGTGAGAGGCAAGCTGGGTCCAACAGGTATAGGAGGTGTTCTTCGTAATTATAAATGGACAGTTTGTTCATGTTCTCCCAGCATGCCTGGGTTAATTAGCACAATAAACGCATTGAACGAGAAAATCACCATGAATGAGAAGAACAAAGGTTTTTGATGAGCCCCATGTGAGACCCACATGAATTAGAAGAATAAAGGTCCCTTTTTTTTTTTTTTTTTTGAATGATGAGAAGAATAAAGGTTTTTGATGAACCCCATGCGAGACCCACATGAATGAGGAGAATAAAGGTCTTTGATGAGCCCCATGTGAGAAAAAATCACCATGCAGAACCTGTACTGGCACTTTCTACCAAAAGGGGATGTGAGTCATTTTCACTCCTGTGGAGGTGTGAAAATGATGGTCTGCAAATGGCCTCATTTAGGCGGCAGATGCATAAATCTATGCAAACAAACATATGTGTAATGATAATGCATGTTAATCATTTACATATGTTAAAGTGCACAGAGAAACAAACTCTAGGGTTATTCAAATCAGGAGGAAGAACTAAAAAAATAAAAAATAATAAAAAACCTTCTTCAAAATTTCAGTCGACATTAATATTTCATAAACAAGTAGAGCTTCACAGATAATCTCAATGGTAACTTCTAAAGTGAGAATAAACTGACTAACTTAAATCTTCATTCAGAACTAAGACATACAAAACTAATTAAAATTCAGTCTTCTGGTTGATAAGAAGTGGTCTATTTGATCTCACGGATTCCTAACACATACCAATTCCATAAAATGCTCCTATGTTAGGAATGATTACGTGATTACCATAAGCAACTGTGAGAAACATGTTAAATGAAATGAACATTAAAATAATCACTGCCAGACCTACGTACACTGTCTGACCTCTGAAGTTACCCCAATAAAGCAGCTAAAATATAATAAAAGAAGTAACAATATATTCTTGTATTTAAGATGTGACCAAATTCTTATGAATTGATAGAAGAGCCAGGTCGAAGCTTTAGATGACTACTTTCCCTAGAGAAACTTTGGATGATTTTCAGAACCATATTTCTCAAAAGTACATCAGAAAATATGCTAAAGCAAGATAAGCAACAAAGCAGCAGAAACTTTGGATGATTTTCAGAACCATAATTCTCAGAACTAAAAGTATATCAATTACTCTTCTAGTAGGATGTCGTGAGTTACGAAGCTACGGAGGATGTAAAGCAATTATTGAAGGTGATTCTTTTTCAGCTATTCAGTGGGGTTCTGGGAAGATTTCTCATCCTTGGAGATTGGTGGATTGGGTGGAGGAGATTCAAGATATTTCCAGACAGTTAGAGGCTACTTTTCGTCGTGTTCTAAGAGAAGCAAATATAAAGGCAGATGTCCTAGCTAAGGAGGGAGTTTTTCGATCTTCTATTATTTTTTATGTTTAATCTGCTTGTATATTAGTAGGTGTTGCATTTTTTGTTTGTTTGTTTCGTGTATGTAAGCTGGTTTTGGCTTTTTTTTTTTTGTTTCTCTTTTTGGTAGTAATAAAATTTACCATTATCAAAACAAAAAAAAAAAAAAAAAATCTCAGAAGTATATGAGAAAATATGCTAGAGCAAGATAAGCAACAAGGCAGCAGGAATCTCTGAGGAGAGAGAACATAGCAGCTATGAAGCAGCATCCTATGGGTTTTTCTTCAAAAGTGACTGTGAATGAATTGATATGATAGAACAGCCAAGTGAAAGCTTGAGATGAAAATTATTCTTTAAAGAAACTTTAGATTATTTTTAAAACCCAGATTCTTAAAATGTATCTGAAAAGATATTAGAGAAAGCTAAGCAACGAGGAAGAAAACTTGGACAGCAGGTACTCTTCTTTAGTAGAGAAAACAGAGCAGCTTTGAAGCAGCATCCTTACATACGAGAGATTGCAGTGTAGAATAAATGTAACCATGTAAAAAGAATTATTTCATGACATTGTTGTGTTTCCTGAACCTAACAGAAAAGAGTGTAGGATAAAAGAACTGTGTAGAAATTAAATTATATACTGACCTCTTTGTGTTTCTTTAAACCAAACAGATCCGAGTCTTCCACTGACCGCTCACGGTCTCTAAACATCCTCCGGAAGAAATTCTCAGTCCCTGGACTACTTTCAAGTGAGCTGCCACCATTACTAATCTCATTTGCAGCCATAATTTTCACATCTTCAGGATGAACCCGAAACAACCTTCGGAATGACAGAAAGTCCGAGGGCTCTTCTTCTTCACAATTCCGACTCCCCTTCTCACATTTGGCCTTCTCACTCCCATCTTTCTGCTCCTCATGTTTCTCCTTAAAAAGTCTACGGAAGAATCCATCCTTCTCATCAACTTCCCCTGTTTTCTCCTCATCATCAGTCTTTGCGTTCCCATCTTTCTTCTCCTCAGGTTTCTCCTTGAACAGCCTATGAAAGAAGCCTTCCTTCTCATCATCCTCCCCCAGTTTTTCCTCATTCCCATCTTTCTTCTCGCCGTGTTTCTCCTTAAAAATCCTACGGAAGAATCCTTCCTTCTCATCATCCTCTCTCACTTTCTCCTCATCCTCGGCCTTCTCCTTCCCATCTTTCTTTTCCTCATGTTTGTCTTTAAAAAACCTATGGAAGAATCTGTCCTTGTCTTCCTCTTCACCCAATTTCTCCTCATTCCCAGTCTTCACACATGGCCCTTTCTTCTCCTCATGTTTGTCCTTAAAAAGCCTATGGAAGAAGCCTTCCTTATCATCATCACCATCTCCCAATTGCTCCTCCTCCTCCACCTTCTCATTTCCATCTTTCTTCTCCTCAAGTTTCTCCTTAAATATCCTTCGAAAGAACCCGTCCTTGGAATCATCCTCCCCTGATTTCAATCCGCCCATCTTATCTTCTGAATCACTCCTGCTATCACGGAACAAGCGCTTAAAGAACCCATCCGAATTGGGCGAGAAATCGCCCTCAACATCCTTACTCTCTCTTGGCAGCCTTCGGAAGAACCCCTCCTTGTCTGCCTCCACATCATCCTTACTATCCCTGAGCAGCCTCCGGAAAAACCCATCCTTGTCAGACTCCTCATAATCCTTACTAAGTAACCTACGAAAGAACCCTTCTTTATCCGTCTCCTCGTCGTCCCTGCTCTCTCTGAGCAGTCTCCTAAAGAACCCATCTTTGTCTGGCTCCTCATCATCCTTCTCCACAGACTTCCTGAAGAAGAGCGCGTCTCGGACTTTCACCCCCGGTATGAGCTTCCTGAACAGCTTGTTCTCATCGGACGCAACCTTACTACTACTGTTATGCCCTTCCTGCAACAAATCACTACCGGATGAAGGTGGTGTGAAGGAAAACGACCTCTGAGCTGGCACCGGAGACGGCGAAGGCGACGAGGCCAGCGACAGTAACCGATGCTTTGACGAGAGTATCCGATCGATCACCGGCCGGTTCCTGGGACTGCCCGCAGGCGGGACAATGAAAGGTGGCCACTCCCCCATCAGCGTGGCGGCGATCTGGCACTTCTCCTGAATTCTGCTAATGTCCTCATTGCCCGTCTCATCCTCGGAGTCCTCGAGCTCCGCCATGAGGAACCAATGGACCTTGAGCGAGATCTGTAGCGATTTTGTGCAAATGTCGACGACGAACTTGTCGAGCGAAGGGCTGGGCTTGTGGAGGAGCATGTAGCAGATCTGGAAGAGATAGCTCTCAATGCCGGAGAGCGGGAGGGTGTACATGCGGTTGCAGAGGTAGTCGCGGACGCCGGGGTGGTCATGCTTGTAGAGATAGCTCACAGCAATCCACTCGCAGAAGAAGGAGGAGTCGAAGAATCTGATCAGCCACCCGTTCTCTCCAACGCCGCCGCCGTCTACGGCCTTGGGAATCGCCGGTCGAGTGATCTCGCGAGGCGAATCGTAGTTATCGCTGAAGCGATTCAATCCGAGGAGGAGCCGCACCATCGTCAATCGACCATCCTCGGTGCAGAAACCCCCCGAATTCGATGCGGAAGCCCTAGAATTTGCGATAGAAACCCTAGTTCTTGGGGGTGGGGAGAGAAACCCTAGTTGAAGGAGAGAGAAAGGGAGAGAGAATGTGGGAATTGGAAGGGAGTTCGAATGGAGTGGAGGGGATGAGAGAAAGGGAGATTTGGAGGGGTTTGGGGGATTTTATAGGTTTGGTCTGCAGCTTTTGGTTCTCCGTCGGCGTCGTCGTGGGTGGGGAAGAAGAGGGGCTTGGCCAGCATCAGCAGCACGCATTAAATTAATTAAAAAAAAGATTAAATGTAAAGTAAATGTAAGGGGTAGGTATTAGTTTAGTAGGGGTGAAATGAAATAAAATTAATTATTAAATTAAAATAAACACAAAGAAGAGGGATTTGGGAGTAAAATGCTAAGGGCATGTCTGTGTAGACATTCTTTTTATAGGAAATGAAAACTATCACGGTGACAAATTTCATAGAAATGGAAACCTCGAAAAAGGATTTTCACAAAATTTAAAAATTCATGTTTGATGCGAAAAAAAAAATTATCGTTAAATTGGTGCTAATGTTGTTTGGTACATCTGTAGATTCCTTATAAAAAATCAAATTTTCTTGTTTGGTGAAACAATTTTTTGAATAATAATAACATAACATGTATATTATTTATTCAACAGCAAATAATAATTTATTTAAATAAATAAAAAATGAAAGAGTTGTAGTGTTTTTGGTTGAAATGAAAAAGAGGGAAAAGTTTTCCAATGAAATTTATTTCTCATACCCTCCATAGGAAATTCATTTCTAGCATTAGCGAGGAAAATTTTGACAAGGCAGGAAAGCGTTTTCAATAGAATTGTTCCGCACCAAACGTTTGAAAAATGAATTTTTCACGGAAAGCTGTTAACTTTTCTGCAGAAAAGTGTTACACAAATATGTCCTAAAAGATAAAAGTTCTCTCGTCTCTTTGTTTCACTTATTATCAAGGTTGGAAAACTCGTGACTTGTACTCGACTCATCCAATGCAAAAAAAATTGACTCGGGTGGAGTCAATGCGGAGACTGGAGAGAGTCATAAAATTTTAAAAATTAATCTAAAAATATTTAAAAAATAAATTCATTACTTATAAAATATTAAAAATATATATTTATTAATTTATTTTCATGATAATCAGTTCAAGTTAATAAATTTGTGTACATAAGAAAAGTACTGCAATAAGAAAAACAAAAGAAAAAATATTATATATTACATAATTTGTTAGTCCAAATGTTGAATGTACAAAATCAAATATAAGTTTCAGATTACATCATAGTCATCGTTTTTTTTTAATTATTGACTCCAAAACCCCACGTATAATTACTTATAAATAAAATTTGATTATTTAAAATTAAAAATACCTATAAAATGGTTAGGAATGCAAAAAACTTATTAAAATAAAATAACTCAGCTGAGTCTTCCCTATTTTTTACTTGGTCCTTCGTCAAAACAAGATGACTCGAGAGAGCCGAGTGTTAACTCGAAGAGTTTTCCAACCATACTTATTAGGGCCTCTCTTTTTTTCCCCTTCAAAAGACATGGTGAAACTCGCTTGTACTTGGACATCCATGGCTTCTTCCAAAAAGACGAACGATGCTAGAATGAATTACATGTGTAAGAATTAATTTTTACATATGTAGTATTTACATATGAAAATGACACTTTCCTATCCCAGGTGTACAACACAAACGACCCTAAGGGATGGAATTTCAAAGGCCATTCAAAACATTTTAGGTAGTTGAAGTTTTAAAATGAATGTGAAAAATACATTTGCAAATGCCAAAAAGGACAAAATGTCAAATGATGTAAAAAAAAAAAAGAAAAAACCAACATGGCAAATTTTTTATAGAAATTTTGAAATGCCTGTAATAGTTGTTTTTTTTCATTTAGTGTGTTTTAAACATAGCTTTTCTGTCTTTCTGTGTCTTTACATTCAACCCCACTGTTTTTTCTCTTGTTTTGACCACCTAAATAGTTTCATTTGACCCCTCATGGCAACAAACAGGGCTAAATTCCAGCTGGGTGCTTAAAGGCGAGCTCGAAGGGTGGGGGAGGGTTGACCCAGGCTCGCCAGCTTGTTATAGTGAGGGCTCCACTCAGGGAGCCTTGTGCCAGCCTGGAGCACATGTATTTGCCACCAACATGGATTTCGAATCAGTTTGAATTTAGGTGGGCCACACATGGCCGCTGTTAACGGAGATGTATAATTGCTAGTTGTATGTACGGTCCACCTCAAGAACGGATCTGCCTAACTTCTCTTGTTGGCCTGTTACAGCAATGGAGTTCACTATCATACTGTAATGTATTTGGGGACTTTTGTACTTGTTGAGGTCGATATCTATTTTCTCTTTTGAGCGGTCATAATTGTGGTCTCACCTTCACAATCAAATTGTAGTTATAGTTGTGCCGTTTTTTATCACCAATTAATTTTGAGATAAGTGGTAGCTGGGGTGTTAGATCGTGTGATATCACATAAATTAAAAAATATATACATAATAATATGAATATGAGCAGTTTTGTTATTTCTTCTAGCGTGGAGAAAGTGCGGGAAAATATCTCAATTTTTGTTATAAGATGAGAATATCACCTTATGGTCCTTTTGAGACAAGGAAATGAGAAGAAATATGGTTAAAAAGAACTCACAAGGTCTGCCATCAAACTGAGCAAGTTACCAAGCTAACTTGCCAGATTCAATGGAGGCCACTCTCAGTAACTCACCAACCTGAGTTGAGTGCCTTAGACGCCATAAATTCGGGCCCATGCAAATTTTCCCAGTGTCTTTCACAATTCACAGTCTGCTGCCACTGCAGGCTGTCCTAAACGACCGAAACAAATTGCACTAGTGTGTTCTTTTTTGAAAAAAAGCATCAATTCTCACCAAAACCCCTCCATATTCTACAGTTTAAGCTGCTTAACCATTTTTTTATTTAGACATGCAATGGTTGAATCAGGACTTCCCCACAAGAGTATATTTCACCATGATTGATGAAGTTGAAGGGCCCCTAATCAATACTAATAATTAAGTGAGCCCCAATGACCCTAGCTCAGTGAGGAACAACTCAAGACTTTTAGACAGCTAATATGTTTTTGTTTCATTTTGTGGAGATAATCCCCTTCTACTGCCTTTGTAGGTTAAAGTGCATATACCTCTCTCTCTCTCTCTCTCTCTCTCTCTCTCTCTCTCATATTCATCAATTAGGACTCTCTGTCTCTCTCATATTCATCAATTAGGACTTCAACTTACATTTCTTTCTTCTCTGAGGTAGACCACAGGCACATGGTCATGTTTTGACAATGAGTAGTTTAAGTAGAAATACAAAGTCATCTCCAAATAAAGTTCACTTCTTTTTTTTTATTATTATTATGTCTGCTTACAAAATAGACAAGTAGACCAAGTTAGTTATTTATATAGTTGTCTTTTCACAAGTCTATCTCCAAAACAGAATGGGGTTGATGTGAGAAGTTGGAGATAGGTTCTATAGTAGATTGATGAAGGGACCTATTTTACTGAAGAAGAGAAAAAAAAAGCAGGAACCACTGACTTTGCTTTGATGCTGGATTACCTTTTGGTGATTGGATGATTATGCCTCATTGGTTTTTAAACATAAGACGTTTAATTTAAAAGTATACTTTACCGCTCAATTTTACCATCTCTTCTTCACTATTCATTTGAATTGTTTTTACTGGTCTTGACTATACTTAAAAGACAAATGAGAGTGGCTCACATCAAGAGTTCAAAGGTGGGTGGTTGGTAATTGATTATGCCGCCACACGATTCAAATTTAAAGAAATCCTTGATGACTAGGTTGCATATTGTATGCACCTCATCAATATAATTGCACTGCCCTCTTTGCAAGTGAGGTTGGGACCCTCATCACCCTGCACATGCTTCCCAACAATCGATGAAGGATTGAAGGACATTGTCCAATGTTTCCCTATCAACCTGGACTTGTCACTTGAGCGGTCTAGGGGCCTAACTACCCAAAAAAAAAAAAAAAAAAAAGGGAAAGGAAAAGGAAAAGATGAAAGGTGTGGCCCATCCACTGAGAGTAGGGAAAGATTTTCCATATGGAAAGTGCTTTACCGGAGCACTCACCCAAACCATCCCCAAAGGCGGACCCCTATTAAATTTCACCCAGTCTCCCATGATGACCGGCATTGATCTAAATGGATTACAAAGCGTAGAGGTGCATGAAAAAAAAAATAAATCTTTCTTGAAAGTTGCACGTAACTTGTTTGCCAGCTTGTAATGCTACCATGAAGCTCATTGTGATATTCGTACAAACCCTCTCACCTTTGTTTGGATACATTCTCTGTGAGAACCTCATGGGTTTGAGAATTTTCAAAGCCAACATAAGTGTTCTCTCTCCCTCTCTCTGTCTCTGTTTATTCTTTTCTTCTTTCCGACAAGGGTATTCTGATGGTATAAGACCTGAATGTGTTATACTATTATTAATATGAACTCTAAGATCTTAAACATCATGATAATCACGTGTAGGATTTAATCTTAAATAAATTGAAGAGTACCTCAAAACATCTTGATGCAGAGAAGTTTCCAATCCTGCTGTCTGGTGCTATTGCTGATTGATGTTGAGATCCGTTGAAAAAGAGGCTGGGTGAATGATTCCGGTATCTCTCTCCTTGCCTATAAACTCTAATGTGTTGAGTTTCATGTGCAGCCTTTTTGATGGACAAAAGGCTTTATTTTATAGGTGGAGAGAGGACCGAATTTCCAATTAGGATTTCCTTAAACTTAATCTCAACCGTCAATCAAGGTAGAGAATATTATGGAATATATCTCATTAAAAAATCGGTTTTTGAGTAATTAATAGCATATATCCTATTAAAACGGAATTCCTATAATAATCACATTTTAAGAAAGGTAAGAACTTGTGGTTCAAATAATGGACCTAAAAGTAATTTCCTTACAGAAGGAACTAAACTCCTAAGCGATGCAGCTCTTATATAAGTTGTTCATGGAGTATTTGTAAATATTTTTTTATTTGATTTTTAAAATTTTAAAAAACCAAATATTTTGAAATGTCAATTTTCACCTTTCAGATTCTCTAAATTTCAATATTCTAAATGATAGATTGCAACAGAAAGTTTGAAAACCCAGTGGAGGAGAGCATTTGGGAACTTGAATTCTTCCCAATAGAAATTCTCTAAATTCCAATATACACAATGGGTACTTTCATATGATCTAATTTATTTGGGATACTACTCCCTATGTTGATTTTAACACTTTCTATATATACAAAAGATGGTTTTAGAACTTGATGGCTACGTACCAAGCAATCGAGGTTTGAGACTTTGGACACAATTCCTTTGCGTGGGAGCAATACATAACTTGTCCACTTGGAAAGTGGAAACCACATGAACCTAGGGTTTTCCAACCTGCCAACCAAAGAAGGCAATGTGTATGCTAGTTTGGTGGATGTTATTCATATATTGTTCAATCTTCACTCCTAACTACCTCCACATGCCTCATACATTAATATATAATATGGAGATCTCATATGATATGCTTTCTTATTTAAATATAAAAGTAACTTAAGAAAACTAAGTTCCTTGATTATTAAGGGATTAGTGGTGTAAAGTGTGTGGTTTCACACCCTGCTAAATTTTATTTTCATGTTGGTGCACGAAAGCGATTTTGTCCTCCCCCAAAGTAGAAAAGGGTTTTTCTTGGAATTGAAAAAAGATTTAGTTCAAAATTTATATAGTTTCAAATGAAAATTTTGTAGCAAATCAAGAAAAAATTTGCATGAAATTTTGGATGATTTTTCAGAGCCAGGCGTCAGGATCGGATTCTAAGGTGATATGTTGAAATTATTGCAATACTATCACAATATTCATCTTAAAAATCACAAATATTCAAGTGAGAACTATCACTACGGCTCTTATGTGTGTTCCACCCTTTTATTGTTTCTTAGCCACTGAGCCCACCTATGATCAAGTTACCTCCCTCACAAATACGGACAACCCCCAAGGAAAATGAATTAGTGCACCTCCAAATGACCTTAACCCAACTGTACTCGTCTTGGATTGAAAAAGAAAATGATGCCTCAACCCTTTTAACAATAAATTTCTTTGAGATTCAATCCAACAGTAGATAAAGATTTGGTGATAGTGAAGTAGAGCCTTGTACTAAATCATGAGGGGATGAGAGTGTAAAAGGGCCTGCACTGATCCAAGGTGGCAAACCCCAATGGACCCTGCAAAGCTGGACTACATATGCAAGAGCTCATAGGAGTACATTTCTCTATTATCCAGAAGCCTCTCATATTGGTGCATCTATTTTTAAATACATGGGGCAACAACTAAAACCTATCCCTTCATACTCTTGGCCCCTTTCAATTGGTGCTAGTCCTAGTTTGAGACTAACTCAGACAATGATCTCCATTAGACATTATCACAAGAAAGCTGTACAATGTGCAGCAATTGAACTTGAGGCACTAAAAAGGACTAGGATCATTTGATTCAAGTAAGATAAAGGACAACCCTAATCAACATGCAAACCTATGAAATACCAAGTGTGCGCTGCAAGAATTTAAGTTTGGTTGAAGACATCTCAGTGACATAAGGACATATACTCCACAAGATGAGGTATTAATTTCTGAAAATGAAAATTCTAAGATTTTTTAAAATTTTCTCATTTTTACAAAAAAAAATAAAAATTTAACCACTTGTACCACTGGAAGTCTTCCCTCTTGTAGCCTTCAGCACACAATGGGAGAATCCAGAGTGTAAGCACATGGACAGATGATTTGAGTTCTTTATGGGTGGCTGAACTGAATTAGGCCTTGTATTCACATGATCTGAGCCATTTGTTTCAGAGACGTGTGCAAAAAAGTAAATCACCATCTGGAACAAGTCAAAATACTCACCTCAAACTCAAATGAGCAAGACTTCACAAAACACATCAATCGGACAATCCACACCAGTTTCAAAAGATATAAAAGATCTTACATAAAGAAATCAACCAACCATTATTTTCTGAAAATTTCTTCCATGTGAATGGCTGCACTTGCCCAATTAAGTGAGTTAAAGGTCTGTAATAGTAGAATCCTCCCTGATACATAAGTAGTGTACAATGCTAATGTGACGAAAACTAAAAAACATCAAGCAAGAATATGATAAATAGGACCTAATATCCAAAAATCATAATTGTTTTTATCAGATGTATCCCATATGAACTATTATGACAAAACCACTGGATATCACTCACCATCTTAGATTTAAAAAAAAAAAAAAAAAAAAAAAAGGAATAAAAAGCTGACCATGTGTGTGTCAAACATTCAAACCCCATTTAAATTAGAGGGCCAACTCCGCAATCTGTATCGCATTAAGAGCAGCTCCCTTGCGAATCTGGTCACCGCAGACGAATATATCCAACCTGCTCCAAAACCTTCCTTTTCAGTGCAATGCCATGCGGAAATTAAATGATTGTTAAAAAATAACTCTATACCCATCTCTCCACAATGCACATCAGAAACCAAGCATCTGTATGACCCACCACGTTGATGACTAACCCAGAATTCATTGGCCAAGCTTACTGCAACAGTACATTTGTTTTCAATGACCACGTGATGAGTGGACTGGTAACAGGGTTTAGCTAATGCATCAGCAGGGCGGGTCACAACTTTGGGATCTACTGATCTGGCCAGCCTCTTTTTTTTTTTTTTTTTTTAAAGAGAATATAAGCCAGGTTTACTGCATGTGGAAATTAGCAAACATCTGTAACGAATCTTACCCATAATATCCATCTTGAGAAACATCCTGCCGTATCCTGCCAACTGCAACATCATCTTTGTTGGATACCTGGAAACAATAGGGAACATCATCTTTGTTGGATACCTGGAAACAATAGGGTAGGAAAGTGATTGGAAGAGAGAGAGACCTCCAAGGGCGTAGGAAAGTGATTGGAATCCCGTTCATCAATAACAACCACACCAGCAGCACTCCTAAGAATTTCTCTTGCAGAATCCTAAACAATCAATAATAAAAAAATTTCAACAGAACCATGTTAGAACATCTCTATAGCACACCTCAATTGGGGCAGGAGACATGGTAGACAACTAAGGTCATACAGAATGATGGTCCATTTGGATAACCGAAAATTTTAAGCAGGATCAACATCACAAAATGGATATTGTATTGTTATTTCCACTTAACTATGCATTTAAAATAATTCTATCTTCTTGGCCTCATCAGCCCCTTATGGACCAAATTCAACAGTCATTAGGTGAAGTAAACCAAAGTTATCCAATCGAACAGAACAGAAAATTCAAAAGAAAAGATTTATTTATTTTTTTTCAGTCAAATGGGGGTGCATGTATATAGACCCAGATCCGGCCCAATCAAGTGAGCCCAAATCCAGTAACTGAGGATTCAGGCTATCCAATGGGGTGTATGTAGAGCCAGGTCTGGCCCAACCAACTGAGCCCGAGTCTAGTAACTGAGGATTCAGCTATCCAATGGGGCATATGTATATAGACCCAGGTACGACCCAACCAAACAAGCCTGAGTCCAGTAACTGAGGGTTAAGGCTATCCAATGGGCCCAACAGGCCAGGTATCAATCCCAGATTTAGGGTATGGACCCCTTAGCTGGGCTCTAGTCATACATTGTTTTTTAATATGAGCTTTATTCAGGTGACAACTATCCTCACATAAGGATGGTGCAACCTGGCCAATGGGGCCCCAAAGTCAAGGCATAAGTTTCAAGACTATATCATGTAAGTTCAAAAAGCAATAACATCAAGCATGGTGCTGGCAATAGAAACCAGCATTATCATATTCTATTTCTAACTAAAAATCTGAGCTACAAGAGCCACACTATAACCCACATTACAACATTACCTCATCAAGTGGCTTCTCAAATTGAAGATTCACACTCTCAGCATGTGCACGCATCACAGGAACTCTTATACAAGTGGCAGTCACCTTGACGTTCATGTCGTTCTGGAACAAAGTTTAGAAACAGGTTAAAAACACACACACACACACACGAGAGAGCTTGTACCAAACTACCAATTGACAAAAAAGGATTACCCATATTTTTCGCGTTTCTTTCACTAGTTTCATTTCCTCTTCATTATACCCATTAGAGAGAACCGGCGCATTGTGTGAGAAAAGATTAAATGCATACTGCATAGAAGTTCAGATATTGAGAGATTTTGTAGTCTATAGATATAATCAATGTTACAAAAAACCAAAACAGAAAAGAAGCCAACCTGTTGCTTGAATATTTTACAAGTTGGTTCCTTGCCCTCTAGGACCTAACTAAACAAAACAGAGATAAATAAGCTCCATAATTATGATGTCTTGATATTTGGATATTCCGTTATACAAATGTAACAAGCATAATGAACGAAACAAAGCAAATAGTGGTAGAGAACCTCGCGAGTCTGCAGCTCCAGCTCTTCCATTGCCGCAGCACCAGCACCACTGGCTGCCTGATATGTGCTAACAACCATTCGTATTACCTGTAGGATGCAATGCACCATCAAAGAAGAGCCGGCGGGATCAGTTTCTAAAAACTCCAATCATGTCATTCAGCCCCAAAACTAAATGGCGAAAATACTTGAGAAAGAAGGATGGAATCTTCCGGCAAGCCAGTCAATATTAATGCTTGGAAGCATTGAACTCACATCCACAGCAAGTAAAATGTCATGGAAATCTACTACAAAATTAAGCATTAATATTGAAGAAGTCAACTATAAAACTCTCTCTCTCTCTCTCTCTCTCTCTCTCTCTCTCTCTCTCTCTCTCTCTCTCACACACACACACACACACACACACACACACACACACACGTTAAAAACCAAATCAGATTCAGGCCTGAATTCAAACTTGAAATTACTAGCCTAAGAATGAACCTCAGTTGTTACCATGATTACACTTGAATAAAGTACACTTGGCATGTAGGTGAGGACGGTTGGTCTCATAAAATATAGATCGAGAGACCACTAGTCAAATAAAAGATTGGTTGGTGGCTTATGGTATAAAAGATCAGCCTCATTGAAAACAGTTGGATATCTTATTGAAGGCAACGGCTCTGAATCTTCAATGCTTCCATATTTATTATAATTACTTCTATTTTCTTTAATCAGAGACTAAATTTTGATAAATAGCCAATCTAACACGCCTTATGTTTATATCGAGCCCTTTGGTCAAGATTTCATAGCATGTTTGTAATTGATATTTTTTTTTTCTGGATGAACACAGATTAAAAACAGTTCAAATCATAGCTCTATCTCTCTCTATCTATCTAAAGAGATAATTTATATTCAAATGTTCTTTGATCAATTTTTTATGTGCTTGATTACTTGTTTGCAAAATTTATGACTTCCATACATGAAATGACATATCTGACCCCCGCAGAAACAGCTAACAGAATTGTAGTGTACCGTATCCCTAACACCCCACCCTTCTTTTTTATGCACTTGATTACTTTTTTGCATGACTTATCACTTACGTGCAAGACATGACATATCTGACCGAATAGCTAACGGCATTGTACTATACACCATATCAAATTTTGTAGATATGCGATTTTAATGTTTTTAAGCTTTCTACTATATTATTCCTCTCCCAAATTTTCTAAATGTGTTCATCCATGGTGTTTTCTTTAAAAAATAATAATAATCATAAAAAGAACATAAAAGCCTTAACACCTAAATTTTCCATTTCAAGGGTAAACCAGAATGGTCACTAGAACAGATATGACATGTACAGTTTACATATTTTAGCAGAATGGATAGTCAATTTCATTGTAACTACAGAAGCATATAAAGAATAAAAAACAAAATTACATTAGGTGAAATGCAATAGTGATTTTGCGATTACACCTCAGATCAATGTGTCATCACCACCAGCAGCATTGTTATGGAGCATTATTAAGAAAGAAAAAGGAAACATGTATATACACGTGTTCCCACCAAATGTGGACCAATTACATTGGCACTACCCCAAATGTAAAGAAAAACCAATAACAATCTGTTACTTGCAGTTCAGGGTACATCCAAATGCCATGGAAAAGAGCAAAAGACATGGAAAAGAGCAAAAGAAAGATTGCTTAGTACAGCAAACCACAATACCTTGGCATGACGATGGAGAGGGGTGGCAGCCATCAAGCATATGATGGTGGAGCAATTGGGATTGGCAATGAGAGCCCCCTTCCCTGAGCCAAGCTTAATGTGGTCCATTGCTTGAGGATTGACCTCTGGGATGATAAGTGGGACACCCTCTTCCATTCGGAATGCCGAACTATTGTCAATGACGATACAACCCTGAGAAACTGCAACAGGTCCGAATTTCTTGCTTATGGATCCACCTGCACTGAAAAGGGCGATGTCGATACCACCAAAACTGTCCTCATTGAGCTCTTCTATGATGTACTCCTTGTCCTCAAAGGTGAGGTGATTGCCAGCAGAGCGTTTGCTAGCAAGCATGCGGATACTTCGATAAGGAAAATCACGGTCAGAAAGAACATGAAGGAACTCCTGACCAACAGCCCCAGTGACACCCACAACAGCCAAAGAAGGGCCATCTTCCTTCAGACCCATGCGTACAGTGAAGTTCCCACTCCGGTTCTTGCTGCTGTTTCTTCCACCCCGAGCAAGAAAAGTACTAGAAGTGCGATGATTGTGGTAAGCAGCAGCCTGCATTTTTTTTATTTTCAGATGCCAACTGGTACACCTTGCTTGTTAGTTCACTTTCAAAACTGCAGGATAAAAAAATACATAAGCAAATAGAAACTTATTTAAAACAAAGTTTTACTTTAGGTGCCAAGGCATTCTCCTAGTGGTTTCAGGAGAAAGGATGTAAATGGAAAATCTTAGCAAGAAATAGTCCATGGCTGGTCGTCATATTTAGGGTTTTGGTTTGAACCCTGCGTTACTTGCATTGATAAGACAACTTAACAGTTAACAGCAATGACACAGAACGAGAACTTTCGGTGCAGGTTATTTCCAAACGATGTTATGCTATTACTGAAATAAGAAACTAACTAAATAATAAAGTAGAACTTTGGAGAAAAAACTTTTGAGGTAGACTGTGATTTTATATGATCACGAGTTATATTCATTTCAATGTCTAAATGGAAACTGAAAATTGCAACAACTCAAATACGATATGGAATGAATCTAACAACACTATATGTAATCATTTTATCCCCCACATGCGACCAATCCCAACCTAGTAACAATCCTATCAGTTTGAATGGCTTGGGCCAGTTGGAAATAATGTTCAAACAGCATCATGAATTTCATTCTAGCAAGGAAATCATTCCATAAAAGGAGCAAAGGCGAGGAACCCTCTTTTGTTTTTTTTCAAAATTCATGATCTATTCTTACAGAGGAGGAGGAGATGCTGTAAAACAACACTCTTGTCTATGTGATTCTTCCACTAAATCCATCTACAACAAGCCAGAAAAAGGGTTTGCCAAAGAGGACATGGACAAAAGTATCAAGAATATATCTGAAGAAGTGCAACCCATATGAGGACTTGGCCCAAGATAGACTGGAATGGCGAAGCGTATTCCCTTGGCGTCATTCATCTGAAAATGAATTTGAAGACAAATAAGAGCTTAAGACACAAATCAAGTAACTCGGGCAGCTGATGTGGAATGGCGTCCCATTTGGTTCTTATACTTTTTTCCTACTAATTAAGTTAAAAGATCCCATTTTTACAATGTAAGAACCCACGACACAGTTGCCCTGCAAACAATTTTACTTGTAAATCTACTTACCTCTAACTTTGTTCAACTTCACCTGCAATTGGTTATGGCAAATAACAAAACAACTCACATGAATCTACACAATGCCATGTGCAAGAACCCTCCTTTATTTGCAAAACCAAGTTACCTGAACTCGGTTCATGGAAATCCAACCTTGACCCAAGAGACTCTACTCACATGAATCTCAGTTTTACAGGAATCCTGAGTTATATGAACACTAAAAACAGCTAAGGATTTCGTTTTCTATACTGAATAAAAATGATTTGAGTGATTTTTTTTTAATCAGTATGATTCGAGTGAATTCCAAATGCTCTTCTACAAATCTTCAAATGAAGATTGGAAGTTGATGGTTTTTAATGATTTCGATGCAAATGCAGAGAGAGATGGAGAAGTTACCTTGCATGGAATGGGAATTGGTTCGGCTGATCCTCTCCTTTTGGGCGTTCTAAGTTTGTATTGAGGGGTTTTGGTGGAAAAGAAGGGTAAGTCTTTTCTAGGGTTCGGCGCTGCGAGTGGAAGGAGATTGACCAGAGTCGACCAGCGAGACCCCATGGGCTAAATGGTAATCTCTTGTGGGGCTAAAATCAGTACAATACCTTCTTACCCATGATCAAAATGAATTCTATCATTACCTCTGGTATTGAAATCTCAAAAAACATGTGCAGAAGTTAGATTTTATTTCACTCTATTTTTATTATCAAAATCCATTAGTAGGGATCAGATTTCATTTTTCAGAATGATGAAAAACAGGAGCATTTCATCTTCAAACTGAATTTTCAAACTAAACAAGAAGTAAAACAAATCCAAACAAAAAATCATATAGATCCAGAAACTCAAAATCCACTAGTAAAGACTAGATTCCATTCCAGCATAATGTAATAAAAAAGTTCTCATCTTCACAAGAATCATCAAGCTATACAAGAAATAATCCCTATAAGTAAAAGAAACTACCCATATTTCTAATCTAAACTGGAGATTGACCATTGTCCACTATTCCCACTCATCCAAATAGATCTGAAATCTAGAGAGGAAAGATGTCCGCAAGCAACGCAACAGAGAAGTAGGAGACGGAAAGAGAGAGAGAGGAACAGAGAGACGGACAGGGAGACTGGTATATACCTGAAAGACGATCGAACGTAAAAATTGCAGCCTTTGAGAGTTCGGCGCCCAAAGCGAGCTTCTTTTCAGCAGCAAAGAGAGAGTGTTTTAGGGTGGGCACTGGGCAGTGGCCCGCAGCGTCTTTTCTCGTTTGGCAACTTTACTGGTAAAGTCGAGTTAAAGTTATCACAAGTTGAATGACAAATCAAAAACACTATTTAGCACAACTTCTTCACCTATTTTAAAAAAAAGTCAAAAAATAATTACATTTATTCGCTAAAAGATAAATTATTTTTCCAGGTCAAAAATATTTCATCATAAATAATTGAAAATAAAATACTATCATAACCCACTTATATTTTATTCAATTTTTTTATTTCACTTCATTTCACTTTATTTTAAAAGTAAAATGCCATACGGGCCTGTCAGACTCAGCATTCCATTTGCTCGTTGCCAGCTCCATTTCACTGGCACGGGTTTGTTCACCTCTAAATCCTTCGTTTCTAAAAAAGAAAAAAATCTCCTGTCAATAGTACTTCAATTCAAATTTCTCATCGTATTTTCTAAAAAAAAAATCAAAAGATAACCTCATTTCTCTAAAAAAACAAAAAAACTACACACTCAATACAAAACGTAAAAAATTTTCATTACAAATAACTAAAAATAAAATACCATCATAACCCACTTATATTTTATTCTTTCTTCATAATAATCTCTACACCACTCAACTCCATTAGTAAAACCTCTAAACGAGTTTGCAGCTGAGTAATTAGGACCACAGTTCCTCCCTCTTTCAAAGCTAAAGGTCTTGGTATGGACTCTGATTCTCCTTTTTTCATGAGTTGAATGTTGAGTCCTCTAATTTACCGCCTTGGAGCCAAATGAGTGTTTATACAGCTTCCCTCTAAATCCGGTATAATTAGTTCAGCCCAAAAGCTTTGAACCCTCCTATAGCAAAAATAAAAAATAAAATAAAGTCATAGGCACACTTGGTTAGGTAATAGTGGCCCATTTGATTAACCATGATAAAAGAATCATAGCCATCAATTTCTTGCTAATCAATCCAACAGAGAATCAATCACCGGTTGGATTCAATGAACATCATCTCATTACAGAACAATAACAATCGCATGCAATGTAAGGACTTTCCTGAGTGTTGTTGTGGTGGCATAAGTACTGGGTTTGCTTCCCTATATCATATAATCGGCTTTAGATTTACTTAGTGCACCAGTGTTGTAGGGTTGCGTGTGTGCCTATGAGATTTTAGTCCTATCAGGGTCAAATACCACCATCAACAACTAAAAATTGAAAAAAAATAGAAAAAGAAATCACAATGTGATGATCATAGCAATTTTCCCCGAACCCGGCAATCGTTGGCTATAATTCTTAATAAGTATTATAAAAAAAAAATCAGGCTTTTTAAGTGAAAGTAACAAAATTCTTTCTTCTCTGTAATTGTATGGAATCCATTTTTTGGTAAGGTAAAAAAGAGTATACTAAATAAATTAATATTGTGCATGCATATTTTTTGAAAATGGTAATAAAGATTTCATTAAAAGAAGAAATAAAAGCATACATCAAAACCTATAGAAAAGAGGAGTTGGAAGGTGCACGAAAATTGGGAACAGCCGAAAATTGTGCATGCATATGAAACTTGTCTTGTGAAGTTTGTAGGAAATAAGAGTAGTCTTAAATTATCCTCACTTGCATTGGCCATTGAATTGATCTTGTAACCCAACTTTTTTCATTCAAGTGGAAAGAGTCCCCCATTCAAAACATGGTCATCCCTCAAAAACAACATCATGTGCTAATAAAATTGAGCAAGAAAGCTCGTGATTCTCTCTCATAGTAATATCTATTTGAAGAAGAAGCATCAGCAGAAAAGATCATGAGACCATTGACCTCAAACCACTGCAATCCAAAAACTTCCAGGTCCTGAGAACTCATCTCCCTGGATTTCCATCCCATTCACCTTATGACATTAGCTTATTTGTCTAAATAAAAATGACTATATATATTGTGATTGGGAAAGTTTATGGAGAAACCATTGTGACAAGTATTATATCCATGTCAAACCAGGATCGATGCAAAATCAAGAGAGCTAGGTGTTTGTTAAGGGATTGGATTCATCACGAGTGAGATTTTACGCGAAACATAATCAATTGCTGGATAAAGGGGACTTACGAAGATTTTGCCCTTGGATAGATTTAGTATACATCCGAATCGACAAGACCATTGGATTGATTTGCACTTATTTTAATCGATGAAAACTCATTGGCCATCGATTATGATGATAATTCGAGCCTCATCACCATACATAGGTAGGTTGGGGGATTGAGTCCCATCTCCAAATGGGACCCACAAGTGCGCCCCGAAAAAGGGAAAAAAAGGAAAAAGAAATCAGTCCCCTGCCTTGGCTCCTCCAAAGTCTAAACCCAAGGTTCATAATAATGCACCCCAGTACTGAGCAAGGCTCAGTGCTCGGTTGCATTAGTGGTCCTAGGGTTTTTGTGCATGCTCAGCCCATGAGGTCCACTTGTGAATTACCTGAGCTAACCATTTCAATTAAGTTAATCTTCGAGAGGTAGTTTAATCGGCTTAAGAATCACGGTTCGTATTGAAGGTTATAGGTTCGAAACTACATTACCACATTGGAGTTACATTAGAATTTATCCGACTTTCCTCTAGACCTGGAGAGATTAATTCAGTCTGAAGTACTGTACCCTATCCGGGGAAAAAAAAAAAAAATTAAGTTAGGAAAGTTTCAGTAAACTGATTTTGGGTTTTCAGCTCAATCCAAACCTGAACAAGTACCAACACCAAAATTGGTTCAGTGGCCGGGATTGAGTCCAGTTGATCACAGGTGGGCCAGATCGCCCTGGATATTCTAATCTAATCACAAGAAGATAAACCCTTCTTCCTCTTCCTTCTTACCGTGCTCGAAGGCGGGAGAGAGAGAGAGAGAGGAAGATGATTTCTCAGATTTCTGCAACAAAACCCGCCTCCATTTCTCTCCTCCCCGAGCTCTCCTTCCTTCGTTCAGATACCATAAAAAACCGATATTTTCACCCATTTCATTCATTCCAACGAACCCTCTTGAAGAACATAGCGATTCGGAAGAACCCCACAAAGCATTTCAGAAAATCCACCATAGTGTCGAGCTCGGATTCCGGTACTGTCGCCGTTTCGACCTTACAGGACGGAGATGAAAATGCCGAAGCTGCTAAGCTCTTCGAAGTAAGTAATCCAAGCAACATTTTAAAGAGATTTCGGCATAAGAAAGTTGCTATCAATGTGTTGTTATGTGCTTTTTTATGTGATTGAGCTATTGATGCATACTGGGTATGGTTTAGAAATGTAGAAATTCTGTCGATTTTTAGTTATGTGATGTATTTGTTTTGTCCCCATTTCCATTTGATGTTTCCATGGGTATGTTTTGAAATCCATAGTGAAATGAATGTTTTGACAGGTTAGTTGGAGAATGGAAATTGAGTTGATATGGGACAGATTTCAATTTGGGTAGAAAAGTATTATTTGTATGAATTTCTTTCTAGGAGCTGCCTTTCTAGGGAGATAGGTGATTCTTTCATTCTTTTGATTCCCAAGAAGGATTATGCAGTTCCAATTTTCTTATTTTGGTCATTAGTGTTCTTGGGAGTGTTTATGAGATTCTGGCAAAAGTCATGGCTACTTGCTTAAAATTGATTTATGTGTGATATTTTGCATCTCTCACGAGCTGGGTGCATTTGTGGAAGGGTGAAAAATCTTATATTTTGCGTGAATAGCCATGAGTGTATTACTTTGTAATGTCAATTTGAAAAGTCTTGTGACATGGTTGATTGTGGCTTTCTTGATCACTATCTTTACTGGAAGGTTTTGGAGGCCATTGGAGTCAGTGGATTATAACTTGTGTATCGTCAGTATATGTATTTATGTATTTTTTTTTTTGTTATGATTAATGGGTTTCCCAAGGAACTCTTTTACGGCACTCTCGTTTCGCATCGGGGGATCCTCTATCTCCTCTATTGTTTGTGTTTGTCTTCAAGGCATTAATCATTATGCTTAGAAAGGCTAAGTCAACTGGGTTGATTTTTGGACTGAGGATTGAACTCTTGTTTGTTCACAACACTCATTTACGATTTGCTAATGATACCATTATTTTTATGATGCGTACATGGAGCAAGTGGAGAATCATAACTTTATTCTCCTCTGATTTGAAGCATTCTTGGGTTTGAAGATTAATTATTCAAGTGTGAGATTATTAGTTCTTCAACATTGTATAATTCCAAATGGGTCACTGGAAAACTAAAATTAATCATCATTAACGAAGCATAATTCAGCGAGGAAACAGCTGTTTGTCTTATTTCTTTCATTAATCATTAGAGAAGACTGTTAGAGTTAATAAGATGTTTATATTAATGGAATAATGTATTTCAGGTCATGTCATTTGTTTATTTGATTATTTTTACGTGATAGATCTGAGTACCCTTTTGCTTTGGTGTACTTTCTGTGATTGCATACAAACTGCTTTTCTCAGAGACTGAAAGAAGCAGAGAGGGAACGCATGAATAAACTAGAACAGCTAGATAACAAGGCGACCTTGCAGTTCCAGCGGAATCTTATTATGGCTTCACATTGGAGTAGGGCATTGCTAAAGTTTCGAGGAAAATTGAAGGGTTCAGAGTTGGACCCTGAGAATTCACATCCAATTGTCTTCAGTGAATTTTGGAGCCTTCTAAACTCGAACAGTGTCCAGTTCATGGAGTATTCAAATTTTGGTCAGACCATCTCTGGTAAGTGATCTCATTAAAAGTTTAATATTATACCAGCATGAAATTTGATTTTGCTTCTTTCTTTTTTATGATTTGCAATGATATTGTTTACATTACAGAACAACTATATTGCCTGCATTCTATAAGGCAAACAAATAAAATGGTAACAATTCATCTGGTTGCCCTGATAAAGTGTAATGAATTTTAAGACTAATTCAGCACAATTTCTTTATCATGCGTGATTTAGCTATGCAACTATTATTTGTTCCCTCTCTTCATTCTTCCCTTCCCTTTTTGAAGTTTTTCTCATTTTCTTTAATAGTTAATTTTTTTAGTCCTTTATAAAGATTATGCTATAAACAGTTAGAGCGCATTGCAACATTGGATGCATGTGTTTGTTCCCTACTGCATATTTCAGTTTGCAGTTTCTCACCCCAATTTATATAGCTGTGACCATAGTTCTATCTGTTGGTGAGTGTGTTACTTTAGATACATAGCTGTGGCATTTTGTGTTCTTTTTTTTTTTTTGACAATTTCAAACTGAAATTCTTCCGTTTCCTTCTATGTTGATTTTTGATTTTTTTCCCCAGTGATTCTACCACATTACAAGGATGGAAAAGGGGAAGAGCAAGGAAATACTAATAGGGAAATTGTTTTTCGTCGCCATATTGTTGATCGGATGCCAATTGATTGTTGGAATGATGTTTGGCAGAAGTTGCATCAACAGCTAATAAATGTGGAAGTTTACAACAATAACACGGTTCCTGCCGAAATCTACTCCACTGTAGCAACTGCTGTTATCTGGTCCATGCGTCTTGCTCTTTCAATTGCTTTATACCTTTGCATTGATAATTTGATGAGACCAATTTATGCAAAGTTAATACCTTGTGATTTGGGGACTCCTACAAAGAAAGCAAGACAGCCCATCAAACGTGGCGCACTTGGATCTCTAGGCAAGAGTCGGTAAGCGAAGCAATTTGTTGATGAATTTATTGTGGAGTTAACTTTCTAGTGGCAAAATATTGCTAATTGTGATGCTTCTTTTTGACTTGTAATTTTGAATTGACCAATGGGCAAAATATTGGGGCTGATGAATACAGTGGATCATTCCTCTCCATCGAAAACATAAGTGGTTCTGAAAGTTAAAAAGCAGCAATATAGCAAACGGGCTGGCTGCTATGTCGCTCTATCTTCTCTGCCTCGTGCACAACACCACCCTTTAGCTAAAATCTGGCTTCCTCATTATGCCTCTTGGTACATGAGAAAAGGGTCACTTAGCTTAACCATGTCCCTAAACATTGTTAAAAGGATATGAGAATCTACTACTTTTATGAAATAACCCACATGTTGGCATTGGTCAAATCTTCTCTCACATATATACATGCACCATCTTTTCTTTCCACAATTGGCTGAGTCTGCTATTTATGTATTATGCATATTTGGGATTTCACCTGTCTGTAAGTTTGACATGACGAATTACAGCAGTCATACTTTTGTGGTGACAGTCTGCCTATTATTTTCTATGACTGGCTAATACTAACATTTAGCTCACTCATTCTCGTAAACACATCTATTAAAGTTTCACATAATGGCTGGTGAAGTTGCATGATTATAAGTTTTTAGTGACAATCGTTTGACATGCTTTTATTTTAAAGTTACCCAGCTTTCTTCCAGTCATGTTTATTGACTCATAAACTCTTATATTAAAGTTTTACATGATGACTTGTGAAGTTGCATGTTTATAAGTTTTTTGTGACAATCATTTGGCATGCTTTTATTTTAAAGGTTGCACGGCTTTGTTTTTTTTCCAGTCATGTTTATTGACGGTACTGTCTTGCTCACTTCTGCATTTTATATTTTGTGCTTTTTTCCCCAATATCCAGTGATTCTTTCAACTATTTCTGTTATTACTAATTCTATGTGTTCTCTGTCAGTGTGTCAGTTACATTTCACTGTGAGGCAACAGTTCACCACATACACATGCTTGTCACTTTGCGAGACTGTACCGTCCTTTCTATCTGGAAAAAGATCCTTTTTATTCACTTTGTGCAGATAAACATTTTAGTGGCATATGCTTGTCTGTCTTACGATCACAATTCCAAAAGATGGTTTTGTTTGGGGTATCATGATTCCAAAAGGTGCTTTTGTTTTGGGTATCGTTGAGTCTTAGGTTAGAAATTCTGGTATAAAGCGGAGAGCTGGTTTCATATGCGCAAAAGTTTACTTTCTCGAATAAGGTTAGCCTAGATGATGCAAAATTTTGACTTTTGACTGGAGTTCTGGGTCATTTATCAGGGCAAAATTCATATCTGCAGAAGAGACTACAGGTGTCACATTTGATGATTTTGCTGGTCAGGAGTATATCAAGAGGGAATTGCAAGAGATTGTACGCATATTGCAGAATGATGAGGCCTTCCAGGACAAGGGCATATATTGCCCAAAAGGTGTGCTTCTTCATGGGCCTCCTGGTACTGGTAAAACACTGCTGGCTAAAGCTATTGCTGGTGAAGCAGGGCTTCCTTTCTTTGCTGCAAATGGCACCGACTTTGTGGAGGTGAAATATCCTCGGCATTTTTTTTCAGCTGCTAATTTAGTGTAGTGAAAATTGGAACTATAAATCTTGAACCCATGTGTACCCCAGGTCCCCAACAACTAAGACACCTACCGAGAAACACGAGACACCCCAGTGGTAAGGTTGTCTCATCTCATACAGCTGTTGGGTAGGTTATCACTGGAGGACTGTACCACTGGCCACCCATAAATAAAATCTAAGACACCTGTGTCCTATGGCTGGGTAGCACTATCAACAAAAACACAATAGTTGTCAAGAATAATTAAATCAATTTTGTAGTTTCTCTTGTTTACATGGAATACCCCTGAATAATTGTTTCAATTGATCGGAAGGGGCTGAGGCAAATATATTGAAGAATCTTGGAATTCCTGGTAAGCCCAGTAGCCCACCCATCTGCTCTGGTGTTGTTCCTGAAATACATTTTTGATGAGTTTGATTCCTCTAGTACTTGCAACCAACCTTGTTATTGGCTGCATATTGGGAGTCTGTTCCAACGATTAGACATAAATGCAAGGTTGATTGAAAAAAAAAAAATAATTTATTAGATATCTGAATATCTCATATAATAAAAAAACTGCTGATAACTTTGGGAAATAGTTTGATATGATCCTTGAATTTTTGGAAGAGTTGGCAATTTTAAAACCAGTACAGAATATTCCTAGAGACGGAGAGAGGGTTGTCCTTAGCAGCAAAACCTGGGGGATGCTTAGACCACAAAACCCGGAAGAAGATTGTTTACCCCAAAGCAGCAAGATTCAAAAACTGATTACTTCTGAATTACGAATTTTCACCAATCTGAGTTTGACACCAACATAAGTGGGGAGAGGAAAAGCTGCTTCCATTTCTTTTGCTTGAGCTATCCACCTTGATCTTTGTTTCAAACTTTTCCAAGATTTGGCAAACTAGTCTTTCATACCACTTCTGCCATATTTGCACTGAAAACAGTAATAGTCCAGGTTCTTTCTCAGCTGGCATCTTTTTTATCTGCCCAGTTACTGATATAAAGAAGTTGCTTATTTCTTGTCCAAAACATGAAAAGAGTTTCTTATTACTCAAAATAAAAAAAAGAACTGCTTATTACGACTGGAAAGATGCTCTATTATACATAATTTACAGGTGTAAAGACATTTAATTGCCTTCAAAGGTGAAACATGTAACAAAGGCGATTAGAATCTTTACTGTTGGAATTGCAGCTTGGATGAAATGCCAATGCTCGGTTGTCATTTAACTGACTTTTTGGAACTGCAGCGAATGGATTAAACTCTTACAAGGAGAGAGGGTAGGCTAGATGCATTTTGTCAATGGACTTGAGTATCTAAATTTAATATGCTTGCAGAATGGTTGTTAAAATAACTGTCTCAGTTAAACTTAATCTCACCTCTTCGGGATCAAGAATGTGGATTTGAACTGTTGTCAAAAACCGATTGGCTGGCTGTAGTAACTGTCTCAGTTAAACTTAATCTCACCTCTTCGGGATCAAGAATGTGGATTTGAACTGTTGTCAAAAACCGATTGGCTGGCTGTAATTTCAAAGCAAGAAATTTAGAATGTTTAGTTGGACCTTTTTACTTGGCCCCTACAAACTGCACATGTGGATCAACGGATTAGGTTTTCTTTATTTATTTATTTATTTTTTATATTTGTATTTTCTGTTGTTCTGAAGATGAAGTTGATTATACCTTTCATGATGTTGATTTATGAGATAAATAATTAATTAGATATCAATTGGGAACACTTGTTGGATTCTAAACTTGTGGTTGGTGCATGCTAGTCATCTTGTAGCTTTTGCATATTGAAAGTTGAATGCAGCGGTACTGAGATGTAACTCTGGTACACTGCTGTGTGTTTTTGTGCCCAAAATGGTTGGAATAAAAAGTCAAGGTGCATTTTCAGTAACCTACTTGATTGGTATTTATAGTTACATGCGTACCATTCATGGGGAGATCTAGAAAAAAAGTTCAAACTGAGCACATATGCTACTCTTCCAAGAAAAAGGAAGAAATTACAAAAAGAATATTTACAAATCAAGTGCTGCAGTTGGATCTAAAATGTATGGAAAAGAAAGGAATGCGATAGGATTTTAGATACAAGGAATAAACCATGGATAAAACAAAGTGATCATTTGATAGGCATTTTCCCCTTTTGGATCAGGGGATGGAATTGATAATAGAAACATGAGTTTAATTAGTCAACTTTTTAGTGAACAAGGAAAATCTTATCTAGATGAGTGAATAAATTGAGTTTGAGAGAATGGCTGTTACTAGCTTTCTGCACATTACTTTTGGTTACCGGATTATGCTTATGCAATTGAATGTCAGGTGTTCATCACTTTTTTTGTAGTGTACAATGTAAATGCAGGCGTGCACACTGGCCTCTCTGATTAAAACTTACAAGTGTGTAGGTTTGCAGGAAAACTATGTTCTGTTTGAGTTCCAGAAGATTTTCCTCGCTTACCTAACATTCATTTTTGCAGATGTTTGTAGGTGTTGCAGCCGCTCGCGTGAAGGATCTTTTTTCTAGTGCCAGATCATATGCACCATCCATTATATTCATTGATGAGATTGATGCAATTGGTAGCAAACGTGGTGGACCTGATATTGGCGGGGTGAGATTAGATGGTGCTCATTCTTATGCATTCCTGTTTATCATGTAAACTAGAATAAATTTTTAGCCTGTGTGATTTTCTAACTGCTTGCCATTGTGATCCTGGGGTTAAGCACTTAATGATTGGTTTGTTTGTTGTTTACTGCAAAGTTCAACTACCTGTAAGAATTCACCAATTTTTTTTTTTTTTTTTTTTTTTTTTCTGAAATGGAAGGATTTAACATTTAGAACTGGCAGTTTGCTCTACTAGAGATTGTTATTTTTGACTGAGAAATTCGTCAATGTTTAATTTTAAATAAAATGACGTAAAAGGGCCCTAGTTAGTAATCTCTCTCTCTCTCTCTCTCTCTCTCTCTATATATATATATATATATATATAAGTATCCAAATAACACATGCTGAGATGCATTGAAGAAACAAATGGTTAATAGATCCTCCGTGGACCAACACAAAGCTTAAGTTAGCAGGGCAGTATTTCTTCTTCGTCTTCGTCGTGTCATCGTCGTTTTTAATAATTAATTTGAATTAATGTGGCTGTCCGAGCAAAAGCTTTACTCTGTGGGGAGCAACATCCAAACTGATGCTCTGAAAAATGAATCAATTTGCAAAATTGTGAATCATAAAAATTTAAGACCTTTAATAAGTTAATGTATGGATATATTATTTTCTTCATCATTATTATCATAGAAGCCTTACCCCATCCCGTGATTCATTCTCTCTTATTGGTATGAACTTTAGATTTATATCTTAACTCTTTGGTTGGGAGGGGGCATAGTCCCTAATGTGTGACCCTGAGGTTGGATCTTCTATGGAAAGGGATGGCTAGCCATTGTACTACTTATATGATTGGCTTACCACCTTCACACATTTGCCTTAGTTTCAAATCAAGAGAGATTAAGCTTTTAATAATTGCTTAATATGTCAAAGAAGTTTCTATTTTTGGGATTAGAAGGTTTCAAACAAAATTTTAAAACAAAAATAAGATAGGAAAAAGGCAAGGATGTCGATTCAGTTGGTTATGGTTTTGTTCAAAATCATGATTGTTTGATTGTTAAGGAGCTGTAGGATATGATTGTTGTGAGTTTCAAATGAAAAGTCATAAGACTCGCCAAGAAAATGATATGATCGTAGAAATTAAGATACAAAGCAGATGGTTCAAATAATCTTTCATAAGATCTGATTCAAACTGTAATTCATAAGATAATAATAACAAGGAGTCAATGCTTCAAACACAAACGAAAATGGATCGAAGGATGTCCAGTAATATGGTGAAAAGGAGTCTGCTCGAAAAATTTACAAGGAAAACCAATATTGGAGCTCAGTTATCTTTACCATCAACTGTTAAACTCATTCAGAAAGCGCAAAGGTAACGGTGGGGTTTGCAATTCACCAACTCTCTTTCTAAAGGTGATATTCAAAGCCATTTTTTTTTGTCCATCTCTATACACACTTCTATTAACTTTAAATCATATACATCCTTCAATTTTTATTTTTCAAGGAAGCTTGAGTGATCCATACATTTCCCCAAAACCTTCTCTTACGTCCACCATTCCACACCTGCCATAAATTGATTTTTTATTTTTGGATTGTTAACATGACTTGAACCTACAAGCTCAAGGTTGCAATAGTGAGCACCTTCTACCGTGCTGTGGGCTCTAGTCATAAAAAACTGAGGATTCTCCTTTATATTTTGCTCACTTTGTCCAAATAATCACCATATTTTGTCTATCTGTCCCAAATCATTTATTTCACTCTCTCAAATCCCAGGCCCTATTCTTTTTGTCCCCATATTTTGAAACTACTCTACAAGGCTTCTCTTTCCTATCCAAATCTTCACCATGCTTTTACTTCCACTGCTTAGTTCTTCTCCCCATTATTTTCCAACCTGGCAGCTCTATTTTGAAATGACCTCATCTTTCAATGACCTTATCTTTCTTTCAACATATCAAATATTTCCTATTCTAGCAACCTTTCCATCCCAAAGAGACTGCACTTTTTTTTTTTCCCTTTGAGATTTCCACAAGCATTGGAATTGAAATAAATAAAGATAAAAGATTCAGGGATAGGCCAAAGTAGATTTAATGAGTGTGACATGGCCATTGCAAGATGGGTAGGTTTTTCGAAATTTTATGTCCTCTTCTTGTAGATCTAAAAAATAGCCAAAATGGAGCCAAAATGGAGGCTTTTCCAATCATATTGCCATTTTCCTTTTTGATCCCTCAATTGCTTAAATTCTTGTAGATGGGCCTCTCTCTCTTCTTTGTTTGTAGCTACTTTCTTGATTTCCACACTGGTGCTAGTCGAGATTGCACATTATCAAAATGCTGAATTTTCACTTCCCTTTTGTTATTTTTTTTAAAAGATTCTTTTTATCTTTTTATTATGGCTTCTTTTGCAACAGATGTTTGATTACAGTAGCCAGAATATTTTACTTACGGCGGTACTCTTGTTTTAATAGCCATTTCTAGTTAGGGCGATCTGGTGGATTGGTAATTGATTGGTTGAAGTACCTATTACAGGGTGGTGCTGAAAGGGAGCAAGGTCTACTTCAAATATTAACTGAGATGGATGGATTTAAAGTCTCAACAGCTCAGGCATGCCCAAAAAATTATTCCCTTGATGATAGAAACAATATTTTTGTATGTTTCTGCTGAAATTATTTTTTCAGGTATTAGTTATAGGTGCAACTAATCGACTGGATATATTGGATCCTGCACTCTTAAGAAAAGGTCGTTTTGACAAGATTATACGGGTTGGTTTACCATCTAAAGACGGCAGGCTGGCCATATTAAAGGTAGTCTTTCTTTGGTTACTGATGATAATATATACCTGTGTAGGTGTTCTGGATTATTGTAATGGTAGAAGTTCTCATGCATAGTTTATACATATTACAGGTGCATGCTAGGAATAAGTTTTTTCGGTCAGAAGAGGAAAAAGACATCCTCCTCCAGGAAATTGCAGAGCTTGCAGTAGATTTCACTGGAGCAGAGCTGCAAAATATATTGTAATTAGTTTTGAACTTTTTGCTTCTTTCTGATTGCTCACTAGAAGATAGTTGTTTGACCATTTTGGAGCTGTTTGGCAGGAATGAGGCTGGAATTTTGACTGCTAGAAAGGATTTAGACTACATTGGACGAGAGGAACTGCTGGAAGCTTTGGAAAGGGTAAATATTATCTTCTTTTCTTAAATGCATGCTGATAATAAAAAAAAATGCCTCACAGTTGTTATGATTTTGTTTTTTTTTTTTTTCCCCTTTTCTATATTCGTCTTATGCTTTTGCAGCAAAAAGGCACATTTGCAACTGGTCAAGAAGACAGCACTGAAATTCCAGAGGAATTAAAGCTTAGATTAGCATATCGAGAAGCAGCAGTGGCTGTTCTTGCATGTTATTATCCAAATCGTCATCGCTCTTTCACCGAGGTCAATTAGCTATTATAATCTCTCTTCTACTAAAAGATATTTTTCTGTTCCCTTTTTCATTTAAATTCTTTTCAAGTTGTCTCAGGCTAATAGACTTAATTCTGCTATACGGCATTGTGAATATGATGCAGACAGATATTCGTTCCATTCGTAGCCAGCCAAATATGCGTTACGCAGAAATTTCTGGAAAAGTCTATTCAAGGAAGTCGGACTATGTGGAATCCATAGTCCGCGCTTGTGCACGTGAGTTTTCAACTTCTGGCTCTTGCTTTACTACTAATTTTCAACCATTCAGGTTCTTGTTTTGTGCCAGTGAATTCAAGGCCCTCTTGCACTGAACCTGCTGTACTCACATTAGCCTGGCTTCATAATAGATCTTCTGTTTTATGATTTTTTTCTTATTCATTTCTTTTTGCAATTAATATTGCTGACTTATTTTACTCCTGGATATATCGTATTCGTACTCCTTTTCTAGTTCACTAATTGGATGCATGAACAGCTAGAGTAATAGAGGAAGAGATGTTTGGGGTTGACAACTTATGCTGGATTTCTGCAAAGGCTACATTGGAAGCTTCAAGGCATGCAGAATTTTTGATTCTGCAAACGGGGATGACAGCATTTGGGAAAGCATATTATAGGAACCAAAGCGATCTAGTACCACATGTAGGTTGATGCAGCTCCAACTTGTTCAAGTCCTTCTAATTCACACACACACACAACACACACATACATGCATATATATATATATATATATACATATATATACATACATATATATATATATTTGCTTAACTAAGATGTTTGGAGTTTTCATTTACAGCTCGCAGTAAAACTGGAAGCGCTGAGAGATGAATACATGCGATTTGCTGTGGAAAAATGTTCATCTGTGCTAAATGAGTATCATTCAGCTGTGGAGACGATTACAGGTCATATTGAAGTACTGTACTGATAGTCTAAGAACATGAACATCCCCTCCTTTTTTTTTTCTTTATACTATCAAATCCTTCATGAACAATTGTTTTTCAATCGAACATGCAAATATGGACTGACATTATTATGTGTAAATGCTTGCTGCTCATGGATTATGGAATTTTATATTGGTTGTAGATGTTTTACTTGAGGATGGAGAAATCAAAGCAGAAGAAATTTGGGACATATACAGGAGGGCTCCGCGGTTACCTCAGGTAAGGACTCACATGAGATAACTAGTACTGTAGCTTATACTTGTTTGCCCCTAGTCATCACAGGAGGCTTTTCAAATTTGAACCTGTAGTAAACATTTGTTTCAGAATCAATTGTCAACTTACTACCAGCTTTTGTTATAAAAAAAAAAAAAAAAAAAAAAAAAAAAAAAAAAAAAAAAAAAACCCTTAATACCAGCTTTTAATCCTCAGTGTCAACCACTTTCATTTGTAGATCTGCATTTATCACTTGAAACCCTGTGTTTTGTGACATCCCATGTTTAACCATGTGGTTCTTAAAATCTGTTCATGGTAATATTTTACCTTGTCTCGGAACTGCAACCCTTTGGTTTCGACAATGAGCACCTTATCCCATATAAGACTGAGATGAAGGTGTGCTTTTTTTCCCTAGCACGCATTTTCATGATTGAGGGAGATGCTTGTTTTGAGGGTGAAGGGCCAACAGTGGACATCTTAACCAACCATGGCTTTATATCTCTTACAGTAACGCCCATCTCCTTTCCTTTCATAGGGAACATGATGAGCCACAGATGTCTAAGTGACCTGGCTACACGTGTACAGTGTGTGGGCCTCTCTTTCCCATTGCGTGGGTTCTCTCACACACACTGTCTCTTTGAAAACGATGCCAATAGTGATAGTCGAGCGAAATATGGCAAGTAGAAACAATGCTGGCCCACTATGTGATCTTGCTGATCTTCATTGTGATCCATATGAGAACCACTGCAAAAAGACCAAATGTTCCCCAAAATGTGACTGCATTCATGTGCCTTTCTTGAAGTTAGTATGCATCCACTTCTCCATGGTTTCTGTCCCATGGATATATCCAGTATCGACCATAGAATTAATGAGGGAAAATCATTAACTCCTAGGGTTTGGTTTTTAAAAGTTTCTTGGTAGCTAAAGGCAAAAAGTAATCTACAGCCATGGGAAACAGCAGTTGAATTGTAAAGCATATATCCCTTATTGGAGTATGCTTTTCAGCATTTCATTTTTTCTAAAAACCAAGAGAGTCTGCAATCAGTTTAGCTGTTTAAAATGAGGTTCTTTTTCTTGAAAAGGTAATGAGGATTTACATATAATGATAAAAAGAATACAGACCAAGTAAAAGCAATAGCACGAGAAAGGCTATCCAGTGACTGGGCACCTGTTCTTGGCTACAAAGAAGAGCATGAGTAGTGTGACAGTGGACATCTTAACCAACCATGGCTATATTTCCCGGACCAGTAATGTCCAACTCCCTCCCTTTCATATGGAAACACTCCATAACAAATGCGCCCCTAAATTAACTTTCTTGAAGTTAGTATACATCAGTTTTCTGTGATATCTGCCAAATGCATTTAGAATACATAGAGTGCTACAGTAAAGAGCAATAGCAAAAGAAAGACCATCTGGTGACTGGACACCTGTTCTATACTACAAAGAACATGAGTAGTATGACAAGCGGACTTCTTAATCAACCACGGTTATATTTCTCATACCTGTAATGTCCAACTCCTTTCCTTTCATAGGGTAACGAAACATGCCAAATGCACCCCTAAATTAACTTTCTTGAAGTTATTATGCATTATTATTCCATGGTGTCTGCCTCATGTTTATATCTAATAGCAGTGATAGTTAATGTGGGGAAAATCTTTAGGGTTTCCTGGTAGCTAAAAGAAGAAGCAACCTACAGCCATGGGGAACAGCAGTTAAACTGTAAGACAAGTATGTACTATTGCCTGTATGCTTTCAACATTTTCCCCACCCACCCCTACAGTTGATTCAGGATAGACCCATGGGGGTCGACCTGCGAATGGGCCCAGCCCACTTATCTTAGTTTATTTAGAGACTTATTTACTCTTTTATGTTTTAGGTTGTATTTAGTTGGATGTTTTAATCCTGACCATCAATATGTTTGGATGGTCCAGATTAGTTTTAGGTTTTTTTTTATTTTCCTATATAAGTGATGTAAAGCCTCTTGGTTTAGTTAGTTTTTGATTAATGAAATTTCTTATGAGTGATTTTGGGTCTTCCCAAGTTGTCTCTTCTTCCTCGCCCACGATGGGAAGTTTGGCATGAGGCCAATTTTCAGGCAACTAACTAAGCCAAGGGGCTTTACATCACTTATATAGGAAAATAATAAAACCTAAAACTAATATGGACCATCCAAACATATTGATGGTTAGGATTAAAACATCCAACTAAATACAACTTAAAACATAAAAGAGTAAATAAGAGATAAGTGGGCTGGGCCCATTCGTGGGTCGACCCATGGGGACCGTGGGTCGACCCATGGGGACCATGGGTCGGTCCTGCATCACACCTCCACCCCCTCCCCTCCCCTTTTTTAAAATTCAAGACCGGGTCTGTTTATTTTTTAAGCTTGAAAAGGTAATGGGGATTCATTTATAAATAAAAGATTATAAACATTACAATATAAAGTGAAAGCAATAGCAAAAGAAACACTATCCAGTGAGAATGGCCACCTATTCTCCATTATAAAGGACATTAGTAATGCACCCATAAGATCCAAGTTTAGAGCTTCTGTTGTTTGTAATGGGCTCTACCTCTGCTGTCCTATTTGTGGTTGAAACCATTCTGCATCCATGGGAAACATCATCACGGGTTCTTTTAAGGTATCCTGAATGAGATTATATATTACGTAAGCTGTTTGTAGGGAGCTTACATCCTCCATATCCTACTAAGTAACTGAAATCATTCTATTTCCATTATCATGGTTGGATGTGACTCTGAATCCCATTCAAATGCAAATGCCAAACAGTTGTATTCCTCTTAGGAATGATAAAGACATGGAAGCATAAGATCCCTGTGAGCCATGTGTGCAGAGAAAGGGCTGTCTATGAGCATGGTTAAAGGCTGTAGACATTTTGGCTAAAGTTACATCTTCTTCCTGCCACTTCTTGTTGCAGCCTACTGTGCAGCCAGTTGATGAGTATGGAGCACTTATTTATGCTGGACGATGGGGAATTCATGGGGTCTCTCTTCCTGGGAGAGTAACTTTTGCACCTGGCAATGTTGGATTTGCTACATTTGGTGCACCACGACCTTTGGAGGTAAAGAGAAGATGTACTTTTCAGTGTTTAACCATCTTAGCTGTCCCAAATATCTAAACTGCTCTCTCTCTCTCTCTCTCTCTCTCTCTCTCTCTCTCCAGACACAAATTATCAGTGACGAGACATGGAAGCTGATAGATGGTATCTGGGATAAAAGAGTAGAGGAAATCAAAGATGAAGTGTCTATGGAGATCCAAGAAGATGTAGAGAAACCACAGCTAATAATGGCGGGTCACTTCCTTTAAGAAAACTACAGATACCCTGTGGTACGTATATGCACTTTTTTCCATTTCAGTGGGTGTTTCTTCTCAAAGTATTAATTACTTGAAATAATTGAAGACTTGAAATGGTCTTGCGTGGGAAAGGTGATGGTAATCATTTCAAAGCAGCCAGAAATTGGGTTCAGAAAGGAAATAAGATGATATCCACTTGTCTCTCTAGAACAGAGAATCAGTTTGCCGATACCCTGCCCTATCCTGCAATCAATTACTGCTGCCTTTCCTCCATATATTGCAGGGAGACTGATACTCAAATGAAAAGTACGTGTTGAAAAATAAATCAAAACAGCCAGAAAACCCATTTAGCCTGCTTCTCTATCTATCTATATATATATATATATATTTATATATACATATATATATATATATATAGAGAGAGAGAGAGAGAGAGAGAGATTCTCTTGGTGCTAAAAAACACAAGTGCCTTTTATGTTTAGTAGGGCTTCACAGTGCGGTATCCTTGCTGGCAGGAACAAGCAGTGTAGAAATTGCCAGTTCTACTCAACTCCTGTCTAATGCCATCCAATGGAATAAATACTTGTCACATTGATAGAAGACCAGGGTTTATCCATGTGATGGTGTTTGTTGCTAAATTTTATGTGATGTAGGGGATGCCAATTGGTGCAACCGAAATTTTGGCTTAGGTAATCACCCATGCAAGCGATGACATCTCTACTTCTCTGAACCTATTATGTGAAGGAAAGGTCTATCTAAACCTTTCAAAAATGCCTCCAAAACCAAGGTCATCTGAGACCTTTACTGCCATAATCAATCCAAAATCAGTGACTGAAGAACATGACCATTACCCTTACTGCCATAATCAGTACAAAGTCAGTGCCTGAAGAACATTGACCATTAAAGTTGAGGAGTTATCAAATATGTGCTTTGGTTATTTGAGTTCATCAAATAATACCATGAAGTGCTGGTTTGTTAATGGAGTAGACTCCGTTTGGTTTTTTCTGCTGAGAATCATTGTGATTTTGTTGCGTAGATGGGATGTCTAACTTTGTTACAGATGTTACAGTCTATGCACGTGTAATTTGGAAAATTTTCTGCAAATTGAACTTGGCATGAAGATATTAGCACCTCAAGTGACCTACAGAAGAATGTCATCAGCACCACCATTTTTTATTCATATCATCTGCAAACAAGAAAAGATACATTTTGACATAGGAGTTTCATCTGTTCGATAAATCACTGTCCTGAAAGATGTAGAGATGGAGAGTATGCCAGAGAAAAATGAAGCTGCAACTACAGCATTAACAGTTTTGTAGCATGCATGAGAATTGAGAATACACTCAAATGGGGCATCAGTTTTATGTATCATTCTATGTAGATGCCCTGGGGCGTCATTGAATTTTTACTTTTCTTAAGGGTGTTTGGTATGTATTTATAAATGCCGCTGTTGCATCCACTAGCTGCCTTTCGAGTATGTCCATTAAAAAAAGAAGATGATGCCATTATACTATATTAAGCTGATGGGTTTTTAAGGTGATTTTGACCGACTTCTGATTTTGACTGGGAGTTATAACTCCCCACTTCTAATATGTAACCACTCTCCACTTCCAATATGTAACCACTCATTTCCTTCACTTCATGTAACCATTTCTGCCAACTTTTCACTTTTCTGCAGGAGCTTCATTTCTATCTATCATATTCACCAAATCATTGTCATGTATTTGATGATTGTTTTTGTGTAATCCGAGTTTTTCTTAATAAATTAGTAAATATAATTTTCAGTTATTTGTGAACATGCCCGTACCAAGCACGGGTTGTTGTGCTAGTATATCTTTATGCTTGTCATCCAAGTATTTTCTCGGGAAATACCATACTGATACTCGTAGAACACATCACTAAAAATGGAGGCCAAGTGGAAGGGGAAGACGTTTTCATGAGATGAAAGAGAACTATTGACCCCACATGAGGTTGGTACTATCCGTGCATCAGTAACATGCAAGCCATTTGCTGATACATCTTTTGATGATGTACATTCAGTCTCCTGCTGCTTTGTGCAATCTTCTACAGAAGGATACTGTGATGCAGTGACACAGAAAGTTGTGTCTCACCCAAGACCACCCAGTTCGAGTTAACCTTTCTGTTTGCAAGGTTGGAAGATTAAAAAAAAAAAAAAAAAAACAGAACAACATATTGTAATGAAAGTTCGTATTTAATGCTTCCGTTTTTTTTTTTTTTTTTTTGTTATCTTGAAATGAAGAAAAAAGAGTGCAACTTAGTAATATCCAAGAACAGTCTTTTAGAAACTGTTTTTGTGGCATACCCAGTAGCTCTATCGGTTGTTCTCTGGAGATTGAAAATTAATGCTAGAAATAACCATATCTACATAGCTTATCAATTATTCTCTAGCATTTTTTTTTTCTTTTGATGATGTGGGCATCTCTGCGGCCTGAGGTCTGTCTCGAGAGGGCTATTCTTCCGGGTGGTGCTTATTAAATCCGTACAAACGCACACCAGGTAAATTTGAGTGGGTTCCGAATATGACATGAGTACCACATCAATGCCTTGTGCCACTCCACAAAGTAGTCCCAGAGAAAGCATTCATCAGTAATGGTAGAATATCAATATGGTCAACAATTGAATTATAATTGAGGGTTGGTTATCACTGTAAGGAAATAGAGATTATTTCCTACTATCATCCATGTGGCCATTATAAGTGTCAATACTGGCCGTCCAATTGGTGGGTCTCTACTTTCAGGGACCATCCCACAAATCTAAAATGCACAAGAAGCACAGCAACCCCTTTTAAGTTCTCTCCAAAACAATGCAAATCCAATCATAGTCTTGTCAGTAATAATCATGAAATAAGGAGATTGAGTGTGATGAAGACCCCCCATCAAATCCATTCAGTTCCTATATATCAGCATCAAAATCTTCATAATAGCCAGAAAAGAGACCCTAGAAATCCCCCAGATCAAAATTTCCTCAAGCAACTTCATGCAATTTCCATAACAAAAGCAACCCCAAACCTATCCATTTGGTCTTACCTTATCAAAGGCTACCTTTCTCAAGGGTCCCCAAAAGAAGCCCTTCTCATATACACTCAATATAGGCGCAAGGGAGCTCACTATGCAGGACTACTGCTCCCTTTAGTCCTTAAAGCCTGTGCTTCTCTTACCCTCCTCCTTCATGGGAAATCTGTCCATGCAGAATCTATCAAAATTGGGGTTGTTTCAGATGTCATGACTGGGACTTCATTAGTGAACATGTACTCAAAATGTGGTCACCTATCTGATGCCCACCAGGTGTTTGAAGAAATGCCTGAGAGAAATGTGATTACACGTAATGCCATGATCGGTGGGTACTTGAGGAATGGTGACATGGGTTCTGCGTTAGTGCTCTTTGAGAGTATGTCCGAGCGCACTTCAGTGACATGGGCTGAGATGATTGACGGATTTGCGAGGAGTGGAGACACAGTGGCTGCCAGGCGTTTGTTCGACCAGGCTCCTCCTGCAATGAGGAATCTAGTGATATGGACTGTGATGGTTGATGGGTATGCCAGCAATGGGGAGATGGATGCTGCGAGGCAGGTGTTTGAGGCGATGCCAGACCGGAATTTCTTTGCCTGGTCGTCCATGGTTGCGGGCTACTGCAAGAAGGGTGATGTTGAAGAGGCGCAGAAGATTTTTGATCGGATCCCAGTTAGGAATTTGGTGAATTGGAATGCATTGATTGCTGGGTATGCACAGAATGGGTTCTGTGAAGAAGCTTTGAATGCGTTTCAAAAAATGCTGGCAGAGGGTTTCAAGCCGGATGAAGTTACTGTGGCGAGTGCGTTGTCGGCTTGTGCGCAGCTGGGTTCCTTAGATTCTGGTAAAAGAATCCATGAGATGATTAATCGAAACAGAATCAAGCTTAATCAGTTTGTTCTAAATGGATTAGTTGATATGTATGCGAAATGCGGGGATGTTGGAAAAGCAAGACAAATCTTTGAAGGGATGCTTCGAAGAAATGATGTCTGCTGGAATGCAATGATCTCAGGCCTTGCCATCCATGGTCAGTGCAGGGATGCTCTTGATCTCTTTCTTCAAATGGAGTCATCTGAAGTGAAGCCAAATGAGAGCACCTTTCTTGCTGTTCTTTCAGCTTGTGCACACGGGGGGTTTGTGAATGAAGGACTAGAAATTTTTGCAAAGATGAAGGAAAAATATGGTCTGGTTGCAAGAATTGAGCATTATGGGTGCTTGGTTGACCTTCTTGGGCGGGCGGGAAGATTAAATGAGGCTTATGGTTTAATTAAAACAATGCCCATGAAACCTAATGCTGCTGTTTGGGGGGCTCTACTTGGAGCTTGCAGAATCTATATGGATATGGAGATGGCAGAAGAGGTAGTAAAGGAGGTTGGCATGCAAGAATTAAAAGTGGATTGTGGTGATGATGCGCACTTTGTGCTGATGTCAAATATTTATGCTGCTTCAAATCGATGGGAACAGGCGGAGAAGATGAGGTTGATAATGAAGCAGAATGGGCTTCGAAAACCAGCTGGGTGCAGTTCGATTATGGCGGGAAGCACTGAACACCAGTTTCAAGCTGGTGCTCAGGTAGAACCCCAGATCCGTTTGCTGATAAGACACAACTGATTATAACTGCATCTCGATGGATCTGCAGAAAATGTGCAATGAATCATGTAATCTGTCATTTGTAAATTATTCTAATGTCAATCCTTCACATATGTTGAGAGATTTTTCACAGTTTATCCGAAGTCAAATGTCAAGAAGGCATACTTCAAATTTTCATGTAAAGCTTGATATACTATACACCGATTTAAATGTCCATGAATGAACTACAATTTTCTAGCACTCTATTGGGGAATTCTCCCAATTGCAATCCATACAATGTCTCCATTTTAAACAACCCGGAACGAGTCTGCAATTTGTTTCAGATCCTTATAATGCCTCTTCCATTGAAGACCTGCAAGAAACAAAAAGATGTTATTGCAGGCATCTCATCTGTGGAGGAAGAGATAGGAGGGTATAATTTTTACCATTTCCAGTTATATTGAACAAGTATAGCCGGTTGCCGGCAGCAGTTGCAGTAATCAGAGCATGGGGTGGCTCCAACTCGAATTGGTAATATGTCCTTCCCGAATGTTCAGCCACTTCCATGCTTAAAACCTTCCCTTCCACATTCTCCCCTATCACTTCAGGTCCAAATGCATTAATCACCTTTTCTGGAGGTCCGATCTCTTCAATTTTGGCATCTTCCCCGAGATCTACAACATGACTTCAAGATAGTCAAGCTGAAAAGTTGTATATTGTTTCTGTTACAATCCTAGAGAGCAACTATTATTTTACATAGCAGCAGCTCAAAGTTAACAAAAACTCTGACGTGACTGATCTACCATTAATCAGATGAGGCATGGAAATAAGATTTTAACTTAAATATGAAAAATAAGGAAGCAGCACTTGAGATAGATAGATTGGTTGTGTATGTAAAACTAGTTTAGGAAGAACTTCAAGTTTTTTTAAACTTGCCTTAAAGGAGATTTAATTCCTTTTCTAAAGCTTCCTTTTCAACGTACAATACATATCAAAGTCATTAAGTAGAAAAAGGGTGAACCATAAGTGCAGAATATAAATTGAACAAGTACTAGGAAAATGAGCTGAGGGAGAGGTCAAAATAAAATATTGATAATTCGGGGTTATATGTGGCTCTTCATATTGATACAAACTTATCAAACTTTGCGAGAGGGATCCCATTTCCAATCAACTTTAGTGCTAAAAACTTGGGAAGAAGTAATCTGACGCAATTTATATTGTGGAGTGACAGAGAACACAAGCTTGAATATGGATGAGTAGAACTGTAGAATCCACAAAGCCAACCTAAGGTTGGCAGATAAGGATTCAATGATGATGATATATCCATTCAGTATTACAAAATTGTTCTATCAAGAAATCCTCACTTCACTACCTGCAAATCGGAGAACAGGAGCAACAATAACAAATAAGCGCCCTTCTTGAGAATTTGCAAATCTCAAATCAATCTCTGTACCCCCAAGATCAGCAATTGATACAGGAACCTGAGCAAAACCATCATATACATACTAAGAAAGATGTTTGGTGAAATAACTTAAAACTTGAGCGAAAGAAAGACTCAATCATTAGCCAAAATGTTAAATCAAATACAGTGAGTCTAATCAAATGAAACAATTACCTCTTCCCAGCCATCTGGAACCTTGAAAATGTATGGTATGATTGGACTCCATCCAACGCCATGGCCTCCAGACTTATCGTCTGGTCTGCGATATGTCTTCCAACCTGTCTGAGCCAATTTCTTTCCTTATGATGGACAATCCATTTAAGAATAATACAATAGCAATCTTGCAACAGTAGCCTTAGTAGTAAAGTATAAGAAAAATGAAGAAAGTGGATGGATTCTCTTAAAGGTCATTCAATCAAGTAGAACTAAGTTTTTGCTTTCTTTCCATAATGATCTAACCTAAAACAACTATTAAAAGAAATCACTGAATAAGGAACTTGGGACACCCCAATTCCCCGAAATGATGCTATTTGTTGAGCAGGTTTAAATTTGATTTGTGATCCACTTGAAGGCGATTTGTTAAAAACAAAAAGAATAATTGGTGATTTCATCTTGATCCAGACAAGATGGAAACCAGTACAAACTCTTGCCCTCAATTCTAGGACCTGTTCCCCTAGTGGGAGGTGCCAAACCAGAATGCTGTTCATGTTTATGGCATTCTAGACCATTTCTAATTCGGAAATGCAACATGTTCACATAGGAAAATCGTTTTTTCAAATTCTCATCCACACTTGAGCCATACAGGCTGGAGATAGTAAGAGATAATAGCCTAGTAAATACCACCATAAAAGTTAGATTGGGAAGAACAGTCAGAGTAACACCCAAATTAACTTGTTTAGACTTTCCGGAATTTTGTAATTTTCATCTCAGCTGTAGTTATTTTTCCAAATGGAAGTGAACCCAGATACAAAATACAACAAAGCACAGAAGAAAGCATGGGTATCTCGTTTATGAGGCAGAAAGAACATTTAATGTAAGAAGACATGGCTTATATCTTGAAAAGGTAGCAATTTGTATATAGTTTCCAAATCAGATAGAAGAGAACCCAGTTTCTAGAAAAGAAAACAAATTGGCAAAAGCAAAGAAAAAAAATTTGAAAACAAATGTGAAAATATCACAAAGAAATCTATAAAATATGCAAAACCAACCTTTTTCATCAGGCTCAGACAACCCAGGTATCCTTCCTGCCAAAAGGCCTTGCTTTACTGCTGCCAAACCATCTCCTGCAAAGCCCAGAGCTCCAGAAACCAAAGATAACCCTGACATTATTGCTGCTCTTCTTCTTAACAATCCAAATTTCTTCTCAAACTCGTCATCCATGAAGCCATTTTCTTTTGCTTCTGCACTAATTTCAACTCTTCCTTCTGTATTTTCAAGTGCAGGTCTCATATGCATATGAAACTTGTTTATCTGCTCAGATTGCTGAGAATTGCTGCAGAGAGATTGGGAAGATTGGAGGTGATATTTGAAAGGAAACGAACAGCTTGTGAAGAGGGTGGTGCCCATTTTCTGTAATCCTTGTGGAAAGTATAGCTGGATTTGGAAAAAAAAAAAAAAAACAGTGGGGTTGTTTCAGTGAATCAATCTAAGAGCAGAAATTCAGATATGGGGATTGGTTTTCTGTTGTATATTTTACTTTATTACTATGTCCTGAGAATATGAGAGGAGGAGATAGAACTTGGAGATGTTGCAGTTGCTTTTCTCCTTGATATATAGAATGTGAGGATGGGGAAGTTTGACGCTAGAGCAATCTTCCAGGAGTTTCATTTTTTGTGGACGTGAGAGCATCTTACCACTGCCTCTTCCACAACAGCAAAACTTAGTGGCAGAGAATCCTCCTATACATTTCATGTGTCGTATACACGTACCCGTCAAAACTGTCACAGTGCAGGGTCCAAATGAAGGATCCGGATCCTCCGAGGCTTTAACTTAGAGATATCTGAGTCAAAGGAGTGGGACCTACCTAAATGCTAATCGAAACCGTTCAAAACGAATGTCTTCTCGTTGTATGGAGTATCCATAGTTTTTACAGTCTCATTTTTTTCTCTGTTGGATTGACTGACTTGATGAATTCAGTAAGGAATATCCATGAGATTGTGTTGATCATATTTTTCATCAACCAGTTTATCCAATTGTGGAATGATTTCGGATTGATGTAAAAATTTAGGACAACTAGTATAGCCTGCAAGGATCTCAACAAGTGAGCCCCAATGTGGAGTTTCACTGCATTAATTCAAGATTTTTCTAGGTTAAAGCCTCAAGGATATGGACTCCAAGATTAAATGATTGGCCAAGACACCTGGCATTAAAGTGGCCTGGAGGGCTGCAGATTAGGTTCTATCAATAATTGTCCAACCCCAGGAAAGAAAGAAAAAAGGTTCTATCAATAATTGGACTCTTTTTTAGAAAGCACATTTAGATAATTCAGAAAGATGTAGTTTTGTTCCCTACCTTAATTCAGCCCTTTTCATCAATGAACAGGAATATCTACTGGAGCTGAACTATTTTTCAACACATCTCTAATCGATAGTTTACATGTACATTTGGTTGGGTCAGTAGGGTCAATAGACTTCACCAAGATGCCACTGTTGGTGTCATAAATCATTTGTTAAGATGAAAAACAGTCTCTGTTGGTTTTGTAGTTTCAGTTAAGATATTGGGCCCAATATAATCTCGTCATGGAGTGGTGTCAGCCTAGAGAGAAAAAGCAATTTTTTAAATTATATTAATAGATATTGTATATGCACTGGATGAATATAAAAATTTAGAAGTATATATGAGAAACTTAGATGCGTCTAATATTTGTATCTTTCCTTGTTTTAATCTAATTTTATCTGTCACTGATAAAGAAAAAAAAGTGATTCGTGGTTTTAGACATCTTAATAATAATTGCACGTTTGACATCTCTATTTCTAACCTCTACTTGTCTAAAAATGTCTAAATTGGGTGGAAGTTTGAAAGTTGAATGAACCGCGGTTATAACTGACATTCGTATGGAACAATCAGTGGCAAGTTTGGTTGTTTTCGAAATTCCAAATATAGGAAACAGAGAGTACTTGGGAAAAATGTATGGTTAAGCATCCTGCAATGCAATTAGTTGTGAAATAGTTTTAGGAATAACATTCAATGACTACTTTTCTGCCTCATTTTCCAAACCAATATTGGCTGTAGATACTGAAAATGATTTGTGGGGTGTAAAGGAAAATGAGTGGAGTACCCCCAAACTCTACAGTGAATGCAGGCTGGTCACATTTGATGTACATCCAATTGTGCCCAAAAACCACTATAAACGCAACTACTCAATATTAGTATCAGATAACATTGCACTATGCCTGTAGGATGTCTGACCGAAATGCGAGGGAGAGAGGCTCGTCCACTCCCCCCACCCCCCACATCCATAGGTGGAGCCCCAACAGATGATCAGTTTTAGGTGTTGGTCCACACCTCACAACTGCCTAATATAGCTCCATTTAAATTAATGTCGACTGAAACTCAAGAGTAGTTGGTTCACCTAAATGACTGTTCTACGTACAACATTCTTAAATAACTGAACCTAACCGACTGTTCTAACGTACAATATTCTTAAATAACTGAAATTCTAGCATTTTGAGTATTCACTTTGTTACTGAAGCTATTGACAAATTAAACAAACAGTTCCTCCTCCACAAGTAGAAGGGGGAGAAGACCCCATCTGATAGAGGGCTTTGCTCATCAGAAGGATGACTTGCTCATCAGTTGGAGTACTTGAACAACTCGAGTTCATGTCTCAGCGCTTCCTTGTCCACTAAGCCCTCATCATTGATGCCTATCTCCATGCCATGAGAGGAAGTTTGAGTCGATGAAGCATTTGCAAATTAAAATATCCAGGTAGAAGAACTGAGCTTTTGTAATTTAAAAGCGACTTGAAAGCTGTTTTTCCATTTCCTGCCATAAGAGCTTGAGTAGAATTTTCAAAACACCTTGAAGGAAATAGTCTCTCTCTAATTCAATTCAAATCAGCTCCAGTATCCCCATTGACCTTAACACATAGTCACCATTGGCAACTTTAATGGTATGATTAAAAAACCATTATTAATTTGATAATCTTTTTCAATTATATTAACTTTTCATTTTCATTAATATATAGTTAGTATCCTCAGCTTGCATTTCTAATCATCTCTATTCGTTTTGTAAAGAATAAAGAGTCTTTTTGTTATTATTACTTTTTTTTTTCCCAATGTTCACATATGGAGAGAATACATGTATATAGGCTCAGATGGGTAGTTACATATGACTGCAACAACTGGATATGTTTTGACTACAGCTTCCTTGAATATTGCAACAAACTGTCACTTATCCCTTACCTTCAGTTGTGATCTTATCATGTTTTTGGAATCATTGACTTCTTTATTGAGTTCACAGGAGATTCAGAGTAGGTTCTAATTCTAATTCTGTCCAAAATTCTAATCAGTTCCATGTATTTATGAGCTGCCACCCAACACATTCAAGTGAGCAAATTTGAAAATCTATGGATGAAATTGGTAGCCGGATAGGGGATACTGCAGGATGGAACCAACCCGAAAAAACTGGGTGTGGGTCTCGGATTTGGACCAGTCTCAAATGTGGTTGAGCTTTGGTTCCACCGTGTAACAATGAATAAAGTCCAGTTTTAGGTTGGGGTCTATTGGATTGATACCCACACGATTGAGAAAGTGAAGCTCCATTTTAATTTCAATTTTGTTCCGAATTTCATATCATTTGATTTCCTTGTTTTCTTTTGTGGAAGTATGGGTTCAATTGTACAGCGGACCAAATCGGTTAAACCAATGTGGCCGGTGTTTGGGTAGGTGAGCAGTGAAGGATATGAGGTAAGGGAAGAGGATATGAGGTAGGGATGTAGATGAGACCTTGATTTTCCTACAATTTGAGTTACAACGGTGATAGTTGGTCTCTTGATTCAATTACCTTTTTTCTTTTTTTAATTTTCTAATGAGGGTATCCTAGTGGTGTTTAACCTAATAGGTGAATCTAGGGGTTCTCAAACACATCATGTGGGGAGCAAACCCACGCCTCATGCCAATGAATCAACACATTTTCATTAAAAGAGAGGTTACCTGATGGGTCATTTTTTTTTTTTCCTTTAATTCTTTGTTTTTAACCATTTATAGAAATACAAACTCTTAGCAACCTTAAGGCCCATTTGTTTGATGTAATAGAATTTTTGGGAATTCTAAGGGCCTGTTTCTTTGCTGGAATTCATGAAATTTTTGTTAGACAAAGTGGAATTACTGAATGCTCCCACAATGATATTTGTAAATGCCAGGGGATAAGACGTCACATTATATCCAAAAATCACCCACACACGCAGCTAGAGAACACTCACATATGTAACGAGGGAGAGACCAGGGATTGATCATTGGTTATCCGGGTGAGAGGTGAGGTATAACTACTGCCAACTTAAATACTTTACTAGAACAAAAGTTGATGACGGGTGGTATCAACACAAATATGAGCTTTTGTAAAAAAAAAAAAAAAATATCCATGTAGAACTGAGCTTTTGTCATTTGAAAGCTAGCTACTTGAAGCTGTTTTCCACTTCCTGCCATAAGAGCTGTCTTTCTCTAATGCAATTCAAATCAGCTCCAGTATCCCCATTGAGCTTAACACATAGTCACAATTGGCAACTTTAATGGTAAGATTAAAACCCCATTTTTTATATGATAATCTTGTTCAATTGTATTAATTGTCCATTTTCATTAATATATAGTTAGTATTCTCAGCTTGCATTTCTAATAATCCAGTTGTAGTTTTAACTTTCTCAATTCGTTTTGTAAAGAATAAAGTATCTCTTTTTTCTTTTTTCTTTTTCCAGTATTCACATATGGAGAGAATACATGTGTATAGGCTTAGATGGGTTGTTACGTATGACTGCAACAACTGGATATGTTTTGACTTCAGCTTCCTTGAATATTGCACCAAACTGTGGCTTATCCCTTATCTTCAGCTGTGATCTTATCATGTTTTTGGTACCATTGACTTCTTCAATTATGGTCACAGGAGATTCGAGTAGGTTCTAACTCTGTCCAAAATTCTAATAAGTTCCATGTAATGGGCTACCACCCAACACATTCAAGTGACCAAATTTGAAAATCCTAGACATCATCATTTAACAGGTAGTCTGCGCTTATTTATATGGTAGCCCCACAGCACATGGGCTGGTTTGATTTTGCAGAAAATCAGTTGTCCTTTTCTCATTACAATATCCAAGTGAATTTATGACCCTTCACCAAATCGATCTCCCCCAAAATAGGCAATGTCTGGTTAGGCAAATAATATGTATTTGAAAGAAGGGGAAACAGTAGAGAAAAGATTAAATCAAACATAGTGAGTCCAATCAAATGAAACAATTACATCTTCCCAGCCTTCTAGAAGATGTATGGTATAACTGGACTTCAGCCAACGTCATCCATGCCCTCAAGATTTATCATCCGGTCTGCAAAATGTCCTCCTAACCTGTCTGAGCAAATTTCTTTTCTTAAGATGGACAATCCACTTAAACAAAATACAATAGCAATCTCCTAAGATGTATGGTCACAAGAAAGTTTTGAGTTGATCTCTGATAATTAAACATTGTCACTGCCACTAGCTTTAATAGTACTGCAAAATAAAAAAAAAGAAGAAGAAAGTGGGTGGATTCTCAGAGGTTATGCTAATCATGTAGAACTAAGTTTGCACTTTTGCAGGCCGCAATGCACATTTTTTTTTTTATAACCCAATAGGACTATTCCTCCAGGCGCATGTACGAAAACCCACAATCTGGATTTGAGCACACCAAATGGAGAGCAAACTCATTCCTTATGTCAGTAACCCAACTATTAAAAGAAATCACTGAGTTGGGAACTTGGGATGCCGTAATTCCTGAAATGGTTCTGTTTGATGGGCGGGTTTAAAATTGACGTGTGATCCTTCTGCAGGTAAATTGGTGATTAAATCTTGATCCAGATTCCAAACAAAATTAAACTTCCTTTTCTGTGGAGTATATTTTGATAAACATCATGGTAAAAGCTGCAAGACAATTGAGCATGGCTAAAATAGCATGCAATAGTTCTGATTAAGGCATTGTTAAGGTCTAAACATCTGTAAACCAGGTACAATGAGGAAAGCGAATATGACACCTAAATATTGCTTTGTTGGCTGTATACTTGTATGGAGGATGAACCCTTGCATGAATTTTTATATGCACCAGAAGAATAGGTGCTTTGTAACAAACATTGATTTTAAATGCCTACTAGAGCTAGCACTGCTTCAAGTAACACACAATTACAAGAACACCTTAAGGTCAGATTCTGAAGAGGATGAGGCTGGGGTCTATATCTTCTGAAACTTTGCGTTGGGGAGGGATCTTAGGGAGGGAATAAGCAATGCATTTAGCTCTCTCTAAGTATGATGTGTACTTATTAATCATGTTGCGGACCCTTTCATCATTATCAGACATATTCCCTTCATTCTCTTCTGTGTTCTCATTTGCACTACCAAATTTTATAGATAAGGTGATTAGATCAAGTCCAATTTCATTCGTTGCTACGTTCCCCTTATTGGATCTCTTTCTGAAGGTCCAGCTGCCACTTCGCCAGTCGAAGTGATAGAGAGGAAGGAAACGTTCACCATACTCTGCCACGAATTTAATGGATGCTAAGATGAACTCAAACTCTTCCTTTGACATGCAGTATGAGAAGCTCACTCTTGTCCACCCTGGTTTTAGCCCTTCATAGTCCTGCAGTAACAACAATAATGATGACAAGATAAATGTTAAAAAAGACTCTAAACCAATGCACTTTCTTTTGGGGGATCCTTACGTGAATTGATTCAGGCAAGACAAGACATACTGATACTAGGACCTGCTTCCTTTGTGGGTGATGCATAACCAATGCTCTACATGTGCTGTTATAACTATTTTGCTATTCTCTACATATATACAATTGAAGAATGAATGATGAATAGGTTGCACTCACTTTTCCACTGAACAGTCAATGGTGAGTTTGGATGTTTCCAAAATATAGAAGTTGATGAGGACTTGGGAATAATTTATGGTCAAGCATCCCAAAATGCTTTTTTGTGATAAAGTTTTGAGAGTAACATTCAATAACTACTTCTCTGCCCCAATTTCCAAACCAATTTTAGTTGTAGTCACGGATAATGATTTGGGGTGAAATAGAAAGATAAGTAGAGCACCCCCAAACCCAACTGTGAATGCAGGATGGAGTGATTTGGGGAACATCTAAATGTGCCCAAAAACCACTACAAGTGTTGGTTCCAACTACTCAATTAGTATCAGGTAATATTCTAGCATACCTTTTGGACGGCTGATCGAAGGGAAAGGGAGAGAGGCTCGTTCACGCCAAGAAGGTAGTGACCATAAGGCCCAGCACAAGCGCACCCACCTCGAGCCTGTATGCCAAAAAGATCATTTAGAAGCTTTGCAACGAAACGACCATGGAGGGGCATGTTCTTCTTCTTCTCTCCCTCTCCCCACATGTAAACTCCTGTATCTCTATTCTCAGTTTTTGGGTCCATAGAGAAACTTGTGAAAACAAGGAAGGAAAGGATAGGATGTCGTCTTGCATGTGTATTTCCTAGCACGCATATGTTGGGAATTGGGAGTAGTCTTTTAAGTGCTATATCCATGTAAGCCTTCTCGAGTGAATCTATGAGTTCATAACCCATGTATTCCTTCACCCAGAATGCAAGTGCAGTTCTAATCTTTGGTACAATCGGCGGAGTTCCAGCATCTTCTCTCTCTTCAATATCATTGTAATACAGAGTATCCTAACAATTGCAACAGCAAGGGGTTAAACATAGGTATCATCTATCAAGAGCTCAAAAAAAAGTTGAATTCTGATGGGAATTGAATGATAACTATGAATTACTTCCATAGGTGGAGGCCCAACATCGAATCAGTTTTAGGTGTTGGTACACACCTGGGAACTGCCTACTTTAGATCCATTGGATTTAAATTAATGTCCATTGGAATTCAGAGCAGTTGGTTCATATAAAAAGATTGTTCAATCCTACACAACATTCTAAACTTTATTTAACAGAGATTCTAGTGCTTTGAAGTATCACTTTGTTACTGAAGCTATTGACAAAACAAACAGTTCCTCCTCCACAAGTAGAAGGGGGAGAAGACGCCAGCTGATAGAGGGCTTTGCTCATAAGAAGGATGCCTGGAGTTCCGGGCCCGCCGACAAACTTATGTGGACTTAGAAAAACAGCATCATATCCTTCGATATCTCCGGATCTCATGTCTATCTCTGCACAAGGTCCACTGCACAAAACATAAAACAAACCCCTTTGAGCAACCTTCAAAGAACTAAATTTGTGTTACTAAATCTCTTCCATCATAAATGATCTAGGCAACATAATCATCAGATCATTATAATCTAGATTTGTTTTCTTCATCAACTGAGCTAGATCTATGTAATGAAAACTTTGGGTAGCACCTTGCAGCAAAGTCAAAACACGCGAAAGCACCATATTGGTGGAGAAGCCGAGCGAGTGCACGAGTGTCGGTATAGATGCCGGTGACATTGCTACAAGCAGAGAAGGATCCCAGCATAGGACGGTTGGAGTACTTGAACAACTCGAGTTCATGTCTCAGCGCTTCCATGTCCACTAAGCCCTCATCATTGAGGCCTATCTCTACCACCTCTGCTAGGCTTTCATGCCATGAGAGGAAGTTTGAGTGGTGTTCATATGGTCCAAGGAAAACCACCCACCTCTCCTCATTCCTTAGGCTCTTCACTACCCTTTCTTTCAAGGTGGAAGGAACTGCAATACCCATTACCTCTTGAAGGCGCTTGATCGCAGCAGTGGTGCCCGAACCGCAGAACAAGAGAGCGTCGTCTAGTCCTCCCCCCATGCAGCGCTTGATGTATGCGGCGGCTTCATGCACCATTTTTGTTGTTCTATGCCCCACAAAGCTGTCATTTGTGTGAGTGTTTCCTATACAAATTTATCTTCACATCATCAAATCATCATCATCATCATCTTATTTCCATCAATCTGGGGTGACCATGTGTGCTTATATATTCTCTACTCACTTCACAATCCAACATATCATAAACTCAACAAATTAAGAATCATGACATCTTTCAAAAGTTGGATAATGTATCAGGCGCCAAACAACAAAAACAATAAGCATTATCAATCACAAAGTACTTAATGAACATACCATAAAATGGAAGTACGTTTCTTAAGATAAAACTCTCAATGTATTGTAGAGCACGGCCCGAGGCAGTGTGATCCGCATAGGTGAGGATCCGTTTCCCAAATGGTGTGTCAAATTCTATATCTCCACCTATCAACTCAGATCTCAGCCACGCGAGCTTGTCATTGTTGCTCGCATTCATGTCTAGCTGAAGCATGCTTAAGGAATCCGATTGATCAGAACCTTGAGCATCGACATTTTCTAGTGATCTGATGGTAGGGATTGGATTGGAGGGATGGTTGAGATGATCCAAGTTATGGGTCTCTGTAAATAGTGGCTTGTGTGGCTCAAATCCGCTGAATGTGGTAGAGGTCATGGTGAAGAAGATGTAAGGTTGAGTAGCTATCTTGGCCGCCAGCCCCCCTTTTCAAACAGAAACTTAAAGCTTCTCGGATAAGATGAAAGTCTGTTTCAGATTCTCCTCTCAAAATAAAATGGCCATTTCACTGTTACTTTCAAGTAGGCCACTACTTGGTTAGAATGAGTACACGAAAGGAATTGATTGATCTGACACAAGCATGAAGGGGGCATTTATAGTTTTATGGATCTAGACTCCTGTTTGGACCAATCGGGGGTGGCACGTGGGGGGAGAGAATATCAAATCAGATGACATTCCATCTCCTCCAATAAAAGAAAGTTTCTTTGGTCCAAACAGGTTTCCGATTCGTTTTCAAGTTTTATTTAATGGTTGTTTGGTCTATGACGTAACATAACATCTATTATTATCATTATAACTTTTTTTTTTCTTTCACCATGTTGGCCTACTTTCGTGGAGTGATATGATCTAGGGTTAAATCCTTAAACATGTGTAAAACATGGATGTGGTTATAGATGTAAATGGATTTTAATTCTTTGATTACTCGGATGTCTGACTTATTAAAAATTGAGTTTGGATCTTTATTCGGGTCTCAATAAATGTGCTAGGTCTGAGTAATTTTTATGGACTTGGGAACAGCTCTGTATTCGATTCCAGTTTGGTTTCAACCGATGGACGTGAGACTCGACAAATTGTCTCAATTTTCAAGAATCTTTCTTAGAAATTAAGAATTTTTTAAAAAATTATTTTTCATTTCAATTTCTACTTGGATCCGGACCTCGAACAGTCCCATCTCAATTCTAATTCTGATTCATCTTCTCATTAATGGTTCCGGTTCCAAAACAATAAAACCAATTTCAAAACGATTTTAGTTATCATGTCTACCAAGGACTCGGACCAAAACCTACACGTTTATATCCCTCGATGTGATACCTTTAATCAATTTGTTTGACCCTCTCCAACTTGGATAATTATGGGAGGGGTAAGATTTTGTCTTTTTGTGCTTTTTTTTTTTACTCTACTCCCCCTCTTTAATTTTCTCTAACTTGATTCCTTCCCACCTTTAAGTTTTCTCTTGACTTACTTCTATTTGACCACAAGCACATCCAATCGGTTCATTGATGATCGAACATACGCATAATGCATGTAGATGTGGCCAATGTATTTAAATGACCTTAGGGACTAATCATTTCATGTAACTGAATACCTCTGTTATGATAAAAATTGAATTAAGGAAAGATTAAAAATGAATACCCAAAGACTATTTCAGTATTTTAATACTCGAGAAAGTTAAGGTCCCATTTACATATCCACCTCATATCCTTCACCTCTCGCTTATATAATAATCCTATGGTGGATCTCATTTTATCATGAATTTTTATATTTTTTATGCTAAAAATAGTTTTTTAGATATTTATAAAAAGTTTGTGGGATAAGAAACCATTGATCATTTTAGAAAGCAAATGAAAGGGACAGCAGCTACAGTGAAAGTGGACATTCAGTTAGCTATCAAGATTCAAGCCAACTGTTCAGGACAACAAAATTAGAAACATATAATTAAGGTCTTGTTTTGTAACAAGTGGAAACAGCCGTATGTGATTCAAGTCCCCTGATTGTCTCCCACAAACTTTCCAGGAATACTGCTTCCTGACTGAAATACTTTCCTAAAAAAGAGTTGATGACAAGTGGTATCTACACAAACATGAGCTTTTGTAATGTAAAAGCTATTTGAAGCCGTTTTCCATTTTATGTCATAAGAGCTTGAGTAGATTCTTCAAAATACTTTGAAGAAATTAGCACTTTTCTTATGCAATTTACATCTGCTCCTGTTTGTGTCAATCCCATTGACCTTAACACACAGTCACCATTGGCAACCTTAATGGGAAGATTAAAATACAGTTTTTGAATTGATACTTGTTCAATTGTATTGATAAAACTTTCTGCTGCTTCTTTTTCTCCTCCATCTTTTTTTTTTTTCTTGGGTTCTTTTTTTGTGAGGGGAGTTTAGGATTGGGTCCTAATTCTAACTCCGTCCAAAATCTGATCTATTTTACTATCCAAAAAAATTGCCAAATGTGAGGTTTTTATTGGATGATCATTAAATGATGATAAAGCATGGATCCACCGTCGGATTGATCGGAAGAAATTCAGCATATCATTGGGATGGGCTAGCTATCAGTGCAACAATAAACCTGAATGAGAGATGATCTTCTCTAGGAGAGGCCAATGTTTTTTTCTTCTTCTAATTTTCCTTCCTTTCTTGGACCATCGTCTTGATTTAAGAGGACTCTATTCAAATCAGTCATTGTTACCAAGGTATTGCCGGCTGTTTACACATTCAAAAGAGCAAATGTAACATCCCAAACATCCTTGTTTACTTTCGTTTAATAGACAGATGGTCTGTGCTTATTTATAAGATAGCCCCACCATGTATGGGATTTGGTTGATTTTTTCAGAAAACCATTTTTTGCTTTTCTCCTAATAATATTCAAGTGAATTGACCTTGGCCAAGTAAATTCTCTCCCAAAATAGGCACTTTAGGCCAATTAGGCAGAATACATGTCTCTGTTTGGAAAATCTTCTCATTCACTCTGTGCACCTATGCACACATACTTTGTTAAAAAAATGTTGATTCTGATGCCACTGGCCACGGAACTAAACTACTAAATGAGTGTGTTATAGTTACAGAGAGAAAAAACTAGCTTCATATGATATTTTTACCATTCAATCAAAGGTAATGATTTACGAATCATTAATTAATTTTTATTTTGCGCTCATAATGTAATTCCATGGACCTCATCTATAGTGGGGCTTAATGCAACTGTTTTTTTTTACTAGATCTGGATGGAGGTACAGTAACTGATGTGACACTAACATGGGCAGGGTCTTAGAAAGTGAGATGAGATGAGACACCCTTACCACTGCAAGTATATATCTCACGTTTCTCCGGCCTTATTTATGCTCACCAATCATAATTCTACATGTCGCGTTAGAAAATCTCATGACCACTCCTTGGGAGAAGGCATGTGATTTAGGGCGGCAGGTGGTTGGAGAATTTGTTCCCCATCTTTATTATTTCCTCTGGCATGCATTATTAGTACACTCTTGTGATCCTCTGTTGTAGCAATCATACGGAACCGTGTAATAAATTTGTAGAATTCCATCATGGCTCCCGCAGGGCGATCATCTGGGCCGTTCAAAAATTTTTTTTTTTTTTTTTTTGTTACACGGTTCTGAATTAAATAAGTAATCTTATTTTGGGATGTTTCTTTGCTTAGAATTTCTACTAAGAATTTGAGGTGTTAGGGGTGTTTTCTCTTTTGAAAATGATGTGACGGCTTGCCTCATGTTTGTTTGTTTGCTAAAAGTGATTTTAGAGAACGACATATATCTTATAGCCTATTTAAATTTTGACGGAAAACTATAACAAGATTTGAGCGTGTGAAATTGTTGGACTATTTGTCTGAATTAGAATACATAGGGTGGTTAAAACTGAACAAATAACACTTCTTCTTAGGGGAGATCAAATCAAAAGTAGATGTTCTATTCCATGCTCATTTTTGGAGATCCACATTTGATCTTCAGTTTTAACCACCAATGTATTCAATTGCTATTCATTTTTAATGCAAACAAACAGGGCCTAAAAGACCCTTTATCTGTAGAAACGTGGCATCCAAGGAATTCTGTAGCCAATGGGATTCCAAGGGGCCATCTAGAGCAAGCAAATTCAAAGGACCGGAATTCCTCAAAATTTTAAATGCACGATATCAAAAATTGCCCCCCTCACATATATTTATGCACGTCATTGAAAATATAAGAGACTCATTGGATCCATATTCAATGCCAACAGAGTAAATATAAGAGTCTCCCCCTATTCTCATAATAGTATGAGAGTTATTTTTCATTTGAAGTTTGCATTTCAAATTAAAGTTGGATATGTGATAGGGTTGATTGTATGTAAAATATGTAATCTTGTAATGGCATGCATCTTCATATGATTGACTTTTGTGTAATGGCATGCATCTTCAAATGACTGACTTTTGCCCAACGCACTGGAAATGATTTTCTTCACACATGTCTTGCAAATTATGACATGTCTTATATGTAGGCTTCCATTTGTTGAAAAAAAAATAATAATGAAATGAAACTATAGTTATCTTTGAAGGTGCATGTTAAAAAAGAAAGGATGTAGACAATTTTCTCCACCTGAGCCTTATCTTATCCCCAGTATGTGTCCTCTGTCTCTATCTTGTAATGGACAGGACTGATATATGTGATGTTCTCTTCCCACTTTGCAGTGGTACATTACACATTCATGCAAAACAGGGGTCCTATTTCAGAGTGGGCACTTATTAGGATAAAATGGTATATCTTTATTTCGTATTTTCAATTTGAATGAGTAGTGGTTAAGGTATTTTGGGCAAAACAAGGTGTGAATAGAGTAAGTGTGCGGAGTGGAGAGAGTACCAATGTAGAGAGAGCAAATACCAGTGAGTATTTAGCCTCTCTCCAAAAATTTTTACGCACTTATCCACACATTCAACTCTATTTTAAGTTGCTATCTATTGTTGGATCTTCAATTTCTGAATTGTTGGCATCTTATATCTTGCATACGGATTGAGTTTGTTAAAATTCACCCATCTTTGCATTTGATCTTCAAAATTATTAAGATCATTATGTTGTCATTTGATTTGATCCATTCGCGAGATCAAGTGCTTTTGAGTTAATGTTTACATATTTTGAGACCAGTCCATTGGGCTTTTATAAATCACATGTTAGTTATATAAACTATCTTGCATCATCAATATATGTGCTTATGTACAACTTACGGCTAACCTACACAATGATTTATCAATTGGATAATGAAATAATGATGCTTTATCTACGTTAGTATTTTTTTTTTATTTTTATGATGAAGATTATGTACATGATCAGATGACATTTTTACATTGTGGATAGTACATCATCAACATTATCCATTAGATCGATCCTAGATTGTGCAAATTGCATTGTCAATCATGAATATTGCATCATAATCCTTTGGACCATAGCATAGATCATGGATATGATTGGTGTGAGAGGTACGATAATACAAGCATTAGAGGTACTTCATCTATCAACAGTGCTGCGTTATACCATCTGATCAGATCTTGTTGCCAAACATATTTTTAACACATGAGCCAACAGTACTCTTGAAGACCAGATTTCCTAAAATTGGTTGGCACTTGCACTTGCACACCCACATCTTATCGATCTTAAAAACCATCCCTTCAATCTAAGAACTTTAGATGGCAGAACTATGCACTTTGCTTAGCCACTAATCCTGAAAATCCATTTGTCCCTCATGAATCTCTCCAAAGATATGGTTAGCACTAGTCCTACACAAACACTTAAATTGTGACCCACACTTTAACTTGTTACTGTGGTCAGGAAGTCCAGTAATGGGCTGGAGGTCCTCGCTTTGAACCGTTAGGGGGCTTACCATCTGACCTTTCTATTTTGTGTGCTATTATTGTTCATGAGGGTTTTTTTTTTTTTCAAATCTGTTTCCGGGTTTTAATAAAATTCCCCATCCTTTTTAATGGAAAGGTCCCATTCTCTCTCTCTAAAAATGTGAAAAACTCTCAGCCCAGTTTATAGTGCTAAATAATCTCATTCTCTGACTAGACAAAGCTACACCTGCTTATCTTCATCTATGCAATAAGAACAGAGACATTAGGTAATAAGAAGTACATCACCATACCATCCCATCCCATCATAACAGATTACTATATAAGCAAACTGTTTATTTCACATTAGCTTTTTTATACAAATGGCGCATAAAAGGGAAAAAGGCCATTTTTCAAATAAACCCAGCATAAACATCAGATTGTAATAACATCAAACATTCCATCCTTTTATTCTCTGTCCTACATCAGGCAGATGAAACTCACTCCATTCTATCCTCTCATGTGAAATTCAGTTCATTCTATCCTTCCATACGAATTATGCATCGGAGGCCGGCCCCTTCGAGCATGTACCCAAAGGCCTTGTTGATCTCAGAGAAGGGAACTTCATGAGTGATGAATTTCTCCAATTCAAGTTCCTGCACCATGGAACCCATGAGTCAAAGATGAATTTGAATCACAAGCGATTTTATGAGAATGAGAACACTTCTTTATGTCACCTATTTAGGTCATCCACATGTAAAGTGACAAAAAATGCTGGTTTGGAAGGAATCTATTTGATTTTTGTAAGCTTATTCATTATATTATAGTGTGCTTTGATGACGACTACTAACATGTGAAACATAAAGTATAATCCACAACCGATTCTTGGTAGTTTAATTGTATTAAGAAACTGTCTCCCATTTGTCAAGTGTTTTAGAAGACTTCAGGCTGAGGGTGACTCTTATCTAATCTCTTAGCCACTAAGATGAGATACAAATATCTGATTGGAATCGAATTAGCTTAAGAATCATTTATTTTCATCTCCTCCTCCATCCATCTATTTCCATATTTCATCTTCTGGTGGTAGAAAACTAGAAATAGATCGTGTAGACCATAAATAGACTGTAGAGATCTGGAATATTTTGACATCTGATCTCCTGTGGTTTAGAGGAACTTCTGTTTCTTTAACATAGTACAACAGCCCAAAGAATGTCTCTGGCATATCCTCAACGTAGGTTCATTTGATAAAAATATGATCCAACCATAAACATTAGATTTAACCATTTTTCAAGTACAGGCTTTTGTTGCACAAATCTCTACAAAGTATAGCAAGAAAAGAAATATTTTGGTCATGATAAGTGAAAAAGAAGTAAAATATGTGCCTATTTACCTTGTTCATGTATTTTTCAACAACAGAAGGCAGATCAGAGCGTGGCTTGTAGTTTCCAAAGAAGGTTCCCTTAAGAGTCCTCTCATTCAGCAAATTCATGGGGTGGGTTTTGAACACGGCATCCTTGTGAGGAACGCCGACTAGCACAGCAACACCCCAACCCTGACAACATTGATAACAAAATATTATACTTCTGGAACTTAGCTATTGTTAGGGAGTAAAGACGGCTAGAAACTGGATGTTACGTGAAATTATACTATATGAAAAGATTAGTGATATATTACATCATGGACGCATTCGAATGCTGATATCATGGCATTGACGTTTCCAGTACATTCGATGCTACGGTCTACTCCTCCACCAGTCATCTCAACAATCACCTGATAAATCAATTCCAAGATCTTTTCAATCTACTGAAAACTTTCCTTCTATAGTCTATACTGTATAAGATCACTTGAAGACAAAACAGATATATTCTTATAAAAAAAGATCTATTCAAAAGCAAACCTCTTGAACTGGTTTGTCATGGTCTTTTGGGTTTACAAACTCGGTGACACCAAACTTCTTGGCTGGTAGCAAACAAAAATGTCGATATTAGTAATCCATATCTAATCAAACAGTAGATCTAGAAACAGAACACACTGATTGAGGAAAATAACTTGTTCATTATGAATAAACAAGATAATCCTATTGGCAACTTACCTTCATCAAATCTACTAGGGTTCAAGTCAATGCCAATGATCCTCGAAGCCCCTGAAATCCTTGCCCCTTCAGCAGCCTAACCACACAATGGCAAACATCATTTTACATTAATGGAGAAGCACACAGAATTTTTTTTATTATAATAACAAAGATGCATATTATATTGGCAAAAGTGGGAAATAAGAGACAACTCACAGCAAGGCCTACTGCTCCAAGCCCGAAAACAGCAACAGTTGAACCCTTCTTTGGTTTTGCAACATTCAGAGCCGCACCAAGACCTGAAAAGCGATACCAAATTCATTTAGAGAAGAGTCCTAGACTTGTCTGATCACACAGAGTAAGTTGAAATGTAGGATCAATGGTAATGTTGATGACCTGTTGAGATCCCACAGCTAAGAACACAGACTTTATCAAGAGGAGCCAAAGGGTTGATTTTTGCAAGACAACCAACATGGACAACAGTGTATTCGCTGAAAGTGGAGGTACCAACAAAATGGTAGATGGGTTTTCCATTGATGGAGAACCTTGATTGCCCATCACCAATCATCACGCCACGATCTGTGTTTATCCTGAGGAGGTCACACATGTTGCTCTCCTCAGACTTGCAGTGGGCACATTCCTTGCATTCCCCTGTGAATACAGGGAGGACATGGTCCCCTGGTTTTAGTTCTGTTACACCCTCTCCCACACTCTCAACAATCCTGAAACCACAACATTAAACATATAATTTCTCCCAAAATCATAGTGAGATACAATAACAGCAATGGCAGATATTCTGAACGCCAAACTGAATACACATTCATCAAACATGAAACAGAATGAGAGATCTTTTCTGCTTGAAGCAAATAACAGAATCAAAATTAAAAAGAATCTTTCATTTTATTTACTGCATCAACATTTGATGTTAGTTTTGAATCCTTAAAATCATGGCTACTGTCATATATTTGCGGAGGATTAACGATTGAATTCATAATAATTGATTATGTTTCATATTATGTTTAAAATTCTGAGAGATTCTCATTACAATGAAATATAGATCGAATTGGGTATGACTGAAAGAATCCCAATTTTCTATTATTCTTTTCTATTGTTAGCATTTTTCTTATTAACAGATACTAGCACTTTCTATTTGTAGCTTTTGTGAGAGAGAAACACCACAATATAGGGTCCAGTGGCCTGACTATGTTTCTCAGATCAGAGTGATATTCACCATTGGAATGAGGGGATCTTCTTCACCCCTAAGATAAAGTGAGATAACTATGTCAAGAAGATTATTTCATTTGTAACATTGGATACCACTCTCTCCAACTGCCACCCAATGAATACCTTGGAGAGTAATTAGCACTAAAAAAAAGAGAAAAAGAATGCCCTCAGGATTCATTGAAATTGGGTTGGGAGGGAAAAGATTCTGACTACTTCATACAACAACCAGCTTTTAGCCTTGAAACTAAGACTAGAAAATAAAAAAAAGGGGGAGAGATAAATACTAAAGACATACCCTCCTGCTTCATGTCCAAAGATTCGAGGGAAGACGGGAGTTTGGCCCTGCAAAATTCACAATACCCGTTTCATTTCAGCCATCCAGTACTACAAATCAAGCAGAAAACCAAGGGATCTCCTTTTGTCTAGCTTTCTCTATTGAATTAACTAATCAATCATATCCATATTCCATAATCTATACACATACCTTGGCTTCCCAGAAGTAGACGTCAGTGTGGCAGAGAGAGGTAAAGAGGATCCTCAACCGAACCTCCATCTTTTGAGGTGGTGCCACCTCTACCTCCTCGATCACCAACGGCTTTCCTGCTTCCCATGCAATCGCGGCTAGATACATGACAACCAATTATAATTAAATTGAATCCAAACAGATCATTGACAAAACCAATCAATCAAATGAAAAATCTGAGTCCACAAAAAGACCCGTGTGAAGAAGAAGATACTAGTTTTTCACCCAACAGCCACAAATAACTACTAATTTAATATTCACTCCACTGGTAATGAAACCTTTGATGTACAGAAGCGAAACCCATCAAGGAATTCAAGATCTCAATCCAAACTAATAACATAAATTGCCAAAACCCATAAAGGAAAACCGGATTTTTTTTTTTTTTTTTTTGCCAAAACCCATCATGGAAACCAGATTTTTAAATCCAAACTAAATCCAAACTATTGATACATACATATACAAGCAAAACCCATCAAGGAAACCAGAATTTCAAATCCAAACTATTGATATATACAAGGAAAACCCATCAAAGAAACCAAAACCTCTATCCAAACTATTCATATACAAATAAGCTAAAGCCATCAAGGAAAATCAAGAGCTAGAATCCAAACTAAGTTCCCAAATGAATGGATAAGATGGTAATTAACAGGGAGAGGGATGTTTCCCAAATACCTTTGCATCGTATAACCTGACCAGCTGTTGAGCTCGACATCTCTATTCTTCTTCTTCTTCTTCTTCTTCTTGCTCTCTTTCTGAAATAACCTTGTAAGAATCAGTAAAGTTGGAGAGAACCTGCGTGCGTTGTGTTATATATATAGTAGCGCAAAATGGTCGTGTACATTTAGAATAGTGTAGTACGTATCCAACAAAGCAATGTTTTTCCTTCTAAAATAGTAAAAACCAGCGTAGATTCCTGCTTCCTGGTCCCGCCCAAACTGCTCATGTTACGATGATCCAGTGGCGTCAAAGTTAGAAAACCAGCTCCCACCTTCCATCCCTGGTTTTGAGCCACTTGGATTCTTGCCATCAAGTCCGTGACTTGCATGACTTGGACTCTCTGCTAGTCCCTCTTTTAACAACGAGCCGGACTCTTCCGGATCACATATAGGATTCGTTATATTTTCGTTGTTAGTGGACTAATAACACCCGGAGGCGTAATTCAAAAATTCAGGTAATTCACTTATAGTGAATGTATAACAAATGTGATAGGTGATTCGGACTCGCCATTCGGATGCTTTAAAACCATTCTAATTATCTATCAATGGTCCCACCTATGAAATAAGTCACTGTAGTCCATAACCGGCAAATTGGTTATATATCATATAATCAGATTAATTACATATAAAATATATTATTCAAATTCTTTTCTTTAGATGTGATTAATTTTATTATTACCTCAACTTTGGCTAGATAATGGTTTTTTTTTTTTTTTTTTTTTATAAGAACCGATGCACTAGGGATAGTTATAAGTTATTATCATATAGACTTCAAAGTGAATGGAGAAATTATTTGGTACTGATATAATTACTCTCAGTTTTTCGCAGGTAATTTCTCATTGCATCGTCAAATTTTACCTAAAAAACGCCTCAGATATAATTAAGTAGGAGGATATTATCTACGTATGTGATCGATCTAAGAGTTTTATATATTATTTTTTAATTTTATAAGTTAACACTCATCTAAATTTGACATAAATAACCTTATACGTTTGAATACTAATCTCAATTTGCTCTAGTGGCTTGGGTTTTGGATAAGTCAGACCTTTCAAAGCCCGTAAGTTTCAGGATTTCAAGCGCGCCACAAAAGACTTACTGTTTATAAGATGTGAACCGTTTGACAATTCTTGAGAATGACTTTGGATATCTTTTATGATTAATTTATATGATAATCTTCTTTACAAGGATGAAACGGGGGTGGTTTTAAAACAGTTGTTTTATAGCCGTTGATTTTCCCATCACTGCCTCCTGGAAAGTTCATAGGATTCTGTGGGTGGTTTTGGTATCTGGTTTCAGCACAGAACGTGAATTCATCATTGACATAGTTGGCATTAGTTGTCTACATGGCAGGAACACCGTTACAACTGGTCATTTAAGTATCGTTTTGGGAAGGAGCTAAAATGAGAGAAAAAAGAAAGAGAGGGGGAAAAAAAAAAAAGAAGGAGTTGTTGAAATTGAGGATCTTTGGGAAGGAGGGATGAAAAGTGTACGATCAAATTTTGGAGGTAAAATTTTTGAATTTTACCTTTAAAATATGTGGGAAAAAGAAAATTTTTTGTCAAATTACTGAACTGCCGTGAAATATAATTTTAAAGTTTTTGCAAAAATAAGAATAAAATGGTAATTGTATCTCTACCTCACAAATAAATAAAATTATACTTTTTCACTTTTCTTTCTCTGACTTTTTGACTATCCAAATAAGAGGAGATAAATTAATTTTCTCTCCCATTCTCTCCATTCCCCTCCCCTTCCCAAACATAGTGTTGAATTTGGGGTGTGTATCACAATTCACATGGATATTGACCGCATCAATTGTCTTACATATGACATTTGTCCAGAACAACCAAACTTTAAATATCTTCTATTCGTACAATAATTGTGTCAGATTGTAGGATCATAAGATATCGTGCAGTATGATGCATGCGATATTTTATGGCCCTAAGATATCACACAAAGGAAATACTTAAACTTTGACCTCTCATGAGTGAATATCATAGCTTCATTCAAAATGAATCTCATTCCCTCCAATGACATATATTTAGATTTTACTTTAACGAGAGTGAGTGAACACATGATTGAAAATGTAATGGGCTTGTTAATGTGGCGTGGCGTTCATTATGTTTCCATCATGCTCTCAATTGGACGGTGAGACCCGATTCTATTGAACTGAAACTTGAGGTTATTTTTCTTAAGGAGATGAGATTTATCTTGAGTAGTCAAAATTATCTTTATGTGGGCCTCACAATAGAGATCTTGGAGTGTATGACATGTTTTCTGAGTGTAATAGCCGCAAGAGGGAATCGGACAATTAATTTTCTACCTAGAAAAGAATAATCATTAAAAGGTATTGGAAATTCGGAAGTGACCCTATCATGTGACAAGTGGATGAAAGATCCTCTAAGGCTTTGATAGAGAAATCCAGATTTAAAAGGAGTGGAAAGTCCATGTGGAGATAAATCCCCTTCCAGTGGATGGCATATTCCTATATCTTATCCTAGTAGGAGTTTGTCCTATGTAAGACTGACCCTTTGATTTAAAAAAATAATCATTAATGAATATGTTAATACTAATTGATTACTTTTTTTTATTCAAATCGTCAATCTTACTGTGGGACCAATTTTTATTGGAGTGAACTTTGAGAATACCTTATACATTCAATAAATGGGCCTTACTGCAGAGTTCCATTCTTTCAACTTGGGATCCAGACATTGGATGGCGAAAAGGCATGAAAACTCAGCATGTCAATCTAAATGCCTCACACTCCTTTTGCCTAAGCATGATCAATCTAAATTCTGAATCCCCCACACCCACTACTCAGTCCCCCATAAACTCACCCTTGTGAATCAACACACCCAAGTTTTAAACTCATCCAGGTCTTTGACTTGAGTCCGTGGGCTGTCAACAAATTGATCCAGCTCGACTCAGTTTGGTTGGGCTTGTGATCGAGCTTGGCTTGATTAGTTCATGAGCTGAGTTCGAGCTACGACCCATTCAGCTCGAGTTAATTTAGAGGCTTGAGTTCAGCTCGATCAAGTTTAAGATTAACATATGAGCCCAAGCCCAAGTTCAAGCCCACGGTCTACTCATCTAATCTTTTTAGTTCTCTGCAATCAAATCCCAGCGTCCAACCTCACTAAAATAGTGTAGAGCCTTATGTATTTACAGAACAATGGGTGTGTTTGTAATTGTAGGCTGCACAAACCTGAGCCTGATTTGAGTCCGTGGGCTCAAAATGATTGTGATTTCAGGCGTGTCATCGGAACTGAGTCTAATTTTCTGGCCCAATAGTAATAAGCATCTGGGCTTAAAGCCTATATAGCTAAAAGACATATATGGACTTTTGTAAGTGAGCTTGGCCTGGGCCTAACCTGCAGGCCAAGGCTGGATCCAGGCATGAATATTAGGCCCGATAACAAAGTGGGCCGAGCTTGGACAAGCTTCTGTCTATGCTACTCTGGCCTTTAGCAACTATCTCTGTGGACAGGTGATGTAAAGGTAATCGTGCTCGCATACTGGGCTCATTGGGCCTTTGGAATGGTGGATCCATCAATATCCCTAGATCCCGGCCTAATAAACAACAACAAAAGAGGTGGTGTTTGAAATGGTTGAACTCTAAACCAAAAGATTATAAACAGCCTCCATGTAAAATATTATATATTAAAAAACCTGATGCTGCATCATGTAAGATTGTAAAGTTACAAGCTGGACAATATTGTAGAAATTTTCAAATAAGGCCTTAAGTTTTTGCCGTATTTAAAAAAAGGATATAAGTTTCAGAACTTTTTGAAAGAGTTTTTCAGGAAGTTTTTAATTAAGGACATCCGTCAATTTAAAATTATTTTCTTTCAACTTTTGTTTATCGATTTTTTTAAAATATCCAAATTATCTTTTATTTAGAGCCATAACAAGGTTCCGGTAGCCACTACATGCAGCCGATCGCTGTGGGGACGCTGGTTATCCTTGATCACTGTGAGGACGCCGGCGAAGAAAATGAAGAGAACATAGAGGAAGTGAAGGAGGATTTTGTTTCAATGGTCGGGTAATTTGGGTATTTTAAAAAAAAATTGAGGGGAAAAGTTGCCAAAAAAAACAACAGCTCTAAATCGATAGATGTCCTTAATTGAAATTTTTTTGAAAAACTTAGGGACTAATTTGAAATTTTTGAAAACTTGTGTCATTTTTTAAATAAGGCAAAAACTTAAGGTCTTATTTAAAAATTTCCCATAATCTAATCTAAATAGATGGCATAAACCTTCAAAGATGCTATATATTTTTCATTCTTCCTTTACATTGGATAAGACCCCAAAGATTTAGGACATCTAGAATGGTATCCTATGATGAGAAATTGCCAAAAAAAAAAAAAAAAAAAAAAGGGAGATTTGTTACAACATCAACTAAGAATCTATGACACTTTATCTTCTAAAGTTTGTTCCCTCCACAATCATATAAAGGATTTGGCAATTGGTAGAGCGTCTTGTCCAATCCTATATAATATTTCACAGTAATGCAGTGTCTGGAATGTTTGCTAGGCGAAAACCACTTTCCATGTAACTCAAAAAATAGCGAATTGGTCTATACACCAATGGGAGCACACATGCACAAGATCATCAATAAGCATCTGCCAACAGACCAAATTCAGTTTGTTCGCTTGGGATATATGGCCAAGACACATACAAGTTTACCTACTGAAATTTTTACACCTGTAGTAATTTAGGTCACATTTGACAACAAAACAAAAATGCTTGGGAGAAAGCTTTTTGATCCCTCAAAAGTCAACTGAAAAAAGTATGTTTTTAGCAATAGTAAATTCCAAAAGATGTGGGTCATCTAACATTTTCAACTTTTAGGGTTTTTAGATTTGATTCCCCTCATAAGATGTGAAAATTCTCAGCTGAAAGAGGAAGGATATAAAATCCTCATATTTGCAATCAAAAGTAATCTAAGGAAGCCTTAGCTTTACAAATCCTCAAACTAGAAAGCCCTGTTGGAGGGGCATCAAGGAATCCTCAAATATGTGAATTTCTTGCCTATTACAAATATGTGAATTCCTTATCAAATATTTCTTAAAAAAAAAATGAATTTTCAAATATTGCTAACACTTTATAGCTAGATAGAACACACTTAACTCCAAGAATGACTAATTTGACCTTAATTAGATCAATGGGTCCCTTGGGGTCTACTAAACCCACCAAAATTACCAAGTTGGTTAAGTTTGTGCGGAGTGCAACAACCAGGAACACAGAAGGAGACATTTGGCTCTTTTCTTGTATGTGTTTGGTTCAGTGACAATTCAAAAGAGAAAAATGAGTTTTATGCCAGAATGGATTCAGAATTCCTACCTGCCCGCGACAATTCGAAAGAGAAAAATGAGTTTTATACCGGCATGGATTCAGAATTTCTATCCGCCCACGATGAAAATTGGCGTCGCGGAAGAGAAAACGCACATCTCATACATCAAATGCGCCCCAAACTAAACTAGCGTTCATTGCTTGCCTAATGAGCTAGATTTGGGTGTTCCATGGGCCCGTAGGGATAGGGAGTGTACAAACTTTGTGTGATTACCAATGATTGAAAATAAAACATCAAGCTGTGAATAAGGAAAAGCATGAACAATAGCAGCCGCGGAAGAGAAAACGCGCATCTCTTACCCCAAATGCACCCCAAGCTAAACCAGCGTTCATTGCTTGCCTAATGAGCTAGATTTGGGTGTTTCATAGGGCCCTAGGGATAGGGATAAGGGCGTACAAACATTGTGTGATTACCAATGACTGAAAATAAAACATCAAACTGTGAACAAGGAAAAGCATGAACAGTAGCAGTGCAAAAAAGTAAGAGAACTCAACAACAGAACAAAAGAATGGAATCGAAAGGACGACGACGTGCAGTTCTGCAGTCTTGTAGAGAGAGAAAGTAGAGAGGCCGGGAAGCTGAATATTCCAAGGGTCGACAGGGACCGACCGATGGCCGTTGGATACGGCATGCGTGATAGTGGGCCCCACAGCACAAAGGGCCACCTGTCACTTCGCTTTCAGATTCCTGAGAAAGAGACAAACAGATTGCAGGAAAATGACCCGACACCCTTTCTGGTCTCCCCCACAGTTCCCTCTCTGCACCTGAGTTTGACCGGTCGCGTGCCTTCAGCCTTCAACTGAATTCCCCAGATCACCCTCACTCTCTTTCCATGGAAATGCAAGCTCATTTTCATGGAAATGTTATCTGGTAAACTGGAAGTGACTCGTGGTGGCCGTTTGGATTCCCCATTTTGGGTTTTTTCTTTTAGAATGTGAAGAGTATGGCTGGGTGGAATTGAATTAAATCATGTAATTTCTGACACATGTGCACTTAGTGAGTTTGTGGAGGCTGTAGCATGGAAAACTGGAAACAGCATTTCCCTGACATTGGAATTCCTGTCTTTTACCTGTCCAGAGGAGGCACAATTGCTATTTTGAAAACATCACCATGTAAATATCCTTCTTCATGTAATACCCTTCTTTTATAACAAAACCATCTAAGGGATACAATCTCAAAAACAATTGTCTTTTGGGGCATGTTTGTTTGTATAAAGGAATGGAGTGAAGTAATCTGAGAGAGGAAAAACAAAGAGGAGATTTAAAGTAAAAGTATTAAATGATAAAACGCTATTTTTTCTGAAGTTAAAGCTGTTTGTCATTTAATATTATAAGAGACTAGCTTTTTCTCTATTTCTGGAAAAAAAATAAAATACAAAGGTGTTTTTTGTCATTTACAAGGGTACCTGAGGTAACTGGTGAGAAATTCTAGAAAAATCTACAGGTTCGAGGACTTTTCGGATTTTTTCACTCTGAATTTATATAGCTGAGGATTTAATTTAAAAGTTCTATATGAAGGTTTTTATTGATATTAGTGTATATCATGCTTATAGTTGAGAAAAATAATATTGATGTCTAAATCCACAAAAATAAAGATCTTCAAATCCTATGAGAGTGAGTTGGACTTGAAAATCCTCTCAAAATGAGGATTTCTGATTTTTTTTTTTTTAATAAAGTTTTTGGGGATACATAATGGCCAAACATGAATTTTCCATGACCTTATGAAAAACCAGTGAGAATCTCCGAGATTTTGATTACCAAACGTGAGCTGAAATAATGCAATATATTTACGAGAAAATTGGCAAAAAGTGAGAACATTGCACTATTAATTTCAAGAATTATCTAAACTCCGGATATTATTAAACACATTCTAATTTTTTTTAATATTAATTTACTTTTGACAATATTTTGAGGTTAGGCACCTTTTTGGAGCACGAATTGACAAATTCCAAAAGGAAAATGTAGGCATAACTTCTTAGAAAAAGTTCCCTCCAATGAATAACAATAATGATAACTTGATTGTTTTTGCCCAGATTTCATCCAAAGTGATGGCCCACCAGATTATTGGACGGTGGATGGTGACAGACAAGAGAATAGATTGGATACATCATTATTTTCTAATCATGACAAATTTGTCAGGATAATCAGTTCAACTATGAGCCAATGGGAACAATCAAATCTGCAAACCATGCATGTCATGGTCCCATTTTGATGCTGATTTGCAATTGCATACATATCAATCACAGGGACAGGGCGGATCGGATGGAATTGGAAATAGAGCTTTAAATTGGGCAGGTCAGATTGGGTATTGGTTCAACCCAAGCTGGACCTAAATTTTTTGTAGGTAGATAAGTGCAAACCCGAATACTACCCTGGTGAAACCCAACAATTCCGGGTCCCTTCCCGGGTGACTCGGATTGATGCGGGTCTATTAGAGGGTTGGGTACCCGACCCGAATTGTTGTGGCCTGTTTTTCTTTCTAAAGTTGTAAGATTTAGAAAATAAGTATGATTTGTAGATAGTATAAGTGTATATGATAAACATTCATAGGATTTTTATTTTTTTTCTGTATAGAGAAGCTTTTCATTCAAACAGCAAGCAAAAAACAATAAAAAAAAAATAAGTCAGAGCCAAATAAGAAAGTAAGACATCACAAAACAAGACCAACAATCAAGAGCCAAATAAGAAAGTAAGACATCACAAAACAAGACCAACAATCAATCTCCTGCACTTAAGTCTAAGTCCCATTCGATTTCAGGTTTGAACCCAAGTTGAATTTCCCATTAGAAGGTCTCAAAGTAGATGAGAGGTGTGAAAATAAAATTACAATTTGATGATGGTAACCATGAGCCCTTAAATAAATGGTTGCCATTGTAATTAGTTTTTTCAACTCACCTCTACCATGTTGAGACTTTTCAATTTCTCCTATCCTTTTTTTTTCTGTACCCAGCCGAATATGTTGAACCCCTTAGAGACCTACCAAGCGTGAGAGTGGACTCCAGCACACACTAGGGAGGGAACACCTGTATATGCAAGGAGAGTGTCTGCGTAAATAGGGGTGCACACCCTAGGTAATTAGATAAGAAGCGGGGAAGCCCATCCAACCGGAGAACCCTTAGTTCTCACTTTTTCCCTCTAATTGAAATGCATTAAAGTGAGCCCTATAATAAGTTATGCGAATTCAGAAATCATTTTATTTTATTGTCAGATCTTTCTCATGTAAAAATCCAGTTTGCTGCTAACTTAACAAGTCAAGTCAATTAGACTCGACCCAGTTGGGGTCTGCCTTGAGCTTGACTCATGCATTAATGGAGAGCAACTCGTCAAATACGTAAATATATATAGAATTTAGCCCAAGCTTGAAGACAATCTGACCTTAAGCTCGAATTCAAGCTTTGCTTGTAAATAATCAAGATCAAGCTCAAGCTTCAGCCTTGGATCAGGCAGTAATGCTCAACCTCACGCTAAGCCAAACTTGGTGGTTAGCACGGCTCTACTCATTTTCCCACTATTTTGAATAAAATGAAAGATGAGAAATAAATATCCAAACCGTCGACAAAGTAATTCAAATCCTATGAAATGTTAAGTTCTCATTTATATCGATACCTTATATCCATCCCACATCACCTCTTTGACGATCCTTCATTGGAGCTCATTTGACCATGAAGCCCTATATATTCCAAGCAATCAGAAGGCCGTAAATGTTTCTCCATCATCCCATTTGAGTGAAGGGATGTCAATGTGATTTGTATAATGAGAAAGGAGCTACTCATAATTCTATGGTTTCTTGAGTACTTCATAAAAAGGGATGAAAATTTTGAGCTATTTGGGTTTTGCAGGTGGGCCATATAAATGGATTACTGGGCCACTGGAAGATCTAGATTCGGCCAAAACCTCATGACATGAATTACACGATAAAGCCTGAGAAAGATGAGACAGAGACAATGACTTTATTTTGTTCTCAGAAAAAGCTAAAGGCACTTTTTTTTTTTCCCCTTCACCTTTTGCCCTTGTAATTCTCTTTTCCTGCATAGTTAAAAGGAGTGGGAAAGTAACTTTCCTTTCTCATTTTTCACAAAAAACTTTATCATCTTTTGCCAGTCATTGCAAAAAGATCAGAAGAATAAAAATAAATTACTGATGGCTGCTTCAAAAGTTCAACAGCAACAATCTTGGAGCTCTCATCTATAGGGTGAGATTTTTAGAGTTTGCTGTTTTTCTCTCACTCTAAGTTGTGTGACTTGTACATTTCTTAAATCTAAACCATGAAATCAAATTACACCTTGTTGACATCTCGTTATCATGAATTTTGCTCCAATTAGAGTGATAGCTGCTATTAGATTAACATTGCGAGAAACATGTGAATAGCCTACTTTCTATTTTGAGAGTTAATAAAACGTGTTACCGTTAATCAATCGTCAAGTAATTGTTACTTTGTTTAGAGTCCAATCTTAGGGCATGTCATTTCATTGGGTGTCATTTTCATTTAATGGCTTACCTTCCGGAGAAGTGAACAATATCATCACGCATGCAATGAGGGGAACAACTACCAAACACCCTAGTCGTCTGTAACTTAGAGCCCTATTCAGTAGAGAAATTATGTGGATAGAAATTACCTATCACGTGCGTTATTAATTTTGCTTACATTGTGTGGGCCACAACTATAAATTGATATTCACGCACTCATATTCCTAACTAGTTAAACATCAATAAAGATATTTATAGCTTTGTCTTAGATTAGTATCATGGCCTTGAGAAATAGTCAAATGTTGTCGCTTGCCGGGAAAGAATTTTCAGAGGGATAGGAGTTAGTTTGAGCGCTTGACTTGTTGGTTCTCATAAGCCATTTAAATGAATATGAATTCAGGAAATTTCACTTTATTCAGAGCGATATACGTGTTTGGATTTTATTTTATTTTTTGTAGAAGATATACATGGTCGGATTGATTTATGTGTAAAAGTAAGGACTTTGCTCAATATTTGATCTCTCTTTTTTTTATATATTGATCAATTTAGGGGTGAATATGGTTCTAACTTAATTGAGATTTAAGTATTCTAATAATAGACCCAACGGGATGCCCAGCCTCCAGAAACCAAGGAATTGGAACTTACTGATGAGGTAGTAATGATCGCTAAGAGCTTTCATTTTGAATAATAAGGAGATTTTTAATGGTTTTGATAAGAGTTGAATTAGTTTTGCTTCTGGAAGCTTTAATAGCGCTGCTCATTTCTTAACGAAGTCTGATTTTGCTTGTAATGATGGTGTTGTTTGATTAATTAGCCACCCCTAGCGGTTGGACTTTTTCTTAGATCCGATGTAGTATTGTTTGCTGTGTAAGGGATTCTAAGTGCGTATTCTAAATTCTACTCATACACCCACGTCCCTAACTAGCCAAGCTACAAGAAAGAGATGGAGACTTTAATAGAGATGATAAATTATAATAGCACGTGAAAAAGGATTTAGGAAGAAAAGGTAAAAGGTACATACAGTGATATTTCCAAATAATTGGAATCCTCAAGTAATTCACCCTAATATCAAGGGTCTTTTTATAAATCCCTTGACCCTGCACTCTTATAAAAGCCTACCCCCCTTTGTGTTCCCTTTACTAGCTGCCCCCTATCACTCCTCTCCATTTTCTTTCATTTCCAATCTCAAAAGCATCATTCCACACATTTCTTAATTAACACAGAAAAAAGATGATTAGTGCAGAAGATTTCTACAAGGTCATGTGTGCCATGGTCCCTCTCTACTTCGCCATGTTCATCGCCTATGCATCAGTGAAATGGTGGAAGATCTTCACGCCTGAGCAATGCTCAGGTATCAATCGCTTTGTAGCTGTCTTTGCAGTCCCAGTTCTTTCCTTTCACTTCATCTCTCAGAACAACCCATACCAGATGGACACCAAGTTCATACTAGCAGACACCCTCTCTAAGGTCCTAGTGCTTCTAATCCTCTCTTTATGGGCTGGTTTCTCTCATGGAGGATTGGATTGGCTCATCACCCTCTTCTCCATTGCTACTTTGCCTAACACTCTTGTCATGGGTATTCCTTTGCTTCGAGCCATGTATGGAGATTTCACTCAGAGTCTCATGGTGCAACTGGTTGTTCTTCAATGCATCATTTGGTAAGCATAGTCTAAAGAAGAAAAAATCATCCATACTTCTAGTATTCCTTTCTATTCTCATCTAATCTTCATGACTTCATTATTTTTTTGCTCTCTCTCTCTCTCTCTCTCTCTCTCTCTCTCATGATATATCTTTTTAGCTCAAAAGAGTAGGAACCCATGAAAATTTTCGACTTGGGTACTCCTAGAACCGGATTTCAGTTCATTTCATGTGCTATCTTTACATGTTTTGAATGGTTAGAAAAGAAAAGAGAAGGGAGCCCATGAATATTTTGCATATGTTTCTTCTCTATCTCATTTGATTTTGTAAGTTCTGATTGACTTCATTTTGCAGGTATACTCTCCTCCTCTTCCTATTCGAATACAGAGCTGCCACCATGTTGATCAGAGACCAGTTTCCAGGCACCGCAGCGGCCTCCATATCCAAATTCGAGATCGACGGCGACGTGATTTCACTCGACGGCCGGGACCCACTTTGCACCGAATCCGACATGGACGGCAACGGTCGAATCCGGGTCCGAATCCGACGGTCCACATCGTCGGCCCCTGACTCGGCCCTCTCATCGACGATCGCGATGACCCCACGTGCATCCAATCTCTCCGGCGCCGAGGTCTACTCTGTGAACACCCCGGCCCCGCAGCACGACTTCGCCGACCTGGCTCTTGGGTACAGGTCGGCGAGCCCCCGGCTCTCCGGGTACGCCTCTTCGGACGCCTACTCGCTGCAGCCGACACCACGAGCTTCGAATTTCAATGAGTTGGAGACGACTACGACAAGCACGCCAATGTGGATGAGGTCTCCGGCGGCCGGAAGGGTGTTCCGGCAGCCATCTCCGGCGTTCTCTGGAGTGAAGATAGTGTGGGAGTCGCCCAAGCTTGAGGGTGGCGGAGAAGGGCTGGGGCAGGGAGGCAAGGATATTGGAGGTACGTAGGAATTGGCAGAGCAGATGGTCTCTCTCTCTCTCTCTCTCTCTCTCTCAATCTCTGGTTTGTGTTTTAGCCAACTTGGTGTCGATGGTGGTGGCCCACAAGAGGGCGTGCACTTGACCATACATGAGAAAGAACTGCATCAATTTATATCTGTGCAGGGTCTGAACTGTTGGTTTGTCTGGAGATTGATTTGATGCATTTAATCTCAACTGTTTGGATCTGTTGCATGATCTGACATGTGGTCATTCTTCCAAGTTAGGACTTGGGAGTTATTATACAGAAGTTTAGTTTGAGTAATGTTGTTTAGGGTATTAGGTGCATCTAATCTTTCTACTTTAGATACATATGATGCAGCTTATTTTTAACTTCCCATATAGACTTTGATTTCTTTTTTGAGTTCTGTTCTAGAGCAGGAAATATCAGCTCACCTATCCCTCTCTCTGTCTCACACACACAAATATGCTGACCATTCACCATGTGCACCTCATAATTATGATATGTTGTGAACTTGTAATAATGTAGAAAATTGTCCTCTGTCCAATCACTAGACTATGTTCAACCAAAATAGGTTCTATGAGATATGAACATGGTTCCTTTTTTCAACCCCCATCAAAGTGGGTTGGGACACTTAAACATGCGAGCCCTACCCTATCTGGGTGAGAGGTTGCAACCCAACAGCTCATTTATTTATTGTAGTCTTACAACACGAGCAAGTGTCCTGTTAGGAAAATGTCTTTTTCATAAAAAGCTGAGTTTGTGAAGGAAGCTATTCATAAAAAAATCAATATCATCGAAGTTAATATTGTCTTAGTAAGGAGAATAAAAGTACACATGGTAAATATGAGGTCTTCTTTGGTAAGAGTAAATATGAAGTTGTTGAGAAGAATAAAATCATCATCCTTTTTGAATGGCCAAAATCATTTATAACGCAGAGTTTATTTGTATGGCCAAGTGCATTTCACTGCTTCACATGTTATTGTCATCCTAACACTTTACTTGAAACCCAACCGTAGATATTATATAAGCTATTTAGGTTAGAGATATACTACAATCTGTCAAGATATGCTCAAGCTTTAGCTTTAAGTCCACTTACATCAAAAGCTGTCAGAATGTTCTACTAAATATCATTGTCATGGAAAAACATATATATATATATATATATATATATATATCTGTGTTTTAAGCCTCAAAAGTCTTTAGTGGCCATTCAAGAAGGTTTTTTATTTCTTAGTGGAAAAACATATCTCTATGTTTCAGTCATCCGAATCCAATGGCAAGAAACTATTTAGTCAATGTCAAGTTGAGACTAGTGGCAGTTTATGGGGGTAGTTAACTATAGATGAATGATCACAGGTAGTGATCCCTTTGTGTAAACAAACAAATCTAAAGGGCACTTTTTGGGAACATGTTGCAAAGTACATTATCATGTTTTGCCATTATCTTACACACCATAAAAACTATAGTCTGCCCAGTTACATCAAATTTTAAAGATTTATTCTTTCTATGCCAGACACTAAAGACACCTATAAAGCATTCCCTAGTGTTTCTATAGCCATTGTTAATCAACACAATGATTTGGCGTGTAGTTGATTTCCCACCCTTGATTCCTTAAAAGGGTATTCTCCATATGTTTAGGTATCTAAGTAGCAGTGTTCTCAAGAGCGAGAGCAGGGTGGTTTGCTAATTTGGTTGGTTGGTAAAAATTTTTGTATCTTATCTAATTGTTTTTGGATCAATCGCTAGGTATGTCACTCTTTCGGGAGCATATGGGCTGCTCCTCCCAACTGTGTTCTCTGTGGGCTAGTCCCTAGGCAGGGTTAAAAAAAATAATAATCTCAGAGATGCTCTAGTGACGAGCAAGGAATGAATGACAATACACTGACTGTGAATATTTTAAATCTTTTGACCTTTTTTTTTTTTTTTGATGGGGCTCGGTTTCAAAGTATCTCCTTTTTCACAATGGGGAGGCTGTATCTTATCCCAGAACCTGGCATGGTATGATCCCGACACCTCCTTGATAGAGGAGAGTAGGGGCACATCCACATCACATCTCTGTCCACCACCGATCAGACGGTCATGATCATGACCTCACCTGTACCCAAATATGAAACAAGCCCATCACCCTACCCTTGATTCCTGTTCTGTTTTGACTGCAATTACTGATGGAATATGTTCAATTTTTCTACTGCAGATAAAGAGATCAGTTTTCGCTGTAGCTCGAAATTGACAGCAACTGAGGGACAGGATACAAAGATTCCAACAGCCAATCAGAAGATGCCACGTGCACTGGTCATGCTAAGGCTCATACTCACCATGGTTGGAAGAAAGCTTTCCCGTAATCCAAACACCTACTCCAGTGTTTTAGGCCTCGTTTGGTCCTTGATCTCATCAAGGTAATGTCATGGATGATATGGCCCACTAACTGATGTTCGGCTGTGATCATGTACATGTGGCAATGAGGTTGCTAATTTTTTGTGCAGGTGGGGGATTGGCATGCCTAGTTTGGTTAAGTATTCAATAAAAATAATTTCAGATGCTGGACTTGGAATGGCTATGTTCAGTTTAGGTAGGTCTATACACTGAATAGTTTGTTGCCTTGATTATATAAAACCAACCAATTAATGGATTGAACTTAGGTTAATATTTTTTTTCAAGTATGTTGAAGTTTGATCAAATGCAGGTTTATTCATGGCCCTACAACCTAGGATCATTGCTTGTGGCACAAAAATGGCGACAATAGGGATGGCAATTCGCTTCTTAAGTGGGCCAATGATAATGTCAGCAGCCTCAATTGCTATTGGATTAAGAGGAGTGAGACTACATGCTGCAATTGTCCAGGTACTAATGCACGTATAAAAATAGTTAGGTATACACATACATATGTGATCTTGCTATGTGATTTTTGTAACTGACAGTACTTTGTCAGTAAGTGGGTGGGACTGCAATATCTTGACTAGGGTTTTTATTACTTTTTTCACTGTATTTTCAGGCAGCACTTCCGCAGGGTATAGTACCCTTTGTTTTTGCTAGAGAATATGGATTGCACCCTGACATACTTAGTACTGGGTGAGTTTTGCTTGTGTCATACACTCCTCCTGCTGTTATTTTATAATATTTCATCTACTTTCTCCAGTGATCTCTTATCTCAAAAGCTATTTAATAGCCAGTGGTTTAAGAGAATCTATAAAAGATCCATATTTGTAGGAGAGTGTTCAGGAGAGAGAGAGAGAGTTGTTAAGGTTCAAAGTTGTCCTTAATCCGTGTACTCTAATTAAAAGGTTATGACTCTGCTGCACCCCTGGAAATGATCAAGTTCTAATTAGAGTGTGGGTCATTTTTTTAGTGTATTTAGTTTATCCAACACCAATTTTTCTTTTATGCTAGAATAGTTTACTGAACAAAGAGCAGTATTTCTATCCTACGAGTTAAGGATCAATCTCTGATTGATACTGTGAGACTAATGTAATTTACCATTAAGCTATAGATGCTTTGAAACCTAACAACAGTACTTAGATGCCTAATAGCCGCCAATGCTTTGGCACCTAACAATCACTCTTATTTTGGAAGTGTAAATGCCAATTCATGGATTTTATGTTGATGTCCGGTGCCAATTGCACTAGGTAGCATTTAAACTACCATGTTAATAATAGTAAGAGATAAAACCATATATCATATTTCTAATGCTCTATCTCTCACTATTAATATTTCTTCTATTGAATCATGCTCTCACTCTACTTTCTCTTCCTTGTGCCTTTGTAGGGTCATCTTTGGAATGCTAGTCTCTTTGCCTGTGACCCTTCTCTACTACATATTACTAGGCCTGTGAAAAAGTGGCAGCAGTAATGAATAAAGCATGGGGGAGCATCCAAGGTGTTGTTTGCCTGAAAATACCCCGGCCACATCGTCCTCCTTTGTCATGCTTTGTACCATCACCCTAACAATCCACATGTGCAAGGTCCCTTCCCTTTATGACCATCAACATCCGTAACCCAGCATTTTTCAGAACATGACACATTCCAGAGCATGCTTAGAGAGAGAAACGCCTGATATCTGGGGTCCTCTGTTCTGCAACCCTCCAAAACACACTTAGAACAAATGGCCCAAAGTGGTCCATGGTAGGACGGTTTGAACCTGACACCACGTGCATGGGGACTTCTGGGGCGACTTGTATTGGTACATGGATTAGTGGTAGCCGAAAGATGAAATGAACTATCATGGCTTATGATTAGGGTTGGGGAGTTTTTTTCTTCATGGGCTATCATGGAAGTGAATATGTGGGTGGGTAAAGTACCTTTCATGTACGTTTGACCCAAGAAAAAAGTAGAATTATTTGATCAACTTTGTTTTTATATTTGGTGATTTTGTTCCAATCATTATTCATTTGTTCTCGCACCTACCAAGATCAGATTTTCCTTGGTGTGAAAGTCTTATCAAGAGGGGTGAAAAGGCTCTTGATAGTAATCCATTTCTCCCATCTCCTTTTTTGACCTTTCAACTGGGTTAAAGTTGGTTAAAGTTGAGCTAGAACCTATAAAACTCATTCCTTTTGTCTTCTGTCATTTCTCATGATCTACTAAAGCTAGAAAAGGAACTTGACTTTGAGCAAAGGGAATTAACTTTCTTTGATTGAGATGCCCTTTCGGTTAGAAAGTCTTGGAAACTAATACAAAGATACATGTATTCCAATAGAAGGTTTTGATAATCTAAAACATGTTCCATGCTTTAGGTACATAAACATTCCCAAACAATTGAGTCTTCTCTGTCAGAAGGTTTCTCATGTAGAAAGCTTCATCCAGTGACCAAAGGTTACTAGATGTTGGATGTTCTGTATTAGCAGAAATTTCCTCCTATGATCAGACTGCATGGCACTCTTATAGTCATATGGTCCAGTTTGTGGGGCCCACTTAGATGCATTGCTTCTTAGTGGGGTGGTGTAGATGGGAAGGTCTTCTTATAGATAGGGGAAATGGAAAGAAAAATCAGCCCCATCAGATTATTCAAACGTTTGATTTAATAGTCCTGAAGTTTAGTAGTATTTTAACTATAAATTTTTTTGACGGTAAAGGTTTGATATTAGTAAAATTGGGCCTCATGTAAGATCATGAGGGGAAGAGTGTGAAGGTCTGAATTCATCAAAGGTCGGCCCAAGTGGGTTCCATGGAGATGTACTGCACATGCTGTTGCTCTTAAGAAAACATCTATGTATTAGCCAACTTTCTTAATTTTCACTAAAATTCCTTGTTTTCCAAAGAGAGAATTGTCAGCAGAGGGGAGTTTCAAATTCCAGCTACAACAGTACCACTATCTACCACGTTCCAAGGGAACTGATTACACCCTGGAACTATAGAGTTTTTTTTAATACCGTGGAACTATATGCTAAATAGACAGAAGGTCAAAATATAATGAGCAATGTGAAATTGATTTGACTATGGAATTTCACTGACCATTGGAAGGATCTATAAAACAAAGGAGTAGGTTTTCCTGAAGGCACATGCAATGTGAGTGGCGCCCATTGCCTAACTGTGTAGAAATAGCTTTTAATTTGTCCATCAACTAAAAACAAGTACTATTATACATTGCTAGCCATCCCCATCAAATTTGCTACATGGACAGCCAATATAACGTAGTAAATGGCTTTGATCCGTTCAACAATTTCATATATTTCATAAATAATAAACTGTTCTCAATCATTGTCCTTGATTGAATGGCTAAAATATAAATCAAGCTCAGAAAGTTTTTTATGACCACCAACCTAACCCAAATGTGACTTCTAAATTAAGGGTTTAGGCTGATCATCTTACCTTCGAAGTTGGGTTAGGGTTTGACAATTTCAATCTGAGTAACAAATGGGTTAGTTTAGACTTGTGCTTGTACATGTTACCTTATAGCACTCAACATGCCCAAAACCAACTTGATCCATTGCCTCCTCTGTGCTAACCCTGTTCCACCAGGGCCCATTTTACGTTGGGGAATAATCCAAGGCTCTAATTATAACAAAAGGTGTGGCTAAAACTGTTTAAATGACAACAGATTCTATCATCAGTTTAGTTCAACCCTCAGCTATATAGCTCAAAAGAAACATTTCATGACTAATTAACCATTTCAATTTCTGTTCTTATCCGTTTAATATCTGATATGTGGCCCATTGGGGGTCACAGGATATAAAAAAAATGTAGAAAATTGAAGGTTAACAAAATCTAATACTTAAGAACTTAAGCATTTATTTGACATAATAAAAGAATAAGGCAGGTGGGAATCACAGGGTGGATGATGTGGATAGCATACCAGTTCCCAACAGTCCTACTTAGGGATCGGTCCCTATAACGGTAGGTTTACTTACTCTCCCCTGCGATCACAAGGATTAAGGATCGAATGGAACATAGGGATGGCCGGTTGGTAAGGCATCCCGCTTCCATCCCTCCTCCCATCCCTCCCACCAGGGATGGGATGGATCCCTGGTGCGAGGTTTGAACCTCCTTCAGCCTAGCCGGGGAGCCACAGCCAAAAAAAAGGATGAAGGATCAAAAGGTCCCATGAAAACAATGAATTAGTACGAAAACCACTTCACTTGAAAAATCAAAGCCAATGTTGCAACTACCAGTTTTAACTATTTTTAGGTTGCGGAGTTTTTGCAATTTATTCTGACGATGAATATCACTTGGATCAAAATCAAGATCTTAAGAATTATCATCAATGAATCCTCGGAAGAACTTGAATCTAATAGAAAATTAGAAGGGTCAACCCAAGCCCCAAATTAGCAGTTCATGTGAGTAGGTGGTGTTGCAAGGTCAGGTTAGGTCTTGCCCTCTTAGTTAGCATGGACTAGTAAAGCACAAATCAGTGCATCAAACCTGCTAACCGGCTCTTTGGTTTTGGGAAATGGAGTAAAACTACATTTAAATATACCAATGAACTTATTTTGAGGGCTCACTTAATTTCTTACCATTGACAACATAGTATACAACTCGCCCACTGGCCCCCTGGCCTAGCAATAATTTGATTTGTCAATACAAGGTTGTTTGGGCTCTGAGTTTCTTCAAGGAGAGCCCATATTTTATACATCGAAACCATTTGATTAGCCAATGAATTATGCATATAACCTGAAGTTTCCAATTGCCATCAGATTCTGAGAAGCTTTTGATGTTTTTTTGCGAGATTCTATCCAAAATTCTATGTTTTTAAAGCTTAATACTAGGGGTGCTCATTGGACATCCAGCCCAAGCCCAGCTGAGCCCGTCCCCTCATTGGGCTTTTAAGTGTTTTTAGGCCGGTGGATCGGGCACGAGAAATTCTGGCCTAATTAATCTCAGGGCCTGGGCCTATGATTGCTCAATGGCCTGTTCTTGTTTGACATGTTTAAAGCAAAGGACTGTATATATTTTGAATAGGGCTGGACCTGAGCCCAATCTCATGAGACTTTCTGCTGAATTGGAGCCTGAATGTTAGGCCAATCAGATAAAAAGGCTAGAGTTAGTCAATCTTTCACTCTGGAGACCTGGCCCATTGACACATCATGACCCTTTACCCTCACCCACTTGCCATTCTATTGTGTTTTTGAAGATGATATTATTATTATAGGAAATGATATGGTAGAAATGAAAAGGGTAAAGAAACATCTATGCTAAAAATTTAAAATTAAAGACCATGATCAATTGAGGTACTTTCTTAGAATTAAAATTACAAGATCAAAGAAAAGAATTGGAGAGCAAGTTGACAGGAGAATGACCAACTTTGTAAGTAAAACACTTTTTTTTCCCCTTTCAAAAACCTGAGTCTTGTGAGTAAAACCAATTCTGTAAATCAACTAGCTATATCTTGAACACATAGTTTTTAGGAGTATACTATTACTTTAGTTATGGTAAAAGTTGAAAATAATCCCATTTCATGAGTTTCGCCTGAGACATGACAGTTTGACTGCAACAACAGGACAACCAAGAATTGAGCATGGCCTGTGGTGCCAAAATAAACCTTCAAAATTTAAAGAATTTGAAAATAATTTAGGTCTACTTACAAAAATTCTAGGAACCCAAAATGAGAAAGACAGATTTCCAAGGTGCAAATGTAGTTTTTTTTTTAAACTTTTTGGATCCTACATGATTGCAATGAGTATATGTGTTGGAAGAATATCAAAACCCTCCAAAATAATTACACAAGTTGCCACCTTTTATGAGCATTTCTCATTATGTTTATGAGTTTTAAGAGTTGAAAAACCTCACCCAAGGTTTATTATCCTCACCCGAGGGACCCCTCTTCATAATCCTCACCCGAGGGACCCCTCTTCATAGAGCTAGGTATATACAAGTGCAATTTTTTTTTTTTTATATATACGTAACTGGGCTGGATTGGGCTTGGGGTTCAGGCCCTTTATTCAAATTCGGAATCTGGGTTGCTTATGCGGCAGCTGGTGGCTGACTTTTTTTATGCAATCTTGAAGTCTCTAGTTTAAATCCTGCCACAAACAGCTCACTAGATAATAATATTTAACGGGAGATGCTCCTAAAAGAGATCATCTCACCTTACTATGAGGGATAAGGTGGGGGCCCTTACATCCATATTCAATGCCAAAAACTTAAATGTGAGGGCCCCCTCTCCTATCTCTCATATAAGGTAAGAGATATCTCTTATAGGAACATCTCCCATATTTAACATAATTAAGTTGTTGGGACGGGTCTATGGAACCTGGACACATATATGGAAAGAAGCCTAAATAGAACGTACGAATGACTCTAAAAAGGAGATTTCATTCCTTTCAAAATGATTGATTTTTAATTTGCTTGCCCTTGGAAATTCAGAATAATTGCTTGGTTGGGATGACACATGATGAAGAACAAAACCCAATTCCGGGACGCAATTTGGGTCACAACAAATTCAAATCTACATGGCCAACCTAAGTAGGAGTGAGATTTGAGTTTGGCTTGTTTGAATTTAGATTGAGCTTCAAAACCAGCATGTAATTCATGTTAGGTTGGGTTGGGTTCAAAGTACTTGAATTAGATCTACCAACCAGGCTTATTTACTTATAGGGAAATGCTCTTATGAGAGATATCCTTCACCTTATAAGAGAGATAAGGGTGGGAGCCCTCACATTTAAGTTGTTGGCATTGGATATAGATGTGAGGGCTCCCACCTAATCTCTCATTTAAGGTGAGAGATATTTCTCATAGAAACATCTCCCTAAAAATATATATATATATATATATGTGTGTGTGTGTGTGTGGGGAGGGGAGGGGGGGGGATGCTCATATGAGAGATATCTCTCACCTTAAATTAGAGATTGGATAGGGCCTTTACATCCATATCCAATGCTAACAACTTAAATATGAGGGCCTGGGATATCTCTCATAGGAGCATCTCCCATACCTTAAATGAGAGATTGGATATGACCCTCATATTCATATCTAATGCCAACAACTTAATTGTGAGGGCCCCTACCCAATCTCTCATATAAGATGAGGGATATCTTTCATATAAGCATCTCCCATACAATAGGAGGAGCTTTTACTACGGTCGTCCTACACGAAATTGGAAGGGAGGCCTCACTTATTCACTAGGCCAAATCCTAAAAAATGAAAAAACAAAATTCATTTTCTAAATTTCAGACGCTTTCAAAATAAAATAGAAAGAATTTGGTTACCTGACTAGTCAACCGACCTCAAGCAAAGGGGTGCAAATGGGGTGGACTAAGGTATATCCAAGCATGCCCTAACTTTGAGAAACATTGGCCTAGGTGTGGCAGTAAAAGTCAGGCCCAAGCCTGTCCATTCAATCAATCGGGCCGAGCCGAGCTATTTATCAATTTGGCGGTCATTGAAGCAATTGTTTGGACTAATTAAATCAAATAACATACATTCCTTGCATAGGGGCCTAGTTTCGGGCTGTCTATCACTTACTCCAAGCCCCGCCCAATTATTAAACGGCCTCTAATTTCATATCCAAGCCCGGCCGAATGTGGCCAGGGCCTGGATCGAGATTGTGTTGGCTTGGCCCATGAACACCCCTATTCAAGCAGGGGGTGTACCCGGATCGGATTGGGCCAAATCCGTCACCAATCCGTTATCTATACGTCATAAATTCGTGGCTGTTAAAATCTGATCTGATTCGATCCGTGGAGGACCGGATCAGATCGGATTAATCTGTTCAATCCGTTCAATCTAATGTTAAAAGAAAAATATCAAACATGTTGTAAGAAAATTACATTTTGACCCCTTAAATTTTTTTTCTTATTTTAAATTTAGACATCTTAATTTATATTTAGACCCCTTATATTTTTTTATTTATATTTAATATCAATGGATCTAATTTGATTGAATCCGCGGATTGAGGGTGAAATCCACCACTGATCCATTACTAACGGATCACAAAATTTTCAATCCGTTACCAATCCGTTTACCTTCAGAACAAATAAAAATCCACAGATCGAATCGGATTTACAAATCGACGGATTTTTTGTGCACCCGCAGCCAAAATCTACTACACTCGCATCGGGAATGGGGTACCTAAATTTAGGTTTAAATCGAGTTGGGCTCGCATATCCCTATGGACTATTGGTCAACTTGCTCAGGCTTGGGCTGAGCCATTCCTGCCCATCCAAATTCCAGCCTGAGTTGCACCCATACCGCTCGTATTCCAAGCGGAAGGCCGAAACCGCCGTTGCAACGAATCAGGTCAAAAGTCTACGTTTTTTAAATTTGAATTACGACCAATCAAAACCATCTAAAGGAGGTAAAAGAAAGAATCCATCTTTGATCTTTCTCGTCAACCAACACCAAAACCAGACGCTAGATTTTAAAAGCAGATACATGAATTGAAGTTTGCTGGCGCCGTGGTTTGAGACAACAGTTTCCACTTTCAACCCACTTCCTAGAAACCTCTTCTTCTTCTTCTTCTGCTAATTCTTCCTCCTCCATCCCATTCCAAACACATTATAAATACTCCAAGAGAAGCTCCAAATCTCTACAACAAAAACTCCAATCGACAACTACTTTTTACTCATTGAGCGAGAAGAAAATTTAGAGATGAGTGACTCAAAGAAAGCTGGTCAGGTTATTCGATGCAGAGGTAGGAGACTCCTCTCACTTTGATTGATCTTGGGTTCTTTAGTTTTTCTTCTTTCATGGGTTTGACTTTGATGGGGGTTCTCTCTGTTTTGTGATGCCTCATTGCCAATCAGCAGTTTAGCTGTATCTGTCAATTGGGTTTTTCTGGGTTTCCGATTTTTATTGATGGGTTTTTGGTAATCAGTTGATTGGGTTCGTTTGCTTATGCTATTTGGTTGTTATGGATGCAGCTGCGGTTGCATGGGAGGCGGGAAAGCCGTTGGTGATGGAGGAGGTAGAGGTGGCACCACCTCAGAAGATGGAGGTTCGATTGAAGATCCTCTTTACCTCTCTCTGCCACACTGATGTCTACTTCTGGGAAGCCAAGGTACGTGGATAGATTATTGGATATAGATGCAATATATCAGTTTATTCAATGGAGAAGAAAGGGGGAAAAGAGAATCCTTTCTCTGTTTTTGGATTGATTTTGTAGTGGTGAATTTATTGAAATGAAATGTGTGTTGTGGATTTTGCAGGGCCAAACTCCAGTTTTCCCTCGTATCTTTGGACATGAGGCTGGAGGGTATGTTGTTTTTATTGATCTTTCCCATTTTTCAGTTCCTTCCAGGCTCGGTTTGTTTGCTTTGGCTTTTGTTGGTATTGTTCTTAGTATTATCAACCCAACAATGTTGTTATCTACGTTGTGATATAATATTAAAATGTGTATTGTCTGTTCTTGGGATATGTCAATGCTGTCCTTAATTTGGGTGAAATTATATGTTACTCAATGTTGTGATTTTAGGATTGTGGAAAGTGTGGGAGAGGGCGTGACAGATCTAAAGCCAGGGGACCATGTTCTCCCTGTATTCACAGGGGAATGCAAGGAGTGCGCCCACTGCAAATCTGAGGAGAGCAACATGTGTGACCTCCTTAGGATAAACACTGATCGGGGTGTGATGATCGGTGATGGGCAATCAAGGTTCTCTATCAATGGAAAGCCCATCTACCATTTTGTTGGCACCTCCACTTTCAGTGAATACACTGTTGTTCATGTTGGCTGTCTCGCCAAAATTAACCCTGATGCTCCTCTTGATAAAGTCTGCATTCTTAGCTGTGGGATCTCAACAGGTTGGTGGCATTTCCATTCAATGCTGCATTCCAATTAACTTGCTCTGTTTGATAAGTTTCCAATATATTAAAGCCTCTGTTTGGAAATGAATTGATTTTGCCTTGTAGGTCTTGGTGCCACTTTGAATGTTGCAAAACCTCCAAAGGGTTCAACTGTTGCTGTATTTGGACTTGGAGCAGTTGGCCTTGCAGTGAGTCTCTTTCCCTACTGTTATCAACATCATATTGTGCATCTCTGTTGCTAATGAGATATTTGGTTCTGTTCCTTCTAACCCATAAAATGTTGTTTTTGGTCTTATGTGATTAGGCTGCAGAAGGAGCAAGAATTGCCGGGGCTTCAAGGATCATTGGTGTTGATCTGAACTCAAGTAGATTCAATGAAGGTGAGCTGTGAGCAGGACGAGGGTCGTTGAAAAATCAGTATCTGCTAAAATTAACTTCTGTAGCCACTCTAATTTGATGATTTGAATCAGATTACTAATAATAATGTTTTCTTCTGCTACCAGCAAAGAAATTTGGTGTCACTGAATTCGTAAATCCAAAGGACCACAAGAAACCAGTTCAAGAGGTTTGTTCTTGAATAGACCATATTCCCATACAGCATTTGTAACTTATATGCATCTTCATGTGGTATTTTTATACTTAAGAAATTCCAGTAATTTGAAGGGTCTTGGATTCTAACAGGTTCTTGCTGAGATGACTGATGGAGGAGTAGACCGGAGCATCGAATGTACTGGGAATATCGACGCAATGATATCAGCATTCGAATGTGTCCATGATGTATTTTTCTAGTCTCTTTTTCATGTATACATTTTCATAGAACCTCCAATTAACAATCACAAAAGCCTTCGAATGTAACATTTTGTGGTCAATGCTTTCAGGGTTGGGGTGTTGCTGTGCTAGTAGGCGTTCCTCATAAAGATGCCGTGTTTAAGACCCACCCCATGAATCTGTTGAATGAGAGGACTCTCAAGGGAACTTTCTTTGGAAACTACAAGCCTCGCTCTGATCTGCCTTCTGTCGTAGAAAAATACATGAACAAGGTAATGCAGCATGGATCTTTGCTACTCTTCAATTATCATGATTCATGACTGCTAGTTGTGTTTTATCTATTGTGTAGTAGAATAGCTAAGAGTATTCCTAAGCCCTTGTTGATAATGTTTCAATAAACTGGCCATTTGAATTTGAAAATTATGCTAAGCACATGGATCATGGATGACTAAAATCCTAAATTGAAAACCCATCCACTCAGCCTTACTGAAAATATGGTAGTTGTTTGAGGAGTCAATTGCAGTGTCCATTTCATCTTTTGTTGAGTTGTGAATTCTTTGGTGCAGGAACTTGAATTGGAGAAATTCATAACACATGAAGTCCCCTTCTCTGAGATCAACAAGGCCTTTGATTACATGCTTCAAGGGGCAAGCCTTCGATGCATCATCCGCATGGATGGTTAGAACTGTTCGTCTGTAATGTTCGTTTATCATGTGAAGAGCATGTAATAAGCAGTTTTGTGATGGTTTATGCAAGTAGACTTTGATATCTGTTGATCTGTTAGCTTGATTTGGTGAACAAGGTTCTCTTTGAACAGCCTTTCAGTTTACTGTTATTGTAGGAAAAAAGTGTAATGATGTATGAACGTTTTGTTTACATAAAGCCAGTGTCAATTTGCATCTTGTATGGTCGAATGGTTGTTGATATATCCTTGAGAAAGCCAACACATCGGATTCCCAACTTCTGGTCAAGAGTTTCAAGTGTGGGAGGAACTAAAAATCAGAAGTTATATATATATATATATATATATGGGAACATTCACGTGTATTTATCCATCACCATAGGGTGAGAGATACTTTCATGAATGAGGATTTTCATATACAAAAGTGAATTTTGAAGTACACAGGGTGAGGTACACTTCCTTGTCTTCATGTGCAAAAAGGGAAAGTGCCCCTTACCCTATGATGAGGAATAAATACACATGAATATTCTCCATATATATATATATATATATATATATGTATATAACTTTAGAGCACTTTGGACTGTTCAACTGATGTGGTTTCCAGGCATGGTCCATCAAACTGTATTATCATACAAATTGTTCTTGTGCATCAGTTAGATTATGGTTTGCCAAAAGCAACAGACAAATGACAATTAATGGCCCCTTTTAAATGTTGAAATATGTAGTCCTTTGGATTACAATTTTCCATTCTGTGTGAAGATGGAGCTGCAGTACCTCTTGAGTGAGGCACATCTCAACTGCCTAAATTCCCCCTGATGAATTTCTTGTGAATCCAAAACTTAGTGATTCCTTACTCAATATATTAAATACATATGGTTAAGGGCTGGTCTGTTTGATCTCTCATGGCAATAAGTATTATACTAACCTAATTCCAACTCATTTGAAATGTCAACCTAAACCTCAAACTAAGGGTGGCAAATGGGTTGAGTTGGGTCAATGGGCCAGGTTGACAAATGACAAGGGGTATCTTCAAGTTGAAGTGCAATCCATATCCAACCTGTTTTTAAAACAGGTCAAGCAACCTCCACTCAATGCGTGTCAGCCCGACCCAACCCACATAACCCTCATCTAAAGCAAATCAACCCTTTTTAACTTGACCCAAATCCAATCTATTTCAAATATTAAAGCGATATTTGAGGTAAAATATTGTAGGATAGAATAAGCTTTGTTTATTTTATATAAAACAAGGTTGGAAAACTTATGAATTGGACTCGACTCATCCAACACTAAAATATAGACTTGCTTAGTCTTTTCCTTTTAAAATATATATTCTCAAAATATTTATAGGTCAACTAGAACCCATGGGTATATTTGGCTCGGCCTCCCCAGAGCGTGTCAAGAATTGTTACACCTAAATACAGGGCAATGAAATGGCAAAAAGAGCCTAAACCAAGAAAGAGAAGAAGGAGAAGTGCAAGAAATAAGGAAAGTTGTGACGCCCCGAAGTCCCACATCGACTATAGAGAGGAAAGTGAATGGGGTTATATGTAGAGCTTATACCCTTACCTTGCATGAACCTATTCGATTGATTTTGTAGTAAATCGGTTTGGTCACGGTTCGGTTCGGTTTAGTTCTCAGTTTTAAGGTACGGTTAAACTGCTCAAACCGAATCAAACTGAACCAATTATATAAATATATATCTTTTATAAAATATATAAAGGAATATGAAAAATTACCTGAAGAAGACTCGAACCCTCACTTCGTTACTTGAAGTCTAACGTCTCTCACCAATTGAACTGCCATTTTTTTGTGAAAAAAAAAAACTGTAATCCACAGATTGGGTTTGGTATGAGCATATGGGCGGTTTGGTTCGGTTCGGTTCAGTTTGTTTGATGGTTTCCTCTCTAAATCGATCTGAACCGCCCATGTGCACCCCTAGATATATATCTTGCATTTTAGCCAATAGAGTTCCCCAAATTCTTATAAATTAAGTTTTCATAGTGCTCATTGAGCATTTGTAAATTCCGGACGAGGGGACAACACTTGGAATTCTTACATATCCCCAAACAAGAAATCTTAGATATCCTCTAACTTAACAAGTTGTACATGCTTTTTTTTTTTTTTTTTTTTTTTTTTATGGTTTCTCGAAAGTTATGATCTTAGATTTTTACAGTTCACTGTTTGGCAAAATCTTCAATGATTTATCCTTTTGTATTTTAAATTTAAATAAAAACTAACTCAAAACTTTGAATAAACTTCGAGTAAAAACACACAGAAAGAGACTGCTTGTACGATTATAGATAGAAAGGTCCCTTTACATATAAGGGTCATGCAAAAAACAAAAAAAGCCTTCGGATATTTTAGCTCTTGATCTGGTAGCCTTAAAATTTAATGATCTTATTATTTTTAACCATAAAGTTTATTGAAATACAATCCAACAATAAGTAAACTCAGATGAGCATATAAAGTTAGGCATGTTGCCGGATCATGGGGGGATAAGAATCTGAAAGTAGCTCCATGGATAGAAGGTGTTCCCAGATCATGCAGCTCATCATATTATTATTGGGATAAGAGTATGAAATGAGATTTACGAATCAAAGGTAGGCTCAAGTGGGCCCAACAGAAGTATATTGTACATCCACTCCTCTCCCAGGAGAAAACTTTCCCACTCTGCACCTATACTTTGAGACCTTCCAGCATATAAATTGACCCAGATCGACCCTACCGTTGAACACCCACTCAATGGAGCCCATCTAGAGCCAAAACCAAGCTCTTATTTGCATTACACCTATCATCTTTCTCCAGAATGGCAGACCATGATAGCAACTGATGGGTCCAAATCCATATCAGTCCAACTGACAATCTTGACTAGATCTGCCCACCCCAATATAATACATCTTTACAAGATATAAAGGTTTAAGACATTGGAGGCCTAGATCATCCACACATATTCCATACCTCTTTACTCTTTCATATCACAAGATGGCATCGTCTGGTTTTAGCCTTCTCCTCCTCTCCCTCTGTCTCTCACTCTCACTCGTTTGTGCCAAGGGAAACACAGACCTGATTCAAAAGACTTGCCAGAGCACCTACTACAACGACCTGTGCGTCTCCTCTCTCGAATCCGACCCAGACAGCTATGCAGCTGATGTTCCAGGCCTTGCTGTCATCATCATCAAGATGGGCATCAACAGCTCCCTCAGCACCTCCTCTTACACGTCCAACCTCCTCAGAAATGCCACCAACCCACTTCTAAAAAAGGTCCTCAAACAATGTCTAGATTGCTACACCAACGCCAACACCGCTCTTCACAGGTGTCTGGACTCTTTGGCTTCTCCAGAGACTTATGACTACGCCTACCTTCACGTCAGTGCTGCCATGGAGTATCCGGGCATCTGCCATGATATGTTCAAACACAATGCACGGTTTGTTTATCCGTTGGAGATGGGTCGGAGAGAGGAGGCCCTGCAACACGTGTGTGATATAGCTATGGGGATTATCAGTGTTCTTCTTTCTGAGTCCTAGTCCTTGGTCCATAGATAGATGTCTCTATTATTGTATCGTATAGTTCATTGATAGATGTCTCTATTATTGTATTGCATTTGCTATCTTATCCTTCTTGCTTTGTCTTGTCTTGCTAGTCTTTATTAATCTTTTCTTGCTGATCTCAATGGCCATTTTAGAGTATCTATTCTCTACTGTATTCTATTGATAGGGCTTTTTATAGTTTAATCTCCCCTTAAATTTGAATTACACGAGATAATGACAAAACACCCCAAAATTTGGATCCCCCCTTAAAATTGACTTAGCAATTTTTTTCTTCTTTTGATCAATTTATGAAGATATCATGGGTTTTCCTCTCATGATAGCATGAGTCGTAATATGATTGGTTTTCGGAAAAATTGTCGAAAAAAGAAAAGAAAAGATTTTGACGAAAGTCAATAGACTCTACAGTCATTTTTGCAGCTTTTGTCATCATCTCATGAGACCCAACTTTAAGAGAAATTAAACCGTAAAAATCCCTTAATTGTATTCATCTCAAATATGCAATGTGGTGTGTGAATAATTCTCTACTTTGGAAACTTGGTGGCAAACGCACAGAAATGAAAAACGAGACCCGTGACTCAAGCAGACGAGCCGGACAATTGATACTGGTTGTGGACAGCTAAACGCATTTGGATGGTGGTGAACAGTCCAAGGTCTCGACCTTAATTTTGGGTGCGCGTCGCCTTCCATTTGGATCATTAAGGTGGAGAGAATTAGGAAGGAACATGATCTTTGAGAAACTTATTAAAATCGATGGTGTGGGACCCATCTTTTAGAAGGGTGTTTTTTATATTGACCTGTGTAATATGTTCCTGGTCTTCCTATTGTCCATCTTTTACCTTAACTCTTATTTACTCGCAATCAAATGGCAAATTAAAATTCTAAGGGATAACTCAATTGACTTAAAATCACGATTTACATTCAGAGATTGTGGGTTCGAAACTGCACTATCACATTAAAGCTCAAGGAGAGTTTACCCGACTTCCTTTTGTGATCCAGCGCAAAAGGGCCGAGAACCCTCCCCTAGGGGGGGGAAAAAAAAGTCAAATGGTCAATTAATTCATCTCATATCTGCAATGACTCTTTCCTTCAACCGAGTTCACAACTATCTTAATTTCACCTACCATCTCTAAGTAATTACTATTATACAAAAGCACCTTTGACAAAAGAAATTCCACTCACCTTTCCCAACTAATTACTGCTATACAAAAGTACCTTTTGTCAAAGGTAAGACCGATAATACCTATCAATAGTAGCTGCCTAGCTGGAGGGCCCTGCTCGGACAAAAAGATTTGACAGGCACTGTAGAATCACAGGGTTGTATCCATTTGACCATCAAATAAGAAGAAAAAAAGATGGTATACATGGTAGGACCACTGTTTTTGATGCTTCTATTTTATTTTATGTTTTTTGCTTGAAAAGGACGCTAATTCAAATGAAAGTAGGGTTACTGAGCTTAGACCGGGTCCTAGCATACAGAAGCGTACAAATAAAAAAAAGGTAAAAGAAGCCAATTGAAGAGAAAAAGGAAATTAACTGTAGTAGTTAAATCTATGAAAGGTGATTCCAAAAGTCGTCTCTAGTTATCAAGAGTAATTCAGTACCATTCATTGCTCATTCTAAATGAGTCACCGTTGATGGTTGACCGTGTTACTTCCGGTGGAAACCTCTCCATGTTGCACGATGGGGTCAACCCAGGTGGATGGGCTGACAGAGAAGACTTGGTGAAATGTTAATAGTATATTGCTCCGAAAACTGGTCAGTAGAAGACTGTTGTTGCTCTGCCGGCGAGCGAAAGAAACTCCTCGTGTAGCATTTTATCCCTGAGTTGTTCATCATTGATTGCTGCTCTAATATAAGGGGGTGGGTGCACTTGTCTAGAGTACAAACTACAAACTATATCTAACAAATAATGCTAGGGTTTTTTGAGAGTGTTTTATGTTTTGTTTTGATTTTTTTTTTTTTTTTTTCATTTGGGATTCTTGATGGTATATAACCCGATAGGATTTTCATTTTGGGCGTGTATGCAACCCATGCATACGTGCATCGTATGAGTGTGAGATTCAAAACATGACGTGGAGAGCAAAACCATGCCCTATGATAGTCACCAAGTCCCCATAGTTGGCCTAGGACACAGTTTGCAATCAGAGGTGGTAGGTTCGAAACTGCACTATCATACTGGAGCTATATGGGAGTTTATCCGGCTTCCTTCTGTACCCAGAGGGATTAGTCTAGTTCAAAGGATTGGGAACCCTCCGAAAGAAAAAAAAAAAAAGGGAGAAAAAAAGAAAACTATTCTTTCAAAATGGCTTGTGTGATGTTATGACATGTTTGGTTGCAAGGATTCTAGGATTTCTTATCAATATCTTGAGAGGGTCGCATGAGGTAGGAGCCATTTTTCAAGAAATAAAATTGTCCTTTTAAAATGGCTTGCATGCTCTTGAGGCATGTTTGGTTGCAAGGATTTCAGGAATTCTTACGGGGAACATTGAAATATCTCTCACTGTTGTCCCTAGAAGTAGGATTCAAAAATGCTCAAGTTCTTAGTAAGATTTAGAAATCTGAAATTGTGAGAATTCTATTGGCCAAACGTGACAATTCATATGGTTAATTCAACTAATTCTCACCTTTCAAAGTCTCTCAAATAGGGAATTTGAAATTGTCTCGCACATTATCTTTATTTTTGTCAGAGGCAGTTCCCTTCAAAAGTGCTTGCAACCAAATATGTTGTTAGAATTGTTTTCGCTATGAGAGTATGGAGAGGAATTCTGCATTTGTACCATTTGCAAAAGAAATCAAAAATACTCACCATCAAGAAAAATCAATTCATTTTTTATATAAAAAATAGGCCGTACCTAGCAAACAATGAAAAGCACGTATAACAATTTTCCTTACCATCACGGATACTCTTGCGACACAAGTGCACCATATCTTTATTGTATTAAAGATTGGGAAATTCTCCAAAATGCCCCTCTTTAAAAAGCCATCTTTTCTGCCCCTCTTTATTTGATCACAGGGCCCACCTTGAGTTAATCTAGTCTTTTTACCACCACTCCTCCCCTCTCCGAATAGTCACAAGTCTAGATTTGACACTCATCCAACTTTTTCTCATAATTAGGTTAAAATCATAAGAAAATAATGTATCTAAACCATTAAATTTTAGGGTATTGGATCAAAGGGTTATAATGATTTTATAAAGTAATAATTTTACATATTGGTAAGTCTCATCTAAATCTTTCCATCCAATGGTCTGCCATGATCATAGTGCATTCTAATGGGCCAAACTACGAGGAGCGTTTTTTTCCTAAAGATTATCCGAGCGTTATTTGCCGCTCATTAAAGACCGAAAGAAAAATGAAAATAAAAAAAATAAATAAATTGGTAGAAAAAGTAAATAGAACAATTTAGGTGAAACCTCTACTGAAACTCAAATTCATCTCAGTTTTTTAGCCATATATGGGGTGAGCCTATAAAACAGCTGGTCCTTAGATGTAGAGGGATTTGTATTTCCACCAGTCATGTTCAGGCCCAATATTGGATGGCTAAAATTTTCTTCAATAGCATTGAATTTTAGTTGATGCCTCCTCTTTATAAATGACATCTATGGTGTCAAATGGGCTCTTCTAGTTTCACAAATCATTCAGTTACATGAAAATCCTATAGTTTTTAATGCTTGAATCCATTGAGTGGACCATTGAATACCAACCAGTCATAGAAAACCGTTGTATTTGAAAAGCCCGCGAAATGGCACAGCAAAATGTAGTTTCCATGTCTGCCCTTTTGAGAAACTGCATCCCTCTCTCTTCAATTAACCCAGGAAAGCAAACCCATGCCCAAATCCTAGCACTTGGATTCCTCCCCCATGTCACTCTTCAAACAGATCTCCTGCTAATGTACTCGAAATGCAACCATCTTGACGATGCCCGACGTATATTCGATGAAATGCCTGAAAGAAACATGCATTCTTGGAACATTTTGATATCCTCCTACTGTCAGTCTTCCCTCTTCAATGAAGCTCTAAGCGTTTTTAATGGGTTTCTGAATGCAGGACTCCGGCCCGATCATTTCACATTTCCGTCCCTCTTCAAGGCATGCGCTGGAATCAGAGATTTTTACTTAGGAAAGAAGCTCCATAATTGGGTCATTAGATTGGGCTTCGAAGAATATGTAATCGTCAAAAGTTCAATTTTGGATATGTATGCAAAATGTGGGTGTTTGGATGGTGCGCATCGATTGTTTGAGACAATGACCCAGAGAGATGTTGTTGTTTGGAATGCAATGATTTTGGGGCTTGGAAGAGCTGGGTTCTCATTAGAAGCATTATGTGCTTTTAGGAAGATGCAGTTTGATGGAGTGAAGATGGATTCGAGAACAATTCCAAGTGTTCTTAATGCCTGCGGGAGGGAAGGAGATTTGTTGAAAGGGAAAGAAGTTCATGGGCAGGTTGTAAAGAATCTAGCATTTAGTTGTGATGCTGTGATTGGCAATTCTTTGATGGATATGTATGCAAAATGTGGGTGCTTAGATGATTTAAGTAGGGTTTTTGCTAATATGCGGGATCGGAATTTGGTAACTTGGACCACATTGATATCATGCTATGGGGTGCATGGGAAGGGGAAAGAGTCTCTGGTTCTTTTTGAGGAAATGATAGCTCAAGGAATTGAGCCTAATTGTGTCACATTCACTGCAGTTTTGGCTAGTTGTAGCCACTCTGGTCTTGTAGATGAAGGACACAGGATTTTTGAGTCCATGAAGTTGGAATATGGGGTTGAACCCAGTGTAGAACACTATGCTTGTATGGTTGACCTCTTAGGCCGTATTGGGCGGCTTCAGGAAGCCCTGGAGCTAATAAAAGGAATGCAGCAAGAGCCATCTGCTAGCATTTGGGGAGCCTTGCTCGGTGCTTGTCAAACGCACAAGAATGTGGATTTGGGTGAAATTGCTGCTTTTAAGCTTTTTGAATTGGAGACTGCAAACTCAAGCAACTATATTGCATTGTGCAGCATCTATGATGCTGTTGGTAAATGGGATGGTGTTTCAAAGATGAGGCAGAGGATGAGAGAATTGGGTTTGGTTAAAACGCCCGGTTGCAGCTGGATTAATATGAAAGGTAGAGTGCATAGATTCTACCAAGGGGACATTTCTCATCCGATGAAAAATAAAATATATGAGATATTAAATCTCTTGTCAAAGATGATGGTGCTACCTGAAGGTTATGGATAGTTGAACTGGCATTCTTAACAATGCAAATATTACATAGATCTTCTGAAGTGATATATCTTGTATGCGGACAAGGAAATGCGTGAGATTGTAAATGAAACACTGGAGCTGATGATGATCTCTGGAGTGGAGGTTAAACGGTAGGAGATCGACACACTTTCGTATGCTCGGGCATTGTTATCATGGGCATATTAATGCTGATATTGGTATGATCACCATTATTACAGGCATATGCTGCTTTACCATACTTGTGAGATGCTTTTTAATCAATACTCGTATAAGCCTCTCTTCAAGAACTTTCTCATGGTGTTGAAGTTGTTCTGTGATGGATGAATGCCTGAACTCGACGACTAAGACATTTCTTATAATGCAGAAGATAATACATGCCATATGTTAGATGTTATATTGAAATTATTTCTCCAGACTTGAAGGTTATGAATGGTTGAACTGGTTCATCGAATGTGTGTGAGATCTGGCGGGCTTGGCCCGAGGTGGCAGAATTCAGTTAAAATCCGGTGTGTCCATCACCTACCAAAGAACACCATGAGCTTATAGGTCTTGACAAGGTTGTGAAAACCCTTTCCTTGGCGGGTCTTCTCTTTTTTGGCACTATCAAAATTAAATGGTAAGTATTTCATCTGGCCATGGTTAATATGCTTCCTTCCTTTATATTCTCCTTTGATAACAACATGAACATGTTTCAACTTTATTGATTAATCTTATCATTTATCAGTGATATATTATGCTGATTTTTTCTTCTATTCTTATTAATTATATTGCTCTGTTTCATACGAAACATTCCTTCTTTTTTTTTTTTTTCTAACCTCATTTAATTCTTGTCTTCCAATCTTACACTCAACACGCATGTATGGTCATTTATGACTGTATTGGACTTACCTAATGAGATTTAACCCCAATGAGTAGCTTAGTTGGCTTAGGGCCATGGTTTGCGCTCAGAGATTGTGGGTTCGAAACTGCACTACCACACTAGGATTATTGAGAAATTTATTCAGATTTCCTCTGGGACCGAATGGATTAGTACAGTACAAAGAGTTGGAAACCCGATAGAAAAATAAATAAAAAATAAATAAAAGGGGGAGCTTTTTGCAAGAACATTGGTTTATAAACTCTCTTCCCAAGCCAAGTTAAGCTAAGGATACAAATACTTTCTTGATTCAAGCGTACTACTTACCCCTGTGATTTCTTTCATCTGATTTGATTGATTTAAAAAAAAAAAAAAAAAACACTCTAATACAGGATCATTAGGAACAATTTCACAGAGTGATCTCCTTGTTGTTGATCCAGCTAAAACGGACGCGCCTTGGCTCGGCTTGCCTCACCCTTTCCTCGGCTCTCTCCTGCAACTTCCTTATCCTCGGCGCGAGCCCACACACATAATCCTGCGCGCGCCGAGCCGAGCCGTTCAGCCCCTCCAGCTTGTCCAGCTTCCACCGTCCAACGAGGAACTCTACTATGTCGGCGTAGTCGTTAGCCGTGTAGACGCCGAGCCTCTGAGCCACAGCCGAGAAGTGGTCGAAGAGCCGTGGGTCCCGCCCATCGTGCATCAGGTGGGCCGGCATTGTAATCTTCTTCCTCATCATGTCCTCAATGGCCAGGATCGCGTCTGTGGGGTCCACTTGGAGGAGCTTCTCTACGATCTTGGCGTAGGCGTTTTCGTGTCGTTTTTCATCGGCTGCGATTGAGCCACATATGCGTGCGAGGAGGTGGTCTCCTCTCTCCTTGGCCATGCGGGCTGTGTTGCCATGCGAGATGAAGGTGGCTCGTTCTTGGAAGGACGTGTAGACGAATCCGAGGTACGGATTGTTCTCTGTGCCCGGATCCTTCAATCATGCATACATCCAGATAAAATTAGTGGCTAAGATTTTCTATTGAGGGGGGCCGTGTTAGGCAATTGGGTCCATTGAGTCAAATTTTTTTTTTTTTTTTTTTTAATATTAATGTGGGTTTTAGAGCCGAAAGAATTTTTATTATGGTTTCATGAGCGGACTGAAGTTCAATGGGTGCTACTGCCCCCCACATTATTATTGTTGTACCAAAGTCTGCCCCTATAACCAATCTAGGTTAATGGCCATGAATCATCCAAATGTTATCTACGGTCAGATTTTAAGATCAAACTCACCATGCCCGACCCGATGAGGTACTGGACAGTCCGTTCCACCATCTGCATGTCCACCCGACCCGACAGATACAGATACTTGTTGAGGAGGTCACCATGCCGGTTCTCTTCTGCGGTCCAGGCCCGGGTCCACACGGCCCACGGGCTTGAGCTCGCTCCGGTCTCGTCTCGGACCCCATCGAGCGTGTTGATCATGGTCTGGTACGTGGGCAGCGCCTCCTCCGTGATCATGTCCCCCACCAGCACCACAAAGTAGTCGTCCGGCAGCTCCGCTGTTCTCGCCCGCAGCGCCGCCACCTCCTCCATGAAAGATCCCTTCGATAAAGCCGGGTCCGGCAGGAAATCCTGCGGCTGCCAGCACTGGTCCACCGGCTTCAGGAGAGGAAGCACTGACTGCTTTGCCCACCCCTCAAGTGACTTGAACACCTCCGCCTTCTCCGGAGGCATGGAGTGGGCGGTTGTCTTCTTCGGGGCTGGCGGAGCCGCCACAGCTGAAATGACTTGGGATTTCCATTTTCTGATGCATTTGGCCGGGATGGTGGTGGGATTCGCCGGGAATTGTCCTGATTCCGGCAGACGGAGGTGGGTGTGAAGAGAAAGTGAGGGAGATAAAGATTGCATTGGGAGCTGGTGGGGGATGCTTTGTTTAATTTGATGGGGAAGGACTGAAGGAGGAGAGGATCTCATTGTTTATTTATAAAAGTGTGAAAGGATGAGCTACCCTTGGGATTTAACTAATTTACATGAAATGCCATTATTACTTTCATTTACGTACGTAAATTATGCACATGCATGACAGTCATATGTGATCACGTTATTCACCATTACACACTCGAAACCCTTGTGAGCTGAAAATCTTAATTTCAACTAATGTAATTCGAATCATTCATCGTTTACCAAACAAGCATGATGTTGTATTTTACATGTGTAAGTGATCCATAGTCAACGTCTACATGTGTAAATGACATTTTCATGTAGCATATGGTAAAGGAAAATGACTCCTAAGTGGAATTTGAGTTTTGTCTTTCTTCAAGTTATAATTTGAATTGTGCAAGGGCATTTGGGTAATTGACAAGTGGAGAGAGAGAGACCATGAGAGTCCTTGTTCCGCAGTGTGAAAAACAGTGAAACCGTGGGTGCACCGGTTTTAAAAAAGATGGGGCGTTGGTTGTTTTTTGGTTTTCCTGTGGGTTTGTAATTAATTGCATGGCATTGGTGCCTGGTGTCATGTAATAGTGTAAATGAACAGTATTGGAAAAGGGTTTCAAAACTCTCTTTCCTCTGTACACGGAATGGAAAACCCAGAAAAGCTGCTTTAGAGTATCCTTTTCCTTTGGGTTGGTAACTGCAGTTGCATCAGTAACGACTGACCGACTGCAAGTCCACAACTAATAAAGCCACAAAAGTTGTAAATGGTTTAAATGAAATTAATAACAGGGATTTTATATCCATACCAATCAATTTGGTTGTCTTCTCTTGTTCATCACTGAAAGTTGAAGTATAATTTTTACAAGTCGACTCAATCCAGCCATCCATTGATTTGGGGGTACCCGTGTGTTTCATGTTATGTCCATCACTCTAACACCGTACCGGTGGGTGTGGGTGTGGATGCTCGTGGCCTGGGTCAACCATTGATTGTAGTTTAAAATTAATTTGCCCAAACAATTGCTAGAAAGCCCGTATAAATTATTAAAAAAATGCCCCACTAAATTGGTAGGTTTGGACGTGACATGTATCGGCCAAGTCGGACTTGGGCCCCTATTTCTAAAGTTGGGTCGAAAGTCGACCGGCCTGTCCTATGAGCACCCCTATTTTACATCCTGCCATCTATCGCATTACACTGTGGAAGGGGTTGAAAATATACTTTTAGGTGTGTCCCAGAATGGCTGAAAACTTACAACAATGAACGGTTGAGATTTGAGTAGGGTGCGGGTGGTCAACATTCAGTACCCCAATCAAAGAAACATGGATAGCTGCAATCCGGGAGGAAAATTCGTGGGAAGAATCAGCCTCAATCAACTATGCAAGTTGGGGAAACCTTGATGCCAATGACAAAATATCAATGTGATGTGATGATTTTGACAATCTATTTATGGTAGTAGTTGTGATCTTGGGCAGAACTAGAGTCTCAAATGCAGTGTGTGCTGTGAATGCATGGTGGGGCCTACCTTTGAAGATCCAACACGCAGTCACCCACTGTACTCATTGTACTTAAATTTTCTTAAGTCCATTTTAGTGGGCCAACCGTTAGATTATCACACACTAGGGGATCCCTCCATTTCTATCCCAAATCAGAAATGATAGGCAATCCAACAATGATTACCACCCTGATTTGCCTAGTAATTTATAGTTTGATCACTACACAGGGGTTAGGTGTATCCAATCAGCTTGGATCTTTCGATGGTGGGCGCCACCATGAATTTAAAGGTGGGCCATGCAGCATCCTACCCTGTGCTCTTACATGATTTTCAAAATTGTCAAATCTCACCACTTCCCTGTGATTAGCAGGAACTTAATGTGTTGTGGTCGTTTCAAATTCTAATGTTGCCACCATCGACGAACCAGGACTTTGAAAGAATTCAGTCAGGGACTTAGGTCTCAGGGTCTTCAAATTGAGTTGGGATCTCCTTAGGTCTCCCACAGGCTCCCTGTAAGAAGAATGAATGAATGGAAATCTCCAATGGAAACCACAACCGATGAGCCGAACCACTAATGTGGTATTTTTAAATTTTACTTTAATAGAAGTTGATCCTATTATAAGATTGATCATATGATTATCACAATCTTTTACCGTATTAATCATATACATTAATCATATTAGCAGCCATGCATGGTGAGACCAAAGCACATCAAAGTAAAGTTTGATTTTTTAATTTAGGGCTAGCTCTCCTAAGCTCAAGTTTAGGATAAGGTAAGTTCAAGTGTGTGGTGCGGCCCACATGGGGATGTGGGTGGGGGGGATTTCAAAGACTCCCTAAGATCTTCCTCTTCGCAAAAAATCAGCCCCAACCGTGATTTCTATCATCTCCATATGGGCCTAAAAGTTTAATGGTCAATAGTCCATCCAGATCGATACATAGTCAATCCAACGGTCCAGTAAATTCGGATCTAACCAAAAGTTGGTGGACATGTGCAATTTAGATGGCTCATGTGTTTGGTCCATTTGGATGGGCCAAGGGTGGGCCCCACAAGCATGAGCATACGAGATTTTATCCTAAGCTTGAGCTTAGGAGAGCCTTGCTCTTTAATTTATTAATATTTGGGCCCCACGATTGAGTTCTACTCATATCCCACTCACAGGATGCATGGAAGCATCTAGGACTCGGGATTACTTAAAACTAAGCCCCTTTTGGCATCATTTGTCTCTTGAAAATTTTTCCCAAACCAAATTTAGTATGCAAGCCACGTAATAGATTTGGCCCAAGATCAAGTGAGCCACCCACTGAGTTCAAGTAAATAGCTATCATAGATTGGGAGGGGAAAGTGTATGGCCCTGGTTGCCAAGAATTTTGGCCGAATGGAAACTCTAAAAATAAGCTCTTATTTTATAATTTCAAGTTAGCAATTGGTAACTTATAATTGTACCCATTATTTTATTAGAAATAGAGCTTTGGCTTCTAAACAAACATGTTAAGGAGGGCTAACTATTTTTAGTGGAGGTTTTTCAGCTAAAAAAGGAGGAGAGAAAAACCTTTGAAATATAAAGGTAATGGCACAAATGCCCTCGGCTATTTCTCTCAACAACAAACATTTTTAAGTTAATAAATTTTTTTTTTTTTTGAAAAAATCACAGAGATATGTCCCTCTGATAAGCTGTTATGAATATGTTTCCCTAACATTAATATGCTATAAAATATTTTTTTTATAATTTTACAAACACATTTATTGTAAAAATAAATTATTATTATTTTATTTTAGACTTTAATCTAATTAGCTCTTGTTATTATTACCTGTCATCATCATCATAAACCAAAAAAAAAAAAAAAAAAAAAAAAAATCCAAATAAAAAACATAGAAAGGATATCCCCCCCCCCCCCCATTTGGCAATTCACTTGTAGAGTGAATTCACGCGAATGGTCAATTTAAGAGACAAGAAAAGGAAATAAATTATATCTAGAGGTACAAAAACTCAAAATCCACCTTTTTAGCTTGTAAAGGATTTTTTTTTTCATAAAAAGAAGAGGCTTTTTTATCTTTCAGTGAAAGAGAGATTGACTTTTAAAAACAATGATTTTTGAAATTTTATACTTTTTGTAATTCCCAAGATGTCTCTGTGCATGTTTTGCTTCGTACAATTTCTTAACTTCAGCCATGGTGCAAATATAATGTTTTGATTTTAGAAGTGTGTCCCCTGTGTACTAATTTTATGCCATTTCTCATCTCCTCTTAATTCAATATCCATATTAAAAGAGATTGTTATTTGATGTTTTTTTTTTGGGGATTTCACCTTTGGGTTTTCCATTTTAAGTTAAGAGTATAAAAGAATGTTATATACTTACCATTCATTTGTAAGTCTACTTCTCCTCTCAAAGGAAGAGATTTTTAAGAGTGATCAAACATATATTAGTCAGCTGTCATGTACACAAGTGACAGAGGACACATACGATTTTCCTTTTTAAATAATCAAACATGGCATCCAGTGGAAAAATAATCAAACATGGCATCCAGTGGGAGTTGAGAAATGAAACAAACAGAGATTTAAAACAACTGAGGGAAAATTCATTGAGGACAGCGCGCATTCCACCTGTCACCTTAAGCTTAATGCATAACTTTAGTTTGGAAGGAAACTGTTGAGTGGAAAGAATACCCATTCTAGATTTTTAATGAATTTATATTAAATCCTCTATATTTTCACATTACGGATGGAAACAGGCTTATATTTATTGGGTAAAACTAAGATAAACTCGAGTCTTTTAAAGAAGTCCTGTCTAAAATCCAATTTGAGAAAAAATCTATTGGTATGGATTTATGTAGCACCATAATTTTGTAGATTTTGTTTGTGCGGCTAGGAATCTAATTCAGAAAATGAAGTTGTAAAAGCCTTTATTCATTCGTTGCACCAAATGTCGACAAAAGAAACCTCACTTTACACAAAGATAGACTTCAAAGTTAGGAAGATAAGACATGAAGAGAATTTTCTACTAAACATGAAGATAGTTTTTGCAAGGAAAAGCATTTTATGTTGCTTTGTGTTGGCATTTTCTACAGCTTCCATACAAGGCAAAAGCATTTTCTGCTAATTTTGTGGAAGGAAAATTGAGACTCCAGAAAAACAATTCAGTACTGCGGTCTTACAAAAATTGCAATAAAATTCACTACAGAAAAAGTTTTCCCATGCCAAAGATGAATGGTCTCACAATCTCCAAAAGAAGACCCTAATTTCCTTAACTCCCAAAGATGACCCTAATAGACAGATCATCCTACTCACCAATTTTGTGATTAGCACTTTGTCATAGCACATCTACATAGGGGAGGAGCCCTCAGATGAATGGCCTTAATCTCCTTGAGGAGACCCAAATAACCCAACCATTCCAACTGTAAACACAAAACACTGATGAATATTTATTGGACTCAATGAAAAGAACAGATCCAACACTGATTTTATTCTGAATTGAAACACTGAAATCATGAACTACATTCAATCTCCTAATAGAACTAAATCCCCATGCAGGGTGACTATCTTTTGAAAGTAAAACAGGGACTCCCTCAGAATCTCAGAACCCAATCCTAGACAAATAAACCTATATTGATGAAGTTAAAAACATAAAATTGCTTTTTTTTTGTTTTTCCCTTCCTTATTCGTGGAGCAACAGAGTTGCCAGTATTCTTTTTAAAAAAAATATAAAAAGGAACTGAACCACCTATTACCGCGTTTGGCTGAAGATAGATTGAGAGATTTTCACTCAATAGGAGGGTACGTTGTGTTTGGCAATCTCTTATCAGATACAAATGAATCAAATAGAAGAAATGCTCTTCTCGGCTGCGCATATGGTACCATATGTGCAGCACCTCTTACAGTTGCAAATGTCAATAAGTTTCCATACTCAACTGCCCAGCCGCCAACCTATGCACAATTCAAAATAAGGAGTGAGATTTAAGTCAGGTTAAAAGATAATAGGTAAAAAATAAAGGTAAAGGCATTAGTTGTCCATGGTAAGATGATAGATTTCAAGTGGTTATTATAATTAATATCCACACTTGAATGTTAAATGAAGATGAAGATTGAACACTCGGCATCGATTCAATCTAAATATTTTATGCTCTCCTGGGTGTGAGATGCCGAAGCATTTGGACCACATTTGTACATCCAGACACTAAATTCAAGCAAGTCCATTCACTAGGTAGGACACATCTACAATAAATGGATTAATGGAAAAACTTCTTCAGCAGTGCAAATTCAATGTTCATGTGCAGTCCACAGGATGAATATACTTGGCTGATTCCCCAGCCAGATAAAACTAAGCAGGATCCACAAATGTAAGGCACATACCACAACAAAATAGGTGGTGTCTAGCAAAGGCCTCAATATAAAAGAAATAGAAGAGTGTACCTGGCCTTTGGAGAACCAAGCTCCATAAGGTACTGTTACTTTGAACTTTAGATCATTGGCCAGTTCACGGATGAGAGTTCGAGAGCCCAACAACGGTACAACTGAATCTTGATCCCCACTGCACCACAATGGCATTATTGATTATGGTGCTATCTGACAAACAATAGAAAGATAATTTATTAAGGGCCTCACCTGAAAACCCAAACAGGTATGTGATTTTGAACTATTGTTTTAAGCAAGGGAAGAATGTTGGTGCTGATGTCTGCAGATGTGTAATTTACAAGACTGGGCCAATTGAAAGGAAAAGAGACCATCAGTTGATTCTGTCTACTAGTAACAGTAACTGCAAATATATAAAAGGAAAAAAAAAAAAACAGCATACCACAATATAAACGCTTAGCTATAAATTGTGATGGAAACTAATACTTGATTCTGTCCATCAGTTATCAAAATGATATGCATGAGATGATGAAACAATTAAATTGGCAAAAGAAAGAAAGCAAAAACTGAAAGCATAGGCTGTTGTTGGATAATTGACCAGCCATTGAAAAGTGAGTGCTTTGCATGATAGATGTTGGTCTTATAGACAAGGACAGGATGTTCATGAAGATGCTTAACAGTCTGAGAGGTTGCTATGAACTAATGATAGAAATTACTCCTTTCCCATTTAGCCATTTATAATTATCTCTTCCCTTTTAACATTACTCGCTACATTTGGTTCCAGCCTTAGAATGCATATAAAGAGCCTCTGTATTAAGTAAAATGTTTAACATCAAAGCTGTGATAGCATAAACAAAATGGATAAAAGATCAGGACAACCATTCATCTGTAAAAGCATAAGAGTACTTACCCACTGCACATCGACCAACTGTACGATAAATGAGTTCTGTTCGCATGAAGAGCCTGTTGAACTGCTGGAAGGTTGAAATAGAAATGTCTTTCATAGGTCATGCATACATCAACCCCGATACTAATCTTAGTGGCCTGCCAATATATGATATTAGAGAAGGTTTGACGATATTTAGTAATCCATAGGTTAATTAGGATATCCAAACATAATCTCTGTTTTTTTTTAATATTTAAAAATATCCAAACATAATCATTCAGGGGGGGAAAGACAATGTAATGTTGAATTAACATTAACCCATAATATTAGAACAGAATTATCTGTGCTGAATTGAATTACGTACAGATTTTCGTAGTCGCAGCTCTTGCTCCACAATGGATGGATAGCACACGTCAAGGATGACATCGTAATCATTTATATAAGCACCAACAATATTATTTGCTTCCTCTAATGCTTTAGTGCACTCATCAGAGTAGTCATCAAAATCACATTCATTTGTGATGGCGAGAAAATTTTCATCAGATATCATCCCATGTGACCAAAAGTACTCATAAGTTGCAGCAGTATCATTGTCGAGCTTGAGAAGTGGATTTCCAATCTATTCAAACAAATGAAAACAAAGAGAAAAAACACAAAACTGAAAATCCAAAAAGGGGGCATTTTAACACTCATCTATTCAATACATTGATTAATCTGAACATTTATGAATGAAAGGAAGAGAAGTTTCCTCACATCCATATTTGGTATTTGGGCCGAAGGCTAGACGTATTTTTTGTTCCACATTTTGCAGAGTATTTCAATATGAATTATTCAGCTCCTACTCTCCCCAGTCAGATCTGCAGCTCCACTAGAGCAGAATATTTTAATATTGAAATATTCTATTGAACTAAATTCTTTCAGTTGCATCATGTGGTACTTCTTTCTTTATTAAGGTATCATGTGGTACTTAACTGTCTTTGCATTTGGACAGTCACCAATATAACAACATCAAGATACAGTTGTAATGGAATATTGCAATATTAGTTGTGCCAATGCACCTAAAAGCTTCCAATTTTACTTACTGCTACTCCTTTGAGATTGAACTTGAAACCAGTTGAATGCTGATTGTGGTTAAGCACGGCAACAGCCAACTGTGGTATATAATGCCCTATAAAAATGTAAACCCATGTCAACAGAATAGCTGTAATGCCCTCTAAACATTCAAACCCATCTCAACAAACTACACATATTAAGGGGTGAAATATGATAGAAAAATGTCTGTGCTGCTACTTAGACCTGCATAGCTTTCTCCTGTTAGGAACAAGTCTCTTGATTTGTACTCAGGAAATTTCTTATACCATCCCAGCAAGAATAAGAGATTGTCATTGGCTGCCAAGAAGAGAAGAAGAAGCTCAGTATGAATTCAAGTATATACGTACTCTCTGTTTTTTTATGCCTGAATGGTAACTATGTATACTATGATCTCTATAACCTGCAAATACATTTGTCACATGCAAAAGATAGAACTGTTGAAATATATGACCAAGAACACACAAGTAAAAGAAAAAGGTATGCTTGCTCCACGAACCAGTAGAGGCATCTCCGCAATTGTAATCAGATGTTGTATTTGAGTAAGACCATCCTACTCCCGCAGGAGATTCCACAAAAAGAAGATTTGATACTACATCAAAATACAAGTGCAAAGTTAGCGTGTTTATGTGAAAAGTTAATGATCAATTAAAGATACATCAAATATAATCCAATTTATGGAAACAAAAAATAAAAATAAAATAAAATAAGTACTGCACACTGGATAGAAGCTATGTGATATAGATTGGTGAATGATACCTTTATTCCAAGAATATTTATTCATCCGAAGGCCTCGGCCATCTCCTGTAGGATAAAATGGACCCAATTCTGTGAAGGCACCCCCGCCAACTGAAGAACAACCTGGGCCTGAACACAAAATGTTCAATAAAAGGTCAAGAGAGTATGTCCCATGGCTATGACAAAGCTAAAGTAGTTTAAAACTTCAACTAATCACATTGGGAAGAAAGCCATTGTTTCATTAAATTTCCAGATACCTCACTGCAGTTGGGAGTGGCTATATACAACTGCAAAATTCAACTTCAAATATGCTAATTTACCACCATTCCTTGTCAAAGTTAACAAATTTAACTGGGTCTTATAAAGCTATGCAAAATTTTCTCCAATGGATTTTGCACAAGAGGCAGTGCTTAGATTTTCATTCCCAACGTTCCACAAAAGTGGACGACCCTGCACTGAAAATTCTCCATGTGGGTCGTTGGAGAAATCCCCTGTAAAACTACTACCTCAATTGAAATACGAAACAGAGCCATTGACAGTATCATTCCTCTTGGACTGAATAGAGCAAAACATGTCGAGAGAATATTACACTCGGGGAGAGCCAAAGAGAACTACAAATTAGAACCCTTGGATCACGTTTATGACTTCCTAGAATTGTGAAAAATCAAATCTGAGGAAAATTCAATTTTGATTGTTAGGTGCAGCACATGGCCCATGACAAAAAAAAAAAAAAAAAAAAAAAAAAAAAAAAAAAAAAAGGTACTTAAATCATTTTCAAAGCTTTGGAGGGAAAATGGGTCTCCATGGAAAACATTAGAGAAGTTAACTTAGGAAATTTCTTAATAAAATTATGTGGCTGAAATCTCCTTTAAGAGACAATCTTGTGCCATTGCAACCCACAGTTGTGTTATCCTGCAAGATTACTTACTAGAAATGGAACTTCATAGTTAGGAAGATAGAATACACTACAAGGTTAAATCACTTGAACATGGACCCAACTTAAAAAAAAAAAATAAAAAAATCCTCCTAATCCCAGATGTGTGAGAAGCTACAAGGAAGATTAGTTTTACTAAATAAAATTTCTACAGAGCTCCCATTTAAAGTTCTATCTCATGGCAACCATGACAAGGACAAAACTTCAATGGAAATTTAGACTGACTTTGATAATTTATGTTATTCCAATTCCTGCTTCGAGTGCATTAATAAAGAAGTGGACTCCAGTCCCAAATTTCAATCAAAGCATATATTCCCAATACTGATAAATTATACAATCATCCAATTCACACTTCAACAGATTCAGACAGCATTAGTGAAGAAGAAGCTATATTGTTGTAGAGGCTTACAAGTAACAACTTCTTCAAGAAATGAAAAACAGAGCACAGATAACAAACTCTAAACAGATTATTGTAAGTCAAATATAACCCATAAACAGTCATCTCTAAAAATCATGCAGAAAGATCAGAAAAATCTCAGTTTCACAAAACAAAATGAAGACAAGAAAACAAGTTTTTCAAAAAAAAAAAGAAACACATTTGAAAAGTAGCATAAGAACTAACCCCCATTCAACCACAGAGTAAGGGGCTTCTTATAAGAGTCTTTTTCTGCTTCAGCAAAGTAGTAGAAGAAACTCCTTCCATTTTTCTCATCCACATCCACATACCCAGCAAACTGACGGAAACTCACGTTTGGCTGTCCTGGCAAACTCAAAACAAGATCCTCTGCTGGGTACCCATCAACACCCAGAACCAACAACCCCAACAAAATCCCAAAAATCCACCAACTCATCTCTAGAAACATTAAAAAAAGAACCTATGGAAATCTGTTCAAAAGGGTCTATCTGTCTCTCCTTCTCCCAATTTCTCTCCTTATTTTCAACAGGTTGCTGAGGAAGGAGATTTATAATTAGAGGAAAGCATTAAAGTTGCACACTGAAATGGAATTCTGTTCAGACTTGCAACTCAAATTCCGATTTTTGCTGCAGACTTCCAGCAGGGGAGATTCCAAGTTCAAGGATAATTCCTAGTTGTCATTAAATAGATCTGGATTGGATGCCACGTTGAGGTGTATAGTGTTGGCATTTCCTATGCTGGGGTTGGATGGATTCGTAGAGAGCCGTTAAGATAGAGGGAAAGGCTACTTGGAGTGCTTCCCTGGCATGAAATATACATACATATATCACGAAATCAATTAGCTTACATTGTGCGTCCGCATCTTCTTAAGTGGAAGATTTTTGTAGTTACATACATTCATAATTATAATCATGATATCTTCTTATTATTTGGATATAATCTTATTTAAAAGTTTAAAATTAGATTTGAATTAGATTAAGTTTCTCATTTTATCTCTAGTTCATTAAATCATTATCATTTTAGAGGGTGTTTGGAAACAAGATATTTTAAGAGATTTTGCTATATTATCTACTAGTTTAAAATGTAATCTATTTATTTAAAAAAAGAGGTGTTTAGATAACTTAAAAGGTATATTACAATATCTCACTTTCTTTCAAAAACCATCATATTACACTATTCAAAAAGATATGCTGTATAAAATAAATTTTAAGAAATACCAAGTTGGAGTGGACTTGATTGACTAATCAAAGTTTTCCAGCCACATACTCCACAGTTTAGATAGGTTTGAATTAATGCAAATACCAAGTTGGTTAAGGCATGCATTAAAAGTATCATTCTGGACTTTCGTTCTTTGGAACAAGGCATACGTTCGGCTGGGCGGGAGATACCCCGGGTTATTAACAAAAAACAAAATGCATGGTTTGGACACCCTCCGATATATGTTGTGGGGTCATGTGTAGCGCCCCAGGGATCAGTCATTTCGGATTAAATACTGCAGGGATGCCCTCATCAGCTACAAACAAAGAGAAAAAGGCATGCATTACAATTGGGACATGAACTAAGTTAATAATGATTGGATGTTGATATCCACCCCCAGTATTGTCTCATCGATTGGATGGCTATAGAAGAAAGCATTTTGAGGCACAGTAGTGCTTGGTTCTTGTACTTGATTCATATTTCTAAATCATTGTAAATTATTCACAGCAGTTTGTGTGATATATGATTCTACTAGAGATCATCCAAGTAGCCCAACAGGCCAACACGGCCAGGCCATCTAAATTCACCAGATAATTCAATCAGCACGTATGTGCTGTTAATGATTAAGGGTGAAACTATGAAAGACTAACAAGATAGCCTTGAAACTATAAAAAGTACTGGTAGGAAATCCCTTTGTTGTACTTGTAACTGTCTCTTCAGGGTGGAAATGGCAATTTTGAGAGAGAGAGAGAGAGAAAGGAAGGGGGTGTGGTTTGGTTTGGTTTGTTGTGGTTGTCCATTCCTGTGAGTGGTTTTTGAAAAGAAAAAGGGGGCAAGGTAATCATTTGATCATGTGTAAGCAGGCCATATTTCTTTCTCAATATTTTATGGTCTTTTGTGTTGAGTATGGGTTTTTAAGCATTCCATGAGCAAAAGCATTACCTTTCAACTATTGGTGTAAAAGTTGGACCCAAAAGTACAGCCTGCGGCTTGGATCATGACCAACCCAGTTGATGTGTGGGAAGTGCCTACCCCAGAACTTTCTGAGTCAAAATATAGGGCGGCATGGGTTGGGCCCAGTCAGGCCCATCTTGGACTAAGCATGCGATCACATATATAAGCTCAAAACGATCAAGCCTAAATCCAACTTCAATATTAAAAGTGTCATCTCAAAACCCTAATTAACAGATTGGGTCCTAGTTAGGTTGACATGTTATAGTGCAATTGATGAAATTGGGCTGTACTTGCAATTTTATTTTTATTTTTTTGGGTACCACCCAAGGTGGCTGGATCCTACAAAGATTCCATTGACTTGAGAGTTGAACAATATGCAAGCGTTAGGGAAAGGATCCCCTGCACACGCAAGGGAGAGAACTCGGGGATCAAATTCTAGGCAGTTGGCCAAAAAACAGGACCCCCAACCACTCGTCTATTTCGAACCCAACCCAACCTCAAGTTAAATAGCAGAATACACTCAACCCTAATCCAACCCATTTGTTAGTCAACTCGGAAATTTCAACCCTCCCTAAGCTGAAATAGAAAAAGAGTCACCTGAAACATAAATTACTAGGTCGACGACTATGGGTTGCATTGGTGCAGTGGCGTCGAAAGTGCCACACATAGTCAAATGGTGAACTTCATAGTCCCTGGTGCGTAAGACAATAATGATTCAAAACCTGTGTTAGTTGGGCTTGTAATAGAAAGATAAGTACCATGATGAGTAACAGACAGGTTAAAAGATCAGAAGAAATATCATGTATGTACACTATAGTATATGTGACTGCCCCACGCTTCAGTTGCCTGGAGCTTTCCTCTTGAATCTGGGGTGGCACAATATATATCTTATAGATAGAAAGGTGTAGTATTTTGATGTTTAGCTCATGTGCTCATAAATACATTGATAAGGATAACAACCTCAAAGTGGCCATTGATTTGATTCAAAAACATTTTGGGGGTGACTTACCGATCAAACAATTAGAGAGGACATGATCCTCCAAGGGCGGTGCTCTAGTAGTTTTAAAATGTGGTGTTGAAGATGATCAGCTAGGTAATTGCACCAAGGTTTTTTACTTTTTGACTAGAGAATCTGCTTGATGTTGAGAGAATAATATTACCCAGTTTACAGTTCAACTATTCACAATTCATAATCTAATACTCAAATTTAATCTAAAAGTTTCATGGTGTGTAAATCAAATCTTTAGCATTTGAGTTTGGCGAGTACTACAAATCCATCACCAAGGCCCCATCTAAAATCTAAACCATTGAAAATATGTGTCCTTTTTCATATGAATTATGGGTCAAGTTTCACTCCAACCAGAACCATGACTACCATCAAATTGATCACGTGTTTAATTGAGATGAAAACTAAACTAAAATCTAATGTTTTATGGGTGATCAGTCTCAAGGTGAGACCAACTTCAATTGAAGTTAAATATAAACTAGCATTGGTACATGGGGGTGCAGTGCAGTGGGTAAATAACACTTAGTTTAAAGAATTTATGAGAACACTTTGAAAACTGGATTGCAAGTTTTTTTAATCAAACTTGTCACAATGTAAAGACCTTCTTAGTGAACTAGGTAACAATGGTTGAGAGAATACATTCATAGATCTTTAATCCAAAATATTAGCATTTAATTTTTTTACTTGAATATCATGTAAGAATGGAACTATAAAAGCTAGCATCATTAACGAATAACAACAATGCTTACATTATTCTAGGCCGTCCACATACATTGAACAGGAGAAAATATACATATAATATAAGCTTAATCTCCATTTTCTAATCAAACACATGTGCAAGAGTATGAATTGGTATCATTGGTTATGTCTTCATGACAATGATGATTCAAGTTGACAAGATACTGAACTGGTGAGCTGCACACCCCACAAGTGTTCCCTCGCCAAACAAATGAGTGGTGATTAAGAAAAATGTCAAAAAAAAAAAGAAAAAAAGAAAAAAAAAAGAAGTGATTTATTCAACAAAATTGATCAGTTCTTTGACGAGTCTTCAATTATTCTACTGTTTCAGAAGCTGGTTTGCAGGCGAACTCAGTTGAGGAAAGTAGACTGACTATAAAATAGTATCAGTTCAAACGATAAGATCCCACAGCATGACTATCATGAGATATTGTTGCCTTTGTGAGAATTAAAAAAAAAAAGAATTGCAAAAAAGAAAGAAAAGATGAGAGGTTTTATGATTGAAGCATGCTTAGAAGATGGAAAGGATCTTTGTGGGGGAAGAACAAAAGATAGTCGAGAAAGCTTCAGCCAAAATAAAAGTCAATAAAAGGACTTGGACTACAATGATTTTTATTGGAAAATGTCAAGAGCCAAGTGCCAATGTGTGTACCATATATCATTCCGGCTCCAAGCAGATGGCATAGAAGCTTCCCTGAGAGGAATCTTTGACCTCAACTTATCCCCATTGATTCTAATCTGCTTTACGGTTTCCCAAATCCCAAATCAATCAACTCAGCCATGTGACCTTGGAGAACTCAGAGCTCGGTCACTCCTTTTCCTTTAAATGAGGAAAGTCTTTCTCGCCAGCCATCTTTGTTTGAACATGCAGGGCGCGTATTATTCCAGGATCGAATGAAAGAACGGTTTGAAATAAAGAGGCTCTGGATCTATGAGACAAAGAGGGCCAGTCCCTCAAAAAGCCTTTAAAATGAGAGCTTTTCCCTGCATAGGGCGGGCTAGGACAGCACTAGGGCTGACATTTGACTTGGCAGTCTTGTTTTTCTTTATTTTACCTTTTATAATGGAGGGTATCCCAGTCCTTTTAGGCCGGACTAATCCTACAGGCCCGAGGAACCGGGTAAATACACTGTGGCCCCAATGTGGTAGTATAGTTTCAAACTCTCAACCTCTGGGAGTAAACCACGGTCATACGCCAAGTGAGTTACGTTTCGGGGTGAACTGTTTTTCTTTATTTATATAATATATGTAAATATGTACTAAAATATCCTTATAACAATCACTTAGCAATAATAAAATAGCAATATAAAGGTAATTTCATACCCCCGTACCCATTAGAAAATGACCTAAAAACCCATACACACATATTGGTTCATTTCATCTTTATTTAATCATCTACACTATGTATTATACTTAATGCATAAATAATAAGTATTGTGTGGATGCCTCCAATCCCCTTCTTCTAAATTTATTGCTTCTTATTTATGCTTTTTATATTATCTTTATATATTCTTACTAGAGCAAAAAGGAGGTGTACTCCAATTAATAAGGATACACTTTTTCCTATGTAGAGTGACTTGGGATGCCAACCACTATGGGGGTGGTCGAAAATCCTTTTAATTAGATAATTATAACAACCAATTTCTTAAAGTATAAAATAATAGTATTTTTAAGTGCATTCATTTTTGTGAATGAAATTTGACAACAATTAATAGTTAGATCAATGCTAAATTGAAAATAATGGCAATTCATGATAGGTATATATATATATATATATATATGAATGCAAATGGTTTAAACTTCTCAAAGATAAGACGCTGCTAGAATGACTTGGTACGTCAAAACTCTTATAAAAGGTGTGAGACAAAATAAACTGCTTAACCGGCCTTTTAATCTCCTTTTCTGACAAAATAAATAAAATTGTACATCTAAAACCCAAGTCACCAAAGTGTGCATTCATTTGTTCAATATAAGAAGTATCTAAAAACAACTTTTGTTCTCCAAAGATTTTCTTAGTAGTCCCTTTGCAAAAGAGTTCAGACAAAATAATGCTCAGTCAATACTTGATTCTTGGTAGTAGTGTAGAAAAAAAGAAAAAGAAAAATTAGTTCTCGTATTTTTAGCTCCGAGCCCCACCCTGACACTCGAGTGTAGGGTAAGGGCCTTGGTAATGCAAGCCCCTCCGACAACATTAGCTCGTTTGGGCTTAGCCATGTATATATTGTGGGTAGGGTAAAGACAATCGAGTCTGGCCCTTTGACAGCCCTTGATTGAATGGCTTTATTCTACTAGAGGAGACGCTTCCAAACTGTATATACAAAACGCAAAACGCTGATGAATATTATTGGAATAAATGAAAGGAATATATCCAACACTGATTTTATTCTGAATCAAAACACTGAAATAATAATGCATTACATTCAATGTCCTAATAGAACACCCCCATGCAGGGTGACTATCTTTTGAGAGAAAAAAAAAAACGGATTACCACATAATCTTAGAACCCAATCCCAGACAAATAAACCTATATCGACGAAGCTAAAATAACAAAATTACTTTTTGTAAAGCAACAATGGGCCCCATGTAATGGTCATTTATCTCATCTCCACCATGTTCTGGAAATTTCCTAGTCTCCATTATTTTCTAGAAGCATCATGATGTCTCTTGCCCCTTCATTTCTCTACATGCTTTTAGAAAAATCCATCCCAACCAACTCATGGAAAAGATCTAGATGCCTTATCCATATTTTTCAAGAAGCTTGGTTACTAGAAGTTCCTCACCTCTTCACCCAAACCCACCTCCTCTTTGTATGGTTTACAAAGTGACAAGTGGCACACCTCCCTTCCATTCAATCTCTTCACCAACACAATTGATGCCTATAAATAGATAGATGAAGCTGCCTCATAAGGAAGACATAGAGGTGTTTTGAGAACAACGTGTGTGCATAGTGTGCAAGTGAGTAGTGTAGTGAGTGTAAAGTGCTTATGTATGTGGTAGTGTGAATGTGTGTTGTGTAGTGAGTTCATGTACAAAATGTGTATGTTAAGTGTTCATATATAATTTGTATTAATAAATAGTCAAGAGTATATTTTGTATAAGTGTGTTGTCCTGAGTCTTGGGTCCATCTTAGTTAGAGTTGGGCTTCCCTACACTTTTCCCCTTTTATTCCAAGAGTAACCGAGTTGCTGGAGTTCTTTTGAAAAAATAGGAAAGGGATTGAACCACTAATTACTACATGTGGCTGAAGATAGATTAAGATCTGTTCAATCAAATAGGAATAATGCTCTTCTCGGCTGTGCATGTGGTACCGTATGTGCAGCACCTCTTACGGTTGCAAATGTCAATGAGCTTCCAAACTCAACTGCCCAACCGCGCACGTACCTTTGCACACAATTCAAAATGAGGAGAGATTTAAGTCAGGTTAATAAAGTAAAGGAGAAAAAGAAAGGTCAACCCATTAGTTATCCATAGTAAAGTCAACAACTAATTGATTTCAATGGGCTATTATAATTAATATCTACACTTGGATATTGAACGAAGATGAAGATTGGACACTTGGTATCAATTCAAACTCATCCAGATACTAAATTTGAGCAAGTCCATTCACAAGGTGGGCCACAGATCTTCAGTGCGTAAATGGATGGTCAGAAAAAGGCTAGAAAAGTTCCTCAGCAGCCAGGGAATCTAAGCAAGGATCCCCCATTGTATGGCACATATACCACAACAAAATAGGTGGTGTCCAGCAAAGGTTCAGTGTACCTGGCCTTTGTACAACCAAGCTCCATAAAGGGTACACTTGAATCTTGATCCCCACTGCAGCACAATGGCATTATCAATAGAAGGATAAGTTCTTGAGGTCCTCACCTAAAAACCCAAACATACAGGTATGTGATTTTGAACTATCGTTTTAAGCAAGGGAGGCATGTTAGTCTCCTGGTCTGCAGCTGTGTAATGTATGATACTGGGCCAGTTGAAAGGAAAAGAGACCAATCATTCTGACAAATGCATTGACATTGGCACTACTACAGTAACTGTAACAGCTGTAAATTTATAAAAGAGAATGTAACAGCATACCACTAGATAAAAGCTTAGCTATAAATTAATTAGGATAGAAACTAATAATTGATTCTGTCCATCAATTATCAAGAGGATATGCATGAGCTAATGAAACATACAATTAAATCAGCAAAATAATGAAAGCAATAACTGAAAACGTGGGTTGTTGTTGGATATTTGACTAGCCAGTGAAAAATGAGTGCTTTGCATAATAGATGCTGGTCTTATGGACAAGGATATATTACAAATCATTTACACGCGTAAACAAACAACATCATGCATTCACAGGTGTAAACACTTTCACAAGCAAACAAATGACCCATTATGAATGAAAGAAGAGAAGTTTCCTTAGAGCCAATGTTCAGGCAAAAGGCTAGAAATATTTTATGTTCTACCTTCTGCAGAATACTTCAACAGAAATTATTCAGCTCGTACTCTCCCAATCAGAGTTGCGACTCCACCACAGCAGAATTTTTTAGTATTGAAATATTCTATTGAACAAAATGCTTTCAGTTGAATCATGTGGGTACTTCTTTCTTTATTAAGGTATCATGTGGTGCTTAACTGTCTTTCCACTTGAACAATCACCAATATAACTACATCAGATTTGACACTACATTTGTCACATGTAAAAGATAGAATTATTGAAATTTATGACTTAGAAAACACAAGTGAAAAAAAAAAAAAAAGTGTGTTGCTCCACAAACCAGTAGAGGCATCCCCACAATTGTAATCAGATGTTGTATTTGAGTAAGACCATCCTACTCCAGCAGGAGATTCCACAAAAAGAAGATTTGACACTACATCAAAACACAAATGCAAAGGCAGTGTTACGTTAGTTATCAATTAAAGGTACATCAAATAGGAGACAATTTATAGAAACAAAAAAGTAAAATAAAACTTCAAAGGAGATTTACATTGACTTCAATAATTTTTGTTATTCCTACTCCTACCTCCAGTGCATTAACAAAGAAAGATCTAAATCTTCCTTCTATGGCTCTATCTATATATATGGTGGGCTTTATGGAAAGTCATAAATAATTATATTTTTAAAGGTGATACCATTAATCCTATAAAAGTTATTTGTATAATAAAAAATTTGTACCATTTTAATAGTAAGGGGGGCTCTATAAAAAGTCTCTCTAGGCCCAGAGTCTTAGAGTTGCCAGGGGGCTATTCAAATAATACCTTATTGATTTTCATAGTATAAACTTAAACATGGAAAATCTTCTTTTGATTGTACAAAAGACTATTTCTTATTTTATCTCTCATTTATTAAAGCATCATCATTTTTGTCTGACTTTATAAAACTTAGAGTGAAATAGATTTATGAATCAAAATTTTCCATCCATATAGCCCGCATAGTTCACCTCATGGTATAGAGAGTAATGGCTAATTTGGCTTCATTCTGAGATTGTTTTATTCTAAGAATGAATAAAGAAAAACTTATTTTGACAAGCATTTTGTGAGAGATAAAATTAGAGAGATACAAATAGGAGGGAGACAGAGAATCAGATATTTTATCGATATGTAGAAAAGGAGAGAAAATACATGCCAAATCAATTTTTCTTTATTCAATCTCAGAATGAAACATTCCATGAATGATGTCAAATAAGGCACAGTCCTACACGAAATGGAATCGACCTCATGAATATCACTACACTTTTCAGTCAAAGCTTCCAACATAGCAACTGAGAATAGTTGCCATGCATTCCAAACTTTCTTTTCTGTATTTGTATATACAGCCAAGATTAAATCTGAAAAGATACTTGTAAGTCATTGTAATACATCAAAGATAAATACAACACGAAAGACCACCATAACACACACAGTGAAATGTTTTTTTAAACATATAATCCGAAATTATACAAATTAATCTAAATTCAAATAAATCAATCTAAGGCATGCATTAAAACTGGAAAATCTAAGGCATGCATTAAAACTGGGGCATTAACCAATTTAACCAATCTAAGGATGTTGATGTCCACCCTCACTATTGTTTTTTTTTTACATTACATGAGATGAAATTGTAGAATATCCTAATCTATCATCTCAGGGTCATCCCTGGCCTAGTCCCTGCTCTGCCAATGCCAGGGGTCTGGGAAGAGACACTCAAAATGACCACTTTAGCTATCCCACATTCTCTACCCTCACTATTTTTTCATCGATTGATGGCAACAGAACAAAGCATTTTGAGGTCCAGTAGTGCTTGGTTCTTGTGCTTTGAATCAGATTTCTAAAACATGGGAAGTTATTCAGAACAGTTTTGAGGGATACATGATCTTATTGAAGACCATCCAAGTAGTGGTACAAATACATGCAATCGGGCCAGACCATCTAAATTCACCAGCTAATTCAACTGAATGTTGGACCATGTTCTTTTTCAGCACACATGTGCTATTAATGATTAAAGGGTGAAAGATTAAAAAACTAACAAGAGAGTCTCGAAACTTCAGAAAGCACTGGTGATTTGTTGTACTTGTAACTGTCTTTTCAGGGTTCGAAATGATAACTTTTAGAGAGTGGCATTGTCCATATCTGTGATTTTGTGAAAGAAAAAGGAGGTTTTTCAAAAGAAAATGGGGAGAAGGTGATTATTTGATTATGTGTAAGCAGCCCGTTGAAAACTACTCAGGCCACACCCTGGATCAGGACCAGTTCAGTTAGTTGTGGGAAGTGCCTACCCCAGAGGCCAAAGCTCTCTGGGTCAAGACTATAGCTGTATAGGTCGAGTGTAGAACCTTACATCCCCGTTGAGCTACCACTTATTCAAAAATCAATTGGTTATGGGAATAGGCACAACAATAGTTTTATGGTGAGGGCGAAGGCTTGACCACAATTATAATCGCTCAGAAGCAAGGGTGGACATTGACCTTAACATCGGGTCAATCTTGGATGAGGCGCTGCTATCACATATATAGGGCCAAAACGGTCAGGTGTAAATCCAACTTCAAAATTAAAGTGTCTACTCAAAACTCTAATTAACATATCGAGTTCAAGTTAGGTGGACACATCATAGTACAATTGATGGAATTGGATTTTTTTTTTCTTGTCAAACTAACAAAGGTGACTGGACCTTGAGAAATCCAACTGACGCAAGGGTGAACCCAAACACACATTGGAGAGATGACCGCCTTCACATGAAGGAGAGAGAACCCATTGGATTGAATTCTTCGCAGTTGAGGAATAATGGGACTCCCAATGACTAAGCTATCTCTAATCCAACCCAACCCAACCCAACCCAACCCAAAGTAATTAAATAGCAGAATATACTTGATCCTAACCCGACCGGCCCATTTATCAGTCAATTCAAAATTTTCAATCCCTACCCAACCTGAAAATAGAGTCACATGAAACATAGATTAGCACTATGATGGTTTGGGTTGCTTTGGTGCAGTGGGTTTGGAATTTCACTCCTACTTAAATGGTGAACTTCATTGCCTTTGAGCCCTTCCAACTCCTCCTTTTCTTTTAAGTTTTGGTGTGTTCGATTCTTCCTTCTTTTAATGAAATCTTTTTTATCGTTTTCAAAAAAATTGCCCTTGAGCCCTTGCAGCATAAGACAATATACCTGTGTTAGTCGGGTTTGTATATTCTAAAAGTGAGAACTGGTTAACAACCATGTTAAAGATCAGTACATGTACAGTATATATGACTTTCCCACACTGCAATTGCCTAGAGGGAAATTTTTTATGCACCCCTATTTTTACTAAGCACACCCACTTTTAGAAAAAAAAAATTACGCATGAAGAAGGAATGTGGATGTGTTCAACAAAAAAGATGGGTGCATGTAAAATTTCCCTTGCCTGAGCTTCTTCTTGAATATGGGGTGGCACAATATATCTTATAGAAAGAAAAGATAAGTGTAGTACTATTTTGATGTTCAGTTCATGTGCCCCTAGATACATGGACAAGGATAACGACCTCAGAGTGGCCATTTTTTTTTATTCAATTTATAGCACTTTGCACACGACTTACCGATCGTACAATTGATGAAATTTGCATAAATGGCAACACTGCAGCCTTACTCGTCCAGGCCAATATGGAGATGACATGATCTTTTCAAGGGCGGTGCTCTAGTAGTTTTAAAATGTGATGTTGAAGATCAGCTAGGTAATTTCATGTCACGACCCGGACCCGAGCCGAGCCGAGATTATCATACTTACTCCCGTAAACCCCGAATTAACCGAAGTTAAAACGAGATCCACAAGGGATATCAATCACAAATACCTGCCAATATAAAACTTTCGCGGAAATAACATATATTTGACAATGTCCGTATACGATTTACATGTATACAAAAAGGAAGTCCTTATACATGTATCATTTACAATATACATTTGTCAACACTGCATTTTAAAAAAAAACATTATGCAGATTTCCATTAATTACATTTCCAAAATATTAATTACATCTCAAAATGAATCTATGAACAACTATTCAATACATTTAACAAAATGTTCAACTTCCAAATTCGCCCTCGGATACCAAATCAGATGGTATCCCGCCGATTCCACTCTATCAAACCTCCCGGAGGAACCGGAGCGGTCTCCTCCGCTGGCGCCGGGGGCGCTGCAATGCCGGGAGGGGCAACTGGGCCTGTAATGCCATCAATAACACTAGTGAACACAACGGTTCAACAATGTATAAACAATTCTTGCAACAATATGTTAACACATTCATTTGTCAATTTCAATGCTAGATAAATCTAGACAATTCTACAATAACAAAATAAACAGTGACAGTCAGTATCAGTCAGTACACACGTACCAATTGGCAACTACCATAGCATTCTTAAATTGTATTTCATTCAATTCATTACCATCTTCCCTAAAAGGAAGGCTTCAATCAATATCCTAGGATATGATGGGGATTTATTCATTTACCATCTCCCCTCAAAGGGAGGCTTCAATCACTACCCGAAGGTATGATCGGATAATATAGTGGGACTTACCAGTGTCCGGGCCAGGGACACTAGCATCACCACGGAGCTCCGGAACACCCCCAAATACCATCTGCTGCAGCAGGATTAGTCATTCATTATTCATTGAACTCACTTGGAGTTCTAATACAATCGCTAGGTAGTGCCAGGCTCAATGATCAATGACATTCAGTATGAAATCCTTTTATGGATCCAACTCAACTCAATGATTCCTTTCATAACAAAAGAAAGGAATGACAATAGCATCAATCTCATTAAATTGATTACAATGACACAAGGAGAGTAATACTAACCACGTATGGTTTTACTCAATCCTATCTCAATCCTAAACAACCATTCGGGTGTAATCATTGGTTTTCAAATGCACGTGTTATTCTTGATGGACATCACATTTATATTTAATATGTGCATTTCAAGTCCCCTTAATTAACACCCATGGAGCTTAGGCAATATCCAATTATGTGGTTCATCCAAGGAACCTTCTTAAAATATCATTAATTCTCTATAACTTCATCTAACCATGATTAGTCTTCAAAACCAATCGGGAACGCATTTATCTTTAAGAGTCGTACTCCAAATTTTCGTAAAAATCCTAAACCCAAAATTCACCTCCCCTAATCGATCGGACCGTTAGGTCCGATCGATTAGCCAAAATTTTTACTAAATATTGTCATTGGGCCCGAAACAGGTTCGCTCGAGCGGGCCTATGTCCGCTCGAGCGGACTCAGAAAGAAACCTCGGCCGCTCGAGCGGACCTATGTGCGCTCGAGCGGACGCTCCATTCGTCCAAAACAGAAACCTCGTCCGCTCGAGCGGACCTATGTTCGCTCAAGCGGACGCTTCAGAATTCCATTCCGGAATTCTGAACCACTCTCTCTTCTTCTACATTCATTGCTCCATTACTCTCCACAACCTGCATAAGAGATTGGAACCTCCTGTTCCCCCTCATACATCATCCAATCACATTCATTACTACTAATCACTCATTATCCACCTTAATCACTTCATTAAGTATTCATATTAAACCCAAAATCAATGTAAAATGCATATACAATCTATGCAAAACTCTATGAACAATTACAATGAACAATATTAATTGCAAGCAAGGTTCATACTTGCCTTTGGAAGCTATTAACTCAAAAACCCTCTTTTTGCCTTGGTTTTGCTTGAGATCAAAATCCCCTTTTTAAACCCTAATCAAGAAAAACACCCAAATGAACTCCCATGAGTCATTGGTGCTAGAAACCACTACACAATCACTAATGGAACTTGGAAATCATAAAGGAAGTCCTTTACTTACTTGTAACTCAAGGAAATGATTCTCAAGCTTTCTCTCAAGCTCTATACTCCTCAACAATGGTGGAGATGCTTGGGGAAGAAGATGAAGTTGGAGATGAACTCCTCAAACCCACTTCAATCACTCCTAAATCTCACTCTTAACCAAGAGGAATGGAAGAGGAAAAGAGGGAAAATGCTCTAGGGTCTTCTCTCTTGCAATGGAAATGAAGAATGAGCCCTCTTCTCATTCATTTGATTCTAATATAAGAGGTTTTACACCAAAACCCCTTCTCATTTCATCTATTTTCATTTTGAGTCAAATGACTCCTCACTTGGTCCAATTGAGGTCAAATGAGATCGTGTTTATTATGAAAGTTGACGTACTCTTCGAGATACACACGTTGGTATCAAGAATTTCCGTATTTGACGAAATACGCGAAAATCCGTATTTACGAAAAAGTCTTTAATTTACCTTGTTTGAGTTTAAACTCATTTCAATCAATTCAACTTCATTCAAATCCGTTTCATTAGGCTTAATGTGTCATTTGAGACTAATCTATCTCTCTTTGGTCATTAACCTCAGTTAATCCAATTATCCATGCTTAATTAGCATTAATCACAATTAATTAGCCTTAATCGCGATTAGTTCGGGTTGGGGTGTAACATTTCATGACCAAGTTTTGTATTGTTTGACAAGAGAATCTGCTTGATGTGGAGAGCATATTACCTAGCTCAATGTTCAACTAACTTGCATTCAAGTTCACAATTCATAAAGACTCAATTTTAATCTATAAGTTTGACAGTGTGGGTTCATTTGATTTACTTTTCGATTTTCTCACATTTGAGTCTGGTGAGTTGGAGGAACTAATTTATCTGCATGAGTTCACTTTATAAAATCCATCATCATGACGCCATCTAAAATCCAAATCATTGAAAATATGTGTCCTTTTTTATATGAGTTCTGGATCAAATTCTACACCAATCAGAACTGCGAGTACAATAAAATTGACCATGTGTATAATACTATAACATGTAATTGAAATGAAAACCAAAGTAAAAATTTCTTGTTTGATAGGTAATCCATCTCAAGTGAGGCCGACTCCAATTGATGCTAGATATGAACCACTATTAGCAAAGGAAGCCATTTAGTGAAACCAAAAATGCAGCTTAGATAATCATGTTTATATGTCGTGTAAAATGGTTTAGACAGTTATCATGCCTAGCTGTGACCCGAGACGAAGTACCTTAGTCTTATGCATTTTAGTTGTGTAGGTTCCAGTGGCCAGGTGTTTGTTAAAGGTGATCACCATCAGTTTTCTAATGGTTCCAAGTTGGAATAAAGGGGGAGGGTTGTGTGAAATTGACAAAACTTCTGTCACATTTATGATATAAATTATGAGACGCGTAGGTACCATGGTGATCTTGTTATTATTATTATTTTTACTGAGTGTCTCGGTGGAGGGGAGCTACAACTTAGGGATCAATCCCCTATAGTCTTTGTAAAATGAAGGTGCCTTGCCAATGATCTATAAAGTAGCTTTATTTATGATTTGGAAAATACAGAGACTGAAACATTTAAACCTAAATCAGCTATCGGCAATCTCTTAATAGACACTGTTTTTTCTTTCTTCTTTTTTTATCCCAAGTAAATCTCCTTCTTTCAATCCCCTCAAAAAGGCATATGTCATCAAAACTCAAGATAAATTGTAAGAATTTCAACATTGAAAGTCATGTGTACAAGTGATTCCACCTTTCATCAAAAGTAGGGGAAATCTGATCAAATCTGCATGTAACCGTTTTTACATTTTCACCAAATAATTACCTGCCTTCTTATTTTTTTAAAAAAAGTACATGCTCCTTTATTTATCTAAAAACAAGATTTGACAACCACCTTGACTGAAATTAAAGGCCAGTTTAACCGGTTGATGAAACCCTGCATGGTTTATTGTAAGAAATTAAATAAAAGTTTTCTTGGATCTAACCTGATTTAATTTATAAATCTCTCTAAAACATAGACAATCATTAACTTGTAGAATCCCCTAAAAATAGCTATTCCTCTTTATTTGCTTTCTTTTTAATCAATTCTACTGTTTCACTAAGCCGGTTGCAGACAAACTTGGTTGAGGCAAGTGTCGGCCTACTAGGAAATGGTATCTGTTCAAATTAGAAGATCCCAGAGCATGAGTATGATGATGTTGGCTTTGTGAGATTAAAAAATAATAAGAATGAAAAAAGAAAAAAAAAAAAAAAAAGAAGAAGAGGACAAAGAGAGGTTTTATGATTGAAGCATGCTCAAAAGATGGATAGGATCTTTGTGGGGTTTGAAGAACCAAATATGGTCAATAAAGCTTCAGCTAATAAATAAATAAATAAAAGTCAATAAAAGTACTTGGGCCAAAAATCTACAATGTTTTTTTATTGTAATATGGCAACAGGAATGGCCAAGTACCAATATGTGAAATATATATATATATATAGGGGATATTTTTATGCATCATTCCCTCACTATATAATAAGGGACAAATTTAATGGAGCCCACCTAGGGACTCCCTAATCATGGGACTTTTAGGGAATGAGAAGAGACACCTTAGATAAGAACATATATCAAATTTGGAGTCAATCACATGCCTCTAACCCTTTCATCCGTAGCCCATAAATTTAATGACTTAAGATATATATATATATATATATATATATATATATATTTCCCAAGCAGCATGGATAGAATCTGTCATGAGAGGAGTCCTTGACCCCATCTTCTCCCCCATTATCTATTTGCTTTATAGTTTCCCAAATCAATCTGCTCATTTAGCTAGCAAAAAAGGAAAAAAGAAGTCTAATCAGCCATGTGACCGTGGAGAACTTAGAGCTTGGCCACTCTCCAAGTCAAAGATGATATGAGTCACATGACTGATGCCACGTTAGATATGTCTAATGCCGGATACTTGTATGAGTGTATCACTTTGCATCTATGAATGTGTTGAGGAAAGAGACTGGGACTTCACTGTGAGGCTCATGTATTGAAAATTTAAACCGCTTAAAATAAATATATATTTTTTTATATAGAGGTATCAAATATTTATTTTAATAAGAAGGCTTTTAAATTTAAATAAGGCTTAAATGATAGTGATAATAAAGACTACTCTACAACCCATTGGAGCACTGAATGGATTGTTCACAGAGGCAGTACCAACATTGAACCTCATGGGACCTACAGTGATGACCGGATCCAATCCGAATTGACTGCAAAGCGCTGGAGAAAACCGTCAAAGTGTCTCAGCATAAATTGAACATATAATTAATGGTGTAACTAAAAATGCATAAGATTGTGTAAGCACATCGTCATCAGTCATGGGTTCATTACTGGATAAAAGTCTAATCATGTGTTATGCGAAAATGGATAGCTTCGATGTGACAAAAGAGAGGCCTACTGCAAATGAAGGAAGATGACGTGAGTTGATTTGACAAGAAGTCGTCCTCTGTCGTTATGCTGAAATCTGAATGGACAGGATACCCTCACATCATGCAGGGAGGAGGAGAGGACACCCTGGGGAGGGGATAGGGGCAATGGTAGATTAGAGCACAAGATGTTGGGTGGCGCAGCCAAAAATACCTGCAACTGATGGTCAACTACGATGCAAAATCACAAACAAACCAAGCAATCAATCACATATTAACACAACAATATATGTTGTGAGGTCAAAATGCCTACGTCCACGAGAAAGCCATTCTTAACCCAGGAAAGCTCCATACATGATGAAAAGATCAAGCAATAAAACCAACATAGGATGCCATCACAAGTGGGAGAAAAGACTCACACATGTGAGGAGGGAGAGATCCATGATTGATTCCTAATTATTCGTGTAAGAGGCGAGGTTCCCAACTGACTGTGCAGCCCTCTTTCACATTCTTGACCATATTTTACAAATGCAGACCTGTGGAGTAATCCTTTCTTTGGTCTGACCATCATTTTAAAATGTAGTATTCATCTAGATGCTAAATAAGCTAATTCCCTTTTCAAAAAAGAAAGGAAAAAAGGGACTTTATGTCAGATCCCACATCGCCAAGAGACCTCCCAAGAAACTGAGCCTATATGTGCAAACCCCCCCTTGACTTAGTATAACACATTTTGGAGCTACCTGCGGGCCAGTTACCAAGAAACAAAACCGTGCGGGCCGAGGCCCAAAGCGGATAATATCGTGCTAGGGTTCAGGGTCGGGTGTCATTACAGAAATGGTATCAGAGCCGGGGGCCAAGAGACCGCCCAAGAAACTAGGCTTATATGTGCGAACCCCCCAAGACGTTTTTGGGGAGGAACAAAACCGTGCGGGCCGATGCCCAAAGCGGATAATATCGTGCTAAGGTTCCGGGTCAGGTGTCGTTACACTTTATATATAGACTGATGAATTGGTTCTTTCTAAAACAATAAGAAGAAAATACTCAAACTTAATTTTAAAATTTTTTGGAATATTTATCTTTAATTAATACATAATATCAAAATGATGAGCATACAGTTGCAATATTTCTGTGTTGTTGGAGTGAACCCATAAAAAATAGCATCATGGCTTGAACCTTTATGCATTGGGTGATGCAAATCGATCGAAACCCAGCTTTAAAACCACTGGTCCAATTGCTTGGGCAAGTCTGACTGAAGATGTGGTGAACCCTGTCCATAGTTCCTGATTCACGGAGCCCAATTTACTTATCTGGGTTAATAAGACATGATGCTGCCAAGTCAATGTAAGTGACAAAATGAATTTAGATGACAATCACTGCCGTTGATGGGACAAGTAGGGACATCAACTGATAATAGTTTTGGAGCATTCACCATTCTATGGTCATTGTACAGACCTTCCAGTAACACTGGAACATGGCATGGACCCTACATGTATATAAGGGGGTAAAATCTTCATCAAGCATTTGATGCAAATGGACCCTGTTAAAGAATTAAGGGGAATGTCACAACCTAATAAGCATTTCCATAGTTCCGTCCATGTTTTCAGTTGAGTTTTTTATTTTTTTTTATTAGAAATGTTTTCAGTGGAATTAAAACGTGTTTTTCCCTTCTCAACTTACAAGCACCGTATTATGATCCTAAATGATTATAAGACTTAATTTGACATTTTCCATCAGTCCTAGGACTTTTGGCGTATTGGGTAGATACATAACACACTATTGGATTTAATGTTTGCAAATTGTTACCTTTTTGCAACCTTGCGGGGGCCTAATAAAATCTCGTTATTAGCATATAAACTGGATTTAGGTACCAAATAATCAATTTAACCCAAAAGGAGATTAGGACTGAATCTTCGGGTCTGACATAAGGAAAATTTAGGCCTCGGTCATCTTCTCTGATTACAAGTACAGGATCCAACTCAGTGCTTAAGCACAACCTAAATTTAGCCCCAAGGAGTTGGGTCCTGACCATGGAAGCCCGGGTGGCCTGACAGAAATATAAACCAAACTTACAATTTAATAGTTGTGTAAAAAGGTGGATAAAAAGTTGAGAGAGAGAAAGAGAGGTGCAATTGGACCCTATATGGAGTCAAGATTGAGGCTCTATAGAGTCTTCTCGGAATCCATGTATGGGTTTGTATAAAAATTTTATGAGGCTAACCCTCACTTCCCACCAGTGTGAGTAGTCTGCAACATGGAAATCATATCTTTGTACTTTGAATATGAATAGAATAACTAAGCCAAAAGGTAATACAATATTTGCAGTATGACCAAGGAAAACAATAATACCTAGCATTTGACGCAAGACGGGTAAATATAGGGCGGTTTCGGACACAAGACATGGGTGCCTAATGCCACTCCACCAGCTTCCAAGTGGGTTGAATCCGAGGCTTTATTCAAACCTAAAAAAGAAGCATCGATGGCTGAGTTTAATAATCTTGTAGTCGAAACGTAGTGGATGTTGGGTTCAAACATGTACGAATCCAAGTTCAAATCCAGACCTGAAAATACAACACTTTAATAGAGTAACTAGTGTAGCTTGGGTTATGAAATATGATGCTGGTTACACATTAAAAAATGTTGCGCCCACCTGAAGGGCACGGTTAAGTTATCTATTTATAAAAAAACAAAAAATTTGCAAGGCATTTGACATATTTAACTACTTCAAAAGTTGAAACTGTGGTAAAAAAAAAAAAAAATTCAATTAGCTGCTGATGTTGGATTTATGTTTTATATTTCAAGTTAGCCAGAGTGTTATATATCAAATAGTTTATAACCCTATACTCTGAAGAAGGTCAAGATGTGGCAAGGTACTCTCTTGAAGTAGATGTAGACACATTGCCGAACAATGCAAATCTTTTTGTATGGCTTGATTGTTGATCATAGATTTCTCGTTTCCACATGCATGGTTACAATAGCTATCTTAGATTGAATGAAGAAAAATGCCAGATGAAAATGGTTTTTTATGGGTTACAAATCCATCAGAAAACCTTATCTTTTTGTCAAATGTAGATAATGTGGCAACTTGTGCTTTACTCCATTAGGCCAGAGTTTTAGATCTCTAAAACCTGAATACTGAATTGTACTCTAACTTTCTCTGGCCAATCCCCTGGTAGCTTTGGTGAAGCACCTCTATCTCCCCAGAAAGAATCAAGAAATAGTTGTAGATCTGATGGTTAAGGAGACCTGAGTGGGGCGTACGCGTGTGTGTGGGTGAGTGGGTATAGACCAAAAAGAAAAACTACTAATTTGAGTTTCTATGGGATTCCAATTGGGTTCCATATCGGTTTTTGTTCAGGTCGAATCCATATATAGGTTCCTTGGATATTAGAATACTGTTCACAATCACATACTTATTTCAATGGGTCAGTTTGGACTTTGGTCGACGCTGAGAACTTCTTACCGATTGAATTTGAATTGTAGACAGTTTTTATTCCACCTTCACATTCTCTAGTGTTTTTCCTCATCCAAATATACCCATATGTGTTTAGTTTCATGTTCATGTAGCAGTCCACTTATCCTCTCATCCACAGGTTAGTCGGGTGTTCGAGTCACGGGACACGTATTTTGTGAGTTGCGCAACAGGAGTCGTAGCTGGTGTGCCATTAAGAGATAAATTGTTGAGGTCAACGTCCATCCTAACTCCTGAGCGGTCATAATTGTGGTCGAGCCCTCGCCATCACCATAAAACTATAGTTGTACCATTTCCTATCACTAATTGATTTTGGGGGGATAAGTGGTAATTCAATGGGGTATAAAATCCTACATCATGCACATTAATTGCTTTTCAAGCTTCCCCATATTTAAAGGAAGCATTTTTATACTGCTTCCCCAATAGAAATTTCTCACTTTTTTTTCCAAAATAGAACATAGCAAAGTTTAAATTGAACCCCCTAGTTTATCAGATACAAGTGGCTTTAATTAATAAATAACCATCTAAGAAAAGTTCTGTTGAATGTCACGAGCTGTATGGTAACTAAGAAATACATAATCATCAAAATTCCCCTTTTCCTATCATAGCTTTAGATTAAACAGCTACCATCCATAGATCTGATTATTCCTGAGTAGCTAATCCTACTGTTCTTTCCATACCACCTACCAAGGGCTATATCAAGAAAAACCATGGGGTTTCTACCAAAAAAACAAACACAAAAACCATGGTGTGTGTGTGTGTGTGGGGGGGGGGGGGGGATTCCGATAAAAGCTCTGTTGTGGATACGCATAGCTATACGTCATAGCAAGAGGTAAGGCAACGGTTAACATTATTCCAGTGCAACCAAGTCAAACAAGTCATAACCACCTTGGTCACAAGTGCAACTAGCTTATTGTCCCAATATGTACACTTTCTTTTACATGCAATACTAGCACAACATACACAAATCCATCCACAATAATCATTAATCACTAATCAACACCAGGTACTCACCTCATTGATCAGAGAAGTTGGTCACGTTTGCCATCTCTGGGAGGTCGAACCTAGCTCCTCCTGGTGGCCCAAGGGAAGAGGAAGAACCAATGTCAATGGGTCCAATCTGCCAATTTCCTGTTGCGACTGGTCCGCCATGAGGTGATTGCTGGCCGATTTGTAGCTCTTTCACCTGCCTCTTCAAGAACTTCACGTAGCGAATGGCTTCGTCGAGCATTGAGGCAGTGTCCATCTTCATTCCTCCGGGAACAAGCCTTTGCAGGATCCTTATCCTCTCACTTATCTTCTCTCTCCGGTGGCGAGCGGCAACACTCTGTGGGTCGTCGCTGATTCGAACATTTCTCCTCTTTGGCTTCTGAATTGTCGCAGGGTCGATGTCCACGGGCTGCATCACCGCGATCTTGTACATCATTTCCTTCATGGCACACAACTCTTCCTCTCCTCCTTCTATGTTGTTCCCCTTGTGTTCAATTGAGAAACTTGAATTGGACACTCGATTGGATGATATTGGTGGTGGTAGTGGTGGTGGTGGTATTTCATGTATTCCAATGCTTGAATAGAGTACATGACTAGAAGATGGTAAGCAATGTGCTTGAAGAGGGTCTTTCATAGAGTTTAGTACCTCAAAAGGAAGGGGATGGATGGGACATTGATTTCCCATGGCCATGTCCCAAGAGCTGCTGCATCCATCCATAAATGAACATGTGGGTACTCTACATTATTGAACATGGAGAGGGCCTGCTATATATAATTCATTTTGGCCATTGAAGAGGGCTTTAAACATGTGATCAACACTTCTAATAGGTAGAGAGAGAGGTGGCAATGAAACAGAAACCTTTATTACTTGGGAACTTTAGGTTGGTTGGTGACATGTAAGTAGGTATAGCCAATCATCGCATTTGTCTTTTTCTTTTTCTTGCTATCAGGAAATGAAAGGGAATGCCAAAAGGTACTATTTCCCAAGAAGAACTATTTCGTCTGTTAGTAGAACTCAATGTGTGATTCATCTTCACCGTCCAACTGATGTAGATGGCCATTTTTAGTTGTCACTGACCTTCTAATCAAATGGGGAATGATATCTTTGAACGGGGTGTCAGGAAGAATTTTGCTTTCTGCTCAATTAGTGAAACAACTTAAGACCATAAAATCACTTTTTCTATTGGCTGGGACAGTTTGTTTACTGGATATGAATTTCTAGTGTGAGGCGCATTTCTTAAAGTGACTAAAATTAAAGAAATAGAAGTAAATATTCCTAACTCATGACTATCAAATAGTTACCGTTTATTAGAAAAAGAGTTAAGGGGAAATTAGAAAAAAATTATTTATATGGAGCATGGATAGCGTTCATTACCCATCTCTCCTTGATTTATTTTCCATAGAAGGAGAGAGTATTTGATAGTTATTCGTGGATATTCTCTTATATTTCTTCAATTCAATCACTTTTAAAAATACATTTCTTAAAAATCTTTGAAATTCAACCTTGAGAGATTTAAAAAAAAAAAAAACCAAGAGGCACATACACCCTTCTCCCCTCTCTGCCAAAATTTAGAAAAGATTAACTTTATATCCTCATTTACCAAAAAAAAAATTAACACCATCTTGGCAAGCTAATCTCATGTTTTTTTTTTTTTTTTCGAAACGCTATAATCTAACTTGTCATTATTCATTGAATAAACAATGATTTGGCAGAGATGGTCCACACCCTCTTATAGGCTGTACTGTGCGTGCAATTGATGGCTTTTGCTCTTTCCCAATGAGAATTTACTTTTCCCTTTGACATTGACATTGTATTTCTATAAGCTGTGAGTTCATGATTTCAGAGAAAAGGCTTCATAAATGGAGGTAACGTCATCTTTGATTTGTTCACTGAATTGGCCATGGTGTCTCACATATAAAAAGGATATATTATAATAGATGAGGGAAAGAGGTAAGAGTGGAAGACCCACAAGATTCAAGGGTCCAGCTGTGCACCTCGTGAGAGGTTGCAGGCTTTTACATATCCCTAAATCACAAAATTCTTCCAATTCCATGGATGAGATTTCATGCAATCAATTCCTAGAGCATTTTTTTCTTCACCCATCAACTTAACCAATGTCAATTACTCTAGGCTTGAGTATGGTTCTTTCTTAGTCTTTGAAAAATGTACTCAACTAGTACATGATATGTTACATATTGTTGCAAAATCTAAATTTGTCAAAGATTGATGCATATTTATGAACTGCGTTTTTCGTCTGAATTGACATCTTGACAGAAGAATAAGACACCAAAATATTAGAATGTAAGACTGATTTTTGAAGAACCACATATTAAGAAAGTAACTTAGCCATAATACAATCTACTTTGCAATTCCTCAACAAAGTTTTGCTCATTTTAGTCATAATTAATATTTTAGATAGTTACCTGTAGTGACAGAGGATAGGGAGCTTTCTCATATGTCTTCACTTTCTGTTTACGATATGGTGAAAACCAATAGAGAGATCAGTCATGTGGACTTTCAACTAGAATTAGTAGAGATTAACAGGGAGATAGCTGTCATGTGGACTTTCTACTCTTGAAACATTACTTCCATGTAGATAGGTATGCCACTAGTCCTAAATTCCAGTGTGATCACAGTGTTTATATTTGCAAGCCCAGCCAATACTGCAAGTGCAGAGTCCTAGCCTCCTATTTAACGCTGGATCTGATTTGAAATCCAGATCCAAGCCTGAATCCAGATCGAATTTGCTATCGAATATGCTATCAACAGACTCATGAGTCTAATGGGCTAGCCTGTGAGTCTAACTGGCTCTCTTGCCTATGGAGTAAAAATTCTAATTTTTTTTTTTTATCGGTAAGTGAAACTTTCATTACGAAAAGGAGAGAATACAAAAAGACGAACAATAAAACGGCAAGATCACAAGAAAAAAGGAGAAAAGAAAAACAAACTAAAGGGTACAAGTGCAATGTACCCCACCCAACCCTAATTACATAATAAAATCTTCACAATGATAGCTTCTCTCCACCCCTTGCTTGAATAAAGCATCAGTCATACTGTGGTGACCTCAATTCTAAAAATTCTAATTTGGCCCATTGAGCAGTTGGACCTATTACTGTGGTGACCTCAATCGAGCTCATAACTCAAGTTATGACGTACAAACGGGCTAGGCCCATTTTTATCTTAGGCCATATCATTCCTTGTTGAGTGTTGACAGCAATACAAGTAGGTTGTCAAAAACTACAAAATTACAAGAAGGAGAAGTTCATATATATACATATAAAAAAAAGATAGTAAATGCAATTGAGGTCCAAGTTAACTCACTTGCAAAGAAAGTTACAGAAGGTCTTCAAATGGTGTCATTGTATAGAATTCCACACTGCATCACATGGTGGGTTCAGTCCTTATATGTTCTTCTGTCACTGTTGGCCTTTATTCCATAGAAAATTTTCCTTGCATCATATGAATGAGGTGAGTAACGAGGACTGAGTCCTTTGGCTTAGAGAGCGACTCTTCTATGGAGCTTTGATTGAAGGTAACTGCTCCAAAACGTTGGGATGGCCAAAATCAAAAGAGGTGGTCCTTGTAGAAAATAATGATGAAATGGTAGGAGCAAGAACAATGCGTTATGCATCACAACACATCCACCATTTTTATGCTCGGAAAAAATAAGGAGATCAATGGAACATCGTGTCATGTTGATTACTTGACTATAACATTCATGGTCATGGGACACGGCTTGCATCATGTGGCTCATCCTGATTTTCTGAAGGATAGGACCAGATCATTCACACTTATGTGTCGCTTGCATGAATTAAACAAAGTAAGGACTTAAAATTAAGATTTCAAAGTGAATGAAATTACATATTGTTTGACCCATAGAGGTAAGCTCGTAATGAGTAGTTACCATTGAGAGAGAGAGAGAGAGAGAGAGAGAGAGAGAGAGAGCATAGGGACCATTCTACTAGAGCTAAAAGGTTAAAAATGGAGAAGGTATTTAGTAAGCTAGAAAATGAGGCTCCAATTAAAAAGCCATTCACCACAGCTTTAAAAAATATAGCATAGGCTTTTGAATAAAAACTTCAATATCTACATCAAATCTTCGGCTCCAACAGGAAAATCATGTTCATTGACTGCAAAAGGATTTCTTTTGTTTACTGCAGCAGGGTGATCAATCCAAATGTTGAACCTTCCTAAGAATTTCTTTTCAAACCCTCTTAACTCAGGAGCAGTATATTTTAATTAAAACACTGACATGATCACACAGGAGTGCATGCATCCATCACACAAGAAAGTCCCACTAGATAGCAGATGAAAGAACCCACCCCATATCTTAAACCAAGTGAATATTAACTAGTAGAGAGAATTGGGTCTGGTGACTCTGAAGACTGGATACATTCCAAGCATTAATTTACTGTTTTACAGACGTCTGTAGACTCTACCAATAGCCATACTGAAATCTTTGCCATTTGCCAATGTTTCCTTGGTTGGTAATAAGTACGTGGTACGAAATGGATTCAAACAGATTTTGTCGCATTTGCTCTCACTCTCTAAACTGTAAAAGGCTACAGTGGGGATAAGGGTAGGGAATGGAAGCATTGTGGCTAGGCAAAGGACCCTGCATCACATGTGGATGGGACTTTCAGGTTTCCTTTAATGTGGTTTAGATTGACTCTGAGACAAACACATGGGTGACAAGAGGATTGCTTCCAAATGAAGAACTGGTCATTGGGAAATGAGAATTCAAATGATAATGAAAGGGCCTGCAGAAGCACAACTTGTGGGCCTTCCTTATGAGGCCCCCACTTAGGACAACCACTTTAATGGGTGATAATGGAAAGTTATGAGTTATCTCAAAATGGGGTTCTTCCAGAAGATGATCCTCTTTGAAGAATAATGATCATAAATTAAGAAACCGAATTTTTTAACGGTTCAGCAATGACTCATTCCAACATTGGACTTTCTCTTTAAACAGGAGCCAGTAGCTGAGTTGGGTCTTAAAAGTTGTGAAAATGAGAGAGGGTCAGGTCCATGCTGTACCCAGAAAATTAAAGGACCCAGTTGTACCTGATTTGTGCCCAAGGTCGATGCCTGAACTTAAAATTAGAGGGCCCAAACCCAGACCCAGACCAAGACCAGAATAAATGCACTCTACCTTGGCCCAGAGGGAGGCCCAAATACCTCTATGCTATTGTTTCTACACTTCTATACTTAATACGCACACATATATATCATATGGCTCTAACAACAGGTGTAAGGTTGCAAACGGGTCGGTTCCGATCAGGGTCTATAGTGGAACCGGAACCGTTAAGTAGAAGGTGGAACCGAATCCGGACCAGGAACCGTTTCGGAACTAGTTTCTTGGCTCCAAAACCGGAACCAAAACCATATATGGACGGATTTGGATTCGGGTCCGGATCTAGAAAGAGAATGATATTAAAAAAAATATAGTTTTTAGGACATATTTTATAAAATTGAGGTAATATGTAGGGTCTTGGGTCCACGGGTCCGAATCATGGTAGAACCGGACCCGAACCCATTTACTTATCGGGGCCTAAATAAGGACCCAAACCTGGTCTTTAACGGGTCAGAACCTTCGGATAATCGGAGACCCATTTACATCCCTAATCAGGTATCAAGTCCTCAGATATGAAATCCGTGGAGGAGAACTTGGACCAGGATTTTATTGGGACCCATGGGACCTAAACCTAGATCAAAATTAGACATAGGTCCAAATATTGGCTCATATCCAGTTTTTTCAATTCAGATCCTTCAGTTATTATTGAGGATTTAAGGGACTGGTGTCTTTCCAGTGTTGGGAATCACATGCACTTCTGACTTCCAGTGGTTACTGGGGCTTAGGGACTGCATTCGTCAATGAGAGCATTCATGAGTGGCGCGATCCACAACTATCTAATATTAAGTCCAATGGTCCTCCTTTTATAATCAGAATGAGTGACTTCGGGAAAGAGGGATCCAGGTTCCAAGGCCCAGTACAAAATATAAAAGGCCAGTCAATTTGCGCGTAGAATATAGAAATTGAATACATAAAAATTCAGAGTCAAATAAGCACACTGATGGCGTTTTTTTATTCGCCTGCCAGCCCATGGATCGATTTTGGGCATCTGATCTGTGTGAGATGAGACTTCCTTAACTATTAGGGTGTCTCGTGTTCCTCCACTGAAAGCTTATTAAAGAGATGAAAATACATAGGAATTGAAAAAAATGTCAATTGAGTTGCATGCCCATATAAAAATCAAGTCCAAGTCGATCCCAACGCAACTCTGACTTGGCAGAGTTTTACTACCATACTCGTATTTTAAAAAAAATCATAAAATTGAATAAACAAATGTGAAAATAAAAATGACCTTCTAATAATCTCCCTTTAATGGAAAATGAATTTAGGGCTGCTGATATAAAATGTTTAACCAGCGACCACATTTAGGGCCTCTTTGTTTGCATAGAATGCATATGGAATTGAAAACATTCGAATTCATGGTTAAATGAGCTTCGCTAAATGATTATTGAAGTGGTCAAGAGTGAATGATGCATATAACATTGGGTATTCATTTCACATCTTTCCTTAATTCAATTTCCATCAAAGAGGAAGAAATTTGATGGTAGTTTTTGGGATATTCATGTTTGATTCTTCATTTTTAACTTCTCACACAAATCTTTGAATTCCCATGGATTATATTACATGAAACAAATATACCCTAGGCAATTCAAATCCCAAGGAATTATATCATTCACCCCTCACCTCTTTAATAATCCTTCATTGAAGTTGGCGGCTTGGAGCCCATTCGATCATGTATTCTTATGTATTTGATAGACCCTTAAAGGAAATAAATAATGTTAGGCCTATTATCTGCTTAATCCATGTAGGCTTCAGAGCAAATAAGAACCTCAAGACTTTCCCAAACTTGTGCAGGTCAGAAATTAAATCAGTCCTTGATTGATAGCTCAATTAGTTAGGGCATGCGTGTGCAAGTGAAAGTGTATGAGTTCAGTTCCAATGTAGCTTATAGGAAAAAAAAAAAGAGAGCTTAAAATCAGTTATTGAGAGGAACACGAGGCCTTCTGCATTACTGAATGGCTAGATTGGGTCCAATCTCTTGCCAATGTTCTGACCTTAGAACTAAATCAGAGACCCCAGTAATTTATAGACTGGACCTTAATAAACAATGTCCCAGCAAGACTAGTTTAAGATCCTGTTATTTTGGTCTTTCTAGGTTTGCCTCTTTCGTTGATGGATAGCCATGTAGTTTTTTTCTTCTTTTCTGTTCTTGTTCTTGCCAAATGAGTAGAGTGAACAGTTCAGTGAAACTAGTTTGAAAGTTTAGTTTAACCCAGCTCAATTGTGTTGTAAAAGAATTTATTATTTTAAATAATTAATTGTGACTTTTTGGTCAGGAATTCGGCTGTGAGTTTAATCTGTTCAAGTGCAGGTTTTTACTCAGTTTAGCCATTTTGATTGGTTTTTTGTCACTACAGTGTTCTTTTAAAACCGTCGAAGATGCCAAAATCTGCTTCACCCAGTCTTTAGACCCCAAATGTAGGTCTTTCTTTCTATAATGGCCCAAGCCTTAGCCTAAAGGGTTGGTTGAGTGGTATGGACCGTAGCTCCTTTTTATTTTGAATCTAAAGGTCTTGGGATCGACCCCCGGTTCTCCGCTCTTTAGAAATCGAAGCATGAGTCCACTTGTGCTACCACCTGAGGGCCACAGGGGTTTCACCCGGCTTCTCTCCGAGTCAAAGGGGTTAGTTCAGTCCAAAAAATTGAGAACCCTCCCTTAGAGGAAAAAAAAATAAAAAAAAATAAAACCTAAGCCATCCATGAAAGAAAAGAAAATGTACAAAATCTTAATGTGGATGGATGATGGGCTCACCTTTCTTTTGTACTTTTGGGTTGCAACAAGCATGTGCCGCGGCTCCTACACACAAGATAAACGCAAATGAACCGCGTGCACGCCACGGTCCGCCCGCAGTCTTGCTGCCGACAGGCCTTTTTCTGTTTTGTCACTGAGTCGAAGATTCCCACCCCTCGCAGAGGGTAGTGAAAATGCTAAGTGGGCCCATCATTATATTTATTTATTTTTCAACTAAGTATATCAATTGCAGCTTTCATCTCTTGTATTGGTAGAGAGTATTGTTTAGTTTGATCCAATAGAAGTTGGCCCACAAGGGAAGGAAGTTATTAGGGGTGTTCACGGGTCGGGCTGGGCCTGACGAAGAAATATTAGGGGCCGGCCTATTTTAAAATGACTCTCCCAAGCCTGCCCCCAGCCCGAATTTGACAATAAGGCCCTGACCCTGAAAAAATGAAGCCCGAGCCCGGATGGGAAAATGTTATTTAAAATAAAATACTCTGCTTTGATTGTTTGGAGCAGTAGCTTAGCTGTTAAACTAATTACCTGTGTCTTTGAGCGATGGTTCATGGCTTCGAGTCTTCATTCCAACATAAATTTCATTTTTGCTTAAATGAGGTCTCTCATTCAGGCTAGGTTTTGAGCACTTTACCATTGAATCCAAGCCCGGCCCACAACGGGCTCGGCATAAGCACCCCCTCCGCTGGGATAATAAAAGAAAGAAACTCCAAAAGACCCACCCCATGTCTTTGGCTTTCCTCAAATTTTGCTCAACCATGAGTTGGTCCCACTATGAAAATGTAATTAATGTGATTAACACAATTTTATACAAAATTAATTATATGCATTATTTATAATTTTAATTATATATTCAATTTCAATTTTAACACGGTACCAACTTCTATTAAAATAAAATTTAAGTGTACCCCAAAATAAATGGAGATAGGTTATTTTCAATAGGTGAACCAATTTATGAAGTTTATAGTTTACTCCTATGAAATTATGAGGGAGACACATGTGCGATCCCAATTCCCAAGTCTTTCAACACCGACAAATTAACACGGGAAGACCAAAAAGGCACAATCCCATCACTCCAGTCGTCCATTTCCAGCCATACAATGCACTTATCCATGTGCAACAAGGGCACTATTCACCATCTTATGTGCAGGCAATGTGCAGCAACTTTTTCCATCAGACTTATCCATTTTATGTCATGGTCCAGCTACAGATAATCTCCACAGCCAATTTCAATCTTTCTTCAGCTAGTTTCCAACATCCCACATTCTCATGGAATGGGCAATCTCTTCACAGATCCCACAACACACAGAGAGATAACTAAGCCCACAGCAGCTGTACAGCAATTGGTAGGCCCCCACTTCAATAACAATGCCATACAACACCCTCATGATCAGACCATCCTAGCCTTCCATTTCCCTCCTCTAATTCAAGCATTTCCTATCCTTCAAACTCCCAAAATACCCATTACCCTATAGCTCAAGCTCCCACAACCTCATCATCCATTCAAACCTTCCCCAAAATAGCCACCAGGCACCACCACCCCTTCCATGCACAACCCATGGACACAAAACGGCCATTCTTCCATCCCTCCATTAAAATCAAAAAGTCCTTCCTTTCTCCACACCATCCATGGCTTCTCTTCTCTCCTTCTTCGTCCTCCTCTCCTTCATCTCTTCCTCTTCTTCGGCTTCTCGCTGTCTCCAACGCGAACTACTCGAAGACCCAATTCCCCCAGAAATCCTCCAAGCATGCAATGCAACCAGATTCCAAGATTCCTGCAAATCCTCCCTCTCCCAAACCCATCTCCCAACACCACCAAAACCCATGGACATAATCCTTGCCTCCATCCAAATCTCCTCCCAAAACCTTCAAACAGCCCAGTCAATGGTCAAATCACTAGCGGACAAATCCAACAACATCAATCTCACCACCTCCGCCACCTTCTGCCTTGAAGGCCTCAACATGTCCCAGTACCGGCTCAACCTCTCCTCATCCAATGACACCCTTCCACGCGGCAGGATCAAGGACGCAAGGGCCTGGATGAGCGCGGCGCTAGCCTACCAATACGACTGCTTCTCCGGCCTCAAGAAAGTCAACGACAGCAAAGAAGTCAACGACACGATGGCGTCGCTCCTGTCGTTGACCGGTTTGACCAGCAATGCGCTGTCCATGATCGTGTCCTACGATCTGTTTGGGAACGAAACCGGCCTCTGGAAACCGCCTTTGACGGAAAGATCCGGTTTTTGGGGGGATAGGGTGGGGGGTGGGGGAGCGGTTTCTGGTTTTCGGGGGGGTGGCGGTTTTCCGTTAAAGACGGAGGTGGATGCGACGGTTTGTAAGGATGGGGAGGGGAAGGGGTGTAGCCATCGGACGGTGCAGAGTGCTGTGGATGCAGGTCCGGAGGACTTGGACGGTGGGAGGAGGTTCGTGATCTATATAAAGGAAGGGGTTTACGAGGAGATCGTTAGGGTTCCGTTGGAGAAGAAGAACGTGGTGTTTCTGGGAGATGGGATGGGGAAGACCGTTATAACGGGGAATCTGAGCGTTGCGATGGTCGGCGTTTCCACACCTGGGTCTGCAACCGTAGGTATGGGTCTTCCTTCCTACTTGTAGTAGTCTTCTTATCTCAGCATTTTTATGTGGGGCCCACCTCCTATATTCATCATGCCCAAAGGTGATGAGGTGGGGCCCACCAATGTGCTGTCTGTGGCAGTTGCTGCTGGTTTAAAAACCAATAGAAATTGGGTGGGGCCCGGTGTTTTATTAGAGTGATGAGGAGGGGTCAGGGCTTTTGGAGGTAATGCATGACAAATGGTCTAACTAGGGTTCTTCTCTAGCCAAGAGAGTCAGACCCACACCAGGCTGGAATGGACTGTTTGGGTCAACCAAAAAGTTACCTTTTTTTTTTTAATTTCCTTTTTGGGTTTTGCTAAGGCTCTGTTTTATTCAATTTTGAGTTCAAATTGTTGTTGCTCTTTTTATCTTGGGCTGCTATTTTATGAATTTTTTTTTTTATACTAACTATTCATTATATTCTAGCAAAAGAAAAATCTTGATTTGCTGTAATTAGCAAAATTGTGTTGTTTTCTAGCCCTTAATGGGATGCGGTTTTATTTAATATGATACTAAGTTGTTGCATTAGATGCCTAATGAGCACTAATCTGTCTTTAAAACCAATTGTAAACTCTAGTTACTACCCTTTTCTTCTACCACCACCATTTTTGAAAATTGGGATGAATGGTGAATGGTGATGTAGAAGAAATTGCAGGTGGTCGAAGACAATGGTAATGAGGAGAGAACCACTTTGAGATGGGGTTTTAAAAGACATATTAATGATCATTAGTATCATATTAAATAACATTGCTTCCCATTAAGAGCTACCAAACAACTCAATTATAATATACTAAGCCAGGGGCTTCAATTTTGGCTGTCGGTTATAATTTTGACCGACAGTAATGTAATTACTCATGCAACTACCTATTCATTTTTCCATCAAACCACTCTTGCTTCGATTGTTCTTATGTAACTATACCATTTTTGTTACAATTTCTCTATTTCTATTCTATTCAATTTGTCTTATGGAAAGAGGTATTTTTTTTTTAATATGTGATTATTTTTTTTACGCCAAGCAAGAGTTATTGAGCTAGTTCTCTAATTACAACAAATCAAGAATTTCTTGTTTGCTAAAATATAATCAATAGTTATTCTGCATGAAAACAAAAGGCAAGTTGAAGGACTGAAGAAACTCGTTTGGCCCTGTACTCAATTTCTATATGTGGCTAACAATTTCTCATATCAAAGTCATTCCTTTGCAAATGGTATTTATTATTGGACAAAAATGCAACTTTTCAAGCTAAGTGGAAAAAAAACATGAAAAAATGGTAGCCAAAGATGAGAATAGCAGCAACAATGTCAACTTGGAACTTCTACACTATAAATATAATACACATGCCAACTATATTACCTCATTTTTCTATTTTCTATAGATTCTATTTTCTTGAAAAAAAAGGTTATTTGATACTCATTTTTTAAATTCTACGCTATAACCATAAAACACATGCCAACATGATACTGATCATATAGAGAGCACATATCCATTCATTTATACATGATTAATCTTGATATGCAGGTTCATTTCCAATTTGATTGACATCCTAATTACTTAATTTTGGGGGAGCATGGTGTACCCCAGTGCCCAAGCCATATATTTAGACTTCCCTTGGGATCATGGGCCCCCAAAAATACAACTTTTCATCAAATCTCATTTGATCTTTTGGCATTTTGTATCCACATATGAAGCTGTCCTAGGCGATGGATTCATGGCCCGCGATCTAACGTTCCAGAACACTGCGGGCCCGATCATAAACCAAGCACTGGCATTCAGATCCGACAGTGACCTCTCCCTTTTCTACAACTGCGAGTTCCTGGGCCAGCAGGACACTCTCTTAGCCCACTCCCTCCGCCAACTCTACAAGTCATGCCGCATTGCCGGCACCGTCGATTTCATCTTCGGCAACTCGGCCGCCATCTTCGAGGACTGTCTCATCCTCATCCTTCCCCGCCTGCTGGAACCGGAGAAAGGTGAGACCAATGTCATCGCAGCCCATGGCAGGACCGACCCGGCCCAGTCCACAGGCTTTGTTTTCCAGAATTGCACCATTAATGGGACAGCTGACTACATGGCATTATACAATCAGAATCCAAAGGTGCATAAGAACTTCCTGGGAAGACCCTGGAAGGAGTATTCAAGGACTGTATTCATTCATTCTCATATGGATGCACTCATCAGTCCAGAAGGGTGGTTGGCATGGGATGGGGATTTCGCGCTGTTAACACTGTATTATGGTGAGTTTGAGAATGTGGGTCCCGGTGCGAACCTCTCGGCCAGGGTTAACTGGAGCAGTCAGATTCCACCTGAGCATGTTTCTGCTTATTCATTGGAGAATTTCATCCAAGGGGACGAGTGGATGTCATCAGGATCAAAGTAAGAGCATAAGCATCTGCATTCTGGACATTATATTTGTATTTGATGGGGATTGATTCTGTGTGGGACACCATCACACTATTTGTGAATAACACAGGTGCATCATAAGTGGGCTCCACTATACTTGAGATCCCAGGTCAACACCAATAAGGTCACACTATAAGTCTGGAACCTGATCTGATTGGGTTAAGGATGGCCATTAGGGGAGTCTGGATCCCCTGAGTGTCTCCCTCAAGCTTCCTGTAAGTGGGAAGGAGTGGAACTCCAAAGCGGGGGCCTGCCTCTTGAAAATCCAAGATGCTCAAAATAAACGCCGTCACTACATTCATAAAGAATATCCTCAAAGTTTACTAAAATAAGAATCGGTCCCACCGTAAGATTAAGTATGTGATTAATAATTCATATGCATTAATCACGTTCTTAATCATATGCTCAATCTTATGGTGCGACCAACTCCTATTTTGGTGAATGGTACACAAGGAGGCTGTTAATTTTGAGCAGATTGGATATTCAATAGGCGGGCCTCACTGTGAAGTTTCATTCCTTCCACTCTCAGAAGCATGAGGGAGGCACACAGGGGATCGGACTCCAGTTGTGAAGTTATGTGCTGGTGTCCAACATCAGATCACTATCATCCATACTCAATTGGGATTTCAAGGTTTCAGTGCATATTCAACAGTAAATGTTTTGTTGTGCAGGACGCTTTGTGCAAGGACAGTCAGTATTTCCAATTTTCTTCTGTTGGTAGTGTTATATGTACTTCAATTGAATTAGTACATTACATTGATGTATAAGTACCCCAAAAAATGGGAGATCTCTGTTATATGCCATGTATATAGAAATTTTCAGTACATGCACTTGTGAATACAAGACAGTGTTATAAAAAGTCTACTCATCACTTCTTTTTTTTGTATTTGTTCTTTTTTCTTCTTTTTATTCCACTATAGCTAGCCTTTTCCTTGATACTCAGCATAAGGTGACCATATAACTACACTGGGTACTCCCTACTGTGCCTCCAGTCAATTGGTGTTTCTTGAAAAGCCTTGTTTGATACCCACAACAAAACGCCTTCAAAATATTCAGCAAAACTTAAAAATGTATAAGTGACGATGATGACCAGATAAAGCAGGGATAAGAGGGGCATGCCATGGATACTGCAAGGACACGTATATTAAACATAAAGTAAAGTATCGGACATCATACAACACAATACGTTGTCCATTGTGAAGTATCTCTACATCATAGATTCGTACTAATCCATTGTCCTCTCTCTATCCATGTACACTGGTAGATCATGTCTCGGACAGGGCATGTTTGTTTAGTTAATGGAGGCCTTTACTAACTTTTTATCCATCACTTTGTGTATTATTTCAAGATTTGGAGCAGAATTTCAAGAATTTCCCTTGGGGCCATTGAGTGAAACTGTCTGCAGAGATGAGCATCTATTGTAGCAACTTTTCAGTGAATTGGATAAATAGAAAACATCAAACTGATCCAGTATAATACAGAATGGATTGCATGAACGTGATCCACAGTTTCAGATGAAAAAGTACTAGACAAGGATACACAAAAGCAATATGCCTATATACAGAAGAGGAAGAAAACTTTATTACTTCAACCATATACGAATCAATTATACTCATGCAGGAGTTGTAAATAAATCAGCCTCCAAATCATCAAACCCACTGAAAACAATGATACCCAGAAACTTAACTTGAATACGTCATTGCCCATTACAAAGTATCTGGATATCATGGGTTGAATCTCTATCACATTTAGAATTTGTTATCCATCTATCGGAAAATGGTTGAGACTATAAATTACGAACTGGAAAGAGATGCAGTAACCACCTTAGGAGTGGCAGGGACAGTGCCATTATCTGTCCAATTTGTTTCACCCCAATGCCACAGCATGCTCTCCCAGAAGCAGAATTCCTCGAAGCAGGTCTTCAGACGAGGATCCTTTATCTTCCTCCTCCAATGTCCATCTGTGTAGTTAGCCTTTTCAGCCTGCCTCCTGTCCCACTCGAGTGCTGCTTTCTGCTTTGATCTCAGCAAACAAAACTTCTGAAGATTTTCTGGCATTGTGTCATGCACTTTCCACCATCTTGCATGTGCTATGTCACTTGCAAATTCCTGTAATATATCAACATTCCAATTGCAGTCATAGTCCCGGAAGCAAATCCATGGCTTATTACCCAGGAAGTGAAGAACATAAAGGATGGGTGGGTCAGCTCCAAAAAGACGAGTTTTCTTTTCTTTCTTCTCCTCCTCATCACCTATCCAGAAATGCTTTAAAAAGTTCATGTGTTTTGGTATGCGGTGCCACCATGTAAAGATCTCATTCAGATATCCCTGATCACCACCATTGTAGGACTCTATCTCATTGATGTGGTCCATTAACAGCTGAAATGTGCAGTTTGAAGGCTCAATTACCATTACGCCAGAGTTGAAGAGTGTAGCATTATTTCCAATAGCTGTTATCTCAGGCATCCCGAAAAGGAAGTCAATGTTTCTCAGGATGAGAAGATCAGCATCAATGAATATTATCTTATCATAGTCCGTCAGCTGCCAGAGCCGAAACTTGCTGTAGTTCCATTCGTTGTAAGCATCCCGCTCAGCTTTTGGATTTCTGATCCTTTGAATGGTTCGGGTTTTCCAACCAGCTGCTTCAAGACCCCCTCTGTGATAATCGCTGATGGTTTCATCAACAAGTATGACAAGATCTCTAGTAGAACCCACCAAGCGGATACTCTGGGCCGCAGCAATCGCCCCACAGACATAGACATGTGCAGAATGCAAAATAGTAGCATATGCTTCACGACGTGGAGTTCCTAAATAAACCCGATCTGTTTGAAGAAATGAATGCAAATTTAATTTTGTAGCTAAGAGAAATGAACTTTGGCAGTGAGATAGAACAAAAAATATTCATGGAAATGCATCGATGTGCTCAATCACCAGCTAATTAAGCTACATTTGATGGAGACTAAGTTACTAGAATCTTGCCATCATTCTACAGATATTGCGAAGTATTTCCAAGGTTCTAAAAACCATAATTTTTATTACAGATCATCCTAGGGGTTGAATCGTAACTTAGATTGTAAGTTTTTTATTCTTTTCAAATGGAAAAGTCTTTAGAGATATTATAGAAAATGAACAGGTATTCAAAATATATTCATTTTCTTTTGTACCATCAATCCAATGTCATATATATATATATATATATATACATACATATACACATACGTACATATGAGGATACTATCATATGAAAAAACCCAATAGGCATATATGTAAATTGTTTCAAGATGGCAAGAAAATAAAAGTAATATAGCTTATAGCTCCGACGTAAGCCTGCATTGGCACTTACAACATACCTAAATATATAGCATGTCCTATACAAGTACACATCCATGGTTATATCTGTATAAGCAATATAGAGTAAACCCCAATAAAAAAAATAAAAAGGAGGAAGAAGAAGTTCCTCTCATTTAGACCAAACTCTTGTTCAAAATACCACTATAGAATCTACTTTGACGTATAATCATGTAGAGGGAAAAATTGTTGATCTGGTGATTGACAAGAACTGTAAATTCCCCTCACCAGGGTTATGGATTAAAAAACCAAAAACCCTTTTTCGAAGAAAGTAAGAAAACAAAAGGATTGTCTTTCCTAACTCTTTAGTGAAAAGAATGCAAGTAGTGGAAGAAGTCCTACAGGGCCTTAAAAAGGCATTAGAAAGTAAAAAACTATAAAAAAGAGTAGGTTTTGACCAGAACCAATATTCAACTCTTTTTTTTTCTTTTTTCATGAATTGTGATTTGATGCCCAATATGAATACTATGATTTATATCGTGAATTGTACGATTTTACAAATTACATTTCCAACCCACAACTAATATTAGTGGATACCTGAGTCTACTTTTAGAAGGTGAGGGGAAGAAAAAATACTAACCTTTTGCTTTCAGTGGGACTGAAAGTTCACAAGATCCAACTGGTAGCCGGAGCTTTTGCCTCATTGCTCTCAAGTTAGGTTTGTACAGCCATGTATTTTCTTTATGCACAATAAGGTCCTTGCATGTGAAGAGATTTGGAATAGGAAAGCATTCCGTAACAAAAAGAACATGCACCGTGTGCCCCTTTGGGGAAGTTGCAAGCTTTGCAGCCGCAAGCTGAAGATGGAGGCGTGCAATGTCTCTTGACCAGTTACTTGACCCACGACGACAAGGCAGCTTCACAGCAATAAGATCAAGCTGCACTTTTTTTGGAACCTTTGGCTCAGGTAGAGAACGACAAACTGGCACTTCTGATTCCTCTTCCTCATCAATCCATTCAGGATATAGAACTTCCCAATTAATATCTTTGCTGGCATGCTCTAGACTTATTATAACAGGTTTTGCATTGTGTAACAACTGCTGCCAATGGCTTATCTCACTACTATTGAAATTTAATATGCCTATTCGCAACCGTGCTTTTATATCAACAGATAGTTGTCCAACAATTTTTGAAATTTGAGCCCAATTAACATCTAAATGCGAAATATAGCGTGAATCCACAGCGTTCCTCTCCCATATCCACCCCACATCAACAAGTGACCTGCATATGCAATTGTCTTAGAACATCCTTGCACAAAATACAGTAGGAAAAAAATCAGGGGGCACACAATGTGAAGTTCATGAAATAGAGGACTATCAGGATGAGTTTATAACTTAAATAAATAGATTGTCAGTTCAGGGGCATTTGGGCATTTAACAAGTTGGAGAAAATTATGCACTTTTTTAATGGTGTACATTGGTTATTTCCTCATATAGAATTGACAATGATAATAATTCAGTTATTTCCTCACAAATAACATGACTAATTGTGGATGTGTTGTACCTTCCCAAAATCACACCACCATTTGTGGAGAAATTGGAAAAAGAAAAAAGAAATCTAACGCCTGGTCCTTGGAAGTCATCAACAATCAACATCATCCAACTAGTGCAATTTCTTAGGTGTGTTCTAACATGGGAGAGCATATGAGACAAGTGCAAGCAATATAATTTAGATAGAAACAAAGCATCCTCATAAACAGACTGCGTGACATACTCATTCTCATATAGTGCTGGAGACTGTAACAATGTTATGAAAGTGCCACATATAATAATTACTAGGACAAGCTTCAAAGAAAGAAATTTGCAGCTTGAGCTCCTATCTTGGATGGAAGTGTTGAAAGCCTTATCAACATCCTTGCAATCTATTCTTCTTTGAGATCTTCTGTTCATGTCATCACTGGGCCAAGCAACCAAGAACCAAGTCAATGATGAGGCATGATTCATGAAAGTGGTAAGGAATCAAATTGTACCATATTACTTAACATAACAGACAGTATATTGTTGAAGCAAGATAATGTGGGCTAAATTACAAAAAATCTTTCACCTATTGGCAAACATTCTGTTAATTTCAGATTATAAGTACAGCAAAGGCATAAAGAGATACACATTTGAAGGATGAAAATTATGATGCAAATTAGGTAATTATGATGCAAATTAGGTTTGACAGGACTAAACTCAGATTAGTTCCAATTGGCTCAAATCACGCTTAAACCTAAACTAGCCAAAATTACCAAATCTGAAGCTATATACTCTGCTGCAAATTTTAACACAAAAAATTTATAAAGCAGCCTATAACTAACCCACAGCCCGCAAGTTATGATGGAATAATGGATTAATTCTACAAACAACTGAGATTCTGCACTCAAGTCCCAGGCTGGTTAAGGACACCAAACGCCCCCTTTCAGCCTGTTTATTTGCATAAGGGGTGAAATGAAATAAAATTAAGGGTCAAATCAAAAGAAGTAAGAGAAGAGGGAGCTGAGTGTAAAAGCACTAAAAGACAAAAATTCACTCCTCCCCCTTTTGTCATTTAGTGCCTTTTAGGATATCTTTCTGTCATTTTGTGCCGTTACTTTTAACATTTGCCTCCTATTTTTTCTCTTGATTTGACCATATAATTTTTCATTCATTTCCACCTTCATGCAAACAAACAGGTTAGGGAAGTGAGATTGCATGCGTGAGATCAAGTTCTTTCCCAAAGAGAAAAAGAATAAAAAAAAAAACTTTCCTTATGACACACTAGGAATATTGACTCTATTTTCAGAAAAGAGTGTACAACCTTTTTTTTTTTTTTTTTTTTTCCTTTACTACTAGTGTTTGACAAGCTTTTATATCGTGCATGATTAAACAAATTTAATATTAAACAAGTAATTTAAGATGAAACCAAAAAACACATGAAGATTTAAGATATATCATTATCAATGCGAAAAAAATGGGCACGATATATTCTCAAAAAACTTCGCTAGTTTTTACTACCAATCCCGAGCCTGGATAAAGAAAGAGGGTTGTGTTAGGTAGGTTGACAGCCAACATAAAATTTTGTCACAACCCATACATAAATTATGAGATAACAACGTTCCGTGACAAATTGGAATGGAGAAATAGAATTCATGTAGCCGACTCCAACATAGTTGGGACAAGGCTTTGATGATGATGGTGGTGACGCATATACTGTGGACTTTAAAAGCAAGCCTCTCTCAAGTACTCACTATAACAACTACTGAAGCATGCTATCAGTTGCAAGAAGCAAGAGTACCCAGCAGGACAAGAAGGGTGCCTTCATTGTTAGTGACTGTCATGAAGGGTTTACATTTTCCACTGGGACTAACTTCGAGACAAGGTAACTCAAACATGTGCAGGTCTCTGACTGAGGAAGCCACCATAAACCCTTAAGAAACATGATTATGAGCCCCCAAAACTGACGTAGGAAGGTAAGCTTGAGACCTTGTTTCAAATACATCAATTCTTCAAGAATGCCCAGAAATCTGATCAAGGTCAAGATCCTTCAACCAGACAAGGAAAAATAAATCACTTCATTTTCCCTACTCCTCTGAGGGCATCCAATTTCTCAACAACTCACACAAACAAATTCACCCCAATTGTCCCCAAGTAAACCTCAACTACAGTCAAAGCAAACAGTAAACAGAAACACACTTGAAACCTCATTCAAAAAAGACTGCAGCCAATACCAATCTTTTGAACTTTGTTATCATACAGCACAATATTAAGTAGGTTTAGATATGAAAATCACAAACCAAACCAATCAAAATGAATTAATCTAAGCATGGTGGGGAAATAAATTAAGAAGTAAGCTTACAGAGATCCAGCAACTCGATGCCTGGCTTCAAGAGGACTGGGCAACGAGCCAATGGATCCTCTCATATTGTTCAAGTTGGAGCAGGGGAAGGCATCATCTGATCTGCAATCAATACAAAAACTAACCCACATGAAGAAGTATAATAAAATAATAATGAGAATGATGATTATGGTTTTGATGATAATAATAGTAGTAGCAGCAATAATAATAAATACTAAAACAAACATAAAATTAAGGGAACAACCTGAGATGTCCGACAAAGACTCAATAATAATAACAACATAAAAGTTAATCTGGAGAAAACCGACATCACTGGTAGAATCAATAAACTAAAAGAAATACAAAAGAATGTGTTTTTTTTTATTTTATTTATTTAAGAGAAAAATCAATGATCAAAATCCCACAAAAAGACAGGCAAAGGAATGTGCAATTGACATGAAGAATCAATCAATAAAATTTAGAAGAAACTAATCTGATAATAATCTTAAAAAAAAAACAAAAGACTTACAATGAGTCCATATAGAAAACCAAATAAAATAAAGGATTGAAAATTTAAAGAAGAAAGGTAGAAAGAAAGAAGGGAATACATCTCTAAGAAGAACAGAAACCCAGAGAATGTTACTTCAATATCACAAAAACAACAGAAAAAAGAACCCACATGAAAGAAGGAATCTTTCAATAAAAAAGAAAAGGGAAAGGAAAACAAAACAGAAGAAAAAGATAAGGTTTTCTCACCTTTTCTTGGAGAAATTAAACAAAAACTGCAAAAGGCAATACAATTCAGAGATACCAACAAGCAGAGAATTGGAAAGAAAACAACCCCAAGTACTATAAAGACAATAACCCAATAGAACCCAGCATGAATTTAAAGGAGAGAAGTGTTCAAACACTGGAAACAGTAAAATCTGCAGTAAATTAGAAAGCTTCATAGTACAGACTACAGAGTAGTGAGCACAAACCAAACAAAGCAAATGATGGAAGACCTCCAGATCTTTCTTTCACCTGAGATTTAGAAGAGGTTTTAGGAGCTATTGAGCAAAAGAGATGCAGCAGAAAATAACAAAGTCCCCATAAGAAATTTTGAGAGAGACAGAGAGCCTTCTCAGATTCAATGGCAGAAAACAAGCAAGCCAGCAAGAAAGTCAATAAAAAATTAGCTTCTCAGTAGTCCGCGGACTACTAAATCGTATGTATCAGTAGCCATAGCACTACGAGTGGGCCTGGGATGTAATCAACCTTACCCAAGCCCGGCCCACATTGCATGGGGTTGAGCCTGAGCCCCAAAACAAGCAGCAGCGACGAAACAAGCCTAACCCAGAGTCTGGTCCAAAACTACTCGGATTAAGGAAAGGAGTGAGCCCACAAATACCCACACAATTTGGGCTTTGATGCCGGTCGATCAATGTGGGCTTGGGCTTGGGCGGTCCAAGTTGCACCCCTTTATGGTGCACATGACATAACCCTCAAATAAATACAAAGAGAAGACATGGGCCACCATTGAGTGATGAGATAAATCTTTTGTAAGAATGATGACTGCCATTTTGACTAAGGACTGTCCTCTATGAAAGAGGACATTTTGGGAGAAAATAATATAATTAGAGTACCCCCATAATGTAAAGGTGATGATGATGATTGAGACATATTCTTTGTCTAGATTTTATGAGAATATAATTTAAATCTCTCTTTCTAGATGTGTTTTAAGTGTTTTTATCTTCAATTTACTCTTATTTTCATTATGATCTGGTTGATTTTGATGAAAACTTGTATGAGAAATTCAAGATTTTGAAAACTTCTTCTTTTCCCAAAATGATGAGTTGTGACAATTGCTAAACACTGTTTGTATTTCTTTCTCACTTCCATTTTGAATATTGCTATAAGTAGCTCAAGTTCTTTAGTGGCCTGACTTGAGTACAGTTGTTTCAAGTTTCAAGTTTCAATTGACTGCGTTTGATGCAATTTTAAAGGGTGACTGATGATCTAGATTGTCCGAGAGGGAAGATGGTGGACTACCCTTGGATGTTGAGTCATCGTATGGGTGTGACTCCCTTGCAAAAGTGAGAGTTTGGGTCATGAAAATGGTGAGAAAACACCCACGTAAATACAGCTTATTTTAATCTGAATGTTCCCTTCATGACCCACCAGTCCTCCTTCCACCTTTGTATTCATTGTCCTGAGAATTAGCATCATGCAAATTTAACACTCATTTGATTTGTATAAAACCTAGAATTATTCATGCACAATTTGGTAATAATCTCACTTTATTTCAATTATTTTAGATAATTTTAAATCCCTCGAGGCGGAAAAAAGTGCCCACCAAACAGTAGAAGGTGCTAACCATTGTAAACTTAATGTGCTATCAAATATGATAATACAGATACCAAAGTAAATCATTATGATGTATCCTTGCATAAACTAAAGCAATGGAGAAACAAATGACACTTCAATGGAAATGATGTTTCGGCTCACTCAGCTGGCTCAGTGGTATATAGGTTGTCTCACAAGTCTTGTACCACTCATTCAATACATAAACAATGAAAATAATAATAAAGCAATGTAAGTATTTCTTTTATTGGTGTGGTGATAAAGACTGCAATACTGCTAATGCATAAAATATAAGAGGAGAACAAAAAAAACCTATGTCATTCTACTCTCTTTAGTTTTTTTTTTTTTTTTTCATTAATTATTACATTTTTATTCTATCCTTGTTTCGTTTTCAAACTATCACTAGCAAAACATGCCCGCACTTATCGCGGGCAATAAAATTTACAATATTAAAAATAGTAAATAGTTTTAAATAATAATTATTTTTGTCTTAACTACATAAAGATGGTAAAAATTGCAACCAAATTCAATTACCTATAATATTAACAAAGAAAAAGAAAAACATGTAGCTGGTTAATTTCAAAATAAGAGCACTTTATTTTGCTATTATCCTAAAACCGACAATTGACTTCGATGGTGATTTGATGGCCATGATAAAATGATTCTAATGCAAGTAATGCCCAATAATAGATTGATGGATCAAAAGGGCATATAGTTAGTAAGACATGTATTTTATACAAAATCAATAATATAGTGGGCCCACTCTAATCATTGGAGAGAAAATCATTATGTCCTATACAGATGGGTATTTTTATCTATTTCAAGCCCATTGTTGAGTTCATGAATTTGCACATTTACGTATCATTTTAGGATGAATTATGGATTTAATTAGGTAAATTGCATCATTATTCATATAATTTCATCATTTCATACATTTTCATCTACGAACCTGAATTTTCATACTTTTCATACATTTTCTGTATTAACTTAGAATGTTTTGCAAATTTTTTCTGAAAAGTCCCAGTTGGAGTATAACTCTGTCCGGATGGGTCCCGCTTCAATATGGGCTCTTCAGTATTTGATATGTTGAATTAGAATGTGCAGAAAATGAAAATTGCAGGCCTCTGTTAAGGAACTCACTTTCAAGCACACATTGTCATCCTGGGCCCTGCATTACTGAATTGAAGTAAATTGAAGAATTCACCATGTAGACCCCACACACAAGCCATATGAAAATTAATCAAAGGAAGGGTCTACTCATCATGTTAGTTGAAGAGTCCTAACTACAGTCGAAAACTTCTCATATGGCCCACTGTTCAAGCAAATGAAATGTCCCACATGGCAGGGTCCGCAGTAGTTGCAAATTTGAAATTATTGATGGATAATTCAAAAAGCACAATTCTGATTGGAACAAAAGAAGAAGAGTTTGAATCATCCACATCTGATGTCCTTTCAAAAATGAAAGTTGTGCAAAGATAGAATCCATTGCAAATCAAATTTTAGAAGTTAATCTTATTTTTCTCATGACAACTCATCTTCAAATGGCCATAACTTTCAATCCGACCGTCGGATCGATGAAAGTTACCTACCGTTGGAAAGCTTATTCAGAGTAGATATCCGTGGAGCCCAAGAACATATAAATCAGAGCTATATTGACAAAGTTATGGGCCCAGAGATTTTTCATATTTATTTTTAGACGGGATTGCAATTAAATCCACACCGTTGATAATCAATTGCTGCAAATCCCTTGTGGGACCCTATCTAAAGATTAGCCAAGCCACCCAGAGGTTTTCAGAAGCTTCCACCTCATTCAAATTCAAAAAGGATAAGAGATATACCTTATCAATAAAGATAAATCAAATTTGAAGAGAAGGTGTCTGAGATTCAATGTATTTCCCTCTCCTTGGACGTCCATAACTCTCTCTCTCCTCTCTCTCTTCTTTCCATAATTAATAGAATTTAATAGTTATTTTTGGGTATTCTGGAGTCCTGTTCCAGAAATTAAGAATTTTAGAAGAGAGATTTTTGAGAGACAATTGTACAAGGAGATGCTATCAATGAAATTACTTATGGAGTTCTTTTCAATGGCTGACTAGATTTCTAGATTGGAGTATACAGATGAAGCTAAGTAGATCTTTAATTTAATCTATGTGATTTTTCTATTACTTTCTTGTTTCTTTCAAAATACATGCTTTATTAGAATAATAGATCTGTCTTTATGCCTTAAGTAGCCTCTGTTTTGATTTCTAATGAAAATAGTTTGATGATTTATACTTATTTTGATAGATTATGCTTAGGGCTGAGATCCTTTGATAATTTATGCTTAATTTGGTGAGTCATACTTATGATTTTTCATTCTTTTATGAGGTGAAGGAGGTCTTGGGTTGTGACCTTATTCTTAAAGATTAATTTTTACAAAAGACAAATCTTCCAGATCCAAAACATTGATTTGTTTTAGATCTGAATTATTTTTGGGACAAATAGTAGAATAATTGCATGGATGAATTAATTATCTTGCTTAGTGGATTTTGGATGCTCTGATTTGTTTTATATATTTGATTAGTTTGTGTTTCGGATTTTTTTCTAATTTCTTTTCTTGGATCTCAATTATTTATTAATCTTTGATAAAAAAAATCAGATTTTGAATTTTAACTTAGTAGTGCTCCTTGTGGGATTCGACCTGTACTTGCCACTGTCTCAAAAAGACAGCTGTGCACTTGCAGTATTAAAAAATTGAATTTAAATTCACATCACCCACTTCTTAAAAATCAAAACCAATATTATAAAAAATTAACCCAGTTGGCTTTATCCTAAGTTCGGATCCTGTATGTGTCCCACTCAAGAGAATTTCTTGAGTTTCATCATGGGGCCCACTTAAATAGATAGTAAAAAGAATGCTAAGATAGAAAATAAACATGGAAGATAGCATATTGCAATGAAGAAAAATCTATTATAACATGTTAATCACATAAACAAAGAGAATTAAGAGCATAAGTAAAAGGAATAGCATTAACTTAGCTTCATCTAGAAAATCCAATCAAAGTGTCTCGACAATTGCTCTCAATTACATGAATAGCTTAAGTAAAGAGAAAGAGACTCTCCTTGCTTATGTGTTAAATGCCTAGAGCTCCCTTATATAGAAACATTTGCTTGCTCTCTTTTGGTTTCTTTCCAATGTGGGACTTTGCAAGAATGGAAATATAAACATATGAATGTAATTCCTGTATTAGAAAACAGTCCCCAGACTGATGTGTGATTTTGACCCTCGAAACGTCCGAATTGGGAAAAATGTTGTGAAATATAATTTGTAGGTCTTACAACAAGCTTTCCAATGCTTCTAAGATCACCTCAATCGGACACCCGAGTAAAAAGATATAGTCAAAATACAAACTCAGGTCTTTCATTTTTCTTCTTATTGTTGGCCTATCTTTGTCATTTCTTCATCCAATTGTCTTCCAAACTAATCAGTACTCTCTTTAACTCTTGAATCTCAACTTTAATCTTCAAATTAATCTTCAATTAACACCTACAAAGAGAAATTAACATAATTGAGAGTATTTTTTTAACATATTTTGTATGAAAGCCATTGGAACTCATATAAATGCATACAAATGGCCATCTATAATGGAAAGATATGAGCAAAGCATGATGGGGAGGAAATTTATGATTTTTATGCTAAAAATAGTATTTTGAGTTATTTTATCTATGAAAATTCATAAATTAATGCTATGAAGGTATATCTTTTGTGAACTCATCACCTGGTTCTTCTAAATTAGTGATGTCATAATGTGTTGTACTCTTTTTAATTATATCTTGTATCCCACCATCATACACAAGTGATAACAACAGTAAAATAAATGAGATTTCAATCTTCTTACCAGCTAAAATAGAAAAACAAAGGAAAAATGATTAATGGGTTTTTTGCCACTGAATATAGATGCTTCTCTGACTTTTTGACATTTCATTTTCAAACTTCATGATAAAAAAAAAAATAGTGTCTTGCATCTCCAAAATAGAGCTTCTAGCTGGATTTCCAGTCACACTGCACAAAACCACATTGATATGCCCATATTCCATTAACAATGAAAAGTGTTTCAATTATATTTTGTACTAACTCAATAAATTCTTATGTTCATGCATCTGCATATCTGAAGATTATTGTCACAGAGAGAAGTTGATTTTCTTGCGGGATCTTATTTGGTGCAGAAGAGCCTAAAAAAGAATCTATGATATTGACTCCAACCATGATCAGAAGTGCATCCAAAAACACCCAAAACCAAATTAAAAGAGAAGTTTTATGAGAAAAAAAACTAGAGGTCCATCTTTCTCTTATAAATTATATATATTATACGTTGCCGATAGGCCTGTCAATGGGACGGGATGAAACGGGTAAAAAGCCCGGCCCGGCCCGTCCCAAGCCCTAAAATACAGGGCTTTTAAAAGAAATTTGAGCCCAGTGGGCTGGGTTTGGACAATACATTTTAAAGCCCGCCCAAAATGGAACTGGGACTGGGTAGAGGATGCCCAGCCCGTTCAGGCCCGGCCCGTCCCAAGCTCTAAAATACATGGCTTTTAAAAAAATTTGAGCCCATTGGGCTGGATTTGGACAATACATTTCTGTTCATTTCTTTTTTAAATAACTTGACCCATATAGGAAAATAGGATACTCATTCTCATTCATTTTATTATTTTTTTTATTTTCTACTTTCACCGTCCAAAAAAAAAAGAAGAAGAAGTTTTTAACTGATCCAACATTACAACATTACTTTAACTTGACTCATATATGATACTCATTCATTTCTTGACCCATATAACCTATAGGATACTCATTCATTTCTATTGATTTTCTGATTTCTACTGTCACCGGCAAAAAAAAAAAAGTTTTGAACTCCGCTATGTTGCTTATTGCATTGCATTGCCGGTCCCAAGCTCGACAAAAAAGAGGAGGGTTTAAAGTCCAGTTCACACCGGGTGTCTAGTGACGGTAGGAATAATTAGATAATGTTTTGCTTCTATCTAGGATCGGGCTAAGCCCAGGCCCGGCCCTGTCCCAGCCCGGGCCCGTACGGGATGGGATTTGATGTAGCCTCGTTTAATTGAGGGCCAGGATTGGACAACACCTGGCAGGCCCGTCCTATTTTCGGGACGGGATTGGACAACCTAAGCCCAGGCCCGGCCCGTCCCATTGACAGGCCTAGTTGCCGAGAGTAAGAGATCAAATCTCCTTTTGTAGAAGAAAAAAAAAAAAAACCACCTGCACTGCATTGCATTGAAAATGCTCCTTCACAATCTTCCTCACTTTCGGAATCCCTTTACCATCTTTTTTCCATTTGAAGAAATTAATTCTGGCCTTAGAAAACTGAAAAGTTTGAAATGATGATAAAAAAGATAGAAATAGACGGTTGGATTCTACAAAATATATCTTTCCTTAAATGTAGGTATTTTATAGTACCTTTAATAAGAGGAAATCGTGTGACTATAAATGTAGAGATTTTATACCCAAAAAAAAAAATGTAGAGATTTATTTACCTTTAAAGAGACCTTTAATGAGAGGAAATCGTGTGACTATAAGAGCATGTTTGGTAACAGGTGAGGAATCTATAGATCTGATGATTATTCACTACCATTTGACTAAGGATTCCTCATTAGAGATTTGTTTAGTTGATGATTTCACGTTGATAATGCTATGTATCAATGTATATAGCTGAGAAAAATAAGGTTCATTGTGTAAATCTACTAAAGTGAGGATTTTCAAATCTTATAGGGGGTGGTCGAATCTGAAAATCCTAACAAATGAAGATTTTCATTCGTCCAACTCCTTAAGAATTTACAATTGCCAAATATGGATTTACCACAACTTTAGGAAAACCGAAAATCTTTTCCCCTAAAATTTGATTGCCAAACGTGAATTAAATGTGGAGCCTAATTTGAAGAGGAACATTATATACACCCCCATACAGTTATGACGTCGAGAGAGGAGATTGAGAGGGAGTCAAGAACAAATAAAAGAAAAGAAAAAAGTCAAAACCAATTGAATAAATTGGGATTGATCTCTCAATTAGAAAACTTTTTTTTACCCTTCTCTATTAATTAAACCATCCATGTAATCATACTTCCTTCATTGGAGGCCCATGCATTGCCCGAGTTTATTTGCAATGTTAAAAATAGATAGATGCATGCAATTATGAACGAAATTAGAAGGCTGCCTGTCTCACAGAAGATAGAAATAAGAACATATATCAACAAATGAGTAATCATAAACATTCGTTCATTAACACAAGCGTGCTGCTCCTGTCACCTAAGATTGTTAATAACAACATCTTAATTGACAAATGATTAGGAATCATCTACCTAATTGAGGCAAGTGTCGATCATTGGTAGTAGTTGCGTGTGAAGTTTTTATTTAACATAGGTGTGTCCAGTTGTACACTATATAAATTGGGTGCAAACTACAAAGTGCCATTCTCAATATTACTTTATTTATACTATAGTTGCACTCATTCATATGAAATAAAAAAAAAAAAGCGCTTTTTGCATAAACACTCCTAAGGTTTGGAGGATTTGTAAATTGGCCATTTGATTTTAGTATTTGCAGATAGGCCCTACATTTTCATTTTAATACCTTTCGTGTCCCCAAAATCAGTAGCGAACAGACTTTCAAAAGTTTTAAGCGTGAAATGACACATTTCCCCATCTCTTTATCCTTATATGCTTAAATTCAAAGGCTTGGATTTATTTTTCTCTAAAACTTATAACATTGATAATTACATTTATTAGGAGAGACTAACCGTATGTAAATTTAGTTTTATCAATAGAGGACTTATTTCATTAAATTCAAATCTACTATAATGACAATCAATGCATTTGCTTATAATTAGTTTCAACTTATTCGATCCATACATGACCCACCATTAAATTGATGAAAGTTTCAAAATACATAATAAGGCTCTATGTGCATTAAAAAGTTCTTGAAAGAGACCGTTGGGGATTGGAATACAATAATGGAATTTTGGTAAATAATAATATACTCATTGTTCAATTGATATAAGGGCAAAGTTGTCATATTTATAAAAGTTCAACACAAATCACATGGTCATTATCCATTTTCATTAGAAATATTGATTTTGGAGACATGAAAGTTATTGAAATGAAAAGGTAGGGGCTTATATGTAAATACTAAAACTACAAAGGTCTATTTACAAGTCATATAAACCTTAGGGGGTGTATAAAAAAAACTCAATAAAAAATGATAGATTCTTTGATACATTATGATTCAATTAAAATATCAACTTACTATTTGAGATTACAATACAAACGGATCCCAATACATTTGATGTTAGTTGGACATATAATTAATACATTCAAGATGTTTAAAAAAATGTCAAAGGCTTCCATCTGTTGCTAAAAAATATATATATTGGACTCATTAGCCATTAGTGAAATGCATCAATTTCAACTTAGATAAACCAAATGTCATGTGCATATCAGCATCACAGCTAACCTCTTTATTATTATTCTTTTCGGGCTACTGTCCGTAAGGTGAACTGTACCACCACAGCTAACCTTCTTCTAAGCTTATAATTTTTCTGATGAGCACCCACACTAACACCATGTACCTATACGAACACCATGCACTTACACATGAAAATCAATGAATGAAGGTTTTGTTTAGTTGATTTTGTGTGAAGATCTTAAATCTTTGGAAAAAAAAAAAGAAAGAAAGATTCTTGTTTTGTACATGACCTTAACTTGTTTCTTTACCAGAATTTCAGATTGAAATTTGTGGTATTAAGAAATCTTAGACGTTCCATTGTCATTTGCAAAAGTCAACTTTGTTGCTAGAGTTTCAAATTTCACTATCTAAAAATGTCTCGAATGACTTTTGGAATCTACAAAATTCCAACCTTCTTGGAATTTGTAAATTTTCCACCTCAAGAGTTGACATACATTAGAATAAAGAAATTAGTGATCTCCTTGAATTTTCTATCCTTCCTACTTGATTCCAATCAAGCCTGAAACAGTAAACAGGAAAGAACATGACTTTTGATGGGGTTGGGTTGCGTGGGAAAGTGGAATTTGACAAACTCAATTCCAAGATATATTAAATAATAACTTGGATTATGATGTTCAATTCATTCTTTGACTGTATCAACATTTCCATCAACAAAGTGTACGATCTGGATGTCACTACAATTATAGTGATACACACTTTACATGCAATAAAATGTGATCAATATTCATAACTGCATATACTAAATGAAAATTAAGTATGTCTTGTGCATGTGGTCCATATATAATTGATATCAGTCCCAGTTGGAGGATATCTTAGAGCTTGTAAATTCATAGGAAAGCTATTGATTTTGATCTTCTAGGGTATTTACATGTGGTCTCATTTTCAAGTCAGTTTAAGACCTAATATGACCGAGATATATAGTTCTAACTCCTTTATTTAAACTATAAGGTTCCATAGTTATAAAATGAAAATCTTTTTGTATTTAATCCAATGGCAGATATAGAATGGATTTTTTTTTTTTTGTTTTGGATTTTAATTCAATGGTGGATGATGCTCACTTGATCAAATTGGTAGGGGTGTTCACAGACAGGTCAAGATGTGACAAAGCTTGTCCGGACCATCCCATTTACTTAACAGGCCTAATTTTGAGGCCTGGATTCAGTCCGTGGGCCTAGGCCATTTGCAATATAATTAATAACTCTTTGTGAAATATAAGTCAGGTTGGGTCGAGCCGGGCCTTTAAGAATATAAGCCTGGCCTAGGATTACATAACAATTGGACCAAGAATCTAAGGCCCAGAAAAGATAACCCAAATCCAATCCAATATGGGCTGGGTTGGCACCATGCATGAGCACCCTTACAAAATGTATTTAAGTTTACCTTGAAAAGAAAATGACGGATGGAAAAGATGGAGGGCATTTTCCATTAATTTACAATGGCAAGGTCCATGCTTTACCACCTGTTTGTTTAATCTATATAAAATTCTTAAGATCTTTTTTTATTAAGAATGATTAAAGGTGAATGATTATTAAATTCTTAACCACTTCTTATTAAATTTGCTAACAATAAATCATCAAAGGTAAAGATCTTTAAGGCATCATCAAATTATCTCTACCTTGATATTGCCCCCACCCCCTTTCCTGTCCATCTGTCTCCCGCCTTGAAGACTCCTATCTCTGATCATGGTTAAAACTGAAGAGACAAATGTAAATTGAAAAACGTGACCATCAAGTTATCCCTCTTTCAATGTAAAATGAATATCCTGCCACCATCCTTATAACTCAAACAGTAGCATAGTCAAGCTCTCATCTACATCCCCACGACCTCGTAAATACTTTACCCCTCACCTCCTTTTTGTCTCTTTTGTATATTACTTATACACTCCCATACACACTCATACTACTCAAGTCCCCATCCAACAGCCCCAAAGATCGAAGTGTGGCGGTTCATGAATTCTTATGTATTCAACTCATCTACATTCTGTGCAAACAAATTGACCCTTAATAATACATGCATCTTCACCTTAATAACATTCAATACATGCAGGGTTGAATGGTGTTGGCACTTTAGTATCACACACATGCACATGGATCAATAGCTTGGTTTTCAAATTTAAAGTGACACGCCTAACCAATAGTGCGACTTAAGAAAATAAAAAGAAATTGAGATGCCTCAACCAGGACCTAAAAGTAGAAAAAAAAAGGTACAAAGATTGGACCCATGAAGTTTTTTCAAAGGACCTCATTTCAACCCTACCCACAGACAAGTTGGCCGTTGATGTTTAGCTTGTAGGGAAAATGTTAAAAACAACTAATGGAAGTCACTTCTATAAGACAACAGGAATAGTTTAACAACAGAGATGTCTTCCAATTACACCTGCCAATTTACACTTCCACAGGTTCAAAAGTCCTTGCCGAATGATTGCCCCCAACTCCACTTCTCCAGTATCATCTGGTTTGGACAGAGGGAGATCCACACTTACAATGGTTGACTAATTATGATGTAAGTTCAAACCTTCAAAAAAAAAAAAAAATCTCACCAATGATTAGTGGTCTTGCAGTTACTTTTCCTGCTTAAATCATTTAGATCTTGACTTGAAACTTGAAAGCAGTATGTGCACACTCTAAAAGTGTTGAAGTTTCAATTGAATTTGATGACTAAATGATGAAGAGTAGTTTTAATCCCATTTCTTTTCAAACTGGGACTGGGCTAATGGACTAAGTTGCCGAAGCCAGAGTGATCAAACAATGCATTGGCTGAAACTGCTTCTATTTTCTGGATCACTGGAACGTGATCACATGGCTTGAAGGGCTGCTAAATCTGGATGTCGCCCTACCTGAAATCTGGGTGATTTGTATGGTAGAAATGCCCATTCAATTATTTTGGTCATACAGTCATTCCTAAGCTTGGTTCACTTGGGTGCCATTCTTAGAAGTTTAAATATAAGATGACATTTTATTACACTATAATAATGTGCTAACAAATAATGATATCACTTGGTTGGGCTTGGGCTCGATCTCGGTCTCGCATGTAATTTGGGCCGGGAGCTAGCTCATCTGCTACCTGAGTTGCACCACTAACTCAATAATTTATGTTGCATAATTACAACAGAAACAGGGATCACTCACTTGAACACTCACCTTGCTCCACCAGGTTCCCCTGAGAAAGGAAGGGGTAGCAAAGTCTGAGTTCAATTGAAATAATAAGAAATTAATAATTTCTAGTCAGAAGGTTAATCAAATTAATGATAATTAAGCTAATTAGAATATATTAGGTACAACATAGAGAGAGAGAGAGAGAGAGAGAGAGAGAGAGAGAATGGTCATTTGAACTAAATTTGATAGTTGGAGGCCAAGGGCAGTCAAGCTGGGCCCTTATATCCGAGGGCCCAGGGCAGTCAAGCTGGGCCCTTATATCCGAGGGCCCGTGGTCATGGAAGGCAGCCCACCATCTGCAGCACAGACCTTGACATGTTGGCACTGGCACCTTTAAAAGTGGAGTTACAAAATTGTTGGTGTCCCACTAATACTTTGCTAAAAGCATATAATAGTTTCATGGTAGTTTGTCCCTATCTTACTTAAAAAAAGGTAGAAAAGATGAAGCAAAACTCAACTCCATTCTTTTATTAGGATCATCCACATTCATGACACGTGGCATGCGATACGACACATTACAACATTCTTGAAATTAATCAATGAAATTTAGGTGAGTACGAGCTTAGGTCAAATATGCAACATTCAGTCATTCACTACCAATAAGACTTCAATAAGATAGTAATTTCATAAGTATCTTCAATGAAGTTTGATGGGTCAGACCCAAATGACTCAGTCCATAACGACGGGTTAGGCCCAAACCATGATGACGGGTCAAGTTCAAGAGATTCAGTTCACGAAGTTGGGTCAGGTCTGAATGACCCGGGTCCGTGTCGAGCCCAGGTCCGGATCCACTCGTCTTGGGTAGGTCCGGGTCCGAATCCACGAAGTACGAAGTCAGAGCGTCGTTACCTCTAACCTGCTTTTACCAAGTCTTGCGGAGGATATCTTATCTGCCTCGTCACTTGAGGGCGGTTCGGAGACTCCGCCAAAAGGTAGCGTCCGCTGCTGAAGAGTCTCCCCATCTGTTAGGGGACGACTATAAAACAAGAGCCCCACCCACACTGAGGGGCAAGCAAATTGTTGCAATCAATCTTTACCACCATCTTTCCATCTGTAATCGCTACACACTTGATAAATACAATCTTCACCTTAAAGTGGACGTAGGTCACACTGGACCGAACCACTATAAACCTCTCTCTCTCATTCTCTCTCTATTTCTCACATTAATTATCTTACACTTGACCGGTGGTGCCCGAATCCACTTTTTGGCATCATCAGTTTGGCGCCGTCTGTGGGAACCGTCAAAATCCCCGCTTCATAACACTTTATTTTCGAAAGCTATGGTGACCACCACCAGATCAACGAGGCGACAAGAAAACAATTCCAGACGAGAGGAAGAGGACAATCCTCCACCAAATAATCCTCCTCCAAATACTACCGCTCCAGATCCCACTCCTCAACAGATGTTGGCAACAATGCAGCAGTTGGTAACCCAAAACCAACAGATTCTGCAGCTCATGCTCGCGGGGCAGGGAGGAGCAACGCAAGGAGGGCCTCGCCAGGGAGCTCCTCGCAGGGGAGCGCCTCGCCCGGGTGACCATCAGCATGGCGCCCAAGGCCTGGGCGCCCATCACCATGGCGCCCAAGGCCTGGGCGCCCATCCACCGGGCCCTAGCTTGGGCGCCCATCCACCGGGCACCGGCGCCCAAGGAGCTCCTCGTAACCCCCCTCTCGGAGTGCTGTTGGTCGATCTTCAAGGTCGCGCCCATCACAGAGTCCCTCTACCCAAGGTGGAGCTCATGTTGGAGGACCCCCACCTTCAGGTGGAGCGAATCATGGCGGTCTTCCACCTCCTCCCTCTGTTTCTAATGGGGAGGAACCTCATTTCCAAGAGGAGGAAGATGAAAATCAAAGCATAGAAGTGGGGAGTCACTTCTACGATCGGTCCAGAGAGAAGTCCCCAATCACTGGGAAGAAAAAATCAAAGAAATGCAGAATCAACTGGGCGATGTCTTCAACGCCATAAGAGCTCGGGCACCAGAGACGGTAGATTATCTAGTCGGGCGAACGGATACACCGTTTAAGCCTGACGTGGTGAACTACCCACTCCCTCAAAAATTCAAGATGCCATCCGTAGAGACCTTCGATGGAAGGAAGGATCCGTTGGACCACTTAGAGACGTACAAAAGCAAAATGCAACTGCATAATATCCCTGACGAGATAATGTGCAGGGCGTTCCCAACCACATTGAAGGGCTCTGCTCGGCAATGGTTTGCCAACCTCGCCCCAGCCTCCATCGCCACCTTTGGAGAGTTGAGTAAGTCATTCGTCTCACACTTCATCGGAGGGCGCCGCCACCAAAAGCCAGCCACACACCTGCTCAGCATAAAGCAGGACAAAAATGAGAGCCTCAGGAGCTACCTCACTCGTTTTAACGAGGAGGTACTTCAGGTCGAAGAGCCTGACGACAAAGTGTCAATGACAGCCTTTCTAGGAGGCCTTTGCTCATCAAGCTTCCTCTTTTCGGTGATGAAACGTCCGCCAAAGAATATGCCAGAGCTACTAGCAAAGGCTCAGAAGTATATGAATGCTGAAGACATAACCAGAGCCAGGCGGGGAGAGTCCTCCAGAACAGGGGATAAGAGAAAGGAGGAGCGAGACAGAGATGAAAAGGAGGACATTAGCGACAAGCGAGGCAGGACAGAGAGAGTACCTGTTAGAGACCGACTCGGTCCTGCTCCGCACAGAGACAGACAAGTATTCACTCCTCTCAACACCACTATTGGACACATCTTGTTCCAAATACAAGATGACCCCGCCGTAAAATGGCCTGGGAAAATGAAGTCCCCTCCAAATCGCAGGAACCTGACTAAATATTGTCGCTTTCATCGCGACCATGGCCATGACACTGATGACTGCTTTGAACTCAAGAAGCAGATTGAAGATCTCATTCAGCATGGTTACCTGCGCCAATATGTTGCTGGAAGAGGGCAAGCCCCACCACCGCCACCACCTCGAAATATCAAGGACCTGCAGCCGATTGGGGAAATCCGAACTATCTCAGGAGGACTAGCATAGTCACTCTCCGCCCTGAAGGCTCATGCCAGAAAGGCAAAACATCCTGATGAAGCACACCCGTCTAAGGCGCCCACGCATGAAGCTAACGAAATCATATCCTTCTCGGATAAAGATTTGGAAATGATGACTCATCCCTCTTGTATTAATTGAAAAACATCAGGACAAAAGAGTATACATTGGTTTTTCTCTTTCAAAAGCTAAACCTGCCTCTCTGCACTGTTTTTAAACATGTAATCTACCTCCAGCTTAGCGGCTCTCTCGCGGGTCGCCAAAAAAGCTTGGCCTACCTCTGCACTGTTCTCAAACAGGCAGCCTATCTCCAGCTTAGCGGCTCTCTCGCGGGTCGCCAAAAAGCTTGGCCTACCTCTGCACTGTTCTCAAACAGGCAGCCTATCTCCAGCTTAGCGGCTCTCTCGCGGGTCGCCAAAAAAGCTTGGCCTACCTCTGCACTGTTCTCAAACAGGTAGCCTATCTCCAGCTTAGCGGCTCTCTCGCGGGTCGCCAAAAGCTTGGCCTACCTCTGCACTGTTCTCAAACAGGCAGCCTATCTCTAGCTTAACAGCTCTCTCAACCCAAGGGACTACATTAAATTAGCGTGCTCAACTGTCTGGCCGCCCAAATGAGCCAACCCAGCATCCACAGGGCAACCAGCCCCGTACCTCGCCCAAAGTGGCGCCTCTTAATGCCTGCACGCCAAGGCCAGCCTCCTCCATAGCGCCCAAAGCTCCCAGGCTCTCCCAAGCAGCTCGCCCAGGTCACTTCCAGGTCGCCCAGGGCGCTGCTGCTGCTGCCTCGCCTAGCTGGGCGACCCTGATGCCTCGTCTAGCTGGGCGCCCTTGCTGTCACAACTGTTTTTCCACGCGCGAACGCCCCAGCTCGGTCGCTGCTGTTTCACCTCGGCTGTAGCTTCTCTTATCTCGGCATTCTCGCCTGCTGGCATCTCGGCCTCGACCTCTGCTGCCTCTCAAAGGGGCGCCCAGGCCAGCACCATGCCAGGACGCTGCTGGCCTCCGCTGCCCAAGGCACCCGCTGCCCATGGGCGCCCATGCCCATGGGCGCCCACTGCCCAGGGCGCCCAAGCCCATGGGCGCCCATGCCCATGGGCGCCCACTGCCCAGGGCGCCGCGCCCACTGCCCAGGGCGCCCAAGCCCATGGGTGCCCATGCCCATGGGTGCCCATGCCCATGGGCGCCCACTGCCATGGGCGCCAGCGCCAGGGCGCCCGCCGCCTCTGCCGCCTCCTGCGGTCCACTTTGAAATCTATCACCTGCTGCAACCCGGAATCTGAGAGTGTCCAAAGCTAGGAGGACTCTTCCGGATAAAAAAAAAAAAAAAAAAAAAAAAAAAAAGGACAGATACAGCAAACAAAAATCAAATCTGATCCTTACAAAACCCTAGGTCAACCGCCGGGGGACACCCCCGGACCCCCTCTGCGAAGAGCAATTATTTCGAAGTGGCAGTATGTTTTGTGAGTTATATGAGATACTAACTTACAGGTCTCGCTTTCAAAAAAAAAAAAAAAAAAAAAAAAAAAAACAACTTGATATTTGAAAATGTCTCGCTTTCAAAACTTCCTTTGGCGCGAGACATTGAGGGGCAAATGATGGGTCAGACCCAAATGACTCAGTCCATAACGACGGGTCAGGCCCAAACCATGATGACGGGTCAAGTTCAAGAGATTCAGTTCACGAAGTTGGGTCAGGTCTGAATGACCCGGGTCCGTGTCGAGCCCAGGTCCGGATCCACTCGTCTTGGGTAGGTCCGGGTCCGAATCCACGAAGTACGAAGTCAGAGCGTCGTTACCTCTAACCTGCTTTTACCAAGTCTTGCGGAGGATATCTTATCTGCCTCGTCACTTGAGGGCGGTTCGGAGACTCCGCCAAAAGGTAGCGTCCGCTGCTGAAGAGTCTCCCCATCTGTTAGGGGACGACTATAAAACAAGAGCCCCACCCACACTGAGGGGCAAGCAAATTGTTGCAATCAATCTTTACCACCATCTTTCCATCTGTAATCGCTACACACTTGATAAATACAATCTTCACCTTAAAGTGGACGTAGGTCACACTGGACCGAACCACTATAAACCTCTCTCTCTCATTCTCTCTCTATTTCTCACATTAATTATCTTACACTTGACCGGTGGTGCCCGAATCCACTTTTTGGCATCATCAAAGTTCTCTCCGGTAAGTTACTCACACCCCCAATTATGTTATCCAGGTCCCTCACCAACACAACTAACACAACTGGGCATCCATCTCTAGTTGGTGTAGTGGAGAGGAAGATGCATCGCGACTGAGCTATTAGTGGATTGGCTCATCTTTAGTGACTTCAAATATTATTGTTTAGCTAGTGTTTAAGTATGTGTATATCTGGTGTCCTTAGATAGATCTAATTAAAATTGCTATCATTCCAAATTATCTAATATTACTGCCTATGTTTTATAGTCGATTCACTTGTACATGTCTCATAACAATCTCAGCCAGGGTTTGGTGCAAAGTTTTTCTTTTAATTTAAGCTCCGTTTTGACGATTAAGCTGGCTATGTTCATGTCAAAATTGAGAGAATTTAAGGGATCATATGGGAATGAAATCTTTTCTTATGCAAGAATATTTACTACTGTCTTCTATTTTGCTCTCTAACAGCAAGAAAAAAGTTTGCACATTTCCTGTCTTAAGGCCTTTTTGGATGATGGGCAAAGTAAGGAGAATAAAAACCTTTCTCCATATATAAACGTTTTTCCATAGTTGGATTCATTCATTCTTTTTCCCACTTCAGTACAAATACTGAAATACCCACACACCCATGCACACAAATACACCCTTCACAAGTCCCATGCTCTCAGCACTACAACTATAGATTGATCCCTATTTAGATTTATTCGGGTGGAGAGAGAGTAATTTTCTCTTAACTGCCATTCACGAAAAATTAAAGAAATGATTTTCTTCTCATTGGTGTGGCCAGAAAACAACATTTTCTAAAAATATATATTTTATGTTAAAAGTGACCTTTATACTTTTGATAATTGTTTTTTATTTAAAGAAAGCTTTCAAAACAATCTTCTCATAAATAGCTTTACCCTCAAAAACTTTCTCTACACAATGCTCCCACCCCACCTCCCCAAGGACTCACTACTAGGGAAATATGACAGATGTTGAAAATCTAAATTGCTTAAAATAAATATCTTCATCTAAGCATTTGTATCAAACTTCAGTCCAATAGAATTTAAGCTCACCACTAAAATAATCTCTATAAAATACTTGAGCTGTTTTATATTCATTCTTATAGTTTAAAATTGTACATGTTGGATAGAAAAGGCCACCTCTTTTCTTCACTTCGAGCCACAAATCAGCAGCAGGAGCCATTATTAGCAATCTCAACATATATAAAAGTTTGGGACCCAAAAAATAATATAATGCATATTTTACTTTTGTCTAAATTGGATGTCCCATGAGCGACGTACTTATCCAACCCCTCCTTTGTCTCCATATACATGGGATCCATCACATCCAACCCATCCACCATTTTATAGAACTTACTGTTAATATATTTCACTAATGGGTCTTATGGTAGATTAGTTTGATCTAGTGGGTATAATGTGGGTCCACAATCATTTAGGAGAGCCCACTATCATTATGCTATTTGAGTGACCCCACAATGATTATGTTATTTAGCTGGGCCCACTTTAAGAGTTGATTTGATTTTCAATCAAAGGACATTTTGATGATTCAAGAGTCAATTTCTCATACAAGTAGACTGATGTGAATATTTATGTAAATACACTTAAAAAGAACTTATATGAACACTTCACTAAATATACAAATAGTAGCTTAAGCAACAATAATCATAAAGAAACCTAATCCATGTATCTCACCGGCTTTATGCTAGTGTGTTTCATATGTATTAAATTAATGTGATGCACGGCTTCCATTCCTATTAGCTAGAGTAAAATTATGAGAAAAGTCATACAAGAGGAAGGCATTTTATTAGGTTAAGTTTTAAATTTTTAAGCAAGTGGACCCAAGAGTCCCAAATTTCCCAGCATCCAAACCATACATCAGCGCTCTAAAAAGGCAGATGGGTTGGTCCTAAGCTGCCATCGTTTACTGCTAAATTGGAACTTACAAGGAGAAGACACTGGATCAATATTTGAAGATGTATGTAGAATGTGGCAACAGTAAACAGGTGCAATGACACTGAAATTTGATTCCTTTTTTCTTACACACTCTACCAATTACATTATTATTTTTTAATTTCCACCAGGAACGGCAACTTACCCTAGTGGTAAAACGCGCCACTTCTCGGGTGTCCAGGTTTCTAATATCGCCACCCCCACTCTTTGCATGTGCCAACTTTTGTTACCTTACATATACCATTTGTTAATTGTTACTCCTTGCATGTGTGAGTTTGTATTGCCTTACAAGTTTCTCATATGCCAACCTCTTAGTTGGGATTAAAAAAAAAAAAAAAAATCTTTTAATTACCACTAATCCGGAGAATGATGGTATTTTTTTTTTTTTCTTACAACTTGCATTGATTGGGTAAGTAGTTACACATTGGTTGGGTAAGTAATTACAAGGCCTATCTGAAACCGAAATTTGGCATAGAACTTCTGCAATGGCGACCGGGCCATTCGTTAGTTCTCGTAATTAGAGGCATCTGCTTCCTGTCCTTCTTTCCACAAGTAATAAAAAGCATGTATGAATCCAGTGTAATTGTTGTACTGGATGCTGTGGTTGTAGACATTAGTTGTTTTGACCGCTAGCTGGGGTAGCAATAGCATGTCTGTAAGTAGGTTTGGTCTTTGTGACTGTGTGTCTGCATTGTTCATAATTGTCTGGTTATATCTGTTGGCTGTTGCCGTTTCAGGCTTATGAGGAATCTGTGAGGGCAAATGCTCCAAAACGCCCCTAGCCCTCACATTAGGGGCCCAAATTTTCTTTTCTTCTCTTTTCTTTTTCTTTTTTTTTTTTTTTTCATTTTCAGATGAGGCCCACCAATGATCAATATTCACAGGAAAAGCATTCACATTTAGTTTTAATCACCATATATTTGAATGATATATGTATATCTTTTTGGGAATTCAATAAATATAAATTCATAATTACATGTGTTAATCCTAGTACATACAGTAATAGTTCAGTATTTAGGAAACAACTCTTCACAACAGTAAAACAAACCAAGAAAACAGAATTATAGAAAGTAATCCAAAATTAAATTGAAATCCACTTATTGTTTGAAGGCAGAAAAACAGTACTCTGTTGTTGGATTTACAATTCTCAAAAATTCGGAGAAGAAGGTTGATCAAGGCTAGTGTTTAACACTATGTCCTTTAGACAAATTTCGCCCCTGCAACGGTGCTAACGGGCTTTAATGGCGTTTGTCTCTCAAGATACAATGATCAATCCACAGAGTAGCAGCACAACAAACTATGTGATAGGCGAACCAATCGTATACTAGAACTCTCTCTTGACTCAGACTGATGACCCAAATATAATGCAATTGCTGTGAATGGAATGAGCAAAAAGGCATGGACAAGATGATATTTATAACCTGCTTCATGTCTATTCATGGGGTTGCATATGTTCACAGAACATATGCTTCTCTGTGGACACATCCCTTGGGTTGGACACACCCTTTCATATGTGAATGAACACATCACTTTGGACACATCCTTTCATATGTGAATGGGTAGTGAATCGAGCCAAGCCCAACTCGCGTGAAGTCCAAGCCCAAGTCCAAGCCAGATTCGGTTCGGTGCAGGGCAAGTAGTGGTGTTTTAGGAGGCAATTTCTCATTTACTCCTTAATGGATTAGAGCAACCCAATACACATGTTCTTAATCTACTCATGTGGTAGATTGCATTCTCATGTATTCCAACCTAAAATGATAAGTGAGTCTCACTTAGATTTTGGCCCAAAGTTGACAAAAATAGTGGTGCTCTTAGCCATTTTTTCCAACAACATGAACTCCACCTAATAGGTGAAGGGTAAAGAATATGAGGTGATATAGTGACGGTTACAAGATGGCATCCATGTAGACCATGTCTATTGGAGATTGACTTTCCTCGAATTTAAATTATAGGATAATGGTCACTACGTATTCAGTTTCCTATCTTTCCTTCATTCGATTTTTGGGATGGTCATTTTTGGATATTTTCATTTGATTCTTTATTTTTAGCTAGTCATATATATACACTCTTAAATTCTTAAGAACTCAATTATACAAAATAAATAGACCTTAAACTTTAAAACATAAAATTAGGAGCTAAGATCATTCGACTAAAATTGATACATCTATCAATTTAGCTGTTCCCTTAATTTGCCATGCTTCCAATAGGTCTTACAGACTGGTGCTTTCCAAGTAAAAACCCACCCTCGATCTATGATACTCTTGGAAAACGTTATATTTTTGTTGGCCTGCACAAGGCTTAGAAAGTAACTATTTGGTTAGGCTCTACAATTATTTCAATCATTTTAGGAAGCTATCACAATTATTTGCATGGGTCTCATCAAGATTTCAGTAGCTTCAGATTTTCCCCTGCCTTGATTTTGGTTATTTAAGTGGACCCACTATGTTAGTAGGAATGGGGTGGTGTAACTTTTACCACAATTACAATCATTTTAAGAAGTTTCATCATATTGTAGTCAATGGCTTGGATGGAGTCCCAAAACAATGGATTGAATTCTTTGTTGTCATTGATAAATTGGACCCATCGTGATTTTGATCATTTGAGTAGGAGTTAGGCTGGATGGAGTCCCACTGATGATGGGACCAAGGGGATGGAAAGCTCCTAGTAGGTTGGGTTCATATATCAAATAAGAGGCAAATTTCATGCCTTTTAACGCTTTAATCCGTGGCCCAAAAGTTTAAGGTTGAGAGATTTAATTAAAAACAAATCTCAAAGAGATTTAGTTTTCTTTATTTTCTTTTCTTAAAAATATATCTGGACTCTGCTTACAGATCATCTTCCATTAGGCATATTTCAATACTTTAGAACCTGATTGTGAGACTAAGATCGATCCTATAAATGTCAGTTGGGTGCAAATAAGTTTTCATGGGTGCAAAATACATATGCCAGTTGATCCAACAGTTCAATGGACTAGACCTTTCTTTCTTTCTCTCTGTTTTTCGTTTTTCTACTTTGGAAATTGGATGAGCGGTGGAGTGAGAGACTTCAGACACTACATTCTAAGGGCTCAGGGATCGATCCGTGGATATTTCTGTAAAACCAAGATACCGACAACACCACTGAGCTATCAGTGTGTTGGCAATGGCCGGAAGATGAACAAAAGTTACAGATAGTGATGCACGAAGAGCAGTCCACTGGAAAGGACCCACGAAGGATTTTTCAAGGTACAGTAAATCCAAGAAGTGGCCCACCTACCAGACAAGGATCCAAACCATATAGACAGGTCAGGTTTCAATACTCTGAACAACGTTGTCCTTTCAGAGCCACGGCACAAGTCTCTAATCACTACAAGAGGCCATGGAGTCACATAACCAAGAAGCATTTGCGACAGAATAGGTCCAATTCCCAGTTTTAGTGACTAGGGTATTTTGGAACTACTTTTGTTGTCATCTTGTAACTGGAATTTTACAAGATGCTCTAACTGTAGGGTTACCGTAAGATTGTGCCACCCGTTTTGAGGCCACCCCTTTCCCTTTCCTTCCTTTGGCTTTATCTACCAGGCAGTTTTACTACCGACGAAAATGGTCGGTTTCAGGTCGGATGCAAGGTATACAAGATAGAAACTAGAAAGTAAAATGAAGTGGTAAACTGGACATGGATAGGAAGGACATGGATAGGAAGGAATAAAGGAGCTGGACCTAGACCCAATCTAATACCCCAACAGTCATATAACCGACATAATCATTAAATACAAGATCAAAATATCCTCTTTGGATAGAATGTGGATGAAAGTAGTAATAATAATTGATCCAATTAAGTGCAACCTATTCAAGGATTTGGCTTAAGATAAATCTAATGGAGAAATAAAATTCATATAGCCGGCCATAATTTAGTTGGACAAGGCTTTGAGGATAATGAGACAATAGATCAGCTGTCCTGGTTTTTGGGGACCTGATGCCAGCCATAGGTTATATGAATAGTTTTGTACTTGATGTCATCAAGTTCAAATATTGAAATAATTGTAACATCATGGTCATCCTTATACAGGGAAAGACTTGAATTTACATAAACTAAAAGGTGGAGAGTTGATTAACTACATTGTCTTTCATGGAAACAAAAACATGTTTATTGATTCCCACCAAGCTTTTGAAACTGATCTTGGACTCTTCCAATTAATACGAGACGATTTGAGTACTATGAACCTGTTTCTAAATAGTTGTAAATAATAGCAGGAGCATAAAGATTTCTGAAGTAATTGAAGGTTATAGACAGCAGTTCAATTCCACAGAAAAGATCTGACCGTCCTATCAATGTTTGGCATATAATCATCGACGAAGGTGCCCTCCAGAACTTGGACGGTGTAGAAAGCCATGCATACATGCCACGTGTAACATGGTTCAGCTCCCACATTAGTCCTGCTTCATGGAGGTCTAGCAAATAAGTCCAACCCATAAACCATGTTCGAAATTTCTCCTTCCTATTGTAAGAAAATGCATTTCCAAATTATCATGGAAGGAACATGAAAAAAAAAAAAAAAAAAAAAAAAACAAGGAGAGGTTACAGTGGAGTTCTATGTATGGAACAAGGAGATTAATCATAAACTCTGTATCAATAGCCCCCTCAGTGGTGTTTTATGTATGATAGAACAAGGAGATTAATCGATCATAAACTCAGCATCAAAAGGCCCCTAAAATTTCTTTGTACTCCTCGTCATCCAACTATCAATGCCCAGAAAGGCAAAATAACCATATGAAAACCTTGTATCAGAATTTGTTCTTCTTCTTTTGGAAAAAAAAAAAAAAAAAATGGAAATGTTGTCTTCTACGTCCGTCCCATATCTAATGGATTCAGGTGTAATTGATACCCAGGCTTGAAAATTGGCTAGACAAGCATGACCCATGAGCCCCACCAGGCAAATCCTTTCTTTTAGGCTTCACGTTTGGAGGAGTCCAGCTGCTGGCCTCAGAGGACTCATCCTCACCTCTTTTCGCCGCCTCCTCTACCATGCTTCCTTCCGTACCAGAGATGAGAAACCCAACAGTGGAGACTTTTTGACAGCAAGATAGCCACTTGGATCGCATGTAGTTAGCTTTTCTCCATGGAGGAATGTGGAGGCCTCTTTCTTTCAGAGAGTGTTTTGCAGCTGTGCAGACGAGAGAGATAATCTCGCAAAGCTTATCTTCACTACCAACAAAGATAGAGGGGAGAGTGTTGAAGAGTTGGCTGTAGGTAGATGTAGGCCTTGCTAACTCAAACTGGGATTTAAAATCAATATCTACTATCAACCTTAGAGGGTTACCACTCTCCTCTTCCATCATGATATCTATGTAGTCATAATCACCTGAAAAACAATTAAATAAAGTACAGCCTTAACCTCTTTCTTCAATAAAGAATAGTTAAGGCTGGTCTATATTTCATAAATCCATGCAAAATAGAGACGGGTTTTTGAAGCATGACTTTGAAAAAGACATTCAATCCGTTTTCAAATAGGTCCCCTTATGATGCTAGTAGAATAATTGGTTTCAAATAACAATATCAAGTAGGCTCCTATAATGAGAAGAAAAAAGAATGAAGATAAAATAGTGAATATAAAGGACCCAACAGGAACACTCAAAACACATAACAAATACTTAAACAAAGAGGAGAGGAATGTGCCTATGTATGTGGCTACTCATCAACCAGGCGAAAAAATGGAAAGAATGCATAATCACCTCCTAGCCGGCCAAAAGCAGCATCCCAAGAAGATTTACACAAATAAGCATCATATCCATCCATTCTGAACCACATCATCAGCATCCTCTTCACAGAACTTTCATTCCCCATTTTCCTCACATACTTCAAAAGAACCAATACCCTATTGTAAACCTCCATCTCAGCCTTTGTCACACTACCAATAATCCCCTAACAACATTATTAAGAAAAAAGAAGAAGAATAAGTCAAAAAAGGGACTCCACATAACAAATCAGTCACTTATATACCATATAACCAATGTGAGAAAAACCATCACACATGAAGAGCATAGATTATAGAAGACGAATAGTGATGATGAAAGTGCATAAGAATATTACTTCTAATGTGAGGCATGTAGTATCATCGAAATGGGTGTTTTGCGATGAAGGGTTGGATATGGGTGTCGTTGTGTCTTGTTCAATGAAGTCATGGACCATCTGAACTAGCTTCTCCTCCTCTTCCTGTAGACTACTCATTCCTCTTTATTAAGAGAAAACTATAGAAAAACTATAGGCAAAAAAAAGAGAATCCTAGAATAATTTAAGTGGTTGAAGAAACTGGATAACTCACATATTAGCTATTTGGGGTGCTTTATATTTTTCATGGAGGTGGGAAAATGCCAATTTTGTGCCGACAGATGATGTTATATGCACTTGTATTGAAAGCATAAATGCAAGTCGGCCAAAGGAAGAGAGACAGAGGGAGCAGATGTGTTTAAATTTCGATGAGATGGTACCACAGGAGCGTCGAGGGGTCATCCTATTTAAGTTATACTGTGCTCTACACTCGGGCTATGTTGCAAGCGGAACAAGGGTCTCTCGACTGCTCCTTGTGTTTGTGACTCTGGGTCCCTTCAATTGGTAGAGCACCTGCACGGCTTAGCAGAAGCTTAACCATTTTATAGGGTCGATGGTCCTTCCCATGATCACAAACTGATCAAGGACATGAGTTAGGCGCAGTTTAGAGACATGTGCCCAATGTGTTCCTGAACCTTTGTTTCAAAAAGCTGACTAACCTAACCAATTCAAAACTTGAAGTTTTCCGTCTTAATTTTGAAAAAAAAAAGGATAGAAGCACCTAAGTGATCTTTGAATGATAGAACTGAGCAACCCCAGAAGTCAAATTGCTATACATGCAAAGAAAAGAATCACCAGTACAGTTACAGTAAAATATATAGTGAAGCATGGAGAATTTCTCTAGTGGAGTATGCATTTGCAGAATTTTCACTCCTCACCTTTAATCTAGGAGGTCTACTTTGCGGGTTGCACCACCCTTATGCAGGACTCTAGCAGGTAAAAGCAACACAACAAACTTCTGCTAAATTTTTCTAGTCTAAGATGCAGTGGCGGATCCAGAATTTTTACTTAGATGGGGCTAAACTTTTATTTGACTTTGCTAACTTTTTTTTTCTCACATTAACAATACGAAAAATGTATTGCAATTAAATAGACACAAAACTTTTTCATGCTTAGATCTCTTGCCCAATTGAAGTGCCTTCTCACTCCCTTTTCCAAATTCAAGTGATATTCATCATCATCAAAACAATATAATATTTCATTTAATCCTAAGTGTTTGGATACCTTGCAACGAAAATTTAGGTGAGCAACCATGTACCCAATTTGGATTTCCGAATGAGTTTTATTTGGATTTAAGGAATTTGGTTACCTGCACTTACATAGCTATAAAAATCATTCCCTATGATCATGAGCTCGTGGTAAAGAAGAAAAATTACCACATAAATGTAACTCAAGTTATCCAAACATTTGAGTCATAACGCCTGATTTATGTATGAATTGAAGTTTAAAGTGTGCCCAATGGTGATTTGGTCATCTTGGGACTTATAGATATGCTTAGATTTGGTGATTTAGGTCTTAAAGTTTGAATTAGGATTTAGAGATTTAGAGTTTGAAATTAGGATTTGAAAATTAAGGGTTCAAATTTAGGTATAGAATAATTAGTATTATACTACATTTGAAGAGAGAGGAAGATTGCTTTATTTAGGGTTATTTGGTGAGAGAGAGACTAACTACGAGAGAACTGACAACTAGAACTCGATCGGTGTGAGGATCTTAGACTCTTCGTAAAAAGAGATCCATGCAAAGAGGATATTGTACTCTCGGTGGAAATAAGATGTCCAAAAAGAAGATGAGTGTTTTCACCAAGGTTTTGTGACGTGGGGCGATCACAATATCTAGACGTGGGTCAACTATTTACTAGACATACAGGGGAGAGGTTTAGGCCGAATCAAAGACCATGTGATTTCAAATTTAACCTCGGGCCACCGCCCCAGGTCATGAAAGGGTAGGTCCGCCCTTGCTAATATGCAACCACCTCATGATATATCAGGGGGTGTTTGGATAAATGCATAATATAATATCAAAAAGTTTAAATATTGTAAGATTTCATTATCATAAAATAAAATAGTGTCATATTATTATATTGTGTCACTTATTGTGTTTTGGCAATCTTCACAGATTTTAATATATATTTGAAGTGTTTGACAATTTATAAAAAAAACTCACAAGATGATGTACCAAATACATTAATTAGTAATCACAGGTGTTAATAATCATGATAAGACTCATCTAATGTAAAAAAATTATATATAAAATTAAATTTAAATCATGAGATCCAAGTAATGTTTTTTTAATTAAGGTGGGTCCACCAAACATTGGTAATTATACTATAATACATCTAATGGTGATTATCACAAATGATCCTATTTAGCTTTTTTTTTTATAAGAAATCATTGTGGGACCCATTTGATGTTGGTAGTCATATTAACACTGAGAGAGCTATCAAATAGTGGGACCCATTTAATGATGGCAAACTGATAATTACAATTACACAATACAATCTTAGTAATCATTGAACCTGACTAATTTTAGTAGTATAGGACCCACCTAATGTTGGTAATCACAATGAAAGCCCCGAGCGTGACATTTGTAGGACCCACCTAATACTGATAATTAACAAGGGCTATATAGTCGTGATATGAGTATAGGACGCCACATTAAATTTGTAGGCAGTGTGGGGCCAATGTAACAACAGGACTCTTAAATGTTAAAACTTATAATGGACCATTATTATTAATGGTTGCTCATGAACTCTCCCATGGCTTTTACTCAAACTCTCTATTCGTATTTAGAAAATATTTCTTAGAGATTATTTTATACCGTATATCTTTGAATAATGTAATACGAAGGTTTTTGAAAGAAAGTGAGATATTGTAAGATACTTTTTAAGTTATCCAAACACCTTCTTTTTAGATGGATAGATTACATTTTAAACTAATAGATAATATAGCAAAATCTCTTAAAATATCTCGTTTCCAAACACCCCCTTATCTATCTCGTAAATACCTGCTTAATGGAAGCTCGTTGAGGTACCTTATGGTGAGGAACTTGGGTAAGCATTTAAGTTCTCACACAAAAGCAAAATACCTATACTTGAGAAATAGAGCCACCTGCCACACTATCCCACAATACATTTTTTTTTTTTTCAAAAAAAATAATAAAATGAAAACCTCTTAGCCCCAAAATCAAGTAGAAGAAACTAATAGCAAAAGGCCACAAGCATCTACTTTAGTTTACCCTCCATTATATTATTTTTCACAATATACCTACCAGAAGAATTGTATAGAGATGTTTGTGTCGAGATCAACACAGCTTCCTCCCAATAGACTCGTCAACTAGATCAATCCGGCGATACATTAATTCCAATGGCAAAGATACACTAACAAATAACCTACAATTTCTGGCTGATATTCAAGTATCAAACAATCAAATTCAATTGTGCACAAAAGTGCCATAATCCTATTTGGGAAAGAATAATGGAGAATATGGTAGCATCTACCCACAACCCTAACAACAAAAGCCTATATGTGGCTCAACATTATAGGCTGTATCCACAGACACTCCAAAAGTAATTTTTCATTACTTCTAATACAATCACTAAAAGCAACAAAAAAATTTTCCGTGCTCCACCACCAGTTATCCTTGATGCTTTGGACAAATTCCTTGGGACCTCTAGCAATTGTAGCTCTAGACGAACCTTCTTAGTTTAACTGTTTGGACATACCCCCTTCAAACGAAAATCCTGAGTCCACCAATCCTCCCATCAAAATAAGTGGCACCCTTATATATACAAAAGTTTCAAATGGTTTTGTGTGAGAGGGAAAATCCTCTCCCTCCCTCTTATCCTTCCCACTAGTCCCTCCAAAAGACAAGGATAACATCCCTATTTCATCTTGCTTTTAGTTAGAGAACTCACATTAAGGCCCTATTAATTTACTAGAATTCCAAGAATTTTTGAATTCCTCGATAAGGTGGAATTCCTAAATCCTTCTAAAGACATGAGCATTTTGAAATTCCACCAAAATGCAAAGAATGTGCAACTCATGAATTCCTAAAGGCCAATTGAAACTTATCATGTGCTAGAATTTATAATTTTTTGTCAAGAAACAAGGGATTTGGAAATACACATTATGTCTCAAAAACCTCAACCACTGAAATTCTAGTAAAGAAATAGATCCTAAAATAAAATGATAAAAAAATGCCGCTGTTTAGTGGCTATGAGTTTCAAAATGGCCACTCTATGGCATATATATACAAAGGGTCGGGGATGAATGGGCCCAACGTTTGGACCCATCTTTAACTTAGGTGTGGGTTTGGGTAAACTACATAGGCCCAAATGAAACTGGGGTCTTGGTTTGGGTATGTTCACAGATTTTATGCGCCAGGACCACAATACCCGATGTCATGACCATCTATACTGTGTCACTATGGATACTTAAGTGATTGGGACTTGATATGATCCTAATCTAGGTCCATTAATCAAATTTGATCAAAAGTTAATAGGATGAAGGCCTTAACATATGAGATAGCAGATCAAAGCCACTCCATATATCTCATTTGCTAAACAACATAAGGCCCTAACATATGAGAGAGCAGATCAAATTTAATCACTAGTCATAAGGGCCCCAACATAAGAGAGAGCAGATTATTCACTAAAACAGAAAGGAATATGCACATAAACCTAGTCTCTTTTTATTTATTTATTTACTTATTTATTTTGGCTTCTAGTGCATCAGGATCATACAGCTGGAAAGCCATTTTAAATACGAAAAAATATAGGGCCTTGTTTGTAAAATGTTCAATAAAGGCCCGTGTCTCACAAAAGTCACAACTCACATGACCCCACATAGACGAGCCAGATCATCCAAAGTAAAGTCAAGTCAAGCATCAAATCAAAAGCATTTTTATTCAAAACTCATTCCATCTATTTCAATATAAGTAAAATGGCAATTAAACGACAAAAAAAAAAAATTCAATTTTCCCATTCAAAAAATCAAAAATATACAATTTCAAATAACTAAAAATAAAATACAATTACAACTCACTTATATTTTATTTATTTTTTTTATTTCACATCACTCCACTTTACTTTAAAAGTAAATGCCAAACCAAAACGGCACGTGGATCTGCTGACTTGTAGCTTCATCCTGAGGGCCCACAATCTATAAAAAAGAGCCAAAAAAGAAACCCTGAAATAGGGTTTCCTAATCCGAACCGCAAAAGGCAAAAGATTTCCCAATTTCTCCTCGGCAATCTCTCTCTCTCTCTCTCTCTCTCTCTGAATTCACGAACAGGTGCCGATTTTCAATCTCTCTTCTTTCGTTACTGTTTGATTTTGATTTTGATTTCCTATTGTGCTAGTTTCAAATGTGAAAAGAAAGGGTCTTTTTTTAATCTATGATCATGAGTTCTAGGGTTCTTGAAATGGAATGTGAAGTTATTAGCAGCAGAAATCGGAACTGAAACTTTGATTCATTGCTTCTGTGAATTGGGTTCTAATTCTAGTTTTTGCTTCAGTGGTTTGCTTTGATTTATAAAAAGGATAGAACTAGAGAATAGCAATAAATGCGATGCAAATAAATATAACCAGTGCAATAGGAGTAATTGGGTGGTGATAATTCTATATGGGAGGGTCGACTTAGTGATCGATGATTGAGGGGGGGCATCAAAAATGGGAATAGGGTGATAGTTCAAGCAATGATAGAAGAATGATAAGGCATCCCATGATTTAAGAAAAAAAAAATCATGATAACCCACCTGATGATATTGAGTTTGGTGGTGCTCATCCCTACTAAATAAATGAAATCGTGATGAGCCCATCTACTGATTGGGACATTGTGGAGATGGGAGACAATCATTGATGAGAATATCAGTTTGTGGGCCAGCCGTATTTTTCATTGCTGGATGGTCTTCATGATTATTGGGTGGTCCTAATTGTATCCTCATTAGGTGAGTTAACATCATTTCTGAAGCTGGGTGCGGTACCCTGCTTTCCATTGTCTAGGTGAGTCTAGTGTGATTTTCATTGTCAAATGGACCCACTGTAATTGAATCTTTTGGTGGGAACGCTATTCTCTTGACCCCACCTTATTTTAATCATTGGGTATTGTGGTTCAAACTCTGTTTTTTTAGACATGTCAATGATTGGTAGTAATTCACAAGTTCCAAACACCATATAAAACGAGATCTAGCAATAAATGAGGTGCTGTGTGTTTATGAAAGAGGAATTGTTAAACGACTAAAAGAACCTTTCTCTACACATTGTAAAGTGGTCATGGAGATTGGATTTTAGTAATGAGAAAAAAATTCTCACAATCAGCCACTTTACCATTGATTTCGCGTAGTGTGTGTAGATGTATAGACAGGTGTTTCATTTTTAGTTGAAATATTCAAATGCAGGTGGGAATTGTGTTGTGCTCTCTCTACATGCAATATGTATGTGATGAGATAGTTGAATTGAACGTAAAGATCTTGTGAGTTCCTCCACATACGTACATGCAAGAGTAATGGGAAAAAGGTTTTTAAGGGTGTGGGTTAGTTTCTTCCTTATTCATTGTTATATATAAGGCCTTCTAAGTTTGATTTAGCATGGGAGTCAGCTTGAGAATTTTGGGTGTGGTCCACATGTGATGTAGGAAAAGTTTGGTTCTCTACATGGAATATTTTCTTCTTTAAATGTGCTGTTTCTTGACATTTTGAGCTTTCTGCAGACAAATCTTTTGAGTTTGTGATTTGTTGAAATGTGAATTTATTTATTTATTTGCTACATAGAGAACTCGAATTCACATTCTCACACATTCATTGTCCCTAACTAGCTGAGCTATAGAAGGGAACATGGATGTGAATTTTATTTGTTGAACAACTGTGGTGTGTTCTTTAAAAGAAGTTTGATCTTTTTTCCTTCTTGTAATATGGTGATGCTCAATCAATCTTTCATGAAGGGCCTTGTTGTTTCTCTTTGAACACACTTTTGAAAGGTCTCTGACTTTTTGTTATTGAGTTCGTTATTGCATGTAAAAGACCATAAATTGTCATTTTCTTTTATATGAGCTTATTTATGATTTAAACTAACCCAATTGGATTCACGAGAGTCCTACAGTTATTAGAGAAAATGTCACTCTTTTAACTGGCCTGACTGAGAATTAGCTGGATCAGTATGAGGAATTTCTATGTGTTGGCAATGAGAGAACCTATCCTTGGCTCTTTGAATTTTATTGGTTCTATATGGTATAAAGTGCATAGTGTCTTGTTTTTTTACCAGCCATACTACTGTATGTAGATGTCAACTAATTCTTGATGAAAATTATTTAGTTCCTGAAATATAGTATTCAACCATAAAATATATGCTGAAAGTTAGGAAGGTGGGATTCTGTCTTGGCACCAAACTAGTTGACAACCAGACCTTTTGACTCATCCATATAAATGTTAAGAAGTAACTTGATTCTCTCCAGGAAAATAGCCTGTGAGAGGCCACTGACTCTGTAACCAATCATTACCGATGCCAAACAAGCCCAAATTGTTTGTGTGCACGTCTGCATCTCAATACTTAGAGCATTTGCAGTGTGCCTGCTGGCCTGACTAAAAAATTCCATTTATCTTCTTGATCCCCCCCACTGAATGAGCTGAATTTCTTCAAGAAAAATTCTTGCTTTTCCTTCTCTTCATTCTAAATTTAGTTGTGGCCCTTTTTTTATTTCCCATTAGATCTTTTCAAGATACGAAAGGGAAATTTCCAGATTGACAAATTGAATAATTTTTGCACAATAGGTCTTTGTTGGCTAAACAGGAGAGAGAAAAAAATTGTTCTTGAAAACCCTGGTTTCTTTTCACAGCATCTCATGTTAGAAGCTTTTGTATTTCAATTCCTAACTCTGTTTTTATGGAATATGAATGCTGCCACTTGTGCCACTATAAAGCACATCAAATTGTTTGAGTGGTTGCTTTGCTGCTAGTATGTAGTGCACATGGGCTTTTCTTTTCATGTGATTATTTTGTTCTTGAGCTGTTTAGATGATTGGTCACTTACTTCTGTGTAGGTTGCAGATATTTGTATATTCGTCCACAGGATTACAACACTTTCTGGATAGCATCTCAGCCTTGTGCTATTGTGGATGCAAGATATTCCTGTCATGCTTTAGGTAAGTCCATGGCAACATGAACATCACATTCCCAGAAACTAATTTTGGAATGCATCTTTCGATTGTTGTACACAAGTTAACCGCAGCCCTAAACGAGGCTCGGGATTCGGTAGGATATCAAATGCTTGAGGTTGTGGGTTCAAGTCATGTTACACATTAGAAGAAAAAAAGAAAAAAAAAATGCCATGCAGATGGCCCAGTGGTGGATATGTTTTTTTTGGAGTTCTGTGAAGGCATGACAGATTGTTGTGTGTTATTTCTGTTTTTTTGCTCAGTGCTAAGTTTGCAAAGAAATCGGGTGAAATGTGGCCACTCAACATAACCGAAGCATCAGAAATATTGCACCAGTGGCCTGTCTTCAGTGCAGGAATATTTGTTTCCATTGCACTTCTGCTGTCCCTGTTTCTCATTTTCGAGCACCTAGCTTTCTACAATATACCAGAGGTTTATTCTTATATTCCTTTTATATTATTGAAAATCTGCAGTTTCCATTTTCATTCTTGCAAGTGATATATGGTTTTTATCCTCCTGTAAAAGAATGTTACTTGTTTTTATTTTTAGACATCCATACAAATTATTGTATCTTTTAAAACTTTATATAAAAACTATTAGAACTAGTCATCTTGGTTTGATGTTGTTTTTTAAATCCGCATTTTATTTGATAGATATGTATTAATATGATGATATCTCCATCCAGGTTGATAATAAAGTGGTTTAACATTTCTTTTCAGGAGCAAAAATTCCTGATTGGACTTATTCTAATGGTTCCTGTTTATGCGGTAGAATCGGTATGTGTAACCTTAACTTTCTTTTATGACCCTCTTTTCTTTGTTCTTTAAGTAAATTATTAGATCCACTTGGAATAAGAGGATGCAATAAATTATTTATATGATTTATTTGCGGTATTGTACGACCTGAATGTGCTGTAGGAAAACAAGCATATGATTGAAACTTAAAAGTGTTTTCCATTAGTTTTCTTGGAATCGAAAGGCACAAAACTGTCTTCGCTATGTTTTGATTACAAGAGAAGTATAAGAAAGAGAGATTTTTGGCTTTAAAAGGGGTTATCCAATAACTATTGGGCATATCGACCAACACATGCTATAAATTGATCGATACACCTGATTTATAGGTTGATATGCTCTGATATGCTTGTGAAGGTGACAAAATTGCAAAAAGCGGCATGGTCTCGACCAATACGTCCCAGTTATCAGCCGAAATGATGCATATCAGCTGATATTTTGATCCATGGTTATACCTTTAAGTTGTTTGTATGGCATTGATAAAATTGGAGTTTGAAGTCTTTCTTATGCTGCAATTGATAAAAGATTGAAGGATCTCGGGCTTTAATTCATGGGAATCAAACTCATGTTGATTGGGGCTCAAGATTCACCTCTAGTTCTGTGTAGAAAACTTAATTTTGACGAAAGTTTACTTGAGAAATAGGAGTGTTCAGAATTGCTACGACTGGGCCTTGGGCCTATGGGCCTAATATTATATCTAACAGGAACAGGTGGCATAATTAAAATGAAGGCACTTGATGCATCCAGGGAAGAGGACCAAATCCACAGCAGGGATTTGGCCGAGTCCAAATGGATTCAACAGCTAAGAACTCATGCACAAAACTAATCAAAGCAATAACAAACTAGAACTCAATTTTCAATTCAATATTATGATGATGGGGAATTTACATATTTATATTAAGGTTCCTACGATCTTTCCTATCTCATAATATTCAAATTAAAGAAACCTACTAATTTCTCCAATAGCTCACGGGCTAGGCCCAGTGGACTTGGGCCTGGCTCGACTTGCACTAGTTCTCCCCACCTTAGAAAAACTCGGCTCCGGCAAGTGTATAGCTTGATAACGTTCATATAAGTCCGGATTGAGACGCTGGAAATCAGTAGCAGTGATCCATGATGCGTCGGAGATGGGGCGATCCTTCCATTGAACAAGAAACTTCTGAAAACCTCCGCGGTGTGTAGACACGAGTTAATCATCAAGTACATCCACAATTTGATCAAGCGGAGGAGGAGTAGGCGGTAGAGATAAGATATGTTCTTCAATTTCTTCATCAGTGTGATGTCCATGGTAAAGAGTCAAGTCTTCTACATTAAAAGTGGAACTGATGCCTAACTTTGCGGGCAGTTCAAGAACATATGTATTGGAACTTATCTTCTTCAAGATCTTTAAAGGACCTGAATTTCGAGGATGCAGCTTCTTATTTGCTTTGGGAGGAAGGCGCTCGGGACGAATTCTGACCATGACCATGTCACCTTTTGTAAACTCAACAAAATGGTGACGTGCATCAGCATGCTGCTTATAGTTATCATAACTAGTGGCGATGTTATGTCAAACCTCATCATGTACATGCTGCATATATCGGATAAAATCTTCAGCTTCTACACTTGGTCGCGCTTCTATCGGCAACGGAACCATATCAGTAGGTAAGCGCTGTCGTACTTCAGTCACGATTTGGAATGGTGACATCCCAGTTGATCGGTTGACTGAATTATTGTAAGCCAATTCAGCCATGGGTAAGTCCAGATCCCAAGATGTAATGTGGTCTCGAACCAAGCATCTCAACAATTTGCCCAAACTGGGATTTACCTGTTTGACCGTTGGTTTCGGGATGATAGGCATTGGAAAATTGTAACTTTGTCCTAGTGGCTAGCCAGAGTGTCTTCCAAAAGTAGCTGATAAACTTCGTATCTCGATCAGACACAATTGTCTTAGGAAGTCCATGAAGGCGTACCATTTCGTGGAAGAATAACTGCGCAACATTGGATGCGTCGGAAGACTTGGAACATGGTATGAAATGAGCTATCTTAGAAAATCGATCTACCACAACAAATATAGAATCAACTCTCCGTCATGTGTTTGGTAGACCCAGAACAAAGTCCATGCTGATGTCTTCCCATGGAGCATGGGGAATGGAAAGGGGCTGATAGAGTCCTGTATTCTTTTTGTTACCCTTCGCAAGTTGGCAAACCCTGTATAAATCACAGATTTTAATGATATATGATTTCATTTTAGGCCAAAAGTACCTATTACTAACAAGATCAAGGGTCTTGTCATGGCCTAAGTGTCCGCTACATCCGCCACCATGTAATTCCCACACAATATGTTCACGGATGGAGGTAGCTGGTAAGCAGGGATTTGGCCGAATCCAAATGGATTCAACAGCCAAGAACTCACGCACAAAACTAATCCAAGCAATAACAAACTAGAACTCAATTTTCAATTCAATAATATGATGATGATGTAAATCCCTAAAGGGAATTTACATATTTATAATAAGGTTCCTACGATCTTTCCTATCTATTTATAATAAGGTTCCTACGATCTTTCCTATCTCATAATATTCAAATTAAAGAAACCTACTAATTTCTAAAATACTAAAGTAATTAGAAACTACTTAAAATAGGATAACTTCCCACAACAGTCGACTAATCCTCATTGAATTTGTGGGCTTTTTCCAATGGGTTGAATCTGATTGACCCAATAGCTCACGGGCTAGGCCCAGTGGACTTGGGCCTGGCTCAACTTGCACCAGCACTTGTTTTAAGGCTTGCGCTAAATTCTTTTTGCTGTTGTGATTCCACAATGGCTGTTGGTGGGATGTAGACAACTCTAGAAAATGTCAATGAACTTTGCAATTGTTGGAGGGCATTTGGCAAATTTTATTGGTTGGAGGAAGAGCATTGATGATTACCCTTGGAGGATTCTGGATTGCTTTGAGGATATTCAGGTATTGGGAAATTAACGCCCTTTGTCTTTTTCTCAAATTATGCGATTAGGGATGGTGTTGTGGATGCACTTGCTAATGAGAGTGTTCACTGCCAACAATGTTTCTGATTATTACCTGCTTTGTAGTTTTAAGATGGTTTGGTTCAAGTGTTGATTTCTAGTCCAATTTTGTATATTTATTTTACTTATAAGTGAAATCATTATTGAAGGAGGGAATAAAAAAAAAAAAAAAAAAAAAAAAAAAAAAAACAAACCCAATGGTGAACCTCAGTAACAAAACAATTTGATCTTGAAAAAAAAAAATTTGTCATCATTTTCAAAAAAAAAAAAAAAAAAAACCTCAGCAACGAAACTTTTTCTTCCTTGGGGGGTGTGGGGTTGGTTGGTGCTCAGACATCGGTGTATGTGGGTTGGTTCAATTGATTGTAGGTGGGCCCTAATAGAAGTTTCTATAAGGTTCTTAACTTGAAAGTTCTCATTGGGCATTTTCAACATATATCATTGTTATTATCATCTTTGAAGGCCTATGCCAGAGGGGGGTTGTTTTGAGGGGTTTAATTTAGATCAAGGTTTGAAATTTGTAGTGTTGGTCTTTGTGTTGTTTGCGATTGGGATGAGTCGGTGCCGCTTGTATTGGAATGGTACGAGTGTGTTGATCTTGAAAAATCAGAAAAAGAATAAAGAATAAAGATATAAACTGGCTAATATTTTTTAAATTGATGATTTAATTATTTCTTTAATTATCTATCCCTTGGCTTAAGGATAACCCTCTTCAAGTCAGCTCTCTCTAAGCTCCTGGTGTATTATATGTCTATTTTGAAATGCCCCGTCTCTCGATTGCCAAATGTCAACCATGTGGAGAAATTGTAGCGGGATTTTCTTTGGCAAGGGAGGAGATCTGAAAAGAAGGACCACTTGGTTGATTGGGCTTCAGTATGTAAGTTGAAACTATAGAGCGGCCTGGGTATTAAACCCTTAAGATTGATGAATCAAGTTCTATTACAAAAGTGCCTTTCAAGGATCGAGGACTCATCAGAAGTTCTATGGAGGCAGCTGATTGTGACAAAATTTGGTGTTTCTAGGAATGGTTGGGACTGTTATGGTGCTACTTACAAACATTCGGCCATATGGAAAGGCATTATCTCATTCTCAGTCAACGAAAACTTTCTTCAAAATATAAGATACAGGGTTGTGTGTCGGGTGAGAAGATCTTGTTTTGGCTTGACATCTGCGTGGGTGATAACTTTTTGGCAACGCTATTTCCTAATCTTTTCAGTTGTGCCTAGGATAGTGAAACAAAGGTGCAGAATTACATGGAGAGGATGTGTAGTAAGGTAGTCTGGGGTCCCATCTTTAGGAGGAACCTTTTGGAATTTGGGGAGAGGCAATTTATGATGCTTCCAACCTTCTCAGTAACGTTTTCCATTCCAGAAGCAGGGAAGGAATCTAGGATATGGGTTACTTCCTAAGATGGTTCCTTTTATATCTCCTCTTTTTATTCAACCATCTCTAATATGGCTATACAGTATGCAGAGAAGTCTGTTGGCTAGTGTCTGGAAAATAAAAGCCCCTCCTAGAGAGTTAGCTTTTGAATGGTTAGCTCTCCATGGGAGGATCCTTTCTATGGATAACCTTCGGCATGCACACACACACATATAATGACGTTCTTATCCCTATTGTACTAGTAAAAATCACTGTCACTGCATCTTGGAATGTTACCATTTATCATGGCTGATTAAACCTGTTTCTTTTCTTTGCCCTTATCTTAGGTGACATTTTCCTTCCTTTGTTTTTTTTTTTTTGTGCAGTTCTTGTCATTACTTAATTCTAGGGCTGCATTCAATTTTGAAGTAATGCGGGATTGCTATGAGGCTTTTGCGATGTATTGCTTTGAAAGATATTTGATAGCATGCTTAGGTATGTTTCTGTGCACTTAAAACTTCTGTTATAAGTATTTCATGTAAAGATAAATCTGTTTATAAACTTCTGTTTGTTGAGCACTACTAGATTGGTAGTCATTGACATATATGTAATGTCATATAATATTCTGTTAGAATTAGCAGGCTTGACATAATAAATGTTTCATTGTGAGCTGATAGATTGGAGTACATTTTCCACGATGTTTTTTGTCGAAATGTTTGCTGGCCTAGTGCAATATTCACTTCAAGTTTAAACATTTGGGTTTTTACACATTGATTACCAGACTTTGATTATATATATGTCAGAATCATCATTCCATCCAGGCAGAGGAGACTGTAATAATGTAATCCCTACACTGCTAAAATTGCTATTTTGAACATAGAGCAGTTAATTAAGTGCGTCATGGAGGCAGAGAGAAATCTAATTTTAGTTCGTTGAATGGCAACTGGTCGAGAGCACAGTCACCTTATACAGTAGGAGGATAGATCTCAAGCAAATTAAGATCATTTGTCACATCCTGATCCCTATTGGTGGGTTCAGTTACTTCAACCTGCTGTACAGTTGCTGTATGGGCAGTTGGGTGCTAACATCAGTCGCTGAATTGTAGAAAAACCTCATTAATATTCGGAGAAACTCTCCTGTTTCTTGTTGATGAGTCTTCTCTGATTAGGAAGGGTCTGATACCAACTTGATTTTTAGATAATTAAATTAAAGAAGGATTTCTGAGAAAGATGCAGGGAAAATTGAAAGTAGAAAAAGGAAGAGGGATCTCTTGATGGCCGTGACTGGCATCTCAATTCTCATAGTATGTTTTTTGGTTTGTTGGTACCGTATCTCGAACCCATGACCTAATGGTCTAAACCATAGGTTCCAACCATCTTGACAAGGCAGAGATTGGCCTGGCATCTCATAGTATTTATACTAAAAAAAATTTAATATTTTGCGTACATACAGAAAAAAAAAAATACTTCTCAGTATTTTACAGATCATTCCCTGTGACAAAAAATTACAAAAAGAGTCCCTTGAATGATATCCGACAATGTATAGGATAGTTGTATCTGTATCGCTATCCTGGATTTCCAAACGTGCAGAGTTGGAACCCCAATCCCTGTATTTGTGTCCATATCATTATCGTAAATGTGTGTTATACGTTTTCACTGGAAGAAAAGGTCTCCTTTGAGCAAGCTAGTTTTTCTTTTTCTCAATCTACATTAAATTTTCGTTCCTCTGTTGTTGTTGTTTTTTTTTCAATGAACTGTTTTTAACTAGGTGGGGAGGACAGTACAATTAAGTTCATGGAGAATCAGGCACAAATCAACTCCAGTACACCTCTACTGGAAGCATCATATGCAGATGGAGTTGTAAAACATCCTTTTCCATTGAATTACTTGTTGAGGCAATGGCATCTTGGTCCTGACTTCTATCATGCTGTCAAAGTTGGCATTGTTCAATATGTACGTGTACCCTTCTTAATTCTCCATTTTGATATTTGTCTGGTCTGAAGTTTGGTGGTGGTTTATCCCCCAAGCACCTTCATAAATTTCTCTTACAGATGATATTGAAGACAATCTGTGCTTTGTTAGCCATTGTGTTTGAGTTTTTCGGGGTTTATGGAGAAGGGAAGTTTGAATGGAATTATGGGTATGTCATTCTCGTTTCTTATCTTACTAAAAAAATTTAAGACTTAAAAGATACTTTGAATTAAAAAATTCATGCCATTATTTTGCACCCACCATTAGCCTAACTCTTAGGAAGGTGTTTTATATGGGTCATTGCAATAGCATGATTTCAACTATAACCTAATATGCCAATTTTGTACTTTTTGATGCAGCTACCCTTATTTAGCAGTTGTGCTAAATTTCAGTCAGACCTGGGCCTTATATTGCCTTGTACAGTTCTATTCTGTTACTAAAGAGAAGTTGGAACCTATCAAGCCCCTTGCTAAGTTTTTGGTATTCAAGTCTATTGTATTTCTGACATGGTGGCAAGGTGTTGCGATTGCATTACTCTCTGCTTTGGGAGCCTTTAAAGGATCCTTGGCTCAAGAACTGAAAATGCGTATCCAGGATTATATCATTTGCATCGAGGTATCCTCTTGAACTGATGCCTTTCTCTGGCTTTCCCTCTTTTTCTTATGCATGATGAATTGTTCCTCAGATGCTTATATACTGGTATTTTGTGTGCTTCTCTTGTGCTAAATTTACCCTTTAATGCTAAGTTCACCATTAACTTATTAATATTCTGTTATTATCTCTGTATCCTGTTTATTTTAAGATTGCAATGGTTGATGTACACTCTGTTTCATTTCATAGCATAATGATTAGGGTCTAGTTTTTCTTTGTTTCTTTTTTAATATAAAATAAAATAATTGCGCTTTTGTGATCATCCATGTGCAAAACAGATGGGTGTTGCTGCCATTGTACACATTTACGTCTTCCCAGCCAAGCCTTATGAAAACGGAGAAAGATGTGTCCGTAATGTGTCTGTAATGTCTGACTACGCATCCCTCGGTTCCCCTCCAGATCCAGAAGAGGTTAGGGACAGTGAAAGGTTAACAAGGGTGCGCCTTGCTCGGTCCGGTGAAAGCGAAACACGATTGAGTTTTACACAAAGTGTTCGAGATGTGGTCGTGGGCAGCGGTGAAATTGTGTGGCCCCTTCTCTCTGCATATCCTCTATGATTTTCGTTTGTAAATTTTAGTTTTAGAATATCCTCATGTACTAATCATTTCCTTTTTATTTCACTTTGTGCTGTTGTTATGTGCTCTCAGGTGGTTGATGATGTGAAGTATACTGTTTCACATGTAGTGGAACCAGTAGAACGAGGTATTGCAAAAATAAATGAAACCTTCCATCAGATATCTGAAAATGTGAAGCGACATGAGATGCAGAGGAGAAACTCCAAGGATGATAGTCATATTGTTCCCTTGCGTGCATGGAAAAATGAATTTTCAGGAGCCCAAGATCATCTTTTAGAAGGAAGTGTCAGTGACAGTGGTTTGGCCAGCGGAAAGAAGCACCAGCACCATAACAAGGGTGCAGGCTCACAGATGTGATCTTGCTGGTCTATGAGTTCTATGGTAACAGATAGGCAAAACATTCTAGTATGACATAAAAGGCCCTATTTATTATATGGCTGAAAAATGGGTGCCATTATGTCATGATAGGATGTTTTGGATGATTTTCATTATTACTGACTGGTAAGTTGTTTCAAGGTTAACCTTGGTGTTTTTGCTGAATAATCTGATTAAGTCTAGAAATAGGGCTAATTGTAGGCTATTTTTGCATGAGAGGGATCAGCTAATTCCCCAACATGTGATCGATATGTGATACTGGTGGGCTGACTGGATTATGGAGAGTTCGTACATAAATAAGTAATTCCTCTGTGCAATTTCTTTTAGGGGCTACGATTTTCGCCAAAAAAAAAAAAAAAAAACCAACTGTATGGGGCTACAGTTCTACACTCAAATTTATGAATAATGTAGTTCCTAGAGATTTTTTTTTTTTTTTTTTTGTCCTAATAAAATTCTTCATATACTGTAAACAGGCCCTCTTTAAATATTCATGCAGAAATGTTGTGGGGCCACTATTATTTAGTGAGCTTGTTGGGTTTTGCCTTCATTGGATCCCAACCGGGTTGGTCTTAGACTAGTCCATGTATGAGCCCACTTATACACTTTGTTTGATACTTTGTAACTGGATGTTCATTGCATGGTAATTTTTATTCCTGTCTTCAGAAACATATGGAGGAGAAGCTTTTTCTGTTCCAATGACCAACAAAGCTCTGGTGTAAAGTGGCAGTCTGCTCATGGGAAGTATTGCAATTGTAGCAGGTGCTATTGACTCCTCTTCCACGTCTTAATCACAGCCACAGACAGCTAATTTGTATAGTCGAAAATGCTAAACGTAGATATACACTTCATTTTTTTAGCAGTATATACCTTTAAATTACCTTTCCAAATATGGAAGTTGATTTTTCACAGTGAAATGTGCCATATATTTTCACGCTTGGAAATTTTTTTCCCCTTCTTTCTGTACTTAAAACTGAGTTCTCTTTTAGTTTTTTGGGTTGGAGTCCCTTTTCTTTCTGAAATTGAGGCATTCGTGTTATCTTAAGTTGAGCATGATGCCATGCATTAGGTTATTCTGTGCATCATATCATTCATAGTGAAATATTCTCCTACAGATGTGAAAGAGGCAGGGGTGGGGAGTGTGACATCCAAAAATCTGGGACCCCCCTGAATTATATGGCACCCATCCATGGGATTGGAACATCCTCGTGTAGACGTTCCCACAGGAAAAACTTCATCATCATTCATATGTTTTGTCCTGATTAACTCACCCAAGAAAGCCTAGAAGCTTAATCTTGACTTTTCCCACCCAGATGGAATCAATAAACCTAAACTAACGGCTTGTGGCTTTAAGTCACCTGAGGAAGTCGAACAGCTTAAACCTGACTTATATATCCAGATGGGAATTGACAGGAGGCCCGTTAATATTGTAAGTGCAATGCACCTATCTGGGTCTTTGTAAACTAAGAGCCTATTTGGCATCTTTCTTTACTGTATTTATTTCTGTTGTTACAATCGGTTGTGCTGAGAATGTTTCTGTTATGAGAAGGGGCTGTGTTGAACTTGTTTGGCTAGTTTGAGTTGTTCCCAAGTGCAGAATCAATAGAAACAAACTACAAAGAATGCAGTGCAGAATCAATCCCATAAATAAGATATCAAATTACAAGAAACAAGAAAGAATAAGGAGACATACAAAAGAATATCTATAAACAAATAACCCAAGTATAAGTCACAAGAAAGTAAAAGGTAAAGAACAGAGGTTGGTGCTTGCTCTCTCCATACTCAGCTGGAAAACACCAGCGTCTGCTAGTGTGGCAGCCTAAAAAATGAAAAAGAAAAGGAGATAAAAACAGGAAGATTGTTGTTGTATTTTTTAGACTGAATTTGCTCCTTTTTCAGTTTGTGATGTAACATGTATTAGCTACTAATACTGCTGACATCGAAAGAGGTGGACTTTTCAAAACTCTCTTTCATGCAGTGCAGTTTTTCAAAGTATGTCGGAATTTCCCTACATTGGGTTTTTTGGGTCTTGTAGTTTTTATTTTTTATTTTTGGCTACATGAATGACTTGAACCCACACACTTATACGTCCCTAACCATGTGAGCTACAAACGGCGACAGAGGCTTGAAATTTATGCTTACAAAGTTTGGTGGAGGAATGATGTTCTTGAAGAATGTTCTATGGGAACAAGCAGTAAAGTTCAAATGAACTTTTAGTTTTCATTGCATGTTCCCATGCAAGATGCGAATGATGGCAGCGAAAAAGACAGGGCCAGTGCTTCCTTCTTCCTTCCTCTCTTTGATTTTCCCCTAATGCTAGTCCCCATCAACCCTGACTCCATTTTATTGAGTCCGGTTCTTCTCATACTCTGACTCAGTGAGACAAGTGGAATTATTAAAAATTTAAACTGATCAAAATAAATATACTCAATGATCTTTCACGTCTCACTCACTTGTATGGTTAGTCAGTGACTCCATTGTATTGCAGGAGATAGCTTCTTAGTAGGTCACCAATGACCAAATAGAAGGAAGAGGATTGCTGAGGATTTGGCCATAAAAGCCCATTCCAACGCTCCTAGCTGTCCCATACACTACTAGTGAGCCCTTTGCTGGTTAGTGAATAGTGGCTATAGAATAGGTCCAATTCATTTCTTCCCCTTTTTTGGGATACTGCTGATCACTGGGTTTGATTTCTGATATGATGTGGAACCCCAGTGGATCTAGCAACCATTCCCAGCGCCTTGGCACCTTTGCTTGGCAAACGGGCATCTTGGGCATTCCGTTCTGAACTGGATTCTATGGCTGTTCCACGAAAATAGCATGGAAAGTGGAAAAGGTTTTCTGTGCTATAGTAAAAGCCACATTTGTTAAAACACTTTTCCTCATGCAAAAGAAAAAAAAATCATAACTATTTTTATTTATTTATTTATTTTTGCAATTCCACATGAAACCTTTCCTCTGAGACAAGGGGGCTCGTCCTTCAAAAAGCCCTTAAATTAGGGCTTTTGTTTCTAACGAAAAACCCTAGTGTGGGGTTTGGATAGTACTAGCCCGGTCCTGGCCCTGGCCCTCCTACTTTTATTTATTTTATTATATATATACACACACACACACATACTAAAATGCCCTTATCATAGTCACTTAATAGTAATAGGGAGATATGAAGGCAATTTCATGCCCACCTACCCATTACAAAATATTCTAAAAGTCCATACATACATACACACTTGGTTCATTTCATCTATTTTCAATTTTTTAAGTTATGTTAGTGCAAAAGGGGGTGTACTCCTTCTTATTAATAATGATACAGTTTTCCCTCTAGAGATGATTAATAAGTAATGCACAATTGCTTCTAATTCTTTTCTTTTAGTTTTATTGCTTCTTATTTAAGCCTTTTATATTATTTTTATAAATCCTTGTTAGTGCAAAAGGGGGTGTATTCATTCCTATTAACAATTATACACTTTTTCCTCTATAGAGTTGCTTGGGATGTCAACTAATTCATAGAGGTAGTTTGTGTGTGCATGTAACTTTAAGGATATAGGAAGTTCCAAATATCCTTTTAATTAGATAATTATAACTCTCAATTTTTAAAAGACTAAACTAATAGTAATTCTTAAGTGCATTTATTTTTGTGACTGAAATCCAAGAACGCATAATAGTCAGATCAGTGTTTAATTTTTAAAAAAAAATGACAATTGATAAATGGCATGTGAGTATAAATGGTTTAAAAATCTCAAAGATAAGATATTGCTAAAATGATTTCCTATGTGGAAATTTATATGAAAGATGTAAAACAAATCATCCTCTTTAACCATTTTCATTCTTTGAAAAAATAAATAAAATCATATGTCTATAACCCAAGTCACCAAAGTATGTATGACTTTATCAGACAAAAGAAAGTTTTTAGAGACAACTTATATTCTCCCAATATTTTCTTAATGGTTCCTTTGTAATTGAGGTTAGATAAGATAACGTTCGATCACACTCAAATTTTGGCAATAATATTAAAAAAATAATAATGTTCTTGTTTTGAGGCCCTGAGCCCTACCTTGGCTCGCGAGGGTAGGGCAAGGGCCTTCGAGGGCTTTGGCTCGCTTAGGCCTGGCCTAGCATATATCAAGGGTAGGGCTATGATAACCCTAGGCTCGGCCCAATCCGACCATTTGACAGCCATACTTTTAGATGGCCAGACTTGGTTTTTCTGCAGAAAACCTTCTTCATGAATTTGGATTTTCACGTTACAGCACAAATGTGCCGTAATATTCGAATACTCGAAAACCAATTGGCCAGGTTACCCTCATATGAATCAGATTCATAACAATCCGAGCCAACCCCCAACCCGATGGCGCATTTTATGGTTGTCATACCAAACCTACCCTATTATAGTCACGAATCGGGTCGGATTTATTTAATATTATTTTTTAAAAATAAAAATAAAAACTAAATATGTTAATAAGGATTTAAACCCATATGTCACTACTTACTAGTTACTACCAACTGCACTAATGACATTTCATAGGTAAAGCTTTACTTAATCCCCAATAAGAGCGGCGGGTTGGGGGCGTCTTCTCGTTTGAACCCGACCCAAACAAAGGGACAAGGGTACATCCGTCTTTGTACCTGCCTTTTAGGGTTAGGGTTTTTGATTCTCCAACTTTATAAGCACATGAAGGCTCTTCCATCTCATATGATCCGTCCTCCTAGGTTACATCCCTCTTTCCCTCTCTGATAACTTCATCTTTGTAATTTGTTTCTTCTTGTTTTGGTTTTCTTTTCTTTTTTTTTTGGGTCCTTGTTGGTACTGGGATTTGAAAGGCTGTGATGATGAATAAGTCATGCACCACTCTGATGCATCCAAGTGCTGATAATATGACTCTACCCAAACTCTGTCTGAGCCTCTTTCATCTCTCATTCCACCCCCCTTTTTTTTTTTTTTATCTTTTGTTTTGGCAATTTCTTTATTACTCCCTTTGAAATTTGTGAGCATGCTTTGTTGTGCTTCTATTCCTGGATGAAAAGGAAGGATGAAAGAAAGATTGTAAATGAGAGTGTGGGAGGGCCAGATGATGTGGCCTTTGTTTAAGAGGCCAACCATGATGCGGACCGTACAGCACTCTGTGCTACATGTGGATAAATCTGGTGTCTGATGGCTCTCTCTCTCTCTCTCTCTCTCTCTCTCTCTCTCTCTCTACATAAATCTTCTTTTATGGATTTTTTTTTTTTTTTTTTGTTATAGACTTGAATAGATGATAAAGTAATTTTTTTACTCACAGTATTAAAGACTGTTTGATTGATTTTTTTGAATATATTTTATTGTTAAACCAAAATAAAGTTTTGCTTTATATATTAATAAATATGACAGTTTTCAGATCATTCTTAACTCTTTTTTTTTTTTTTTTCCCCTGATGAGATGAGAATGTTATGAGAATTTTTTTATGAACAGATTGTAGATCTGAATTCCTTTGTTTTGGAACATAAAAAATATATGATGGGATTTATTTTTATGATAATAGTTGCTCGACCATTCAGATACACACAGGAAATCCACTCTTTTCTCTTTGATTTCTGCAAGTTCAATGGTCCTTGGAGAAACCTGAATGGTGGGTCTGCATGAGAGATGTTGACTGGAGATGATGATGATGTCAATGGGCCGAACCAAAATGAGTGCAAACCTGGCCGTTTCATAAATAGGGTCTAGCTTCTAAGTTCAAAAACCTGCAAGCTCTTAATCTTGCTGTTACATTTGAGAATTGTCATTATTTTTTTTTACACAATGAACACTAGGGATTTGTGTGCTGTTACATTCAAATGCTATCGCTCATTATGATTTAATCGATTGGATTGAAATTCCATCCATGTGCTTTGGATTTTAAACGGGAGGCCTCTGGCAGGAGGCATGGATTTTGGGGCTGGGGCGCTGGATTTTTTTGTTGCATTTGAGTTTGGGTGCAGCTATGATTCTCCTCTTTTTTTCGAGCGCGTGTGCAACATTTTCCATCGGAGGAAGGAGGATGTGATTGATTTTCTAATTTCTTGTTCCGCGACCTACACAAACAGTATGGAGGGATCTAAGCATTGCATTGATGTGATTGATTTTTGGAACCTCTCTTTTTTCTTGGCTCGATTTTTATGTGCCACATTTTTCGTGGGAGGGAGGAGGAAGGATGTGATCGATTTTCCAACTGAAATTTCGCCGTTAGGAGTCAATTTTAATTTGGGTGTTTTTAATATTGGCAAAAGCCTAATAACAAAAGGCAATATGGTGCTCAAGGGAAGGTAACAGAAATATAAATTTCTTTCACTTGAGAACTATTAATAGATGGAAGATAATGACACATGGATGAGAGGATGGAGGACATCATTGGCAATGAGATTTTCATACACCTAATATCATTTGAACCTCTAGGAGGCCTCGTACAGAAAGGAAATCTTAGCAGTACTATCGAATCCTTAGAAAATAGTATTCTTTTGTTTCCTCCCCTTGTCTACTGTAGAAATAAGAGCAGTCATGTTCGGTTAGGAACAAGGAATTGTCCCAGCCAAGAAGGCTGGGTCCAGGTGACATCCAGCAATGCCATGTTGATGTTGTCCATCCCATAATTAGTACTTATGCTTCTCAAAATCATCGATGTGTGGACCACATGATTTTAAGAAGCAGAACTTGACCTATGGTGTATCAAGTCGATTTATAATTAAGAGTACGAGTTATGGAATGGATAAGTATAAAAGAAACCAGAAACAGAGCATCAAGACAAGTCGTCCACGCTTCAAGTATGAAGCCTGGAATTGCCTTATTGTAAACCACATTCACAATCATGAATTTCATGAGCCAGTTCAGATTTTCTTTAAGAAAAGAAAATGTGATCTCTTATATAGGATTAAATGATAAATCAAGGGCTAATATCTTGCATGTTTGGGATTGTATTTTGAAGTCTGTTTTTCATCTAATATTATGTGGCGTTTGGTTAATGTGTTTCATGATTTATTGAAAAAGGCTTGGCCACATGTGATGATGGGATGAATCTTTTAGGCTCTTGTGGGTAATATATGGTGAAGTTTTGCGCCTATCCAACTGATTACCACCATAGAAATGGGCAGGCTTTTTAACATCTCCCAGGATTCTGATTTTTTTTTTCTTAAAATTCAAAGGTGATAGATAGTCATTCAAAGAAGAAACTTAATCCAACCCATAATACTACACAGAATCCAGACCCTATCCAATTTACATCAAAGAAAAACTACGAGTACAAAGATTTGAGCTTCCTCCAGGACTGTGTTCAAAACTCTCTTTTACAAGGTTAGTTGTATTATTCACAACTTTATACAGGACTCATTAGAATACATCAAATCTCAGCAAAGATGATCCACAGGAAAGCGAGTTCTCATAGGGTAGCAGCACAAGTCAATACCCTGTACATGCAAACATGTTAGGAACTATATGTTTTCTTCATATTGTCATTCCTTAGGTAGACTTCAGGCTGTCCAAGCAAAATGCTTCCTGCACAAATTTGTAAGAAAAATCTAGTGTTATTTACATAGGCAAAGTTACATCGGTGATTCATTGTAAATTGACTAATGAGAGACACCTTTATCAGAGAGAAAATGCAATGTTGGCTTACCATAATTTTATGTATTTCATCTAGAAGAGGCAAAAGCAATGAAACCAAGCTTTGGATTTCCTCCTTGAGCATGCTGCACTCTTCCTCTTCAGCTAGAAGGATACTGATGAAGGTTTTGTTATCAGGTACCAACTTCAGAGCTACCTGCTCTACACAAAGTGTGACCCTTGATCAAGGAGAATAGTACCGAGTGAAACATATTGAAGTCCCAAGTTGGGTGCTTAAGAAACTTAGGACCTGTTTGCATTAGGATACATAGGAATTCATGTTCAAATGAGCACGACCAAAGGAATGTGAAAGAGGTGAGGTGTAAATGATATACGGTGTGGGGTGAAAGATGTAAGGTAGCTGATGGACTTTGACTTCCCAAGTACTTGAATTACTTGGGTAATGGTTGTCATGGAGTTCATTTCTCATCTTTCTTTGATTTTATTACCGAAGAAGGAAGGGTTATTTGATGCTCATTTTTATATATTCACTTTAAATCTTAATTTTTAATCATTTATGGCATGAATTCCTATGTATTCTATGCAATCAAACAGGCCTATGTATTCTATGTATTATGGAGAGTGAGAAGATTGAAGAACTAAAGTTTAGTGCCATGGGTGATAGAAGAAGAGCACTATTTTAGAATAGCAACACGACACAAAAAAAAAAAAAAAAAAGAAGAAGAAGAAGAAGAAGAAGAAGAATAATTTGCAAAGCACAATGTTTAATAATATAAAACTAGCATAAAACCCATCTCTCAATGTGTAAATATTTAGGGGAAAAAAAGGTTTTAGAAATGTTTTGAAATTAGAGCAATCACTTGCTTCTATTTTTCATCCCAAATTCTCAATCATCACATGTTTGTGATGATTGTTTATTTGGGGCATCATTAGTGATGGTGGAAAATGGATAGATTGTTGCTATCTTGTGCCTGAATTTACCAGAGTAAAGCTATTAGAAGATGCTAATTCGATTAATATGGCATTTTTAGAAGCCCATAGATAAATTTTGTCATGTGAAGCTAAAGTTTAAGAAACGAAGAAATGGTAAAGCTAAAATGTGTGGTTGAAATACAAATGCTAAGATTGACCCATGGGGTTATAAGAAATGGCAGAACTTAAAAATGGCCACGCAAGAAGAAACCTAATGGCAATTCAAGAAATAACTCTTGAGATGGTTTGAGCATCACCATAGGATCAAACTAGTTCCTAAACGAAGTACTAAAATCTTACAGTCCAAGAAACAATGAAATTGAGAGACTAATGAAGACTTTGTAGAAAGTAAACAAGAAAGAAGCACTAACTTGTGGAATTCAAACATTATCATTGAAGCATTATCCCATCATCTTTTTGGGTTTGACTTTATGGGTTTCATCTTTCCACTCAAATCATATTTTCAACTATAGTTGAAGGTTGGTAGTCTATAAAATAACACCCCCTTTTCCCTTGATGAATGATTGAATAGTTAATATTTTGAGATATGATTTACAACAAATTAAATAGCCCCTATATTGAAGTGTGGTATGTGGTTGGTATGTGGTAACTATGCAGTGATAATAGAAAGCATGTGATATGGGCCTCAATATTACTTTATAAGCAGCGGATGAGATCCAACCATGCCAAGGCTTCAATGTATTGTCGTATGATATCTCCACCACTTTTGCTAGACTTTGGCTGGGGTCTCGTGCTATTTTGTCCAGCAATGCTACAGTGAAATCCAATGACCTGCCGCAACAGAGAGAGTTAAATATAATATCACATTAATGTGAAACCCAACATGCAGCACACATGGAATCAATCTGAGGATCTTAAGGGCCTGTTTGGTTGAAGAATTACCAGAAAAGGTATGGGATGAAATAGTCCTCTATGGTGAGTAATGGAGTATCTCGATTGAAACTTTTTTTTTTTTTTTTGAGATTGCATTAATCAGAAAAGATGGAGGAACCCCAATAAAAAAATGTAGTATTTTCTCAATTCGAGTTCATTTTAGTCTTCATATTACATCACCATCAAATTGATGCTAAGAATAAGGCAGAACCCAAGATAAAATGACATTATGTAGAACTTTAAAAAATTCTGAAATTGGCATTCTACCAACCAAGTTTAGAACATGATATAGAAAACTCATTTTATGCAAATAATCCCAATTTCTTCCTGCATAAGATAAATTCAATTTCAAGGGTTCCTATTACTTTTTGAACCAATAGGGACCTGATAACCCAATTATTTTCTACAAACAACCACAAAACATGAAGTAAAATGTGAATTATGATAAACAAGTTGCAAGAATTGCAAGAAAACATGGCCTAATACAACTGATAAAGCAATAGCATGGCATACCTAGTAAGCCATAGCAAGGCCCTTGTGCAACTCAAGGCCTTCTTTGCACTCTTTTCCTCTACTTCTTTCTTCACTATATCAGCTAAATTAGCATATATTGAAGGATCCATTTGATAAAGCTCTTCTAACCTCTGTTCCATATCATGTGTTGCATTAGTCCCGATGTCATGCGTAAGTAAGATGGATAAAACAGGAGAGATAAAAACAAGCCATGGGTGCAAATGGCCCATCACATCAAGTTGTCAACATTTTCAAGAGAAATGTATGATTAAAAAGTTTATCTGGACAAACTTTTTTGCCAGAATTTTGGATAACTTGTTGTTCGAAATTTTGACAAAAAAAAAATTATCCAGGTATCACTACTCATGTATGATTGATGAGGTAAATATCAACGGTAAAAAGAGACCCAGGTGGAGAGAGAAGGGAGGAGAGGTAAATATCAACTAACAAAAGGGGCAGTTTTGGAGCTATAAACAAGGAACTGTATGATTGATATTAGAGGGAGAAAAGGGGCAAGTGGGGAGATGGCTAGCGTCACTTACTTGAATGTTTTGACATACGTCTTGTCTCAAAACTGCCATAGTCGGTCCAATCTTATCTGAAGAGAAACAGAAGAAAGCACAACCACATTAAAAGCTAGACGGACTTTTCTCCTACTAAAAAAAAAGTAATTTTATTGAAAGAAGACACCCAAGAGATGACCCATCTCTTTTAACTGTAAAACAGTATAGAGAGAGAAAAGAAGAGAGAGGATGTGTGATCCTAAACAACTTAAATTAGATAATAAATTTCCATAGAAGGGAATAGGATTTTGTTTAAGGAAAGTAGATAGAGCATAATCCTTATGGTATTAAGCAGAAACTGATTAGACTACATAGCAAGGGAGAGGCGGGGGAGAGAGAGAACCAACCAAGGACTTGCAAGACCATGTTGCAGACATTTAGAAAAGGCTTGGTGGAGATTAGGCCCTCAGCTTTCAACAAAGAAAGCTCTTGAATAGCAGATCTTATCTCAGATCCCTTCTCCATCAACAACAAATTCTTCTTCATTTTGTCTTTCTCAAACAATTCTCTTTGTAGCTTCTTCAAGTCTCCCTAACCGGAATAAGATGGCTACTTTGAGATTATGTCAACGAGAAGGAAGCTGAAACTCTACATGGGCATGGTCGCCACTCCTTGTCATCATTTATATATATATATAAAAGTCTCATGGAAGGGATATGCTTGAACTTTTGGGAAGGGAGAGAGAGACCTTGGATTCCATTTTGTTTATTGACCCTTTTATGTATACCAACTGAGGTTTGTAGAACTAACAAATTGGCCCAGTAATTTTAGTATTTACTAATGCATTGCTGCCCTTTTAAGAACTTATATGTCCACAGGATAATTAGCCCCGCACTCCCAAAGTTTTTAGAGTGAGATGATACGTTTGCCCTTCTTCTTATCTATATATATAATTTTAAAAGTTTGGATTTATTTTTCTCTAAAACTTAAAACATTAAAAGTTACTATAGTACATTTAGTGGGAGAGAGTAACCTTATATAAATTCTTTTTTATCAATTTATGACTCATTTAATTAAATCTAAATCGATCATAACAATAATTAACACATATAAGAGAGTTCCGGAGAGAAATAGAGAAAGAGGGCATTGGGACTTATAACTAAATAATACCATTTATGTAAATAATAGCATATAATCATTTCTGTTTAATAGATGCAAGGGCAAAGTTGTGACTTTTATAAAATTCCAATACAAAACTTCATCGTGATCGCCTATTCTCACTACGACTTTGTATTCTAGAGACACGAAACTGAAAGGAATGAAAATGAAGATGCAAAGATACATTACTAAATACTAAAACTACAAGGGTGATTTATAAATCCTTAAAATCTTACGGGGCTATATACAAAAACAAAAAACAAAAAAAAAAAACTCCTATTTATTTCATTGCACATCGATTGCGACGTGAGTTTTGACCTTGCTAATATCACCTCACCTCCTGCCCTTTTGTTTCTGTGGTTTACAGGCGATTAGAACCATTAATTTTAGTTGGTTTAGGTACTAATAAAATGTACCCCATATACCAATGAAGAGTTTTTAAGCTGGCCAATGGAATGTTGCACCAATGAGGTCACAGGACAATAAACACTTCAGCATTGGTTAAAGAAACACTTCGAATTAGATGAATTACATGTTAATAGAATTGGATGCAATTCAGCCAAGGATTTGGTTTAGTATAGAATGAAATGGAGGGATAGGATTCACATGACTCCAATATAGTTGGGTATAAAGTTTTGATGATACCGACAGCAATGACAAGTGATATTGTTTGATATTGGTTTCAAAGTTATGTCCAAATTTTACCTCTTAAATGTTGTTGTGGGTAATTCACATGATTATTTATTCAAGGGCCTACAAATTTTGAATGAATGTCAAATCCAATTAATGGTTCCCAGAATGAAAGGTTTAGATCTAAGTTTCTCCATAGAGCAAAATATGGATGGCCCTCTATGCATGGAACCAAATTAAATGGGCCTCACTGGTATGGAATCCTCAGTCAATGATGATAACCATAAATGCACCACCATCCCTGCAATATGGGTGGGTCCCATTGTTAGAGTTTCCTGCCTGCAGAATCAGTAAACCACAAAAATCTTGGATCAGTGGACCCTTTCCGCTGAAAGTGGTGACCACTACAAAGTTGACATTTCCCAAGATTATAGTTGGATTCGATTCCTTTCATAAGATGCAACTCTAAGCACACCAAACGAAAGAGATTCCTCTTATAAATTCATAACCAAGCCATTAGGATTGTATTATCCAACCACCAACATTATAGTTAAGATTTGCTTAACTGCAGATCATAGATATTTATTTTGTTTTTCAACCATTGATAGGTCTAGATTCATGCATCCAAACATTCACATCATCTTTGCTTATTTTAGTCATGATCTTTAAAATTGCAGTCTTCCTCTAATTTGTTATTGCTTAATTTTATTCAACTTCTTCCTTCTGTCATAATCTAAGATAGATTATCATAGATTTAAGAAGTGGATAATGCACTTACGCGTGACATAGAAATTCTTTTTATTTGTTTCTTCCAACTCTTTTCTATTTTGCTATGCCATGTGGCATTTATATCATCTTTATGATTTATTTTGAAATTTTGCTAATGTAATTTAGGATGACGACTAATCTCTTGGGTGGCGCTCACTAAACCCATACAAATACACATTGGACAAATTTGGAGTAGATTTCGAACGCATGATATAAACTTCCTAGACCCTCCTCTCAATACTATCTCTTTAATAGCAATATATAATTGTGATAGTATTGAACTCAAACTGTCAGGTGTTGTATTGTGTATACTTTATTAGACCCTTCTCTTGACCCAGACGTGACCATGAAAACAGCTGGACTATAAACAAGATCAAGTTGATTAATATTGCTAACTAACAATTGCAATATCTTAATCCATGTTTATTTACTGATAATTAAAATGCCAATCACTGTTATATTGTAATGATCTATTATTGGTGGAGACAGATTATATAAACAGTTGGCCGGTGTAATTTTGGTCGATTCTCGCATCAGGGGTTGGTTTTCTTCTAATAATGTCTTAAGCAAACAATTAAGAAATAATTCTATTAAAGAAAAGACACTTGTAAGCATTAAACAATTCCTCAATCATGTTTAATTAATAGATTCTAATATGCTCAAGAGTGCCAAGCATAGGTTACATTGTGTGAATGCCTTAGATTCCAAGGGACCCAAAAACATCAGCAGATTAAAAACGACAGGAATAAAACAGATAAGCCAATGGGCCCAATACATCCGGGGGTCAAAAAAAAAAAAAAAAAAAAGAGCAAAGAGATACTAGAATAAAAATGCCAAAGAAGTTGAAGCTGATTCCTTGTAAGAGTAATTACCAATGAAAATACTACAGGTATCTTGCATTAAAAAGATAAAAATGGGCAAAAAACCAACACAGTTGCAAAGCTAAATTAGTCTACATACAGGGATGGTTATCTCACAATGGAGTTGCCCAAAATTTTGCTCCTAGGACTTGTGTTGATTGGGATAGTAGTTGGTCTGGTAGTTGCTTGTTTTATTAATGTGTTGTTATTTGGTTGGTTCCTTGTAATGAATGAAATTATCCTTTTACCAAAAAAAACAAAAAAAAACAAAAAAAAAAAGGGTGGTTATCACTAAAATAAAAAAAAAAAAATGCAAGTCTTAAAGTAAAGAAAGAAAGATAGTTAAATAATTGGGCCCTATTTTAGAAAAACTATGATTTATTCAAAATAACTAATATGGTTATTAATTTATAATCACTCTTTTCTCAAGTCAATGGTGAATGTTGCTTCCATAAAATTAGATTTGGGTCTACTAAGAAAAAGTGGGTTAAAGTATCACAGCTGGGGTTCAAGCTTTTTTAAATAGAACCCTGCATGTGCAACTTTTTTCTTTCTTAGGGTTTGTTGAGGTTAATTTGTTGATATCTTACATTCAATATTTGCATTTATCAGCCTCTGGGGATGGTGTGTTTCATGTAATTAAACTTCAAAAGATTCTAAAACTTATTTTTATAAGTGGTTAAAAATGAATATAAAAAACTGATCATCAAATAACCGTCGCTTAAATGAAAATAGCAAGCAAAGTTGAAAAATAAATACCACACTCATCTATCTACAATCCATTTATAGACTCATAACAAATGGTTTAAATCTTTGGATCTAGACTCTCACCCTACATATGGTGGCACAGATAAGCCACAAAACATGCATTTCATTTCTCCCACATTAGGATAGCTTTTCTTTCTTTTTTTTTGCTTTAAGGGTGATAGAATTGCAAAAAGGAAAAAAGAAAACAAAAGTTCAAAGAACCCCCAAAATGATACAGCAAAAGAAAACAAAAAAGAGGAAGGAATCTGAAACCAGAAAAGGCAAGAGCCACCGAAAGCAAAATCCGAACTGAAGAGCTGGATGGATTTAGGCCCGTTTGGTAATTTTACTAATATAGTCAAATGAAGTGAAGTCAAGTTAAACATCCTATCAAAAGCACTTTTTACCAAAATTTCCTCCATCTTTTTCAAAAAAAGAAAAAAAACAACTACATTTACTCACTAAAAGACAAAAAAACTTCATTTTCCCGTACAAAAAGTCAAAATATTCCATCCCAAACAACTAAAAATAAAATATCATTATAACTCACTTATATTTTATTCATTCTTTTTATTTCACTTCACTCTACTTTATTTTAAAAGTAAATTACCAAACAGTCCCCCTGAACTTTCAAAAAATGGAGCATTGAGCTGATTTGAGGGCTACAGTTTGGCTTGGAGATTTTCTGCATATTAGGATAGCTTGTCGCGTGCACAATGAGGGATTCAGATTTGAGCTTGATCATTTGCTTTGTCCATGTATATAATAATGTAAACAAGCCAAGTTGGCTAGCAAGCTACTCAAGCTCAACTCATGTCAACCCTACTTTGAGTCATTCCAGCTGGGCCTGCTGCTTTGAACTTGAACCTGCAGGCTGTTAAGGGGCTCGACTCAACTTTGAGCTTGGCTTGGTTTGGCTTGGCTCGATTGCATTACATAATACATGAATTTTATACCTTTGACTGAAACATATTTATACTACGAAAAAATAGCAAGTCAGCAACAGCTAATCTAACAAGATAACTTTAGTACATGATAAATCAAACATAGGTTTATTTAGAAAATAACTCATTGTGGAAAATTAACATGACATCAATACAAAGGGGTCAACTTTGGGCCACCTTTTGAAATTCAAAGGTTGCTACATGATCATCCTTTCTATTATAAAATAGCACTCTAATTGCAATTACATCATTGGCGAATATAATGTGTGCGTGTGTGCGATTACCTAATCTGTGCATTTTCTGATTCATTTTGTGAAGATCCATATAACCATTCAAAAGATGTCCGGCTGTGTCAACCTATAATATGCCAACCCATGTTTACCTATTTGGGTCTATGAATTATTGTAACAATCAACTTTTTGTTGCACGCGATTTATTTTTGTATGTGTGTGCAATGAACAATCATACCACATAAGAGAAACATAAAAGAAGTTACATGGTTTGCCCGATGAGAATTACGTTCTCAAAGACAATCTTCTTTTTTATTATAAGAAAAACAAGTGATTACATATATAGGTTCTCAGTCTTTCACCATTTGAACAATACTTTCTCTCAAAGCCGAAAAACCATGATTTTGCAAGGTTGGACAATGTGCATACATCCATGACAAATAGAATACTGATTTACATCCTGACTCTCTTCAGATTTTGAGTTATAAATTAGATCACATATATAATCTCCTTCTTCTTAGTCTATAAGAAAACTCTGGCACGATTATCAAAATACTCTTGATCTTGAACCTAGTTTTTGACTAATCCAATAGGCTAATCTAGTTAATTCGAAATACAAGACAAACCCAGCACAATTTTTTCAAGGCTGTTGGTATCATACGCTAGGTAGATAGGTTTTACAATGTTAAGATGTGCATGTGTGTCTTGAAGAAGCTAAGATGTAACAATGCATAATTGGTTTTACAAGGCTTTGATGATGATGATGATGATGATATACATAATAGAGATAAAACCTAAGACATCGTCAAAGTTAACGTGTTTGTTGGCAGTTTATAACCTTTTTTTTTTCAATTATTTTGTAATTTTTTTTTCTCTGTTTTCAGTTAGGAGTTTTAGTATTGAAACAACATGCTTTCAAACGTACGAATAAAGATATTCTTGTTCCATCAGATTCTGTCCAGCATGCATGCCAACACTTCCAAACCCTATGATCATGTAACACCAACATCATTTTTACCTCGATCACAGGTTGCGACTAGGCTTTGATGAATAAGCAGCCTTATGTGTGGTTTAAATAAAATAAAATAAAATAAAAACCATGACCACCATAGCTTAGATTTTAGTGTTTTGTGATCCTGTACAGAATCTTATCTAAGCATCTACTAATGAACTCCACGATCCAACCGTTCTGGTTGAAACATTCTTAAAATTTGGACAATTAACTTCTCTGGTTCACTTGATCATGATTTTAAAACAATCTGCCTCATGTCCACATCCAATGGTTACCAGCCCTTCAACGAGCAGAGAGTTATTCTTCTAATACTTGGGACATCATGCACTTCTGTGCTCCCAAGAAAACAGCTATGACTTAGTGGTGGATTCCTTGTACATGTGTTACATGAACAGAATTCTGGTGGTCCTGACTTTGGGATGTATGATAGATGAAGTAATATTATGAAAGAAATGTTTGATAGCTGGAACTTGTTGGGTTCCATCATTTTCGATGTTATAAAGGGACATCGAAGAATCCAAGCTATATGAATGTTTGGGGTCACTCAAATCAACTCTCCTATTTTCCAAACATGATTGACCTGCCTATATTTGTCTGCTTGAGAAGTTTTACATTTGGACATCTGATTAATTATCATACAAGACATACGGCTCCTCACCCACTTTAGCCACATTGGTACGGAGTGACACTTGGATTTCTAGGTTGATTTAAAAGCCGTCAGCTTAGCATTTCAAATAATGTGCTTGATTGTTGGGATTTTTATGTAAGGAAATTACTTTTAGGTCCATTATTTGGACCATACGTTCTTACCTTTTTCGAAATGTGGTTATTATAGGAATTCCGTTTTCATAGGATAAATGCTATTAATTACTCAAAAAAACGGTTTCTTAATGAGATATATTTCATAATATTTTCTACCTTGATGGACGGTTGAGATTAAGTCTAAGGAAATCCTAATTGGAAATTCGGTCCTCTCTCCACCTATAAAATATAGCCTTTTGTCCATCACAAATGTTACACATAAAACTCAACACATTAGGGTTTATAGGTAAGGAAAGAGATTCCGAAATCATTCACCCAGCTTTTTCTTCGACGGATCTCAACATCAATCAGCAACAGCACCAGACAGCAGGATCGGAAACCTCTCTGCATCAGGATGTCTGGAGGTACTCTTCAATTTATTTAAGATTAAATCATACACGTGATTATCGTGATGTTCAAGATCTTAGGGTTCATATTAATCATAGTGTAACATTTTAAAGCAAACCCACTTAAAAAATCACTTTTAGCTTTTAAAATTCTTAGAATTTCAGCATTTTGAATGCTAGATGGGTCATGGGCATTTGGAGTTTCAATGGGAAAACTTCTAACATTTTGGAGAATTTGACAAAAAAATATTACAAATATTCTTTCAATAGAACAGGCCCTATGGATTTGTTTACCTCTGAATCCAAATATTATTTATTATACATGGATGGTTTTCACTGATAAAATATTTAGAAAGATGTGTGGTGTTAAACTCACTTCCTTCGGTGTGGATGTGTTGGAATCTAACAGTGAGACCCACCCACGAGAGAAGTATATAATGGAGTCCATCCAATGTATGTGTCTGCTCAAAGGGATACATGCATATTCATGTTGGACTCATTTAAATGAACAGAGGACGAAACAAGCGTTTCACTGCAGAGTATGTGTCTACTCAAAGAGACATATATGCGTGGTAGGAGTAGAACACACTTAATTCCCAGGAGGACTAAACAAGCTTCTGATGATTTCTTATGTCGAGAAGAAATACAATGCCATACCCACGTCTTTTAAACACGGGAGTGAGGATTCCTACATGCGAGGAGACGACATCTGCACAAAAAGGATTGATCCATGGTCGGAAAGTTCCCAAAGCAACAGGACAACCCCTTGATCTTGCTACACCCATGTTTTTAAAATACAGTTTTGGACAAAGTATCAGCCAAGGTTTGCACGGCTAAAATTCCGAAAAAATAATAAAAAGTGACAAATTACAAATATTTGCTTGTTAATTGCTTTGAAGAGATGTTTGTTTGCATAAAACACATGAATTATATATATTTACATAAAATACATAAGAACTGAATGCATAAGAACTCATGGTGAAATGAGTTATCACTAAAGAATTATTAAAGAGGTGAGAGATGAAATATATAAAATGAAGATATTTATAGGACCTTGACTTTCTTAGATATTGAATTACTAATGTAATCACTCAATATTCACATCCCATTTTCCTATCATTCAGTTTCTATTAAGGGAAAGGTTCCTTAATGTTCATTTTTCGTTACCTTATACGTTCTTCATTTTACAACCACTTATAAAAATACAATGGTAGATGTTCAATTACATGAATATCTATGCCACATTTGTGTAACCACCATTTTGCAAAATATTTTTGAAAAGAAAAATTCTTTTTCGTAGAAAATCTTTCTTAAATTCTGGTGGGACTAGTTTTCTAGGAAAAAAAAAAAAAAAAAAAAACATAACTAGTGCACGTTTTCATAATTCTACAAAAAAAGTAATTTAAAAGAGGAAAAAACTATATCACACCCACTATAACAATTTTGAGCCAAAATTGAGAAACACGAGACACCTCATTTGTAAGGGTGTCTCATCTCAAAGAGCAGCCCATTGATTCATCAATAGGTAGGTTGTCTCAACCTGTTTGTTCGCTAACCAATCTTTGCAAACACGTATTTGGATAAAAATAATATAATCGGTAGATTTTATTTCACTATATCTTTATTCTCTTGCATGATCAACAATCAAGCAAGTTCTTTCCACTCATCTTTTCTAAGGGCGAGAGCTCCAAATTTACGTGGGGAGATTAGTACGTACTACCAGTAAATTACCTAAATCTCTACCCTAAAAACGTAAATTACCCCACCTTTTGCTTTATAATGGTGGATCTCACCTTTAAGCGGGGGCCTGGGCCTGACCTACCCCATCATCAAGATTGAAGAACCCACCTTTTACCCCAAAAGCATTCCTGATATATCATCCAATAACAATCCAACTAGTATTCTCATGTGAAGGTTGGGCTGTGTATTATCTGTTGTTTTGTTTTGTTGCTTGGTTTCCTTATTTAATGATATATTTTTCCTTAACAAAAAAAAAAAGGCAACCCAACTAATATCCATTGGGCCTGTGCCCTGTGATATCAGATCACTCCAATTTTAGCAAAAAAAAAAAAAAAAAAAAAAACACACACACACACACTAAACTTCCATATTAAGAAAATGACACTCCATCACAAGGATCTATCTCTTAATAAACTCTCATAAAAGCAACAGTAGCTCTCACGCGGATGCACCATGCGTTCATGTACTCCCCCACGCTGTGACAGTAGGCCCCGTAAAACGAAGAATCTCACTCTCTACTCTACCATTAAAAAAAATAAATACCCAACACTGACCACACAAGCCTATCTTGTACTGTTCCGCATCTGGACAATGAGATAGAATACACCCTGTCCGATGCTGTCTCCCTCTCATTTCTTCTTTGCCTTTCCCTTTCTTTCCCCTTCTATTACTATCAGATGAAGAAATGTAAGGGAATTTGGAGCTGTTATTGATGATAATGTGCTGTATTGTCATGGGTCCTACTTTTTTCAGTCTTCTTTTTTGATATTTTCAGTGCTTGATTTTGGTAATGCAGATGTATGTTTTTCTCTTTCTTCACTTTTTTTTATATTTATACAAACAACCTACTTGAATACAATATATATAAAGAAAAGAGAGTCCATAAGAAAAACTTCCTTTCTTCCTTTTTCTTCGAATGCTAAAAAGGCTGGGAAGAAAAGAGAAAGGGAATTAGCAAACCCTATTAGGTTTCTTGTTTCTTCTTTCTTGCGGAGAAGATCGATTAGTACACCAATGAGTAGATGCCTGAAATTAAATCGGAGAATTCGATTCTTCTGAGGTATGGAAATCATCTCTGATTTCTCTATTATTTTTTGAGTTTCGTATTATAGATTCGATCTGGAACTGAAAGGATTTTTTTTATTTATTTATTTTTTTAGATTTGCAGTCATTTTTGTGGAGTTTGATTATGGAATCTGGATTTTGTGAAGTAGCTTATCTTCTTGTGATGTGATGTGTTTGTGATTTTGTTGAATTTGGACTTGATTAGTGGCAGGGCATCAATTTCGTTCCTTATTGCTTCAAGTTGAGCTGTAGTGATTGGAATTTTGTTGTTTTCGGGGCTGGATTGTTTTTGGTGGGATCTTGATGAGCTTCAGGATGAGTTTGAGATTATTGTGTTGTGTGATTTGGTTTGGTGTTGAAGGGTTGCTTATTTCTTAGTTGTTTTATGAACTGAATGCTTCAAATGAATTAGCTTAGGAAGTTGATCAGCTCTGATGTGGTAAGAAATGGCAAAGCAAGATTGTCACACACACACAGACTAAAGTTCTTGATTTCCATCCACATGAGTTCAGTTGTTTTAATTTCTTGATTGCGGGGTTGATTGTGGGGTGTCTGCATGAGATCAAATGGCTGTGATTGTGTCATTTCTGCTGATCATTATTTGTTGGTGGCAGTTGCATTACTATATCATTCATGTCACTGTTGATTCATTTATTCATTTATCGTTTTGAAAAAGGTATCAGAAATCACTGTTCATTTATCAAGTGATCATCTGTTTTCTTGTCCACTCTTAGTCTGTATTCTTTTACATTTTCCCTGATTAAAATCTTACCCTTTCCATGTGAATTTTTTTCCATATCCATGTTTCACTGAATGCCTTCTTAATGTGAAATTTTTACTTTGTACTAAGCATCACAGGATTTGTTTTTTCTTTTCTTTTGGATTGCAAGTATTCTGACTTGGAAATGCATTTCTTTTTCTCTAATATGTGATTTGTTGATTTTGCATTATCAATTTTCTTTCCTTTTAAAGTCCTGCCTTTTATTTGTTCATCACTTTTTGGTTATTCACAGAGCAATTTGGAATTGGATTGTGGCTATCTCATACAGAAGTTGTAGGAACAGGTTTTTCGAGGATTAACAAGGACATAATATTGTAGCTGACCACTGTTTATACCAGTTCATGTAAGTTACTTTGTATGATTGCACATGTGTAAATGCATGTATGTGCTTTGTATTGGCTTTATATTCATTGCAGTAATGTTTTCAAATATCAAAAGAGAAAAATAACATTATTTCCCTCTGCTCTGCATCAGTGCAGGAAAAACACATCTCCTCAAAAGCTTTCTTTATTATTTGGTGTTTCTGTGAAGCTTGAGTCTTTGTAGAAGTCTTTTCTAACAGGAAATGGAAGCCGAGCTTGTCAATTCAGCAACAAGCAGCAAACTAAAGGAAATGGACTGGACCAAGAACATTGAAATCTGTGAAATAGTTGCTTGTGATCAAGGGTATATTTATGACTTCTTGTTACCCGCTATAATTCTTGAATATTTTTTTCCTTCTTCTAATTACCCTACTAAACTATCCTATTTATCTCAAGGTGCTATTGGATATCTGTTGCTCACTTTTATGGAGCTCCAACTGATGCATTCCAATAATTGGTGTTATAGAATTGGTGTTTTATGGAGCTCCAACTTTTATGGAGCTCACTTTTATCTCAACCTTGGTGTTATAGAATCGGCAGATTCAATAATTAACTTGACCGTCTTTTGCAAAAATCAGTGCTTCAAGTTGTCTTAGAGAGAGCGAGGAGGAGGGGGTTTGATTTTTTTTCTTTTCTTGTGTGTGTGTGTGGGGTGTGGGGTGGGGGGGCGGCGCACTATAAAACTGACGTAGCACCCTCTTATTTGGCCTCCTACATGGAACCCACCACTCCCCTCTCTCTCTCTCTCTCTCGTTTTAAAATTTAACAATTTCATTTACTAGAAAAATAGTGTACATAAAAAAAAAAAATCTAAGGCGGCTAAATTACGAAGGTATTGTCATCATGATTTTTAACGAAAACCATAATTTCCATGACATTACACCCAACTCAAAAAATCAGAAACTATGACGCCATAGAATTCCTTTAATACAATGGCCCATGCAATTATTTAATACAAAGACCTAATTACCATAGAAGGAAAAAGTATAAGAGGTCACCATATAAGTTCACACATCCTTTTTTGTTATTAAATAGTAAAATCCATCTTAAGGATAAAAAGAGGGAGGTGGGCTGTTGCATTGGTGCCTCATATCGAATGTTCTACTGTATTGAATTTGTTGTCTGCCTCATCCTTTGAAGAGATTTGTTAAGTGGTGATATTAGTTGTTGGCACAAAAGTATGCAGAAGGCTTTCTCACTACTGAACATTTAAACATTATTTCTCCTATTTATGTTTCTTCCAGCATATTATCATTTCATTGGATCTTACTACATAAAATGGTTATGATTTTTTTTTTCTTTTTTACTTTTGTAACTTCCTGACCATGGATTTTATGTTTTTCTGTGAGCAGGAAAGCTAGAGATGTCATCAAAGCGATAAAGAAAAGATTGAAGAATAGCAATCCAAACACACAACTTTTTGCTGTCCTAGTGAGTGCTAACTTTATCTTGTACTTGCAGTTTTACAAATTTTTTTTTTTTTTGAATGGTAACTTGTATTAATAAAAACCTTGGCAGTACTAAAGATATATACTGGAAAGCAAAGAAAAATACAAAAAATACAGGAAAACACCATCCAAAAACAAGAAACAGAAAGGAAAGGGGAGGGGAACAAAATCCTCTCCGAGGCCTGAAGGCCTCAGCTCTAAACCAAAGATATCCCAAAAAGTTAAGAAGTCACCTCTCTCCAATTACGTAAGAGTACATCAATAGGCATTCCCCAAAATTCTGGGAGGACCAAGACCCACGAAGCAGAATGAAATCTTGATCTGTAGAAGACAACCGACATAGAGGAGGATTTGCTCCTAAAGCTTCTCCTGTTTCTTTCTTTCCAAATAGCCCAAATAGTAGCAAAAAAGGAAGCACGCCATAAGAGCTTTCTTTTGGAAGACCCTGACCCAAACATCCAAGCTTCAAAAAGGCCATGTATGTACAATGGAAGAACCCAACTATGGTCAAAGCTACTAAGGAGCATATTCCAAATTTCTTGGGCCATAGCACATTGAAGAAGGAGGTGATCCACTGTTTTGTCGGCAGAGAGACAAAGTGGACAAGCATTGACCACCAACACTTTACGCTTGCGGAGGTTGTCCAAAGTGAGAATTCTGCCTCGAAGCACTAACCACCCAAAAGCAATCATCCCAGGAGGAACCTTATATTTCCACAAGAATTCAAACTGGTTCTTGGAATTATAGTTGGTCGACAGAGTTGAGAAGAATGATGAAACCAAACAAAGGTGGTGTTCATAATCCTTGGAAAGGAAGAACACAGACAACTTCCTCATTAAATTAAAGACTATAGAATTTTTACATTCCCCCTTTTTAACAATGAATAAGAAATGATTTAGATAATCACGTAACTATTACAAAAAAAATAGTATTTGTATTTAATTATTTATTTATGTAGGCACTTTTGAACTACCTATGGAGAGAGAGGTGATTTTCCGGTGATTAAAGGTTTGTATCAGGGATCAGCTTTAAGCCCTTTTCTCTTTGTACTAATTACATTTTCTAGTGATTATACGAGTGAATTGCTCATATTCAAGAGGAGGTACCTTGGTGTATGTTGCTTGGAGATGATATAGCATTGGTGGATGAATCGAGAGATAGTGTAAATGTAGAACTTAAGAGATGGTGGAGAGCTTTAGAATAAGTCATACAAAGATAGAATATATGAATTGCAACTTTAGTGAGTTGTGCAAATAACTAAAATCTCGTGAGAATTGTAGGTCAAGGGATACCACAAAGAGATTCTTTCTGATACTTTGGCTCTAATTAGTAAGGATGGAGAGATTAAGGAAGACGTCAAACATAGGATAAGCATGGGATGGTTGAAGTGGAGACTTGCCTTTGGAGTGCTTTGTGATTGCGCACACCAAAATAATTGATGTAGAAATTTTACAAGCCAACAATTAGTTCAGTTATGTCTTTTGGAGCAGAATGTTGGCCTATCAGAAAGCAACACATGCACAAATCAAGGCACTATTGATTGTAGAGTCTGACACCCCACCCTACTCACTCAGAGAGAGAGAGAGAGAGAGAGAGAGAGAGAGAGAGCAAAAATGATACAATCCACAATTGTTCTATTTATTTCAAAACTAGAGAACAAACATGTATTAGTCTCAAGGTGGACTAATGGGGATTTTGAAGATTATGCATGTTTTACTCTCCATTTGTTAACTTACATCTTTGGAAGTGCATGTTAGTGGGAATAAACTCAAATAAGTATATTTAATTGATTTTAATATTTACTGATAAGATAAATCACTAAGTAGACATTAATGAGGTTTTCTACAGTAATTAGCAGCAGAGTTAGTGATTGATGTAATTCCTAGCATGAAGAAGAAGGTGGAGTTTTTTAAGACGAAAAAGCCAACTTCCCTTTTATTTCGTATTGAACGGATACCATAACAATAAAAAAAAAAAAAAAAAAGACCAAATAAAAAGTTAAAGGAAGAGAAGGCCAAAATCTTGATATCGTATAATTGTTTTTTGGTTGCTCAAAGAAAAGATGAAACAAAAAAAAAAAAGAAGGAAGGAGCGGGCATTAGGAATGATGATATGGTCTGTATCTTCCTCTTACATGTGACCAATTGTTTATTTTTTCATCCTGCAATAAAAAAAGCCCCAGTGCCGATTATTTGTCACCTTGATGTTCTAGAGAACATTAATATCTTAATTCACATGAATAATTAACTTATACAGGCATCCTCGTGTTTTGCCTTTGATATTTATCAGTAGAACACTTGGTCTCAATCTTGTAGTACTGGGTTGGCCATTCGAATAGTTCACACTATGGTGCATAGTTTATACAGGCATTAGGTACTTGTTATATGTTCTGTTCAGTTCATTTTTTGGTTTGCCCAATTTGTAGTTCTAGTTCACTGACTAAAAAATGGAGGAATTTGGGATGGTTCATATGTCCAATTCAACTGGTTTGAAGGTAATATTAGTCCATCCCTGTCTGATATATTTTCAACACCATATCATTTTGTTAAATCTTCCTTTTTTTTTATTTTTTTTAAGGCTTGTGAACTTGTGAACTTAAACATTTGACATTTTTCAGTAATCTTTCTTAAAATAAGCTCCCAACTTAATAAATAACTTTTACAATGTGTAAAAAATGAATAATGTACACATTAAATTTGAGTGAAGCACATTATGTGTTTAAAATGAAAAAGGTAATTGCAGAGTATAATCAATGATTCAATGTCAAATCGCAAAATATTTAAAGAACTAGATTATAATTGGAACCTAGTTTGTAAAGACTAAGGAACTATGACCAAGCCAGTTTTGTGCATCTAAAGTATACCAATTAGAAACATTTCTTCTAAGTTGCACCCATCTTGCTTAACCATTTCTATTGTTCCTGTGACTTGGTATTGCAGTTGTTAGAGATGCTAATGAATAATTGTGGGGAACATATTCACAGGCAGGTGATTGAGATAGGACTTCTTCCTATTATGGTGAAGATAGTGAAGAAAAAGGTGATTGTTATTGATAGATAGAAAAATCCCATTTATTCACTGGAAGCTTATGTTCCCTCTTTGATTACTATCACATTTTTGTTGCAGTCAGATCTACCAGTACGAGAGAAAATATTTCTTCTTTTAGATGCTACACAGACATCACTTGGTGGGGCTTCTGGAAAATTCCCTCAATATTATGCTGCATATTATGACTTGGTGGTAGGTCCACATCTACCACATGAATAACCTTTTTGTTTCTCCTTTCTTGTAATTATTTTAACTCATAAAGTCTGTTCATATCAAATGAATTCTTGAAATGCATAGCTCTCTAGTTTCTGCATTTGGCAACTCTTAAGTTCCATGATCTGAAATTTGCATGGTAAATCAACTAGCTCTTTTCTTTTCTTTTCTTTCTTTGTTTTTTTATTGGTTGGGAACATGTATAAGACGAGAACTCATAAATTACATTTGCATGGTAGCTTTTAAGTGCTTACCTCTCTCTCTCTCTCTCTATATATATATATATATATATGCCTGTGTGTGTGATTTTTTTGTTCGGGGGGCCGGGGGGGGGGGTGTGGTTATTTTGAAAGAAGCTCCCTTTTTTTCATGGGCCCATCCTGATAACATTGAAGGGGACAAAGCCCTGTGTTTTGATGGTTTGAACTTCTCATTCATCAAGAGTGTCGAGATTTCTTAAGTTTGATTTTATGGAAACCCTTAGAGCATGTTTGGTAACAGCTGAAAAATCCATAGATTTGATGATTCTTCACTACCACTGGAACAAGGATTCCTCATTGGGGATTTGTATAGTCGATGATTTCACATTGATATTGGTGTGTATCGATGCATATAACTAAGAAAAATAAGATTCAGTGTGCAAATTCACTTAAGTGAGGATTCTCAAATCTTATGGGTTTGGTCGGATCTAAAAATCCTAACAAATGAAGATTTCCGTTCATCCAAATCCTCAGGGATTTACAATTGCCCAACATGGATTTACCACAACTTCAGGGAAACCGAAAATCTTTTCCCCAAAAATTTGGTTGCCAAACGTGACCTTAGAGTCCCAAGAAAGAGTTACCCTAAGCATGAAACTTAACTTCACTTTATATCATGGATTCTCAAAGTCAAAGGTGAAGCCTTAAGAAAATTCAAACTCTTCAACCTATAGTCTTGTGGGTTGCTTTTATTAACTTCTCGAGAATATTGGCTAACTGGATGAGAGAGATTGTGCCAGACATTATTGGGCCTTAGCAAGAGATTGTGCCAGACATTATTGGGCCTTAGCATGGACCTTTTGTAAATTTTTTAGAAAAAGGACAAATATTGGATGTAATATTGGTTGCAAATGAAGCTGTCCTGCAATAAAAAAAAAGGTTGAAGCAAAATTTTGGAAAATGCTTATGATTGTGTAATTTGGGGCTTCATATGTACTTCTTTCATAGGTCAGAATTTGGACCTAAGTGGAGGGGCTGGACTAAGGAATGCATCTTAAATTCTTCTTTTTTTGTGTTGGTTTATAACGCTTTGTCAGGTTTAAGGGCTCTAGAGGTTTAAGGCAAGGTGATCCTCTGTCACCTGTCTCAATTTCTTTTTTGGGTTGCTACATTGGAGATTCAAACTCACATACCATGTCTCTAACCAGCTAAAGTATAGCTTGGGGACCTCTGTCACCCTTCTTTGTTTATTCTAGTAACAGAAGGTATCGAGGGTTTAATGGAATGAGCTCACTTGGCTAACATGATGCATGGCTTCAAGGTTAGGGGAATGGATATCACACACTGTTTGGAGATGACATGCTGCTCTTTTGTGGGGCTTCTATGGTGGATATTGAAAAAATGAAGGGCTTCTCAAGATGCTTTGAATATGCATCCACTTAAAAAGAGAAGATATGTAACACTTGGAGGGTGTGTCACTTAATTAAATAAGCATTGTCAAATTTATAAGTGTGTTACTTAGTGCTATTTAAGATATATTGGAGGTGGTAGCAAGGAAGATTGCAAGGCTTCGAAGGGATTTCTTATGGTTAGGCAACAAAAAAAAAAAAAATGTGTTCACTTGGTTAGTTGGGGACATTGTTCTAAACCAAAGGAGAATAGAGGTTTAGGTGTGGGACAAATTAGAGAAAATAATTGGGCATTAAGTAAATGATGGTGGAGACTTGAGGAAGCTTTTGTGGTGTGGTGGTGTAGAAATATGGAGAGGGTTGGGGGACCAGTTTCGGGTATAGTTAATAGGTGTAAAGGCTCCAAGCTTTGGCAGGGGTTAAGTAAAATAGGAAGACTGAGTCTTGTGTTGCTAAGGGGTTTGTAAAGGGTATTTGCCGCCTTTATTTATTTCACAGGAGAGGTTTTAAGAATGTTTTTTTAGGAAGATGTGTGGGTGGTGATGAATTTTTAAGTAAATCTTTCCTAGCCTGCACTGAATATCACTATGTAAAAGCTTTTTTTGTTAATGGTATTCGTTGTAGGTGGGAAAGTGATATGGAGTATAATTGTTAGCAGGTCTTTGTCAGAGTTTGAGTGAGGTCAACACTGGTCTGTCATCGATTCTTTATGATGTTTTCATATGCTAGGATTTTTCAAGGATTTGGAGATGGGACTTGTTGGCAATCCGTGTTTGCAAAGCTTTCCTTGTCTATCGCTCACGATCTAGTTTTATCTTTGGCTTGGATTGGTCTTGTTTCACCTTGAGTTGAAGCTTTTTGCTGGTGTGCCTTGGCAGGAACTCTCACAATGGATGTTTTCATGAGAAGAAAAAATGTTTCAGAAATGCTTCTCCACTATGTGCTTGTGTATGGAGGAATCAGTGAGTCACTTCTTTGTTACTTGCGGCTACTCAAGAGATGTAGGGAGTGGTCTTGTTCCACCTCGAGTTGGAGCCTTTTGTTGTTGTTCCTTGGAAGGAAAATTCTCACTATGGATTTTTTCATGAGTAGGCGAAATACTCCAGAAAATGATTCTCCAATAAGTGATTTCTGTGAGGTGGAGCTAGTGAATCACTTTTTGTTACTTGCGGCTACTCAAGAGATGTTCGGTGTGGCTTGATGGATCTATTTGGAATTAGATGGTTGGGAATGGCATCGCTAGAAGATTTAATTAATTATTTCTTAGTGTAGAGGGCCTTTCGAAAAAAATGGGAAATTTTTTATGGAGAATGATTCATGGTAGTGTGTGGTTTCTATGGAAATAAACAAATAGGATGATTTTGAAAAGGGAAGAAACACGCCAAAAGGAAGTTGTTGAACTTATTAAGGCAAGGATAGCACATTGGGCTTCTATAAAAGATGAATTTCGACATTATTCGGTATTGGGCATCATGAGAAATTGGGGTGCAGCTATTGGGGGAGGGAGCAAAAGGAGGAGAGTTTGTCTCAGTGGAACCCTCTTGCTCTTTTTTTTGTTCCAATTGGTGGGAAGGAATCTAATGAAGTGGTGGTATTGGCGATGAGGGAGGCTTTAAGAATTTTAAAGAGAATTCATTGGAAGACTAATTATTGAAAGCTCCTAACAAAATGCTATTAAGTGGACCTTTACTAAAGGGCAGGTCCCATGGAGGCTGCTATTCATCATGAAAGAGATTTGCTCTTTAAATGAGGAGCTTGATTGTCAACTCCAGCATGTTGGTAGCGAGAGCAACGTGATAGTGTATGGTATGGCTAAACGGGGTATTGATGGACCTAATTTGTATTGTGAGGTAAGTTGAGAAAAGGAATGTTGTCCTAGATGGAGAGGTTTGTCCGAACAGTAATCTACTCTTATAATGTCGGTGGTTTTTATTTCTCGTTTTATACTACAAAATTTTGAAGATCCCAACATTTTGCTATTGAATATCTCATGGAAGAGCATGCTTGTGAAAACATTGATGATGTAAATGGGTTGTACATTGTAGCTAGATTTGATGGTACTGTGCTTTTGAGTTTTTGAATCCCATCATTAAATTATTGAATGACAATTTCTTTCTTGAAAGTGAGGAAATTTCCAAACCCTACACACACAATGAAAAAAAAAAAAAAAAAAAAAAAAAAAAAAAAAAAAAAGAAAAAAAAAAAAAAGAAAAAGAAAAGAAAAGAGAAGAAAAGAAAACAAGACAAAAAAAGTTAGAATTTTAATTTATAGATGTATCCAATTCTAATTAATTATTTCTTGCTTTTGGTAGTTTGTGTAAGGGGTACTATTATAATGTGGTGTTCTGCTTGTGTATTCTATCATCTGGAGTCTAATAATTGTTTGACATCAATTATTCCTTTGTTATTGTAATAATGTTAAGAGTCTCCAATGGAAACATAATTGTGAATACATAATAGCAACCAATTTTACTTCTTTACAGTGTGCGAGGGTGCAGTTTCCACAACGACCTCATGTCCCCCCAACAGGCCTTCGCATAGCTGAGGCTGACACAAATTCTTTACCCATTGAGAGATCTGACCCTCTGAGGTATGAAGAGGTTGCGCATCAATTAAAGCAATCTGCTTCTCACATTGTACCTGACTTGAGGTATTACCATTATGTGCTTGCCGTTCTTCTGTAAACCTGATGGATATAAATTTGTTCCAATAGGATTTCTCTTATGCAGCTTGAGTCTTCATGATTTCATTTTCTCTCTATGGAAGTTGCAAATTTACAATTAGTGGATGCTTCCCATTGAAACTTAAGTAATACTTAAGTAATATTATGTTACATTATGGTCATTACTTTTAACTTGCCATTCTTCATGGTATTAAAATACCGGATATGATAACCAAGTATTGGCGTTATTTTCAAACTATTGCAAGAGATACCCGAAACCATTTTTTCCTTGATATATTGTGATATTTTTAAATCATGGGATATGAGGAGAAATCGCTGCAAATCAAAATTAAAATGGAAAAATAGGAAAATTCTGTATGAAAATATTTTAACAGTATCTATGTTGATTTTTTTCATTATTTATATTTTATTTTATTTTCTGTGACATTTTCCAGATGATATCCCTAGAAAATCCCCAAATTTGAAAATATCCTGACATTTTCTAGAGGCAATACTTTCCTAGGACGCTATTAGTGACAATGGGATGACCAATCCCAAGGCTGCTCTAATCTGTTATTTTTTGTTTGCTCTAATCTGTTATTTTTTAGTTGAATTACTAATTTAACGTAGCATCTAGCATGTATCAGGTGACCCTGAGCTAGCCACATGCTTCTAGAAACTCTTACTTTTCCTGCATGTCATGCATTTTTTTTTCTTTTTCTGTTGACATCAGAATTTTTAGCTAGCATCTTATCTCTATGATCTCCATTACAGAGTACAGTACTTCTATTATTGTTTATTTATGATCTCCATCAACGACATGGAACTTTTTTGAAATGGGCTGTTCATTTGGAACATTTATGAAGGAGGCTGTTCTTTGTTGCATTCATTTGTTGTGCAGTAGAAACTTAAGAATGGGATAAAAGTACTAATGATCTGTATGTTGTGTCTTACATTTCTTATACTGCATTTCTTCTATTGCAGTATTCTTGATAAGGCCACCAGTGCCCTGGAAGTCTTAAGAGAAGTGCTGGATGCTCTGGATCCTCAACATCCTGAGGTAGTAATGCAGCTAAATATGCACCATTCTTATTTTTTCCCTTTCAAATGAATGTATATAATAAGTTTCCTAAATATCATATGTTTATAATGATTAAAAAATTGGATATAATGACTGAATGATATGCCTGCCATTCTTATTGTTCCTTTTCAAACAAATAATTAGCTATGTTTCTTTAATATAATTTATTTATATGCTTTTAGAGTGTTTTTTCTAATTAAATAATCAGAAATGGTGGTGTAGAATGATGACAGGCTAATTTTAATGTTCTATTGGAATAGGCAAAGCTATCAGTCAAATTTCTTTGCATCTGCATTCTTGTTAGCAATTGTGATTCGATAAATCCTCTCAGTTCAGCATGAAAATCCTATATACTCCTAGAAGAAGAATGAATTAATTGTATAAAGGGAGCTCTTCAGCTAAGTCAAATTGAAGGTTTTAACCTTGTATCAGCGTTTTAGAACTCAGCCTAGTCGACTTTACTTGACCGTGTCTTCTTATTCTTCTTCTTCTTCTCTCTCTCTCTCAACAACTTCCACACCACACCCATCAAAGCCCCAAACCCTAAATCCTTGACTATTTCCTTCCACACTGCACCCATCAAAACCCAAACTGTAAATTGCTTCTTCTTCCATGATTTCATTCTCCAAATTTCCTTTCCTCTTCCAATTCTTACAGTTTCCCCTTCTCCTTGACCTCCTTTTGGAAAGAAGGAAAAAAAGAAGTGGGATTCAACCCAAGTTGACCCCTGCCAAGTTGGGGTCTGAATCAAAGTTTTAAATCACTGGTTTGTGGCAATGGAATTTTGTAGTACTATTATTCAATAATAGATGGAAAGTGGCAGTGAAGGCCACCATGCACAGTATGCATGGTGGTCCTGCAGAATGTCAAGCATGTGTGGCCTATGCATAGGGGAAAGATGATTTGGAGTTTGAAGGGAGAAAGTCGGCTTTTTGTGATCTTCAAAGGGCTAGAAACCTCTTTGTATCACTCATCACTTCTTTATAGGTTGGTGATAAAACATTACCAACGGTTGTATGTAACAATTATCGCTGGGTGGGCAGGTTATTGGCGCAGCCCCGGATCTGGATTGGAAGTGAAGACCAATCTCGACGAGATTGATTGAATCCAAAAGGATTCTAGCCCTAAGGCACAGCACGAACCATAACACAAGAGAGAAACTCATGATAACTTGAATTGATTAATAAAGCATGACAAATAACAATAGGGCTCTTCTGTATATATAGAGGACACTATTTCTAAACTAATCAGGATAATGAAAATAGGAAAATACCTAATCCTACTCAAAATAAAATTTAGAAAGCAATCCTATTAAGCAACTAAGTAATATCTCTAATTTAGATATTTTCTCAAATAAGGATAGGGATCTTTGCCAAATCAGAGATCATGTGGACCCCATCAGATGGGTCCATTAGGGCCTACGGGTCCTAGTCTTGGTTTGGGTTGCATCAGTTATCTTCACCTCTCTTGGCCACTAGGCCAACTGGCTGGATAAAAAAAAAAAAAAGGTTATCACAAAGTGGAGTGGGTTTAGAATTTGAAAAATTGCGTTGATCCAAAGTTTCTCAAGCCCATTGACGTACATTCTGCTCATGGAATTGTTAATCTTATGACAGAATTGATTGCAGATCAAATTTTTGATTTGGCCAAAACAGTCATGGAGCAATTTTAGAACAATAGGAAGGCCCACGAGGGATGGATTAAGTGATGAAATAATGGGTCCCAAACAGCTCTAAGAAATACATGAAATCAGGTTATGGGGGCTGTTTTGATAAGGAATAAAACTGCAGGGTTTTTCTTCTCCCCCATCTCTTCTGCAATTTGCAGAAATCCAGTTTGCAGAAACAAAACAGCAAACATGCTGTTTCTTTTGCCATTAATACATGGGCCTTATTTGATCCAATCCAGGGAAACCCAGTTCCAATGGGGTAGCCCAAAAGGTCCCATAAAACGGACTGGATTCCCTTTCTTAAAAGGTTGGCCACATGTGACTGACGCGGAGCGGGGTACTAGGTGCGGGGCGGGTAGAGGCGGAGAGACAAGATATGGATGGTGGAAGGGATATGTCAGACTTTCGTTTGAAAATTGGCCTCACGCCAAACTCCCCATCGCAGGGGAGGAAGAAGAGACAACTTGGGAAAACGAAAACCCAAAATCACTCGTAAGAAATTTCATTAATCAATAACTAAAGCCAAATGAGGCATTACAATGCTTAAAGAGATAAAAAACTAACCCTAAAACTAATCTGGATCATTTAAATGCAATGATGGCCAGGATTAAAGCATCCACCTAAATGCAACTTAAGACATAAATAAATAAATAAAACTCTAAGTAGGCTAAGATAGGTGGGCTAGGCCCAAATAACTAATCGAGATGGATGGGCTGGGCCCATTGGCAGGTCGACCCAGGGGGACCATGGGTCTGTCCTGCATCAACTATTGATGCGGAGCGGGGTACCAGGTGCAGGGCGGGTCTGGTAGAGGTGGAGAGACGAGAGATGGATGGTGGAAAGGATATGTCAAGACTTTCGTCTGAAAATTGGCCTCACGCTAAACTCCCTATCGCGGGCGAGGAAGAAGAGACAACTTGGGAAAACCTAAAATCACTCGTAAGAAATTTCATTAATCAATAACTAAAGCCAAATGAGGCATTACAATGCTGAAATAGATAAAAGACTAACCCTAAAACTAATCTGGACCGTTCAAATGCAATGATGGCCAGGATTAAAACATCCACCTAAATACAACTTAAGACATAAATAAATAAATAAAACTCTAAGTAGGCTAAGATAGGTGGGCTAGGCCCAAAGAACTGGTCGTGACAGATGGGCTGGGCTCATTGGCTGGTCGACCCATGGGGACCATGGGTCTGTCCTGCATCAGTGACCCACAAGCAAGATAATCCAGACTATTTTGGATTCCCTAGTTGTCCACAGTTTCTATATTTTTTTGCCCTTGCAAGCATTGGTGGCTCCACATTGGCGCAGCCAGACAACCTCGATCGAGAAGTGTAGACCAATCTCAATGATGAGATTGATCGAATCCAAAGGATTCCAGTCCTAGGGCACAAAACCAGCCATAACACTCAGAGGAAAAACTCACGTTGATTAATTTACTTGAATAATGCATACAGATAATAAGAGGTTCTTCTTTATATATAGAAGACAATTCCTAAACTAATCAAAACTCTAACAATAGGAAGTTATTTAATCCTACCCTAAATAGAATTTAGAAAGCAAATCATATTAGCAAAGTTACTTAATCCTACCCTAAATAGAATTTAGAAAGCAAATCATATTAGCAACTACTTAATATTACGAAGTTAGATAGGATAGGGATCTCTGCCAATTTAGAGATCATGTGGATCCCATCAAGTGGGTCCATCAGGGGGGCCTGCGGGCCCTAGTCTTCTGTCGGGCTGCATCAACTCTCCCCGGCTTGAAAGAACTCGACTCCGGCGAGTTAATTGCTTGATAGCGCTCATAAAGATCTGGATTCAAGCGTTGAAAATCTGTTGCAGTGATCCATGAAGCATCGGAGAGAGGACAATTCTTCCAGTGGATATAGAACTTTTGAAAACCTCCTTGACGAGTGAAACAATCTGATCATCAAGAACATCAACAATCTCGTCAACAGGTGGGAGATGCGAAGGGAGGGCAATAGTCTGCTCGTCAGTGTCACCATCATTGTCATGACCACGGTAGAGTGTAAGATCCTCTACGTTGAAAGTAGAATTGACACCGAAATCAGATGGAAGATCAAGCATATAAGCATTGGAACCAATCTTTTTGAGAATCTTGTATGGACCAGCATTTCGTGGATGCAACTTTTTATAAGCTCCTGGAGGCATACGTTCGGGGCGGATACGGACCATGACCATATCTCCTTCAGCAAATTCAATAAATCGACGATGCTTGTCTGCTTGCTGTTTATAAGTGGCATTACTGGCAGATATATGGCGGCGGACCTCATCATGTACTTGTTGCATATGGTGAAAGAAGTTTTCAGTGTCAGCACTTACTCTGGCATCTCCCAGCAAAGGGACAAGATCAACAGGTAGTCGTGGTCGAACTCCTGTAATAGTTTCAAATGGAGAAGTACCAGTAGATCGATTGACCGAATTATTGTATGCAAATTCAGCCATAGGCAATGTTTGATCCCAATATGTGATGTGATCACGATCAAGGCATCGCAATAACTGTCCAAGACTTCTGTTTACCACTTCCGTTTGGCCATCAGTTTGAGGATGGTAAGCAATAGAGACTTTGAGCTTAGTATTGGACAACATCCATAAAGTCTTCCAAAAATAACTCATGAATTTGGTGTCTCGGTCCGAAACAATAGTCTTTGGAAGGCCATGTAGACGTACAACTTCTTTGAAAAAGAGCTTGGCAACCTTGTAGGCATCACTGGTAGAAGTACATGGAATAAAATGTGCCATCTTTGAAAAGCGATCAACAACAACAAAAACAGAATCAACTTTTCGTTGTGTCATTGGCAAAACTAGCACAAAATCTATGCTTATGTCTTCCCAAGGAGTATGAGGAACCGGTAAAGGCTGATAAAGTCCAGTGTTCTTCTTATCACCTTTGGCTAGCTGACATGTCCGACATCGTTCGCAAATGCGAATAATGGTAGTCTTCATTCGGGGCCAATAATATCTATCGCTGACAAGAGCAAGAGTTTTATCGCGTCCCAAATGACCACTACATCCTCCCGAATGCAACTCTTGGACAACATATTCACGAATGGATGTGGCAGGGAGGCAGAGTTGTGTACCTTTGAACAAGAAATCATCATGAATGATATAATGAGGATGCTTACCAAGATCACCATTGCTGATGTCTGCATAGATAGAACCAAAATCCGGATCATCCGCATAAGCTAGCTTGAGTTGATCAAAACCTGGTACACTAACAGTCATGGTTGTCAACAAATGCTTTCGTCGACTAAGTGCATCAGCTATCAAATTATCTTTTCCTGCCGTATGACGAATGCTGAAACTGAATTCCTATATATATGCGCTCCACTTGGCACGGTTGGCACTGATCTTCGTGATTTTATTGATGGCACGACTATCCACGCACATACGCCAACTTCCGTCTTTCTTTGTAGTGAGAAGTGCAGGTACTCCACAGGGACTGAGGCTTTCCCTGATATATCTCTTTTGTAAAAGATCATCAACTTGCCTTCTTAATTCTGTGTGCTCCATAGGACTCATCCGGTATGCAGGTAAATTTGGCAAGGAAGCGCCTGGGACAAGGTCAATGGCATGTTAGATGTCACGTAATGGAGGTAGCTCCTTAGGCAGTTCATCTGGAACTAGATCAGCGAATTTCTTCAAAAGTGGTTTTACTTCTTGTGGGACAGATGTAGCAGGAGATTCTTCTGGAACTTGTCTAGCAATCAATGCATACATGACACCCTGTTCTTTGCTTTCATCTTCAAACTTCCTCATGGTCAATATAGGAAGTGCTGGAGCTGTATCAGATGTGGAGGAAGATTTAGCGGGCAATGGAAGTAACCTAATCTTGCCTCCTTTCCAGTTGAAAGAATAAGTATTGTGCTCATGATCTGTGATGACCTTCAGTTTCTTTAACCATGGTCGTCCAAAGAGGATATGTGTAACGTTCATTGGAATGACGTCACAACGAATTGTATCTTCATAATTGCCGACTCTGATAGGGACGACACATTGCTTCCGGACAGGAATGGAATAATTATTGACCCATGCAACTTTATAAGGTCTTGGATGCTTCTCAGTTGGTAGCTTGAGTTTCTCGACTGCCTCTTGAGAAATAACATTTATCGCGCTGCCACCATCAATGATCATGTTACAAGACTTGCCCTTGCAATTGACTCGTGACCGGAAAATAGATGCATGATTCCAGTCGTCATTCTCTTCTATTGAATCAGCTACTAGGAGACGACGATCAAGGAAAAGCAGTGGGGTACCGTCATCAGCTTCTGTATCTTGGAATTGATCTATTGCAGTTTCATTTTGAGGCTCTGCATTGAACAGCTCTGCTTCTATTTCCTCATCATATTGTTCATCATCTTCTGGCTCATTAGTAGCATATAAATTTCTATGAGGACACTCGGCTGCATAATGTCCCTTTTGTTTACAAGCATAACAAACGATTTCTTTTTTATCTAACCTTCCGCGGGCACGATTATCATTCTGATTCTGCTGCACCCGCTGATTTGGCTGTGGCAAAGCTTGCCTCTGCTGGATGGCTTGCTGTGGCCTCGGTGGTGCTTGCTGGAATGGTTTAGGAGGAGGAGGACGACGAAAACCTTGCGTTTGAGTACGGTTAAAAGGAGGTTCAGGTCCTTTTCTAGTGGAAGACTCCCCGACTTGAAAAGTGTTGCGTCTCCGCAACTGGAGTTCATGCTGAGCTTTCCTGGCTTTACAAAATACCTCATCAACTCTGGTGTAATCAAACATAGCAACTTCCCGTCTGATATCATTGTGCAATCCATCTCTATATCGAGTGATAGTGAGGCGATCATCTGTTTTCAAATTACAACGAACAATATATTCGCGAAATGTTTTTGTATATTCTTCCACAGATAGATTGCCTTGCTGGAGAGTAAGATATTCTTGGTGCAGTGTGTCAATGTAATCAGAAGGAAGGAAATTGTTCTTGAGCCTTTCTTTCATGTTGACCCATCTAATAATGGGCTGTCCCAAAGCAAGTTCATTATTTTCAACACCATACCACCAGATTCTAGCAGGACCCTTAAGTCTAACCTTCGTAAAGGCTATCCGCTGCTCATCATTCATGTTATACCAAGTAAAATAATCTTCAAGGGAATTAAGCCAATCAACAAAAACTTTCGGACTGACATCTCTATAGAAATCAGCAACATCAATTTTGACTTTCTTCGTGATATCATCAGTGCGTTGTGCAACCATGGGACCCTGGGTGTCTCGTTCAGTAATGAGACGCTGTACAAAGTCACGCATGGACTCACGCTGCTCAGTCCTTTCTGTTTGGATGGGTGTGACTATTTGTGCAGAAGTGGACGACCCTTCCTTTGCAACCGACTGGGTATTTTGCAATTCAATAAGTGCAGTCTCTACTGTGCGTAGACGATCCATTACTTCGTCCATATCTTGGCCCAGTTTGAATAATTGTTCATCACGTTCTTTGTCCGTGAGCCAATGACTGAGATTGTCACCTCTTCTAGGCATGGCTGGAAAAAGTTTTTTTTTTTTTTTTTTTCAGTGGGTTGGGTCGGGTCTGGACTCAAATTGGGCCAGACTAAAGGCAGGCCCAAAACTCAGGCCCAATTCAGTTTTCACACAGAAAACGTGTGGAAAGGAAAAGGGCTTCTCCTTGGGTTCTGCGCGCAGGGAAAATAAAAGAGAATGACTGAGAGGGACCTTACTGTTTTGAAACACAGGAAGGAAGAATGAAGAGCTGCCTTCGCTGGGAGATAGCAGAGGACGATGGTAGCAATTGACGATGGGAGGAAGAAGAGAACGATGGCTGCAGGCGAGGTGGTGGATTGGCTTGCGATGGGGTTAGATGTCGAAGCGAAGCTTCCCGACAGAGCACGATAAGTGGAGGTGGGTGCGACGAAGTGGAGAGGCTTCGCTGCTGGTCAGGCGGACGTCGGTGCAAGGTAGCTTCTTTCGACTTCTTTTCTCTGCTGCAACTTCTCTCTCTCGATTTCTCCTTTTTTTTTTTTTTTTTTTTCTGATGGGTGGGTTTCGACGAGGCTAGAGGGACGAAGGCAAAGCGTGGGTGCCTTTGGGTTCAATGGGGGTTGATGGCTGGCTTTTGGGTGTTGGTAATGCAAACGGAGGGTTTGGGTTTTTTTTTTTTTGGCAGATGATAGGTTACTGTGAGATGGGAAGCGACGAGGTTGAGGAGCAAAGGCAGGGGGCTGTTTTGGTTTTAGGGTCTGAGATGGGAGAAGGGAGATGGGGAATGGTTTTGTGTTGGGTGAAGGGGAAGGGCTGTTTGGTGATTTCGGATGAGGGGAACAGTGAATAGTCCGGTGGGGTTTGAGTTCAGTGGTGCAGAGGGTTTCGGTAGCAGTGGACGACGGATTAGGGTTTGGGAACGTAGGATTGGGTTTCGGTAATGCTGGGAGGTGGTGGATGGAATCCGAGGAAGACGATTGTTTCCCCGGCGACCAGATCTGGGCTCTGATACCAATTTGGCGCAGCCAGACAACCTCGATCGAGAAGTGTAGACCAATCTCAGTGATGAGATTGATCGAATCCAAAGGATTCCAGCCCTAGGGCACAAAACCAGCCATAACACTCAAAGAGGAAAAACTCACGTTGATTAATTTACTTGAGTAATGCATACAGATAATAAGAGGTTCTTCTTTATATATAGAAGACAATTCCTAAACTAATCAAAACTCTAACAATAGGAAGTTACTTAATCCTACCCTAAATAGAATTTAGAAAGCAAATCATATTAGCAAAGTTACTTAATCCTACCCTAAATAGAATTTAGAAAGCAAATCATATTAGCAACTACTTAATATTACTAAGTTAGATAGGATAGGGATCTCTGCCAATTTAGAGATCATGTGGATCCCATCAAGTGGGTCCATCAGGGGGGCCTGCGGGCCCTAGTCTTCTGTCGGGCTGTATCACACATAGATCACAGTGGGGTCAATTGACCCTCTGAGATCCGAAAAAGCATTAAAAAATAAAAATTTTTATTTCATGAATTGAACTTAGGGGAAGCTTTTGACTCCACTCAATTTAAGAGTTTCACCCCACATTAGCTAACTTTACGCTTTTTCTTTGTTGTTGTGGTAATGAACAAAAGTCACCATAAAATACCCACCGCCTAAGTTAATGGGCCAACCGTCTTCCAAAAATTAAATAAAATTAATGTGCCCACATTATTGATATGCGCTCTAGCAACAAGTTTTTAGAACTTAAAGGAATTTGTGACATTGCTAGAAAATTAGTGGAGACAAAGAAGGATATCGTATACTAATTGGTTTATTTGCTTTTAAAATTGGCGTTGATTTTACCAGCAGTGACTGCCACGGTAGAAAGAGATTTTTCAGCAATGAAGTACGTAAATAACAGATTGCTTAACCAAATAGGAGATCAATGGATGAATGACTTTTTTGTTACATGTATTGAAAAATATGTGGTTGCTAGTGTTGATAATGAATCTATTATGCAACGATTTTAACACATGAAAATCTAATGAGAGCAGCTGTAGGAGTTAATGTATTTGGATTTTTCTTTTGGATTAAGAACTATTAGTAACAATGTATTAAAATTTCTTTTTATTTTTTTTAGAATTCAATATTATCTTTGTCGGATCTTCGGAAATAGATTATTTGAGAATTTATACTATACTTATCGAATTATCGAAAGTGGATGACAAATGTTGATAAAGGGAAAAATAAATTTATTCGATTTGCAGAAGATAGGTCTTTTGTTGACCCCACTAACTCGAATTCCTGGAGTCGCCACTGCTTGCAAGTCAATCAATTTCCATGTAATTAACCAGAGTAATGTATAAAAGGCTATGTTATGAAAAATAAGGTTCTAGGATTTTCTAGGATTCCTTGTCGAAGCTATAAAATAGAGGCAAAGACTATATCATATGGAGGCATGTATTTCAGAACTTCAGTTTTCCAGCAATGGCTTTAATAAAGCTTATTTTATTTCTCTCCCTTTGATCAAGCATTCTCCATTAGATTGAAGGTTATTCTGCATTAATCTAGCAAATAGAGGATAGTGTTGAAATTTATTTTTGGTTCTTTCCTTCTAAATTTTTAGAAATTTTATTATTCAAATTTTTTTTTTGGAAATTTTCTGTATTTTGGTTCTTAGCATCGCTCAACGGTCTGATTTTCAAATTGACTGCATCACTGTATTGGTCAGCTCATCATAGTTGGGAGTTTTACTTCAAAATCCTTTTGCCTCTTATTACCAGTTGAATTTCCAATCATTTTCATTCAAACCATGGTTGATCCACTAGGTTTGTTTAAATCATTATCATCAGCAGCATCGTCATCAAAACCTTGCCCTATTATGTTGGGGTCGGCTATATGAATTTCTGTTTTTCCATTTCAGTCTAGCCTAGGCCATATCCTCAGATAGGTTGCACTTTTTCAGATCTATATACTACTTCCATCTATGTCCACTTCGGCAAAAGCCTTTTCCTTGAGGGGCCGTCAACTTGGATGGAGATAATTTTGCTCACCGGCATTGTTGTTGGCCCTTAGTTGGACATGTCCAAACCATCTCAAATGTGGCTCTCTTAATTTATCATATATTGGTGCTATCCTTGAATGCTTTCGAATGGCTCAATTCTAATTCTTTCTTTCTTAATTTTACCACATATCCATTTCAACATTCTCATCTTTGCTACGCTCAGTTTTTGCATGTGATATTTCGTAATTGGCCAACATCCTACTCCATAAGTCATAGCTGGTCTAATCACTGACTTGTAAAATATTGCCTTTGATTTGTCGGTGTGCACCGATCACAAAGCATTCTAGAAGCTAGTCTCCATTTCAAAATTTAACAAAGGGCACTTAGGAGACCATCTTCACCATAATATTTGAAGCTTCATGGAAGTTCCATTATCAATTAGGAAGAATGCTTGAAGTTGGGAGGTCTCACAAGAGATAATGAATGCAATGCACAAATTTTATATCTGGTCAGCTGTATTTGAAGGATCTGTGGAAGCTTGAGTGAAGTTGCTCCTTGAAAGGGCAAAATTATTGAAAACTTTTCCTACACAGATTTTTACTAGACATTTTAAAATGCTACCTTGGAGGTGAGTGGTCATATTAAGAGTTTTTGTACCTTAGTGGAATTTTTGACAAGGTTAGGAGTAATTTCGTTGTGAATATGTATCATATTCCTACAGAAGCGGATGCATGTTTTGGTTCTTTGGCAGAATCATCGTGGTCATGTAATGGATTTCCTAAGGCTTAGCTGCATTATAGGTGTGGGTTCCTTTTTCCCCTTTTTTCTTGCATTGGACGCCATTAGCTTCCATATGATGGTTAGACTTTTTATTAATCATTTGTAAATATTTCTTAACATGCCCCATTTATTGTCCTGTGTTCTTATAAAGGCCGTCGCATGCCAAAAATAAAGGAAATGAAAATAGGACAACGACAAAAAGAATGCAAAATGGACAAAGGAGAAGTTCTTTGTTTGTGGACTTCGAGCTTGTAACATGCGAAAGTTTGATCTTTTGAGGCAAACTCTCTAGAAGATTTTTTCAACTTCATATTAGTTATTTATTAAATTTATTATCATAATTTGCAGTATATGCATTTCCATACTTTGCATTGAGTACACATTGGGAACTTCTGCAGGGAGCAACAGATGAATTTACTTTGGATCTGGTAGAACAATGTTCGTTTCAAAAGCAAAGAGTGATGCATCTTGTAATGACCTCTCGGTAAGTCATTGCGTATTCTTTTATTTTCAGGATAAGGACATTTCCATAGTTTCTGTTGCAGGCTTTCTTTTTATTTGTAATGGATGTATTGGTAATAGAAGAATGTAAAGAATGTAAATATGACATGACTACAAGAATAGAGAGGAGAACAACAAATGTAAAAGAAATGGAAAAAAGGAAGAAATCTTGTCAAGCTGAATTATTCAGAACAACCCAAACCTATTTCAGCGCAATCTGGGCAATGTGCGTCATATTGTTTGTGATAATTTTATTTTACTTGGTAAATCCTTTTCCTTTCCATATCAATTGCAAGTCCTCATTGCATCCATGCTGTATCTCGGCACCATAGATTATGGCCATCCATATGTGGATTTGAATTCTGTGGTGAGGTGGGATTATCAGTCACAAATTAGAAAGGGGAAAGAAGAATTGGAGATAGAATGACATTTGTGGAGTGGACCTCTGTGCCCTCCGAGTAAGAGAAGACAACTATTTATATCAATAAAAAGAAGCTCTTTCCCTGTAATTGTGGTTAATTGCAATCAATCACCTTCTCTAGTTATAGTGTTTTGTATTGTTATTATAGTCTACCATTCCTAATTGCACCTTCTACTTTGGTTTAGTTCAACCACCATTGTAATGTGGTCTTGCAGTTATGCTAACTGCGGGCCTTCACTACTGTATGGTGGTGTAGTTAAGTATATAGCTTGGTATTACTTTCTTTTGGTATGGTCTCGCACCATCTTCAAAAGATCATGTCCATTAATGTTTCTAGTTGTTAAATCCAACTTCCAAGCCTTTAAAATGGACGAATTGACAGATCTGATGGTCCATTTCAAGGCCTTGAATCTAACATTTGGAAACATCCAATGGATCTAATGTCTTAAATTCTAATCCTTAATTAGTCTTAGTCCTCAAAACCCTCTTATCTCTATAAATCCATCAGCATGGCTCACTTTTTGAAATTTCTGATCCATCCCATCCCTGATCACTCATCATTGTCCCACCATGTTCCATTCTATCATCAAGAAAAATTCACTCCAATCAGCCAATGGGCATAACTCTGATTGGAATAATTTCCCTTGATAATAAAACATGGCTGCTCAATTCAAAGATTTGCTCCAGTGATGGATTAATGGAGATACTCAAAATATGAGTTCCACCCTAAAAAAAATCCCAGTCATCAAGGCTGGATGGGTTGGATTTCATAGGTGAGCCCTGCTGATGGATTTATGACAGTATTCAAAGAATGAGTCCCACCCTAAAAAAAAAAATTCAGAACTGTTACTGATCTGATAAAAAAAATATACCCCACTGATGGATTTACAAGACAAAGAAATAAAAAGGGGAGAAAGACGAGAGGAGTAGGAGAGTACATACATGAGCCTGAGCTTGGGCTGGATAGGTGACAGCAGCTTGGCAGTGCTGGAGAGCAGCAGCAGCTTGGCTGTGCAGGAGGAAGGGAACAATAGGGAGAATAGAACTAAATGGGTTTCTGACTTTTTCCCCCTCTATTTAGGCTTTTATAGATTTTCAGAATCATGCACCCATGCCATGTGGATTGTTCAGTTTAGTGCATTAGTCGAACCCAAATTCACTTCCATGTTCATTGCCGATCACTGAACCACACATCCCTGCCAACCCTTTAGTGATTGTCCGTCAGTAGGAGGGGTTCTGCCATTGTTTCCAGTGTTGAGAATTCCTCCATCAAAAGCCTTTATCGAACTAGTTTTCAAACCCTGGATCTTTGGGATTCCATCTCTTTCTTGCTTATTTCCAGTGAGTTCATTGCTTAGCTTTGTAGCTCTAATCTAGCTGCGCAGCACATCAATGGCTACTCTATGCTGTGTCAGCCAGCCAAAGGCATTGAAATTATTTTTCCAGAGATGGGAGGATTCACATTTTAAGACATCAAATTACCTTCCAACTTTTACAAATATAAGCTGAAACTGAACATGATCCTGTGATGTATGGAATAATTGTACTACTTCTCTTCCTGCTGTTGTTCCAGACTGTTCAGTTCAACTGTACCTGAATCTGGTATTTTTAGGTTATTGTTTCATTCTGGACCTGAGTACTTAAGATGTTATGTGACTCTGCACACACACACACAACACATATAATATAGTATAATATGAAAAAAGGTGCGTTAAATTTGTTTAGCAAATTTGTTACAGCATTGTACTTTAACCCGTCTTTTTATATCTAATTTTTCTAGGGATGAGAAGGTGGTTTCTCGAGCAATCGAATTGAATGAGCAGCTTCAGAAAGCACTCATTAAACATGATGCACTTCTTTCAGTTCGGGCTGCCTCCACTCCTTTTGATCATGAAGGAGCAGAAGAAGAGGATGCTGATTGTCTTTTCCGGAGGTTTGTTCTTTTTTCCCTGTTAAAACAACTGTGTTGTAGGCTCGTAGTATAGTATAGTTAAAGAATGAAAATATGGCACTGATACTCTTTCTAAATAATTAATATTTAGGCTGTGTTGGCTATATGGATTTCCATGGAAGTGTACCTCTACATCACATGACAATAGTGTACATTTTAATCAAAAGGTACAATGGTGGAATGAAAGTACAGTTATCCCTATTTCTCTCCCTCTAGAGAACATGGAAATAACTGCATTGTTGCGCATGCGTCTCGGGAGTGAAAATGTGCTGGATATGGGTCTGGTTCATATTCTACCTGGCCCGAACCCAGACCCAGCCTCATAGTGCCTTGAATCAAATTGGAAATGTATCCAAATATGGACCGGCATCGGTCTTTTTCAATTCAGGTCCTGTGTTCAGGAATTTGCAGATCCATTTTCATCCCTACCTTGGCTGGCCACATATTTGTTCTTTAGGAAAATGTAGGCCCAAGCATTGTCACAAATGTCATTGTTAGGATAATGTGGTGGGAGATAATAGATATGTATGTTTTCAAATTGTTCCTTAGCAGGATAATATTGGGTAATAAATTTTGGAATTTAAAATATTTTTTCAGAAACTAAAAAAAAGAATGTAACTAACTATATTGATTACTGAATAATTTAAGGATGGAGGAAAAAAAATGGATTTGGGGTTATTTTAAAGTTTTGAGTTTTAACATTATCTCGTGGACTTTCCTTTTTATACGATTTGATGCTCTAAACTGAGTTATTTAAACCATTAGATGGATTAGAAAGGAGTTGAATCAGTTTGGGACTTGAATGAAGTTTGAAGGTGCTGGTGGGTGTGGGGGTGGGCGGTTTTTTTTTTCGTGTGTGTGTGTGTGTGTATGAGGGCAAGAATGTGCGAGTTTAAGTCCTCCCAAGCAAAAAGATTAAAAAAAAAAGAAAAAAAAGAAAAGAGGTTTTAGGGGAGAAAGAGGGGCTTATGTTGCAAAAGGATGATATTGGGTTGTAATATTTTGTTACCCTAATAGAAATGGATTTGTGAGTTTACTGAGTTCCCATTTTCTATTTGGGCAATTCTTATTATTTGGAGTTTCCTGCTTTAGTAGAAGTTGTGGTGTGCATTTTAACGTCTTACTTTTAGTTGATTGGATTGATGGCTGGGGTTTACTATTTTATATGGATTTATTACTATTATTATTTAGTTTTACTATTAGGTAACTATTGATGCATTTTTTTTTTTTTTTTTCCTTTTAAAAAAAACTGCCTCTCTGCATTTTATGGATGATATCATAATTATCAATGCAGAGGGACAATATCGTGATAAATTCAGTTTTGACCAAAATCATCCTGACATTGTTGTGTTAAATTCAATTTATGGCCCAGGCCTACCATACAGTGGAGAGCCACAAAAGGCCATGGGCTCGAGTTGTTGGCCTGAATCTGTCCCAAAGTGTAATGGAGACGGGCCCGGCCCAGTTGCTACCCTACTGCTAGCACTGGCTTTGGGGATATAGAGATTATTGGAAGTAATACACTCAGCTGATGTTTTCTGCTGGTGTGTTCACTCTGTTTCCACCAGTTCATTTATCTGTTATCCCGCATTCTCTGAATATCACTCTCTAATGTGGATGCACTCATTTTTAGTAGTAGGATAGTTGGAATCAGAATTTTGGAGAACTAACCCGTTTTCTTAAACCCAGCTTCTTTTATTCTGTACAACAGGGAGTTCATGATCCAATTTGTTCTTTATGAATGTAATATTTCAGAATTCGAAAGGGAAAGGCATGTGTTGAAGACCAACCAGAGAGCTTTCTGAGCCCAGTAAGACCTGTTTTAGGAGACATGATGCACCGGCCGCTAATTCGACCACTGAGTTTAGAGCCATCAGAACCCAAAGCACTACCTTCAGCAGTATCAATTCCTCCGCCTCCAGCTAAGCACGTTGAGAGGGAGAAATTCTTCAAGGAGAAACGGGTGGATGGTATGACATTGGCAGGTCACATGAGGGGTCTCTCACTCGACAGCCGCAATGGCAGCAGCTCACGGAGCGCAAGTACTGATTTAAGTGATTAAGCCAATGGTTTACCTCAGAGGATCTGGTCTTCTTGTACTTGGATTTCCCTGGTTGCTGGACCTTGACCCTTTATGCAAGGGAAGCTTCCCTCTTTGCATTTTCAGCTGGATTAAGCTGGAGCATCATTGGGAGTGCTGATGCAGCTCGTAGAGGATCATATGATTATTGTGTCTGAGACATACTGTAGCAGTGAGCGTTCTTAGTGGAATATAGATTATAGACATCCTTAATCCATCCATATTGACTGGGTTCAAATGATATTAAGGTTTTTGCGGAATGCATTTACTAAGATAATTCTCAAATAGATTGCAATCATGTGGTTCAGGGTATCATTGAATTTCACTTCATCCCCAACTGTTCTAAAGGCATGCCTGTGAACCATGGTGTCAAAAAATGCTTCTCCCTCAATCACAACCTTTGACAAGAGTATATGGTGGCTAGGGATTTCTACATAATCTATCATGACATGCAACATATATAGTTGGCTTATTTCATTTCTAAGAAGAGGTTGTAATCTAACTTAAATGGCGCGGGCATTGCATTTCTTTATTTTTCTTTCACTATTTCCCCCCCCTGGGGAATAGTAAGCCAAGTGGAAACCACTGTGGTATATTTTGGTTTGGGACACTCTTAAAGCCCCCCTTTGTCCCAACCCTAAAAGGAGAGGGTCAGCAGCAGATCACATGTAAACCAAATCTCATGTGAAAGGAGAATAGTACTCAGGTTTACTCTCACAGGATCAAGGTTCTAGCCAATGGTATTTGATGACTGTATGAGCACTTGAACAAATTTGTGGGCTTGCATTCAATGTTCAACATGTCTGAGTGGAAAGGACCGGGAGCCTGCTTAACGCGGATGCAACTGAGTCTGATTAACTATTGATTAGTCCTTTAAAGCTGTGAAGCGAGTGTAACTAATCCAAGTTGCATAAGTAGTTTTCTTCATGCAGATAACTTGATTGTCTTCTTTCTAGTTTTAGGCCCGTATGATTGCAAGAATTTAGAGAATTTATGTCTGATGGAATTTAGCCCGAATTTGAGATTTCTGTTTGATTCATTTTGAAGCTGAGATTTCCGTCTATTCCAACTTTTAAAAATCATCTGTTGGATAGATATTAAAATTCCAAGCTAAAAAGTTACATACCTATATATGTCCACCAGATTATGAAGTGATAGTACTAAATCATACTGTTATCACTTGTAGGCCCTGCTCAAAAAACAATGATATAAAGATAGCAACTATTGTCCCAAGTCCCATACAATACACTCAACCCTATATCATCCATTCTCATTTCAAAGAACAAGTAGTTACAATTTACAAGTCCATTGCCAAATGAAAAACTGCCACACAAACAATGTGTCCAAAGTGAGTCAAGAAGTTGTTGCTTCTCACGAAATGTTTAATGAATTTGGTCATGCAACATTTTATTTTTAAAATTGTCTTCATCAATCAGAAGAAAGTTAAAATAGCTAGGCACCACTAAATTAAATAGATGATAAAAAAAAAAGGTGTTTTGAGACATGATTTTCTCTGTGAGAATATCTTCAAATTAGTCGTCCATAATTCATTGGGTGCCGTGACCATCTTTAGAATTATTGTGTTGTGCCCAACAGGTAGTCCTGATAGTGCCAAACAACATCTGCCCCACATCCCTCTAGTTCAAGACCAACCCTTAAAATGAAATTGTGTTTATCCTTGATTCTCATCCTTAAAATACTAGCAGGAAAAAAGCATGCATTGCAGCATGTTATAGACATATTAGAATATCATACGAATCTAAAATGCACTGACCGATCTCATCCATCCAAACAATTCCTGGCGTACCCTTTCAGTGAATGGCTCTGATCATCCACATGCGGCGCCACGTTGACCAGTGTAAAGCAGCTAAATTGATATTAAGGTGTCACTCATATTGATTCTTCTTATTAATCCCTTATCCATCCCAGTCTCCACCGTCAAAACTAACAAGGAAAACAGCAGTTAAGAAGCAAAGCTAAGTGGTTGTCAGTCCAAATTCCGTGGAAGTCAGGATGACATGGATAGTTAGTCCATTACCTTCTTTCTCAAGCTACACACTCCATCCATACAAACTTCTTTCATTCCAGATCAGATCAGCTGTTTGGTGGCCCCCACTCTCTCTCTCTCTCTCTCTCTCTCATGAAGGGGTGGTTCTGACTATTAATTCCATATATCTTGCTGCAAATGGATGGTACAATGATCTGGGTTGGTAAAAATACTTAAAAAAGATGCCAACTATGGGAGGGGCATCAGTAGTTAATAACTATTCCAGACCTCCATTTTGCAAGAAAGATGGAGCCAGAGAGAGTCCTAATCATCAGTTTATATATAAAAAGGTCCCATTTCTCATTCATTAGTAACAACAATTGGCACTATCTCAAGGTCCCATTTCTCATTCATTAGTAACAACAATTGGCACTATCATCTGAGAAAAAGAGAGAACTTAATTATTAGGCTAGAACTAACATGGACATATATGGATTGTGATCATTCATGGACTAAGAGGTGGCAACGCAACGAGTCTCCAATATGAAGAAGGGCCTGCGAAGGTCCTTGTTCTTGCACCTTGTCACAAGAAGTGCATCCTGTGCTTTTTTGATGCATAAGGTCTTGTTGGATGATAAGAAACGCTTGTTGGGGTGCTCAGATGCTGCATAGTTGCTTCTCCACCAGGATTCATAGCCATTGAAAAGTTGAACAGGCAACACTCCTGTCACCTTTTTGCAGTCCTCTCTCTCTTCTCCACTCTTTCCATCCCAGGAATTCAGAATTCTCAGATGATTGCTGCCGCAGCCACTGCCCGCGTCGCCAATATTTCTCAGCATAATTCTCAATTCGGTTCACATTGAATAGTCTGTTCTCAATGCCGTCTTCAGTAACCTGCAATGCCAGTACAATTTTCTTGTCTATTGCTGCATTTTCCACACTATCCTCTTCTTCTTCTGGGTCAAATTGGGTTTCTTCTCCTTTAATTTCGAACTGTGATTCTCTCACTAGCAACCCTTCTTCTTCTTCTTCTTCTTCTTCTTCTTCTTCTTCTTCTTCTTCTTCCTCTTCCTCTTCCTCTTCCTCTTCTTCTTCTTCCTCTTCTTCGTTGTCTACATTATCATTTTCTTCAATTTCATCCTCTCCTCGAATGGGAGGATTGATGAGAGTGAGGACAAGGCGGCCACCTTGGCGTTGGGCATGAAGGTAGTTGTGAGTTGGGACTGGGATGGCTTCAAGGACTAAACGTCCATCTTCGCGATAGGATCTCATGTGGATGCAGGGGCCATCGCGGCGAGAGAGGGAAGAAAGTGGGGGAGGGAAGGAGCGAGGGGGCGATTTTCGGCTAATTGAGCAGTTGTACTTAACAGCTCCCGATTCCATCGTCTCATGTTTCAATTCTACTTCCTCATCCTCTGCTTCGCTTTCATGGGTCAAGAATGAATAGTGATCAACATCATCCGATGACGAGAAACCTTCGGACCCGGTCTCGGACCCCAAGCTTTCTGTGCAAATCTCCAGACTCTTCTCGCTCAGCAAGCTCGCCGAGCGTTTCACAAGTGGGTGAATGTACGGAGCTGGAGCTGAGGAGTTAGAGTCGATAGCCTTCTGCAACTGAATTGCGCTCCAGATATCAAATTGGCTTGGTCTTTCTGGTTCCTCCTTTGATTCTTCTTGTTTTTCTTCGCCTTCTTCTGTTTCTGTTGCTGCTGCTGCTGAGGAGAATTCTCCAGGCAATGCATTCTTCTTATACGGGGAGCATTGAGAAAGCCACTCATTAGAGGACATATCGACCGATGTAGTCCTCCTAAGAGACTTTCTAGGCCTCTGGGTCGACGAAGATAGTCCGAGTATCGGTCCGATCCCTTGCCCTTCCTCTTCCAAGCCAACCAATAAAGGAACGCCTTTCTGAACAGCCAACATGGCGGGCTAGTGGGATCAAGTTCAGAGTTCAGACCCTTCCAAATGAAACGAATATCACTGCATAAAAAAGGAACCCCATGAAGGGACAAGAGCTAAAAACAAGCTCTCGGCTATAACAAAATTAACAAACCAGGGTCGGACAGCCACTCCAGTTAACAACAAGAGAGTAGAAACAGCACTCAAGATAGATGAATTGGGTGACCAAAGAGAGAAGAATTAAAACATCAACAGAAGTAGTTGAAGGCAGCAACACACTACATAGAAAGTACTAACAGACTAATGTCTACTACGTAGAGTGCATGTACCTCAAAACAAGAACATATAAAAGAAGAGAGCAAAGAAGCAGAGAAGACTTTCTGTGTTGTTGTTTGGTAATGAAGGAGAGAAGGCTTTTTTTTTCTCTCTCTTTTTTTTTTTTGCTGAAAGGAGAGATGATTTTTAGATGATGAGAGGTTGTGAAGAGGGAGAAGGGGTATTTGTAGGGGGACAAAAGGCTTGAGAGGGGCGTCCAGTGGCCCTCCTCCACAGACCCTTGGAAAAGGAGCTTTTCTCTTCAATTTTCTTCATTAATTGAATCCACAAGCGCCATGGAGTCTGTTTGTACGCATCATGTCTATCAGTTTGTTATTAGATTTTGGAAGGAAGATGGCTTAACTGGAAGTAGAGCCAAAAGGACCCAAAATAAAAGGGGCCATGAGTGGTGAAGGTGATTGGGCGACCCAACCAACACTCTACTGTAGCCTGGGTGGGTGTGACGAAAAAATTATTGGAAAATGATGTATGTCCAACACACTGCAAAGGGTCATGTCAATGTATTTGTGAGATGTAGCAGCGCCGATAGGTCGGCCAGTGAATTCTGAAAGGTTAGTGAAGCAGTGGGGTGGGGAACGGGGGGGACCTCCACTTTAGTGCTCCATGCTCCTTTTACGGGGCATTTTTTTTTCCAAAGAACTCGTGTAAGGAGAATTTATAAGTTCTTCAAAAATTGTCGTACTAATGGAATTTCTAAAGCACCCTTCTTCACTTGAGCATCTAAAAATGCTAAAGGTGGGGTGGGGGTCGAATTTAGAAATTGTGAAGGATAAAAGTGACTTTTCATATTGATAGAATTTAAAATTCTAGTAAAAAAAAAGAATTTAGAAATGCCAAGAGTACAACCATCACATCACTATCCAAAAATCTTCACCATCATAAATTCCTTTTAGAATTTCTGCCAAAGAAACGGGGCTCTAGTGTTTTTGGTCCGCAATCATACTTTCCTCTCATGCTATATGCCAGTTGGTCAATCCTTGGTATTTTGCTAAGAATGAGACTCCTTACCACTGGGTTGTCTCCATATTCTTCTCTTTTCTTTGTTTCAATCATGCTTCGAAATTGCAATGGAGACGTTTTATTTATGTTCTCCAAATATGTGGGGATTTGTGACTCTAATGAATTTAAGGTTTTAGCTATTTTGGAATCTCTTCAGTGCTTTTTTGAGGTACTACCATGGCAATCTCATTGTAGAGAGTGATTCTTCTAATGCAGTGAGTTGGGTTTCGAACCAAAAGACTTATCTATGGAAGTTTCAGTTCCTCTTCAATAAAATCCGGATATTATCCACCAGCATTAATATTAGCTTTTAGCATAAGAGTTGGTTATCAACCATGACAGACGCTTTAGCCAAGTAAGGTATCGAGAGAGTTTTTCCTTGTGAGAGTTTTATTACATTTGTACATCTGTGTTTCTTTCCCTCTTTTTTTCTTTTCTTCTTGTACTCTTTATTTGTATTCTATTCTTTTTTAATTTAAGTTACAGTTAATGATAAAACAAAAAATCATGTATATAAGATGTGATAAATTCATGAGTGGCCTAATTCCAATTGGCGTGAAATTTAGCTCATTTTTAGTACTTGTGAAATTCACAAGTTTTTTTAAGATAAGTATATTCCAAATGAATGGACAATGTACAAAGGCATTTAGAAATCTCAAGCCCTGTTGACTATCCCAGAAGAGAAACAAACAAGATAAAGCTAACCGACAAAATGAGAGGCAGGAATAGAAAAAAGGCTGCACAGAAAGAAGACGACGACCCACAACCCGGGCTAGTCTTGAAAATATGTAAATGTGGACAATGCTCCCTCATGAATCGGAGTCATTGAAACTTTGCCGTTACACTGCAAGATCTGCGATTACCACATATAGATCATGTGCCAGACATCAACTAGCTAGATTAGATGGTCGGTCCTCGATCGGCTAACTATTTGCATGTGGTCAGCGCAATCATACATACAAGATCCTCATGAAGTACAAATTTTAAGTTTGCTCTGCTGGTGTACTTGCAATTTAGCTGATGTTATCATTTATCCCCATGTTCTGGGGACTTGAACTGAGGCTGGCTGTCGCTGGGCCTCAGAGTTTCTCTCAGTTTCATCTTTATCAATCCACTGATTGGTCCCTTGCTTGAAATCCAAACCACTAGGAAACAATCTCAATCTCACGTTTACTTTTCAATATGTATATTACATGCGATCAATCTCACGATAGACATGATCATATTTTGGTCAAATTAAAATTTATATATTGATAGTTCAAGGTGAGACTATCATTTTAACTACTTCGAATTTCAGCTCTGAGATATATGACATTGAAACTCAAACAATCTCTAAGGGCTTGTTTGGGTTGACAGAAAAGATTAAGTTTGTTTGGGTTTTCATGAAAGGCCAAAGATGGGGTCCTATCCTTTCCACCAAATGCAGATACAAGGAAGTGTGTGAATTATCTATCAGTTAGGTGGTGTGGACTGTGGGGGTATGAGTGCAATACGTTAAAAAGTTTCAGCCTCAGCATCAAAATATTATTATATATGTTTCTGAAGTGCACACATACGCAAGCGAGAGAAATATCAAGACGTGGCTGAGCTGCTTTTGGCAAAACAAAACAAAGGAAATAAAAGCAGCCCAGATGCTGCTGTCCACCAGTAAAGCTAAAACCAACGAAGGAAAACAAAAACTGGAGGAGAGAAAAAGGAGGAATGGGGAACGTTATTCTTATAGAAAGGAAGGAGCATATGGTTCTGCTGCGTTGGAATCAGATTGTTTGGTACCGCATATTAAAACATTCACTCTCCACCCACTTGGACTGGTGAGAAGATAACCCATGTTCTTCTCTCTTTTTTCTACGTATGGATATTTTGTCACATGTTCTCTTCATAGATGTACTTTTTTCTTTATGTCATTAGTAGTGTTTTTGTTTTAGAAGGAAAGAAATGTTGCTTCTTCATGCTCCACCCAGTAGAGTCCCATCCATTTTCCAAGTCCATCTGTGGTGCCCATGCACGTTTAAAATTCAAACGGTTTAAATTCACTATATCACCTTAAACTACGGGCAAATTAGAATTTAAGAAAATTCTAAAATAAGGCTTTAGAATTTTGCCTTATTTCAAAAAAAAAAAAGATGCGCGTCTCTAAACCTTTTAAATTGGGGACTAAGTTTTCTAGAGTAAGTTTTCAATTACAGGCAACTAAGCGACTAAAAGGTATTTTTTCGTTGACTCTTTCACTCAATTTTTTTAAATACCTTGGGTACGCTTCATTAAAACAAAACCATCATTCACTTCCACTAGTCCATCTTCTCATTATTTCCTTCATCGGTGTCCTTTTTAAAATAAGGAAAAAATGTCAAGCCTTATTTGAGAAGCTCCCTAAAATCTCACTCTAATTAAACTTATATCCAACATCTTATTAATCATGTCCAAATGGTCAATGGACCTGGTCAAGCTCAGATCTCTATGATAATTTAGATGTGTTAATTTCAAAGTGACCAAACCTAGGTCATAGGACCAAGACGGTTGGACTCGAACATAGGCACTATGTATATATTTTTGTTAACGAGTGTTACGTATTGAACTTGGGCTGAAATAGAAAACCACGTACAGTGAGTAACTTAAATTTGGTCCTGGAGCTAGGGTTCAAATTGAACTGAACCTTTATTAAACTCAGCCTTTACTTGGACATGGGCCTTTATTTGTGTATTTGTGTCTATATATTTGGCAGGCTCGTGATCGTTTCTAGGGAATGTAAAGTGCCTAGACTTCGTTCACGGCCACCAAAATGAATGATATAATAAAATTTCTACTGAACTTATTGAGGATGACCAGTCATTCCTTTACCACATGCTTCCTCCGAGTGGGATGTTGGAAATTTGGACCATTCAAAATAAATATTATCTATATCATCAAATTTTACTTTAATAGTAGTTGATCCCACCATAAAATTAAGCACATGACTGATAATATAAATAATAAAATCTTATGCATTAATCATGTTATCAATCATATACCCAATCTCACAGCGGGGGCTATTTCTATTTACTTCAAGTCTGCAGAAGTATCATTAGACGGGATGATATTCATTTTGAATGATTTAGATTATCAATAGATTTGCCCCACGATAAAGTTCCACACATCCCATTCATGGGAAGCATGTTTGAGGTGTGGGGTAAAGGTGGAACCAGACTCTCCTTAGACATATAGATGTTTGCATTCTATGTCCCAACAGACACAAGTGTCACGTGGGTTAGTCATTTTCTAACAATACTTCCGCTTGCCATTGTTGGCCATCTAATCTAATCTAAAGTAATAAAACAGTTGCTCAAAATAAGAAAGGCAGTGAACAAGTCACAGTGATAAACCTAAGTTTGATGGTGATAATTGTCATGGATGTGGCATAAAGCCCATGAAAAGGTATTTCTATGGTTTTTTAATATAAATTTAAGCTCTATCCCTAAACCCAAATCCAAGTCCAAATGTCAACGACCTTTAAAGGGGTGGACCCACGCCCATCCAATTATAATTACCAAAGGAGAGGACTCAGATCCAAGCAATAGGGTGTAACGAACTGATCAAACACAAATTAACCTGAACTCCATTTTTCTAAATGGACTTGGGCTGCAACATAGGCAAGGCAAGTTCAGCTTGTTGGCAACAATTATAAAAATGTTGGTTCGCGAGTGATCAAAGTGTATGGTCAAAGAAATTGTTACTTTCCATTTTGATACTTTTTAGCTGGCATCTGGACCCCTGGTGGTGAGATACAGCCACTTTTGGAAAAAGAAATCTGAAAAGCCCATGCACCTCCAGAGATTCTGTGAGATCTTGCCATCTTTGGTCTTTTGTCAGTTGGTGTTGTGCAGCCGCAAATCGACAAACACAAAGAAATCTCCCACCTATTCTTGCAGAGTTTCCTGATTACAAGTCCTATCAGTAAAATCAATACCACGTACAATCTCACTGTCACATCAATTACACTATCCTCACCTCGGCATTTTTCATCACATGTTCTAATCATAATCAATCTCACAGTCGATCCAGATAATCATTACAAAATCTTTTCTAGATTCCATAGGTTTTAGGCCTTCAAACTGCCATCAGATAGTAAACCATGAATTTTCTTTTTTTTTTAATGACATGGGTATCCCTGGGGTTCTTGACCAAACAAGAATAATCCAAGGTGGTGTTTCGCTAGCACAGTTACGAACACAAGACATGGGGAGCTCAGCAAACCCACCCCATATGCCTACTCCACCAAGTATATATTATCCATTTTAACCAACTGCCAAGGCATGCCACACATACAACAAATGATTTGTTAGCTACATCATATAACAAAGTCTTGTCTTGCTCTATTGGAGATTGAGGAGGACTGCCTTTGGACAAAAAACAAAGAAGAAAAGGCAAGAGATATATTGGTGGAAAGGAGAAAAAGCAGGAGGGAAGATATTCCCACCCCCCGTGTGGGGAATGCATTTGCTGCGCTTCGCTCTGCTTGCCCACTAATATTGAGTGTTTAATGATGAAAGAAAGAAACAGGTGGTGATAAAGAAAGGGATGCTAATTCTATTTCTACCACACAGAAAGCTAAAGCTGCAGTGATCCCCTTCCCCATTACGTAGAATGGAGTCCTGCTAATGGGACGACGACGACATGCATGTCGCTCTCATGGCTTTTTATGAGAGAGAGAGAGAGAGAGAGAGAGAGAGAGAGAGAGAGAGAGCATCGGTGCAGCTTGCTTCAGCATAGGGAGAATCTTGGTATATCCACTCGCAGGTGTGAGAAGAATGTCCTCTCATTATCTATGGATCTATCAATCTCCTTTTGGATAATTCGGGTATGTAGATGTTAGATAATATTGGATGATGATAAAGGGTCTCTCATGGCAACTTTATAGCCACAAGTGGGTCTGAAAACGACCGGCCAGTCTGGGTGTATGGGGTGCATAACACCATAAAAGGAGTAGTTGATGTGGCTGGATCCCGGCCGCCCATCCATATAGGTCCAGTGATTTGCCCTTTGTTTTTTTTTTTTTTTTTTAACTCAAGAGAAAGAGAGAAAGTGTGTTTTGGGGAATTGGGGTAAAGAAGGTAAGCCCCACTGTTGATATAAACCAATGCCTCTTTTTTAATAAAATAATATTCACTCAAGTTCAGCTTAACCTATTTTATGCGGGCTGGGCTTTGGCTAGGCACTTATTATCCGATTTCGGCCTGAGGGTTAAAATTTGAGCCAGGTCTAGATATTGTTCAGACCGGCCCATGAACATCCCTACTGCATAGGAAAACTGTTGACACTGACTATGGTGGGCCCAACACCTGTTTGGGGGAAATTTGGCCTAATACCTATTCATAGAGGTGTTTTATTTTGAGCTGCTGAGGGTTAAGAGGTTATGGCCCCACTGATGGATATATAGGCCTGGCTGTAGGAGACTCCCTGCATCAGGTGAATGCAGAAAACCGATGCTTCTTCCCCTACTACATTGAGTTTAAAAGTATTAATGACTCTAAAAAAAAATCTGACTAGAATTTTATTTGACTAGCCAGAGGAGCTCTGAGAGTGCAAAATCACTTTTCTACTATTGGTCATGGTAGAGAACATGACAGTTTGATCTCATCAGAAATCCATAATACATCATTAGGTGGTATATCCCACCATGATTAGGTTCGGTGGGTCTACATGATCCTATACTTTAGATGGGAAAAATGATTGATTGATGCACTTATTACACCTTTGGCTGATAGCAATAATGTCTAACATCAGCCAAAAGACTTAGCTATCAATATTTAATGTCAAAGAAACTATTTTAGAAAGATCAATTCGTTTGGTACTTCTTGAGTTGCAACATAAAGATAAAGATGCTTTTGAAGGGGAAAAATCTTCTCTTTTTTTTTTCTCAATATTTTTCAACTGAATCTATCTCTGCAGCTTCTATAACACGAATTTTAATGGTTGACTTTGATGATTAATCAATCTTTAAAAGCTTAAGCCAAGTTGATGTTGTTTGATTTAAGTTCATAGCATGAACTGTTATAATGAAAAATGAATTTTCAATTTCACGGCCTAAGATTAAACAACATCCAATTAACCTTAATTTTCTTAGATATAATCCTCAAAGCCATATGATATTTGTAACGGTCAAAAAAGGTATTAATTGGTTTAGACTATTGACCTTCATGTGCCTAGTACAACTTCTTCAAAGGGTGTTTCTTTGTGATTCGATATGAGGATTTGCACAATATGGGAGAAAGAGAACAACCTGCATCTTTCATCATCAATCCATCATTATCATAATAGCCTTATCTCACTAGTCTGATCACTGATGTTAGCTAAAACTTCCATTCATTTTGGAAGGAGTGGGCGGCCTGTCACATTCTATGGGTTTTGTTGATTACTTTTGTGCAAAGTCTGAAGTCTTAAATCTTGATAATCATTCAGTTTAATGTAACAAAATGGATGGTTGAAAATTTGGACTTTGCACTTTTAAATTGCCAGTAAGAAATGTCTTAAGAACTTTTGCAGCTGGCTGAAATCCAGAGCCCTCTGCTATCAATCTAGCAACCGCAATGAGCTCCCACTAAGTCTGGGGTGTGTGTTCTTTCCAAAAAGCAGCAGATATATATAGTGCTAAAGCTGTTTAAGGAAATGAACCCATTAAGTCATGTGCGGCACAGTTGGGCCCATCTTTCAACAATGCAAACCCTTTGATACTCTTTTTGTCTAATTGAACTGGCATCGGTCTCAATTTTACACTCACTAAACCTTCATTCACTATTGGATTAAATCTGTTATTGTTAAGATACTATTAAATTCCAAGGTTGTTAAATCAAGTGATAGGTTTATCTGATGAGGCTGATATTGGAACCCCCTATCTTTCAGGAGACTTTTTAATTTGCCCTCCTTCCATTTGAAAAACTTACACCTAAGTAAGCCTCATGAATTGGACTGCATATAAGCTCTATGTAGTCTGTATGAAACAATCTCTATTAAGATCTTGAATATGTTTGCCACCTGCTGAGAGGTAGAAGCTTACATAACCAAGAAGTAGCAAACATCTATCTTTCAAAGGATTGTCCTGGTTCTGAGAATTTGGGGCACAGTTTGGTGATCAAGGCCATCGCAAGAGTGGAAGGGCTCCAAAGCCCTCACAACATAGTCCACCATTAATATAGAAAAGCTGATGTCATAGGACTTGTGAGCTATGACAATGGTCCTTTTCTCAACATTTTTGGTGATTTTTTTCTTGGTTGATGCGATGGACCAAAATCTAACCTAATACTCAAACTTGATATATATGTTACTTGTTTAGTTTTAGTTGGATTCAAAATGATTTTTTATTTGAAAATAGCATCTTTATGTCATTTTTTATTGCCTGTATTTTCTTTTTCATTTTTTTTTTTTTTTCATTTTTGGAGAAACAAGATGATTCATTCAAGAAAGTAGGACCTAAAATGACAGAAAACGAAGCAAAGAAAGGCTAACATAGTAACATCCCCACTAAAAGAATCATAAAAGAAATTTTGTATGTGTGTGTGTGATTGTTGTGTGGGGTGGGGGTATTTCTAAAGTAAGGTCGACCCTGAATATGCATCAGTGAAACCCAACTCGGGCCATGAACACTCCTGGGTCCGATACTGATCGAAGCTCATATACTAATCTCCAAATATATTACTCAGAAATTGATATTTGACGTGGGAGAGCTGGCCTTTAAAGAGACTCTGTCGTATATTTCCCTCCTTCCAACCCCAGCCAGCCTTACCTTTTGAGTCTTAACCTTTTGAATTTTGATTGATAATATCCAGCTATTGGCAGTTTTCCTGACCCATCTGCTTGCTTGTTGATGACCACCGTTTCCATCTTCTGTTTTCTTTATATTAGACTGGAACAGAAGTCTGTTGCTCATGCAGGATCCGAAAAGGACAAACTAAAGCTAATTGGTCATTTTGGTCGGTCGTGAAGAAAAATCACGAGAACACTTAAATGGCCGACACTGACAAAAAAAAACATACACTTTTAGGTATCATTTGGGAATGAGTAAAATGAGAGGAAGAAAAAAAAAGGGATAGAAAATGGAGGAAATGTTGAAATTGAGGGTATTTGGGAAGAGGGGAGGTAAAAGTTGGGGAGAGGAATTTGGGAATAAAATTTTTGAAATTTGTCTTCAAAATTTTCCCTTCAAAACTAAGAGAAAAATATGAGGAAAAGATGAGAAAAATGGATCAAATTACTGAACTGCCATTTTATCTCTCCTATCCTCCTTCCTTCCCAAACAAGAGGAGGTAAAATTAATTTTCCCTCCCCCTCCCCCTCCCCTTCATTTTCCTTCCCCCTCAAATTTTCCCTCCCCTCATTTCTTCCCAAACATAGCGTAAGGGCACGTTTGTCTGCAGGTAATTTCCGTGGAATGGGAATATTGCCACATCATCAAAATCTGTGGTAAATAAATTCCATAGAAAAGGTTTTCCGTGGCTGTCATAAATCTTTGTTTGGTGCATAATGTTTTCTCCATTGAAATGCTGGTTTTCATGTTTGGTGCGGTGGAGAGGAAACAACAATAGCATAGATCAACACATCAATAGAAAAATGAAAACAACAATAGCAGAGATCAACACAACAATCTGTTTTTATCATCCAATCGCCTTTAAATTGCAGAAATATCAAATCAAGAAGACAACATACCTGATATTGAACACAGCAGCAGCCTCGTTGCAGGTTATATCAATCACCTTTGTGCATCCAAGATGGGCTACGATTTGGGTTTTTACTATTTGGGCACAGAAACTGAATAATGTAAATGGGATTTGGGTTTAGGTTAGGGCTAGAGATGGTACCTCATGAGAGGGAGATGGGAGATGGATTATTGAGAAACAGAGAGTGAGATGGAAGGGTTGAGAACGGGAAAGGAGATGGAGATGAGCTAAGACACCATGGAAGAGCATTCTGTTGTTTTGCTAGACTTGTGCAACCCATTTCACGATGAGGAAGAGAGACAGAGAGAAGTTCCGGTGGCTGTGGGTGATCGGAGAAGATGAAGAAGAAGTGGTCCAGGCGATGAAGTTCATCGGCAGAGCATTTTTTTTATGAATAGAAGAGGAAAGGGATGGAAAGGTCGGAAATGAAGCTTATAAAGGGGGGCCAGTTTTCCAGGGAAATAGACTTCCCATGCCCCCCCATGGGAAGTCCATTTCCTTAGTGAGGGAGGAAAAAGCTGAGCTGGCAATAAAGTGATTCCATGGAAAAATGCTGCACCAAACACATGAAAAGTAGGTTTTCTGCAGAAAACTGCCTCCTTTTCCATGGAAATGGGCTACACAAACATGCCCTAAAGAATTCAGGGTAAAAAGGAAGAATAAAATATATATATATATATATATATATATACACCAGAGTCAAAGAACTCTTGAGACATTTACAGAATTCTATATATGAGATTGGAGATTGAGCGTTTTAAGGGGCATTAAAATATCAAATCCCCTTTAATCTTTCGTGAGAAACAAAGAATTATAAACCCAAGTCAAATTCACAAAAAAGAATCCTTTGAAGAAGGGAGATTTTATTGAACTATATATAGAACATCCGCAGTATTACCATCCTCATGCATGAAAATCAAGAGAGGATTTATACGTACATGAGACCATATTAAAGATATATTAAAGAACATAACAAGCTCTTAATTTACAGCTCTCAGTAACTTAACCACTAGGGGTTGAAATATTTGCTAAAATACAACAGATTGATTATCAATGAGCTACTTGGGGGGGGGTCAAAACAAACAAACAAGAAGAAGAAACTGTCGGTGAAGCAAGCACAGGACAGGTAAAACAAGAGTGGAATATTATTTGCGCAGGAAAGCCAATTCGACTACAGAACACTCCACTGCTACAGTGATCATCAATAAAGTAATGGCAAGTTAGCAAAAAGGTCAAAAATCTGTCAGAAGAAAAGATAGTCGGTCTTCGGTGTTAGTAGATATTTTCCGGATTGTCTGTGTGCACTCCACGTCTCCACCCCCCCAGTTTCCCAAATGACAAAAAGCAGTTTAAGTTTTATAGTCTCTCTGTAAGTCTCTATCCCCACAGAAGAGAACCCTTTCTCTAAAAACCATTATAAAAATAAAAAAATGATGCAATGAAGCAGAGCATGGTCTGGACTCTGGACACTGCACTCCAAACTCCGAAGATAAAACTTTGAACTTAGCAGGCACTTATGACAACATTCCAATGCTGTAATCTCACTGTCAGACTTAAAACACACAGAAGAGAAACCACAAAAATTGATGCATCCAGTGTTGAGTTTGAGAATTGAGACGGATCCATTGGAACATGTCCTTTCGGTGGTACCTATAAAACCCCATTCCTGTTTCATTGACCCATCACACCAAAATCTCTAAATTCCTAAGTTCACTATTTCTACACCCTTTTTACCTATATAAGTCTTAACATGTCTGAGCTACCAGAGAGAAATGACGAAGAAGCAGTAATGTCGCGGGCCACGCGAAATGTTATAGACCTGAAGCATGAAACCTTCGACAAGTTCTATGAATACTGGTTGGTAGAGCAGGACCGCTGCCTGCAACAACTACTCGCCGCTGCAAGGACCGGAGACGGAGAAGAAGACCGCCTCCGCCACCTCGTAAACGAGGTACTCCGCCACTACGAGAACTACTACGCCAACAAATCGAGGTCGGCGAAGAAGGATGTTTTGGCCGTCCTTTCTCCCTCCTGGACGAGTACTCTCGAGGAGGCCTTCCTCTGGATAGGCGGGTGGAGGCCGACTGTGGCCGTCCACCTCCTCTACTCCAAGGCCAGCCTCCAGCTAGAGGACCAGCTCGAAGGATTCCTCCGCGGGATCAGCACTGGAGATCTGGGGGACCTGTCACCGGAGCAGTTGGGTCAGGTGGACGGGCTGCATAGGAGGACGGTGAGGGAGGAGAACAAGATAACGGAGAAGATGGCGAAGCTGCAGGAGACGGTGGCAGATTCGACGATGGTGAGGCTTTCACAGGCGGCGACGGAGGTGAAGGGAGAAGGCGGGGAGGTGGAGGAGGAGGTGGAGAGGGCGTTAGAGAAGAAGAAGGAAGGGATGGAGAAGGTGGTGGGGATGGCGGATGATCTGAGGATGAGGACTTTGAAAGGGGTGGTGGAGTTTCTGGGGCCACTTCAGGCAGTTCATTATTTGATTGCGGCGGCGGAGCTGCACCTGAGGTTTCATGAGTGGGGGAAGAAGATGGATGCAGCTGGAAAAAGTGATCACTGAACTGGGGTGGCTCTGTTTCTCTAATATTTTACTTCAAAAGAAAAGGAATTGCTGAGGTGAAGTAAAAGTAGGCCACCTTCGCATGTGTTTTTTTAGATGATATAAAAAGTGAACCATAGAGAAATGGTGCGAACGTTGTTACTTAATTGTTGTTTGAATGAAAACAGTAAAAAGACAGAAATAGAATTTGAAAGTGACATTAATGTCTCCTTTACTCCTCCACGCATGTAAGCAAATAGGCCCATAGATTAAATCCACTTGTGGAGCCCATTTATGATCAAAATTAGCAATCTCCCCTTGTCATGTGTGACAAGATTTCACTGGCCCACTTATAGATTTTGATAATGTTTGAAACAGGTATTTAAAATGAACAGAAGCTGAAAATATGAATGGAAGTCAGTTCTTTATCAGCTGTTCAATCTAACTTCAATTTGATTGATCTTGTTTAAAACATGTGATTGAAACAAAAAAAAAAAAAAAAAAAAGAATGGAGAGAAATCACTAGTTGATCAGATGTAGTCTAATTTTGGGCCTAGTTTCAGCTGGGGGTGCTGCACGCACGGGCCAAATTAAGTCTCAAGTGTGGCACATTCTACCTATATGACATAAGGGCAATGGTTAGGCTCGTCCCGTTATTTATCTATTCGGCCCAGTGCTATTGGATAGGTTGAGGTGGGATGGACCAAGTAATTGAACCTTCAGACTAAAACTGGATTTGGTCAGGCGCATGTAGTTAAGTGGTCAAATATATATATATATATATATATATATATATATATATATATATAGCCTCAGGTCCACTCCAAAAACCCAAATGCCTGGCAATCCTGAACCATGATCCTGAAGTTGGCAAAGGTGTGTATTCAAATTCCAGCCGAGTGTTGATTTTGCAATCAGCACTTGGCAATCCTGAACCATCTTTTTGGGCCATATTTATATTGAATGGTCTTAAAGAAATAAACTAGTGGTCCCTAACATGGCCCTAGGCCCGCCATTAAACTCATCACTGACATGTTTTACAAATATGGCAGGCTCTCGTTTTAAGGATTGTTTAGATCTCAGTACCATGGAATTAAATGAATGCTCAATTGACTTAACAAGAAACAAATGGAGATTTCATGGAATACAAGTTGTAGAAAGTACTGCTGCAACAAATCAACCCCAGAACAGTCAGTTCAACAACAGAATATCTAGGCTCTATATATCTGAATCTCATCACATGTTGTCATAACCGTTGGGTTTAATTTGAGATCACATTGCCTGTGATCTGCCATTGCAACTTCTGAGTCATCTCAACCAATCTTTCTTTTTTTTTTTTTTTTTTAGCTATCGTCAACCAATCCGTTATGAGACAAAATCAATAAGAAGGGCAGGCAGCTACCGCGAGAAAATTAAGAGATGAAAACTTCCATAATTTTACTCATTGCTTCAGAAAACATATTCTATCTAAATTCAAAGGGACTACTTGAATTTGATTTCACAGATCATTTCTTGGAAAACGATGTTTATAATATCTGGCTCGTATAATTAACCATATCCTTTACCCATCTCCAAAATTAACATGAATAGTCAGATAAAGAAAGGAAGAAAAATGCTTTTATTGTGTTTCATGACAATAATGTTAAGCTTCTGAATTTGGTTCTTCTCTCTGGGGGAGGAGACATTGCTTTCCTCTTGCTGCTGTTGCTGCTGCTATTACTGATACTGTTATCACTATTGTTATTGTCTTCATTGTTTCTGTTGCTGTTATTATTATTGTTGTTATTGTTGTTCGTGGTATTGCTGCTGCAGTTGAGTGATTTTAAAAGGTGGGGATGGAGCTTCTTCATATCAGATAATTGGACGGGCTTCAATAAAAACTCCTCTGCTCCTCCTTCCAAACACCTGTTTATCATTTTATGGGAATAACAGGAAAGAGTTAGAAAAGCAAACCATACATTTGAAGGACTCACTTTGTTGAGGGGTAGAATAGAAATCCTAGGAAATCTTATGTGGTTAAAAATAAAGAGAGAAAGCTAGATATCCAAATATGACCTTAAAATAGTCTCTCCTGTAATAGAAAATAAATTGAAGGGGTAATTAAAAATGAATAAAGAAAGCTGAATACCCAAAAGTGACCATCAAACAATCTCCAAAAAATAAGTTGAAGATGATATAGGAAATGAATACCCTGCCATCACCTTGGTAATTCAGATCATAGGATGTCAAGGTCCTATCTACTGCTTCACCTTATATCTTTTACCTCCTTAATAATCCTTTATTGAAACACATTTTACTATTAATTCCGATGTATTCAATTCCATGCAAACAAAAGGGCCCTTGGAGAATCCCACATCCATTTCTCATTCCAGCTAAAAATATGTATGGGCTCAAACGCTTATAATTATGGGTGCACATAGGCGTTTCGGATCGATTTGGAGGGGAAACCGTCAACCAAACCGAACCTATTGATTTTCAATTTTACCAAATGAACCGAACTGAAACGAACCGGTTCGGTTCGGTTATGATTTTTTTTGTTTTTTTTATATAACTTTTTTTTCACAAAAAAATAGTAGTTCAATTGGTGAAAGATGTTGGACTTCAAGTAATGGAGCGAGAGTTCAAGTCTTTTCAAGTAATTTATCATATTCTTTTTTATATTTTATAAAATATATATATTTATATTTATATAATTGATTAAGTTCAGTTCGGTTTGAGCGGTTTAACCGCCCCTCCAAATCGAACGGAATCGTTTGAAGGAAATCTGAATGGATCGGTTTAGCGGTTTTTTGTACTGCCCTAGTTACAATGCACATGATCATGTTTATAGTTTACCGTATGTAGAGTATGGATTGGGTCACAAGGTCCTTCATTCCCAGTTAGATCCGGAAACTGTGACCTGGACCTGATTTAGACAATATCGACCCAGCCCCAGTTGGATGAAATATATACTTGGACAGGCCTGTTTCAAAAAGGACCCAAGTAGCTAACAGATTCAGCATTGCATAGATTTAAGAATCCGTCTATCTGACAGTCGCTAATATTCGTCTGTATTGACTATGCAAGCCATTAAAAGACTTTTGTTCCACCAGGAAAAATCAACCAAAATTGATGAGATGAGCCTTCCATGGTGGTGGTGGTGGTGGTGGTGGTGGTGGTAATAGGCTTGGATCCATCTAAATCAAGGAATAAAAGTTTGGGCTGGTTCTTGATTAGCTTTGTTCGATTCAGTTTGTTTGTTTGTTTGGAAACTAGATAGACAAAGGCTTGGAGATAGTCTGATTCGTGAATCCAGACCTGGCTCACCACATGAACAATACTGTCGTTGCCCGAGGTCCTGAATCCTACCAAACAGGTAGGCTTATCAACAGGGCTTAACATAATAGATTTGGATGCTTGTGCGCCCATTGGACTGCAGCCCAACCCAATTTTTATGTCTTATTATTAGATCAACCCTGAGCTGAGAACATAGGTTCCCAAGCTTTATTAGTAGTTTTAAGCAACCTCTCCATAAAAACTATTTACAGCATTGGGGAATTTTTCACTTTTTTTTTTTTTTTGGTAGCAGAAATAAAACCCAAACTAGTAGGAAAAGGTGAGTTTGAACCCTGAATAATTAGGTGAGAACCACCGGCGGTTACCAATGCGGTAAGTGGCCGTTCTTTAAGAATTTTTTCACTTAGAAGCACTCACTGCATCATGGATGGATTAAGGGTTTAGAAAAAAAAAATCTGCTTTATCAGATTATCCCGACCAAAATTTAATAGCCTTAAATTTTATCTGTGGTGCGGCCTAGTAAAAAAAAAAAAAAAAAAAGCTGGCAGTCAGAGCATGTTGGGAAAGAGGCCCGAATCATGGACTCGTTCGACACAGGGATTTGATAGTGGAATCACTGCACAAAAGGGAGGAAGAAGAAGCAGAAACTCTTTCCTAACTAAAACACCTCTCAACCCACATTTATTATAGTTCAATATCCGGGCACCCCATAAGGAAAAGGATCTCTTGCATTAGCTATTGTCAAAAGCCTCCTTGCACTCGCAGGGCAGAAATGGACTAATTACATGGAAAGTTTGACTAATGGATGAAATAAGCAGTCAATGACCAGAGTAATCGTTGTTTGGAGTTTAGACACACATATATGAGGAATCAAGTCCACCAACTGTCGCCTCAAAGTTGCATGGATTAAAATGCAAAAGATGTGTGAAGGGCGTGCTTTATGAGAATTTTAAGAAATGTATTCCGCAAGTGCTTAAAACTAAAGGAAGGTGAAGACCCATCAAATAATTTCCTCTCTAAAGGAAAATGAAATACAGAAAGATGAAATGCGAATACCAAGCCATTACTCTAATAAATCCAATTATATAATAGTAAAGGTCACATCTACGTCTCCACATTATATCCTTCACCGCTCACCTCCTTAATACTTAATTTGTTTTTTTCCCCCATTACTCCAGCTAAGGGGGCTAGGACTCATGAGAAGCACCCACACACGCAGGAAGAGAACCCACACACGTAGGAAGACAGCCTGGACATGCAAGAAGAGAGCCCATACACTTGGGAAGGGTGCCCGTATACACCGGAAGAAAGCCCGCGCGTGGGAAGATAAGTGTAAGCCCTAAAATAAAGCCCTGACCAGGGTGAGAGACAAGGCTGCTAACCAACCAAACAACCCTTGGTTCTCTTAATGCTCATATGTTGAAATTCATTTTACCATGAATTTCTAGAAATTGAATTCGACGCCAAGAAAAGGTGTTGGATGACATGCACAGCGCTGAACCATTATTAAAATGAGTACAATAGAAGACAAGACAAGTGGGCATCCAAACCTTAACAGTATTCGTAGTTCCTTTGAGGAGAAAATTTTTCACAATGGCATGTTTGTTTCATGTAGTTGAGATTGTATATTTCTAAAAGCAGTTTAATTAAAGGTAAAGCGGCTGTCAAATACCTCCTTTTTAATGGAAACTGAATAAAGTGAAGACGAAAATATAAATATCCAACCATCATTTGATAATTCAAAGCTTAGGAAAGTCAAGGTTTCATCCCCGTGGATACCTTACATCATTCATCCCTCACCCCTTATCTCTTCAATAATCCTTCGGCAGAACTCAATTGACAAGAAATTCTATGTATTCAATTCTAACGTATTTCATGAAACAACAAAGCCCTACATCCTATGCACTGAATTGGATCCAACTTCAGCGTTCGTCATATTAGATAGAGAAGCCTCCTTACCATAAAGAAAGGGCTAGGAATCATGTTCTACGTTTTATATCAGACCTTGACTGAGATTTGAGCCCTACTAGCCTTAGTGGGCTGGATGATGGGAAGTTATGAGTTGGCCAATTCTCATGCATAATATTACCCCTAATCTAGTACCATTGTCTAAAAGCTTGGAACCTCAACTAGAATCAGAAGTTCATCTAATCGGCCGATCTAGCAACCCACGGGCTAATTTTTCTCGAAAGATCAGTGAATTTATATAAAAGGGATATCTGGAGCTTGTTTGGAATCGAAATGTTCCATTCTTAGAGTAAACGAAGAAAAAAAATTTTGGTAGGGATTTTCTATTCTTTCTGCACATGTTATAAAATATTTCCCTCATTTCCATCTCTCATGAAATGCCTCTCAAACAAGTTTGTCTTCCTTCTTGATCAGAATGAAACATTACAAGAATGATGTTAAATAAGCCCCTAAGAACACCTAACATTTTTTTTTAAAGAATACCTAGCATTTTAAAAGTAGGAATTTGAAAGTTTTTCATTAGCCAAACGTGCCACTTCACAAGGTTAAATTCTTGTAAACTCCCAGATAATATGAGGAATTCCAAATTCCACACGATTCCCCATATATCTGCAACAACATTGGAAGATTGCAATTGAAACTAAACCAATCAATACAGGGAGTGCAACAATGATTCAGAAGCAGAAAGGCAATCAGACGGTTGTTATTCATCCTCCCATTGGGCCACACGAGGCCCATAACTACTCATAATCATCATCATCATCATAATAATTCATAAGCTTGGAAATGGGTGTTTGCTGCTCACCTGTTGATTCTCGAAGGCACGTTTTCCGAAGACATGACCACGACCGGAACGTCTTTCCACGAAGATTTCTGCAAAAACAAAGCCACAAATCCCGCGATATTACTTTTGTATTCATCTGCGAATTCAATTCGTATGTGAAAACGATAACATTACAACACACAGCTATACAGCATAAGACCGATAACAAATACAAAATACACGTTACGTGGAGTTTCGGTTGTGGGGTTGACCTTGACTCTTGTAAGTAAATCGTAACCGGTCATCCCAGGCATACAGTAGTCGGTGATGATCAAATTCACATTCACTTCCTGCATTCAAAGTAGTAGACCACCTAATTATATAAAAAAAAAAACCAATGACAACAAAACCTCAATTTCATCGAACCAAGTAAAAGGATATAGATGAAAAATTGGTGGAAACTGATGTGGAAGATGGAACAATATTGCAACCATATATTAAGATTTCACGAGATTGCAACAAGCAATTGTGTGGCCCACCAAAAATGATGAATCACCTTAAGAAACATGCCATCTAAACCAATCGTTTGTACCATCAACGGCACATCGTTACAGGATGGGTACTAGATCTTACATGGGAACCACCATGTACACAAACAATTGGTCTGATATGCCTCTCCCTGATGGTGCGTTATCTCAACTGTGGGCCTCTGTTCGCATGGCCCACTAATTGGATGGTGTGGATGACCTGGTTGCTGAAACCGGAATGTCCAATATTAGAAGGTGATCACAGCCGTGTGATTAATGGGGCATTGCTTCCGTTGTGGGTCTTGGGACAAATTAAGACTGAATGAAAAGGAAACTGGGTTTTCCATTTGGTTTTTCATAGTCCCGATAGACCCCATGAACGGTCAGGATTCATTAACCAGACAACCACTTCCTATAGTGTAAAATGTAAAGAAACGGAGATGATGCAGTGGAGAGTCAAGTGGAAAAGTTCCTCACACGTTGTTGTTTTGTAAACGATGAGCAAGAAGAAGAAGAAGAAGAAGAGTTTTCCATGTTATCAGGCAACCCCAGATACTCCAGAGCTTTGCTTCCAGATTCCACACATGTCACTGCACCAAAAAGAGCTAAGATGAACAAAGAAAAAAAAAAAGCCTTCAAACTAGTATAAGGAAGAAAAGGGGTGGGGGAGAATCTTACCCTTGTATGAAGAAATCTTAAGAAGCTTCTCTAAGAGCTTCCTGTCTATGAGACTATCATCCACAGCTAGAACATGGAAGTGGTGTTGGTGGTCTGCTTCTAAGGCCATTTCCTTTACTCTCAATCTCTTCTCTAGCTTTACTTTACTTTCACCACTCAGGCCTTTGTATGTGGTGATAATTAGTCTTCTAGTTCTTATAGGAAAAGGAGAGGAGAGGAGAGGAGAGGAGAGGAAGAGTGAGAGATGGGGGACCGCAGGTGGGGTATTTTTCACGTAGGTTTGAGTAGGTGAGAAGCAAATGGTGTCATCGATCTTGTTAGATTTTCTAGACCGCGTCAGAACAGCGACTGATGGTCTTCTTCTCCGGATCCATCAACTTTTTTTTCTCTCCCCTTTCCTTCCTTTTTTGTACCATGTCTTTCTAGTGTTTGGATTGATTGGAGTTGGAAAATAGAGGGGTCTGTGTTCCTATTATGTCTCGTCGTGCTAATGACTAGTTTGGATATCTCAAATCTCAACTTTACTAAGGGGACAAGTGGACTCAACCTCCTCCCAAGGGGAATAAGTTCCTCCTTGCCCAATGAGAAGCCGAATAAAATTTTATGAACTCCAGGTTGTAGCATAAGTGGACTCAATTTTCAATTCCTAAAAAACAGGAGAGGATCATGGTCGATATCAAGACTTCTAGCTCTAAAAGAAAGAAAAACCGTAATCCTAATTACGTCTTACCCACTAAAAATTACAAGGGAAATAAATAAATAGGCCATATGAAAAGCATATGTGTTTAGTTTTCTTTGGAATTTCCAAAGTACATGGCCAGCACCCAGCATGTTTGTTGGTTGGGTTTAGTCCGGTGGTAGTGGAGGATATCCACACCTTAACACTTTATTTCTTCTCTTTTTTACGCGTATCTTGTTTGTGAGGCCAATGGGTCCACTAGATATCAAAGGGGCATTAAAGTGGCAGGGGTCAGTTTTAGTGGCCCAATCAAGAGCATTTAATAGATGAGGGGAGCCAATTGATCAGATGCCTAGTAATGTACATTTAATCTAAGTTTATAATAGGGGAAGATTTTCTCTTCTATACGGGCTCCTGTGGGAGTGTGCATCAGACTATAACTATATTGAGGAGACACTTCACCCTGATGAAAACTTCACCCTTCTAAATTTCATCAGGTCCCACGTGACGAATGACGCACTGTGCACGTACAGGATTTCTCCTCCTTCAATGGATGCTGATTAACAAATTGAATAGGCCCTACCCATAGTTGATCATAATCCAGGCATATATGTCAATTGTCAATAGAGTCTGGCCTGGTCCATTAACAGCCCACTTCATTTCAAATTGTAAGAGCTCCAACCGACTTCAAAAGTGACAAAAGGCCTTTGTAATTTTCATATATCCGCATTTTAAAAATGCTCCGAGTTTAGTTAGGGAGGATTTTAAGATTCCCGTGGGTGACGGGTTTGTTTGGTAACTTCACTACTAAAATAAAGTAAGGTGAATGGTCAAATTAAAAGACAATAAAATAAGAGAGATCTAATAAAAAAAAAGTGATGATTTTTTGTCATTTAATGAAATGAGAATGTAGATTTTTTACTTCTCTTTTTTTCTAAGATGGTTTTTTGTTGTTTAGGGGCTTGGAAAAATAATTTTTTGACTTTTTTGGTTTTTGATAAATAGTATTTTTTTTTTTTTGACTCCTTACTTTAATAAGGAGTTCTAAAATTACCCTTCACCTCACTTTACTAGGGAATTCTAAAATTCTTTGAATAGTGCTACTTGGACAAATTTTTTGGTCAGAATTTTGGACAAACTCGATGGTAAGTCTTAAATATCATAAATGATATTCAAGGCATACTATAAGGTTTGTCCAAAATTCTGACCAAAAAGCTTGTCTAAATAGACTTTTTGAAATTCTTTAGACAACAAAGTGAGAAACAGGCCTTGGTGGCTCTGATTGAACAAAAATCATAGTAGTTAGGTTGTATCAAATCCACCCACAGAGTCTTCCATCCATGTCACAACCATAGAAAATATATGCCACAGATATATATATAAAAATAACATGAAAGGTGAAGGATCCCGTATGATGTAATAAAACGACAAGCACTGGAGACGGTATGGATCCATGACTTGTGTCATTCCTTCCAAATAACAATTATAATTGGGTGGAATGTGAACTCTCCACATGAGAACACAGGGAACATGGAATAAATCTTGCAATGATAGTCAAGGAGACAATAGAATCAAAATGTTGGGTGAGGCCTGTCCCACAACTTGAAGGGCACCCTACATATAAAATCTTAGTGGCCCCTTTCCCCTTTTCCTGTGTGATTATTAGACTCGAATCTGTCCCCATCCGGGGGTGAAACCAAAAGTCCCTTTGGTCCCAGACCTGGCACCAGCCATTGTGAGGTGGGGCCCATCATCATGTCCGCCACGTGGTGCACGCAGAAAGGCCAACTCACAATTGGGCCCACTACCTAAAATCTTGGCCCACTGCCTAACCTCTTTCCTGAAACGCGTTTTCACATTTTCTACGCATAAGATTTAAATTATGAGGCTTTTTTTTTCTAATAAAAAGACCCCTGTATTTTTAGACAACCTCGAAAAAAACCCCTAGTTTTGGCTGAGTAGCTAGTTCTTTTGGACAAAGGATTAAAATGCCCCTTATTTAAGATTAGCAAATCTTGCTAAATGAAGTTACTTTTAGTAGGGCTCACCTAATGCAAGACGACAAAAAGGAGGCAAGGCAATGGAGAGGATTGAATTTAGGAAAATATGTGACATTAAGTCGGTCAACTAATCATTATCTTTGGTTTTAATTCTGTAAGTTTAAGAGTGCAGAATTGGCTTTTTATCTTTTAACTCAATATGATAAGTCATTTGAGGTTTCCTTAGACTGATAGTCAAGGGAGGGTTTTAGTAAAAATGATAAATATAGAGGCCTTTTTGTGGTTATTTGAAAAATATGGGAGCCCTTCTGTTAAAAAAAAAAAAAAAAAAATCTTGAATTATTGACCTGCCTTAGCCTACATTTGAAATAGTCATTATGATGAAGATAATAACTTCACTGGTGGCTAATGTGGAGAGCAGTCAAGATGATCCAATCCATTTCAAATAAGGGAACTTGACAATATGGCTAGACAGTTGAATTGGCTGATCAATTTAAGTTTCAAACCTACTACATGGACCGAATTTGGGACCGATCCTTGGACCGGTCCCAAAGTTCGGTCCCAAAAATTCGGCCCATGTAGACTCTTTCTATAAGTTTTAGGCACTGACCCACCTATTTGAAAGCCCCATAAGGTTAAATGGGAATAAAACACTTGCCCCTAAGCAAGAGAAGACTAGACTGTTCCATCTACATCAGGGACCAGGACCACAAATTGGTCGGTTGCAATGTACATAGATTTCACATGTTACAGGGATTGTGTACCTGCACTACTGCACACGGAAGAACATGCCAGTGCATTAGATCCTATATAGATAGATAGATAGATTTGTGTACCTAGCGTCTGTAGAAGTGTGACAGATATATGTTCTTGGAAAATCATTGTCATAGAAGAATGTCGGTGTATTTTCAAATTTAGTCCATGTTCCAGACATTTCTAGAAAACGTCGGAGAAAATATTTGATTTTTTGAATAATTAAAAATGCAGACACAGAAGATTAAAAAAAAAAAAAATTTTGAAATTCAACAACTTATGTAAATTGATAGGACATTGTGAGTTTCAATGTTATCACCATTTTATTCATGGCATGGCTTCACAAAAATACACCCACAACAAAATAAAAAATAAAAAAATAAAAAAATAAAAAATTATTGATGGTTTGGTGACCTCTACCATCGTATTGAGTCTTAAAAAAAATTAAAAATAAAAATAAAAACTGTATCTGGTGTGTGATTGTGTGGGTTTTGTTGTTGCGCTCTGAAATTAGTCCTGCCTCATTCATGTTCCTTGTTGTTGCGCTCTGAAATTAGTCCGGTCCAGTTCATGTTCCTTGTTGTAGGTTTGTTTTGAAAGGTTTGTATTTATTAGACTTTGAATCCAACAGTATACAATTAATGAGTCCAGACTCCAGATATAGATTTTTTTTCTCTTTTCTTGCTTTTGGTCTGCCTTTCAATTGCTATTGCTTGGTTTGAACGGAAACAAAACCATTGCAGCCTTGAATTCAAAGATGAGGGAGGGAGGGACCCACTGGGTCTAAAGAGTTACAGGCAAAAGATCCGTATCTTTGTTAAATAGTTTTGACACGCTTTTGACGATTTGTCAAAATTCGAGGAGATTTCTCGGCGTCATTTGGGTCAATGCCATTGCCATCGCCATGATTAGAGGAAAAGTACTTCTACTTCTACTTCTACTTCTACTTCTGTCAAATGCATGCTCTCTCCACACTCTGAAACGATTACAGATCCCATAAGAAGCAAATTTGGACTTTTAAATTATGGGAGTTGCTGATTGAGTATAAGAATGAGTTAGAATTACTTTGAGTCCACATCCTCCACCACAATTAGAGAGAATTCACTTCGGTCAAAATAAATTACACGCCCTCTATTAATGTATTTTCAAAATTCAATTCAAAAGGAGTGGATCTCATCATTCAATTTAACACCACTATAGAAACGTGCCTAGACGTAGCATCGCTGCTTGTGTGGTGTTAATCACTTTTCTATCATGGTGCTTGGTCATTAGAAGGTGGGACCTACTCTATTTTAACTGAACTTTGAGCATGTGTCCGTGAAGAAATTGAGATTCATCTTAAACGACTCATATTATCTCTATATGAGCCCTAAGATATAGTTTCACGAATTGTTACACAATTCGTATGTAATTGTTGCGACAGAGGATTTGGAGTCGAGTCTTCTCGTCCAACTAAGCACATGATGGAGAAGTGATTAATGCCGCATCAGTGCCCAATTATATTACCTACTCTTATTAAAGGGAAATCTATGGATACGCTATTGGAGGGGATGAGATTACACATTATTGATGAAGTTTCAGAAGTATTACACGTCCTGTGTAATAGCTGCAAAAGTGGATCCAGAGTCTAGACTCATGACGAAGAATGGATTAACCCATTGGAGTAAAGTTTAGGTACAATCCATGAATGACTGAACGGTGAGAGATTTCATTCTGAGCAGCTCATATTTTAAATGGGGGGTAATAGTAATACCCCATTGTCATTGTGTGGGTTTCAGTTCTTCAACTCAAGGTTTATTAATAGCTCTGAGTCTACAGTCTTGGAGATCCAGACTCACACTTTTTTTTATAGTGCTCATGAAACGTCACATGCTCAAACACCAAAGTGGAAACTATTCCACTGCTCATCATTTTTCATGTCTCTCCAGCAGTGAACTGATGTGAGATGTACCTTTCCACCAGTTAAAGAATCTGTTCTATCAGGGCCAAGCCTACAGTTTCAAGCCATCAGTGACCATGCACATCTCTCCAAGTCACACCAAATTGGTTCATGTATAAAGATCTCAAGTCCTTTCTCAAAAGGGCCCTAGCCGGGGCTACCCCAATAGTAATCTCTCTTATTAATCAGCTATTGCCAGTTTTTCGTCCGTGGAGTGAACCAGTACCTATATATTTTCTTACCAAATAAAACTTTATTATGATTTTTTGTAATATGATTTTATGACTTGCTATCAATCTAGTACCCAACCTTCCTCCAATATCCAAACTTTAACCCTAAATTCTTGGGAAATAAATGATGGAGGATAAGGGATCACTTGGACACTAGGACAACCTTTTCCTAGCCCAATCTGTTTTTCTCTTTTCTTTTCTTTTTTTTTTTTTCCTTTTTTTTTGATAATTTTAACCTATGATGCACCTATGTTTCAAAATGAATAAGATCGTATAATATCACATCTAATACTTCACTTTTTATAAGTAAAAAATGTATCCTTGTGTTGAGACCAACGTCCACCCTCACTCTTGAACGATTATAATTGTACTCGAACTTTCGCCCTCACCATAAAATAATTATTGTGCCATTTACCATCATCAATTGATTTTGGGATAAGTGGTAGCTCAATAGAGTGTAAGATCCTACAAGGACTATAATAGTCTGGTAGGGTAGGGTGTTCGAGTCACGGGACATGCATTAATGTACCTAACATTTTAGAAAGAGAGGCGGATTGGCGAACTGCGGCTTTGGACATGATGATCTCCCTTTTGAAAACAGTATCCATGACTTTTTTTTTGGTTTTTTTTTTTCGGTGTGCTACACTACAGTAGTAGAGAGGATATATACTTAGAAGACAAAGTCTCCTTTATTTTTCGTATCCATGTTAATTGGTTTTATTCACTTTGAAGTTTTCCCCCATATTTTATGATTTGTTACTTTCACATTGTTACTGTCTTGATTAAAAAGAAATGCAAGAGAAAGACCCTCATTCTTCCACGTTGTTACGGTCTTTGATTAAAAGAAATTAATGCAAGAGAACGACCCTCACCTCATTCTTCCACCTAGTTCTTGTGAAAGGAACATTGCGTCATGAATCATAGGGAAAAATCCATGTTTGACTCTTCTAAAATTTCTAGGAAGGAATTGTCCAAGTAGATGAACCTTCCCTCTTGCTTTCTCATTAAAAGGTGTGGTGGGTGTGGTCTCACTTGCTGAGGTAATATGATGAAGCACAACACAAAATCCGAACAGTTGAGAATTGATCAGATAGAATACTTGGAAAGCAAGATCCATGAGCTTTTACATTGATCAGTTTTCCTCTTGATTTTTCCATATTTTATGATCCGTTACTTTCACATGCTCTCACAGTCCTGATATTACAAGTGTGAGAGAATGGCCTCAGTCGTTCCACGTCGTGGGTTGCTGGCTGGGAAATGTGACATGGGGTTATGAATCATGAGGGAGGGATGTTTCTTGTCATCCCATGTCCTGGAGAAAGGAAAAAAAGAAAAAAAACTCATGATTCCAAGTCTTTCTTTTGACTTGGATAGATACGCATGGGCGTACATGATCTTCTCAGATCCGCTGCTTTTGTACGTTTATGGATTCATGTGGCTGTGAACATTGACTTGGCAGGACACACATTTTGAATATCAGTGTCGCAGGAGAGAGACATTTCTTTACTCCCAGTGTCGCAGGAGAGAGACGTTTATCTTCCAGGATGAAAATTTTGAGACCCGGACTTGTACAGTATTAAGCTTATTAGCTCTAAATTTAAAAATATATATAATTTTTTTCCGATAAATAAAATAAAATAAAATTTTATAGATGACTTTCATAATTCTCTAAAAGCATGTTTAGTAAATATAGAATTCCTTCATTCCTCTGAAACAATGCTCTCTACTTTTAGGATTTTTCAGGGGAGGAATCATTGCATTTTAGGTTTGAAAAACACCTAGTAGGAGTCACTAGCTTAGGTGCTTCTTTGCCTCTGTAGATTTGTAAAATTCGATAGAGGAGTGGAGATGGAGGAATCAATGGAAGAGATAATTTTTTATGGGTTTAGAGAATTTGAAAAATCCTTTTTCAGTTTTCCTCGCTTCCTTCACCCAAACCTAAATTTTCCTTGGAATCGAGAAAAATCAGAGAAAATTCCTAGCCAAATACAATACCCAAACATTCTCCAAATATTTTCTTTGAAAAAGAGGTTAGACAAGATAGAGGTCAGTTGACTTTTGGTGTATTGTGAGGGTATAGAAAAAGTTTTAGAAAATGATTTTCTTATTTTCAGGCCTTAAGCTCTACCCTAGCCCTTTGAGGGTAGGGTAAGGCTTATTATATAGTGCAATTCCTCTAAAGGTTTTGGCTTGCTCGGCCCGGCCCGGCCCTATATATATATATATATATATATATATTAAGTGTATGGTAAGGACAACTCCAAGCCGGGCACCCTTTGATAGCCTTAAGCTAAAGGTAGTTGGGTCGCAACCCATTTTTAACATGGACAGAAATGAGTTGGGATCTTCCAAAGCTTCAACTTAGAGAGATCTTGAATTGGACGAGCAAAACCCTATAGTGGGGCCTATCTATTGATCAACAACATGAGCATGGCAAAATGAACACCCTCCTTTAACATAGGACATTCCAAGATTTTACTTTAATAAGAGTTGATCTCACGATAAGATTGATCCTTTACTAAAAAATGTTGTTATTAAATTGTCTTACGGTGAAACAAAAATCTTATAGCAAAACCATCTCATATTACAATAAAATTTGTGAAACTCTATATGCTAGGAGGATGTTCATCTTGAGCGGCTTGGATTTTCATTAGATAGGTCCCCTGTAAAGTGCCACCCCTTCAACTCCAGATTTCTCCAAGTCAAAGCCTCAGTGTATTCAGGCCCCAACGGAAATGGGGAAAAACAATATGGACCCCACTTGAACATGTCTTGATTTGGTTCACATGAGTAAGGACTGGTTCTCCACCCAAAAAAAAAAAGTTAAGGACTGGTTATGATGGCCTTTGGGCTCCAATTTTCCATCTTGCAGTAACATGTGAAGAAGAAGAAGATTCAGGTCAGATACTGGGTGGATATGGTTGGATATGGATCCAGATTCGAACTCAAGTCCAATGTAATCTGAATACATGGTGGATATGAATTCAAATCTGAATGTCAATTCAGATTCGGAACCAAAATGAATTAAGCCAACTTGTCATTTGAACCATGATAGCCACCTTTGAAATATCACCTCTAATATAATATAAGAAATGTGCTGTTGGGCTATGAAGCACAGGCCGATTTGGGCTGAACTTAGGCAGCTTTTAAAACCTATGCATCAGGGATGGGTCAGTATCAGCCTAAAAGATAAACCCATCGAACACAAGAAATGGGCTCCATCTTGCACATAAAACCCATTAGCCCAGCCCATACCTGGCCCATTTATAGGTCACTGCATTTCTACTCTTTATAACAATTGACTGGGCGGTTTTTGCAACTTTTTTTTTATTTTGCAAGCTTAACTTTTTCATCAACAAATCAATGGTCCACTCAGATGGGCCTTCAAGTGGGCCCCACCAGGGTTGCACATTATGTGCACAGGGCACGTAGGATAATTTCTAGAAACGCCCCTTCATTATGTATAGTATTTTTTTTATTTTATTTTTTTGTATAACATTCTGTATTGTTAAAATTAAAGAGAATCTGAGATATGGATACATTTAAATTTAAACCTTTAAATAAAAATAACTTACCGTTCACAAGTTAAAACTGTATGGACACAGTCGACATTGTTTGCAAGGCCTAGGATTGGCCTTGACATTTACACACAACTTGGCCAGGCCTATTCCGACCCAATGAACACTTCCTAACATACACTCACCCTCATATGTAAGGCCAAACTATTAGATTTGTCTCATAAAATCACCAGCCATATGAGAGTGCCCAAACCCCTGTTCTGCTCATTTCTTACATATTTTTATTTTCACCTGGAAACCCAACTCAGGTAGACTTCACTCTAGTTGATATGACTCCTCGAACTTGAGAATAGGACATTTGAATTCGACCCATATGCAAGTTGAATCTGGTTCGAAATCAAACCTTTTCCTTTATTGAGCTGACCCATAGTCCTGGAGTCCAGGTCGAACTTGGACCCCGAGTCAGGCCCTTCTATAATGAACTCAGTTCCACTCCATGTGGATTCTTCGGCCCAAGTCCGTTCCATTGATGGGCCAACAACATGCATGACATAGTTTGGTGATCCAAATTTTATTTTTAATTTTTTTTTCTAGAGTAATTCGTTCTTTATCATGATTAGCTTTCAATGTGGCTAACCATTGCTGCCATTTTGTGCTTGAAGCTTGAATCTGCCCTTGTCTTTCAATTTGAGATTTGGGTAGTGGATGCATCACTAATACCTACCTGCTTACCATGTATTGTGATTCATACTCGTCATAGCTTATCGCTGCCGTAATGAGAGATGTGAGTTTATCCAGACTCGATGATGGCGATTGAGGATAGCGTGACGCCCACCTATGACCTATCACCAACCGTAGGATGGGAATAAGACCCATCTATCTATGTGCCTAATAATTCCTCGAAAAGACAAACAGTAGGAGGAAACCATCCAGACAACCATGTTTTATATGGGTTGGTACTTGGTTTTCAAGTAGCAGCAGCCCACATAAGATGTGGCACTGCTCAGATATAGCTTGCTGGGGGGGTCCTTTACCTTTCAGTGTTAGAGGTTTCTGTCTTACTGACACCCCCATCAATCATGCTGATGAATTCATAGAAAGGTTAATCTTGTGGTAATTTTTATTGACTAAAATGCCCTTAATCATACATTCATGTATGATATTACGTCGTTATATTCCTAAATTAAAAAAGTTGAAAAATCATAAAATAAAAATTTGGTATGCAATATCTTATAGTTAAAGGATATTTTAGTCCATAAAACTACATGAGTGGCTCTAGAAAATTATCTCAACCCTTTAATTGAAAAAGATATCTTGCATTGCATTCAAGTCAACCGTCCTTGTCTATGCTTCCTTTCTCATAGATTTGACTATTGGAAAATTTGATGATGAAAACGACTTACAAGTGCCTTACAAGTCTTTCTTATTTAATGGTGGGGAGGGGCCATCTATGACATAACTTGTGTTCACATCACAGGCATGAGTCTTACCAAGACACTGAGACGGGGCCCAAAATCCTGGCAGAATATCCTTATTTCTCTTCTATAAGAAAAAAGATCAACAAAAGAAAAAAAAAAAAAAAGTCAAGCATTCACAAATGATTTGAGAGAGAGAGAGACTTGGAGACTTTTATTTCGTAGCAAGAAGTTTTGAGTTTTTACATGCCATTTGGCACATCTAAATAATGCTCGAAAATGGCGAGCATTGCATTGCTACTGGAATCACAAGATCCCAAACTGAATGAGATAATTAAAAGAAGAGAAAAAAAAAAAAAAAAACATGAAAAAGAAGAAAAGAAAAGAAAAAAAAAATAAAGGGAGAAAAAGAAGCTAATCATCCCTGTCAAAACTAATGAAATCAGTCTAACAATTGGTCAGAGGGAATTTGGCCAAAGATGTCTGGACATGAATCCCAGTCGTGGCGTTCCCTGGCCTCCCAATACCCACCCAAGAAACGGTATGTGTCCGATGCTTTATCCTTTGCAAACCACCGCGGCTTCCAGCCCTGCTCTTGCATCTTCCGGGACTGCAATCTTTCCACTCATGTTAACAACCAGTTTATATATAATATATACAATTTTCAATGATACAAAAGGCAATGTAAAGCGAAGCCACTAATTTACAGGTACCTCCATATGCAATTCAGATGAATGCTGAGCCCAACACACCCAAAATGTCAATGCACCTATTAGTGTACTGTAATAATAATACCGACGCTTCTTTTACTTTTTCTTTTTTCTTTTCTTTTTTTTAGGGTAACATGACAAGTACCAAAAACCTATCGTATGAGCTCTTCTCATGATGATACTTACCAATCATGAGGAAAAGAAATCACTTCATGGATACAGAGGTAAATTATGTTACGCATTCATATAATAAAACACTATTAACAATATATACATACTGTCAAAATATGAAAAATTTAAATTATGTTTCTCTTACCAAGTTAATATATTGTTTTTTTTTTTTCTTATCTGTGAGTTATTAAATATGCTGTTTCCTTTATCATCTATGGAAATTTCCAAAAAATTTTTTTATAACTGAAAAAGAATCTTATTATTCACTTTATACACACAAGTTGTAAACACCCCCCCTAAAAAAAAAAAAAAAAAAAAAAATGGCAATTTACCTGTCGCTGCCTCTGCTCCAACCGCAACTTCTCTGCGTTGGCCTTTTCATATTGCCCATTCTCCAAGCATCTCTGATCGGGCCTCAGCCTTGAATCAGTTGGTGGCAAATTTTCCTGTGTTTATGAATAAAATATAGATTTAGGCTAAAAGGCTTCCACTGAAATAAATTGTAATCCTCACAGAAAAACACACAGCACACATTGAAGACCTTTAATCCAAGGGTGAGTTCATTAAGTGTAATTGCAAAGCGAGTCAAGTTATATCTGGTGGGAAACTGAGATGGCTTGCTCCTTTTCCAGAGTAAGTGAGCCTCAGACATCGTTTCGGATGCTTTGCCCTTCCCGGAGCATTCACCTAACACATAGTGCATGCTCTCATCCCATTTTCCAAACAGTGTAGCCACTGTTCTCCCATTGCTATCTTGTACTACACCTTGTACCTGCAATAAAATTTGAATCCAATAATTAACCATGGTTTGTCCATGTGCACATTGCAAACTTGTGGGCAAATAATGTGGGAGAATATACATGTCCACTAATAGCGCCCTCTTTGGCATAATAATAGGGAAGAAAATTTACTATACTACCATACCACAGGGTTTTAAGAAAGGGTGTATTATAATCATAATGTAATCCACATTAATCAATGTTATGATATTTTACAATATGTTCATAAACAGATGTATCCAATAAAAAATAAAAAAATAGAAGCCTGATTCTACAATGATACGAGTACTGCAAATGCAAAAAGGGGGCAGCAGGGGGAAATGAAAAGGAAACTGACGTGCCTGACTCCATTGACTAGTGTAAATGCTAAAAAAAGTAATGGAACACCAAGACAGTTATGGGGAAATAAGGAAAATCTACCTAAGCCGTGCAATGCTAAAACCAGATGAAAATGCAGGGTAATGACACAGAAAATATTTACATGGAACTTGCTCCAATACTGTTATCTCCTCTACAAAGTATGGTCATCTGAATATGTGGTTTCGTCGACAATGATCTGATGATAAGCACAATGACATCAACTAGCTTTAGCCCTCATAGTTGGACTCAACTAGTTCAAAAATGAGGTATTGATTACCTGGTGAGGATTTCGATCTATTATAGACTGCTCCTTGAACTTTAGCTTGCATGAATATCCACGGTTTCCTTGTATTCGCATGGTACCATAGTGATCACAGTAAAGTTTTCCCAATATAAGGTTGTAGATGGAAGTTGTGACCTGAAGAAACAGATATTCAGCTTGAACACCATTAAGAGAATTTCATGTCAACCTTTCTTGTGTCATGTGTCCATACCTTGCTCCACTGATATATTTCTCCATCATCAAACTCCAGAGTTAGAACACCAACAGGGTCAAGTTGAATAGAACGACCCCAAAATTTGCTTTTCAGATTACTGTCTCCCCAAAATTTCCATCCTCTACCTTCACAATGGCATGCAACAATCATGGGATGATGACTGACCTGCCTCAAAGTAAAATATAATTTTAAACTAGGGAATTTAGGCCATTGTCAAAATTAAAACAACACAGGAACCAAATAATGAACAAATAAACAAATAAATAAAAAAAATGATGACATGCAATAGCACGAAATAAGTATGAAAATGGAAAGCTTGCTATAACATCACACGCACACACAGCAAGATCAAGAATAGGCTTCATGGGCAAGAGCCCAATGGAAACGACCTGCGGGTGTTTGGGGAATGGAAAGGCCACCAATGTCAGATACAAAGGATTTGATGATGATTGTGATATGTGCCACCCCGCATCAACAGCTAGAATATAAGTAAGATCCAATGGTGAGGTCAGTCCAGATAAGTGTCAGGTAAGATTGGTGACGATTCAGTGGGGCAGGGGGGTTCACCAAGGGCCACAAAGGGCATTCATCCATGCCAATCAGCTACAGTGACACTCAAGAGCAATGTTTTAAAACCTAAAGGTGTTGGTCAAAGTCAAATAGTTCCAACTGCCCAAATAGTAGGGTGTACCCCTCAAGGCGTGGGGCATAACCCTCAATATGTTGATGGCATTGAAATCCTTGCAAATGTCTCATTGTATCAAAGCTCAGCAGCTGTAGATCTGATTTCAAATTGAAGTGAAAACCAAATGGAGCCTAAACTAATACATTTCAAAAGGGTTTCTAGAGAAGATGAAAAGGAGCGCAGTTTGTGATACGCCTGAAGGTCACGTCAAATTCTAGAAGCAGTTCGTCAACTTCTTATAAAAATCAATATCACTAGCTGATTCCGAGGTCAAAAATTGATGAAACTCCCATTTTGGTCAAGTAAAGTCTCTCAATTCCCAGTTTTTCAAAAAGTCATGTTTGGTTTTCATATAGAATCCCCATATTCCATGAGTGCTTTTTCCCCCCTCTTCTAATTTTCCTTCTTAGTCATCACAGTCAGTTTGCACAAGACCAAAAACAGAAAAACCTGCCAGGGCTTAAGCCCAGGACATCCTACCTAGTGGGATGTGCCTGCCCAGTCGTCCAGCTCGCTGATCAAGCTTTTGGAATGCTTCTTTAAATCTAATTAATTGCTAAAAGGTTTTCTTGATTATTATTGTAATGAAAATAGTTGAATTCAGACATTAGATCTAATAATTTCTATCTTTTCTTACTATGTATTTCTAATACTGCATTATCTTTTATCTTTTTGGGTTAACATCACGTTAGTTGCGTGCTGGCACATCAATTATCTTTGGCAGAAAGTAACATCCTGGAACCAAGTTATCACAAAGGTAAATCACATGAAACAGAAACTACAGTCATATCTCTGGAAGAGATTGTATAGCATATTTTTTCAGTTGAAACACACCTCAATTGGGAACAAAACACTTTAGTGTTGTCTAGGCCTCTAGGGACAGGTTCATAAGCATATTACAAAGGTTTGCAATTTTTAAACTCCATAGGAACAGTAAGTGATAAAATCCACAAAATCAGCCACTGTGTACTTGTAAAGAACTCTGTGAGCGTATAAAAACCTTTTCTGAGAAAAAGCGGATGCCCTTGTCTGCACAGTCAGCCTCATAAGTCTCCCCTAGAAGAGGATTGAATGGCTTGCAGTGTCTTCCTTCAGTAGAAGCATATCCAGATACAGCAAATGCAGCCACATTAAGAATCCTCATAAGGCTATCATCCTGCAGATAGCCGACAAGCAGGTAAATATCAACAGAAGAAGCTGCATGAAATAAACTATATAGATACTAAGAAGGGAGTTAGTTATTTAATATGTATCTTGTTACAATCTTATTGCAATCTTGTGGCAACAAGAACTCTTCACAATATACTAACCATTTGGCAACATTACAGCAGCTTAGAATAAAATGCATTTGAAAGGGAAAAAACTGTCAAACAAAAAACTAAGACTCTCCTGAACTTCAACAATAAAAAGGATAACAGTGAAGGGGACATAGATTACTTAATGAAATTCTCAAATTAAAACTCAAATGGATCATCTAATTCAACATAATCATATTTCTAGACTACCAAATTCAAATTTCTAAACATCTTTCTTCTTAAGAACTATTCCATGTAGTTGCTTTCTTTTATCTAAGATAAGAACTAAAGCATGTTATAATCCTGACCTTCTAAAATTGATCCAAGGACACAATTCAATATAAAAATACATCAAAAAGGTTTCTAATCTAACTCTAAGCAAACTATTCATTGCTTCCTTAAATGAAGCTACGAGGCTATCCATCTCTTCACTGATATGGTCCAAAATTGTGAAATAGCTATTGGATCTAGACGGGCCCATCGTAATGGACCAGGCCTAAATACCCAGCAAGATGGCCTATTCCGTTGACACCCATACCCAACCTTCTCAACAAAAAGAGGCTGTAGTTCTAAAAGACCAATAGGCTTAATGGCAATTGACTGGAATAAAAATAGCTCCTGACCAGGAAGAATAACACTTTTTCTGCCACTCACCCACTGAAAGAAACTCTAAATTCAGTCATTTCGGACTCCAAAGTCCAAACACTCTCATCAATGCCCAGCCCTCCTAAATAAAGATCAACAACATTGTCACACTCAACTGTTCTAACCGGAACATAGCACCTTTAGGAATGCTAGGTTAGATAGCCTCGAATTGGTGGAAAAAAAACAGAGCCTTAAGATTGTTCACATGTTCCATCAGTGTAATTCTCATACCCCCAAGTGAGTGCATGCATGTGTGTGTGTGTGTGAGAGAGAGAGAGAGGGAGAGAGAGAGAGAGAGAGAGAGAGATATTCCATCCGTGGAATCAAAATTGCATGTTAATTTAGTAATGTACCTTTTCGTGCAGGGTAAAATATGCAGTCAAGCATTAGAGACAAACTACAGAAAACTATTATCATTTTACAAGGAACTGGAAACAGCCTAATTTGTACAAGGAACATAGAGAATGACATTTAGTACGATACAACTTACTAAAAGTTGGAAAATGGTATGAACAAGACCCCCAAATTAGTTTATCATAGTTAATTTCAATTTGAAAAGTATCCAATCTAAAAAATAATAATACAAAATGCCAATCTAAACTTACCCTTTTACCCCATTCATATGCTCGGTCAATAAGAAAAGAGTATTCCAGATCTTCAAAGCATTTCTGTAGAGAAGATATAGGCTCGTTAAAGTAAACAGGAAGACATACTTTGGTGAGATCTTTCCCAATGTTATCTTTAATCATGGACCAAAGGCTGACTCCTTTCTCCTTTTCAACTGGGTCAGGCAATTTTTTACGACGTCGAACGTAAGGATAGTTAAATCCCACAGACTTCATGGCAGCATCACCACCATTCTCACAGTGGCTAGTGTAAGAATCATCATCATCTGTATCAAACGATGACCTCCGATAATCAGACCCACTACTTTTAAAAGAACTTGACGATAAGAAATCCTGTGTATCAAAAAATGTATTGTCATCTTCATCTGTTTCTTCTTCTGCAGCATCATGCCTTTCATTGTCTTCATCAGATTCAGTCGCAGTAGTTCCTTCTGAAAAGTCATTTCAAAGCACAACAAAGACTCAATACAACAGATCAACCCAGACAGAGATAAAGATACAAACAGCAACGCAGTATCATCTAGAAGAACAAAAACCGGTAAATAGGTACAGCCAGCATCAATTATCAAATATTTCTTTTTTCAAAAAAAAATATCAAATATTTCTTAAATAAAATTGTGCAAGAAAATATCTGAAGGTCAGATCATTTCAAACTTATATGTGGTATTCCAATCCTTCTAAAAATGAAGCTCTAAGACCATTGTTCTAATTAAACAGTCTTGGGTGTCAAGTGAAAATTTATAAAGTGGTTATCAAGGATCAAAATAACTGCTGCGCCGGGCTAGCAGCTGGTGGCCAAAACACTACTTAGAGGGCAATATGTAGTAGTCCAATGTGAATTTTGTAAGGGGTAAATTTTTTTTGAATCTTGTGTAGCAGTCAATCTTTCGTTTTTCTTAGTGGTTTGAAACCATATAACGCTAGAGACAACGTTAAGAAAGGCTATTGGGAAGAACAAATAGGAAAAACAGTATTTTAAATTAAAACTGTTTGGCTCCGCTAGGTTTTATAACGTAGCAGCAAATGGAGATATTTTCAATTTAGCGTCGTAGCAGACATATTTTGTTCCATGGTCGTAATTGTTCACTAAGCTTCCAAACTTTTTGCTCATCCAACAACGAACTTTTATAATAAAAAAAATAAAAAAATCATATCTATTAGTTTAATATCCTCATACCATGTTTGGTATGAAAGCAAGTCGCGCTGTGGGGGAATGAGCTCTTTCTAGTTTCTACAAAAAGCAGGTCATTGATATAGAGTAGAGTGTGTACAGAAAGTAAACCAAAAGCAATGAGATAAGATGCTTCTTTGAATGGTGAAATCAGATGAATAGGCTTGCACAATTTGTTAATGAGATACATAAAAGGACATATTACAACCAAACGCTAATCGCTCCATTGAGAGGAGGAGATGACTCATGTGTGGAGATGATGATGAATACTGTATGGCATGATGGGGATCAAAATACACCAAAGAAAATTAGAACGAGCATTAACATAGGGTTTACAATATAAAGATTTGAATATGAATATTAATGATGACAATGTGGTTTTTATGCCATAAAGCATGAGAACTCGAGGGCTATTATTTTCCCTCCACTCGTGAGGGAACAATGCAAAGAAAAAAAAACAAATAAATATTCAACCTTAGAAGATTTTTCTTGAGTTAGAGGAAAATTAGTGCAAGTATTCATCTTCGGTTTTTCAACATGGAAAGGAATAAAAAACAAAGATAAAGAGATGTATGAGAGAAAAAAAGCGTAAAGATGATGAAAGAAATAATAATGGAGACTGCTTTGCAAAGAAAGATTTGATCTAATGCTCTCTTTTTTTTAATTATTGAGGACAGATTTCAAATGTGAAACAAAGTCTAACATGAAATGTGTCAAGTTTATTGGGTTACTCAATTACCTTTCTGATGAGACTAGATTGTGCAACTTTAGGAATTATGTAGGAAGTAATCACCCATATTTAAGAAACTGCAATAAAGTTACTTTAAGTCTTTAAGGTATTTAAAAAGATTGTGGAAAATTTTCTTAATTTAGGAGTTTGAGTAAAAGCATAAAATTAAGAGCCTTTGAATCACAAGTATGCAAGTTTTGTCAATTCTTGCATAGAAAGAATGAGAAAGCGAGCATATTGCTCTGTTTAGTTCAAAAGTTTGTGTCAGACTGTTGTGTTGGACTTGTCATGGCTAAAGCCCTATTTTCTCCTAATATAATTGACCATTTCTTTTTTCTTTATTTATTGTTTAATCTCTTTAGATCTACTATGACTTTGTCCCATTTTTTAGTATAGAAGTGTGTATTTAGAGATTGACACGCCCAAATGTCTAAACATCACCAATTCACCATTATATAAAACATCTCATTTCCAACTAACACTGCACCTTCCCATGCAAGTCAAAAGAATATGTACAACTTTCATTCAGTAAGCACAAACTTTTACATCGCATCGAATGCCCTTTATAAGCCACTTGATCATCTAGAAATAAGTGCTGAATATGATTGAAACCTTCAAAACATAGAATCCACACTGCATTCTTGAAATAAAAGGATTGATATCATAAACCAACTGGTGATGTCTCTGTACTCTCTACTTCATCTGAAGATCAGTCAGCAAGCTTGCCTCATTTGGATCATTTTACAAGTCCATTTCTTCTGTTACAGTTTTGGTTTGCGTGAAAAACCCATCATAGTTTTATTTTTACTGATACAAAATACAGTTTTGCAGGATCTTTCTAAAGAAGAAATTGAAGAATTTTAAGGTTCCAATGGTATATTAACTCTTATATGGGATAGACATTTAACTTCTTTTTAATTAAGGAAATTTTTCACCAACCAAAAGGCAGAAGAAAACAATGAAGAGGAGAAGAAGAGATCAAAAGGAACCTACCCTTAAATGTTTCCCAAAATTGTGATCAAAAGCAAAACCTTAAAAGATATGAGTAGATAGCATGGATAAAAGTCAAACATGTGAGATATGAATTGACTTCAATTCTACATTTCTCATCATACCGCTAGATTTGTCATTCCTTGGTCTAGAAGCAACCCCATTCTCCTTCAACAGTCTTTGACTCTCATCAACAACAGTATTCTCCAAGTCAACCTTTTCTGTCTAAACAACACAGTATCAAAATGGAAGATCTTTATTAGATAAGTGAGAGCTTCTCACCTAAGAAAGCCTTCATTTGTAAAATTAAACAGCAGACAGAAATAGATGCTTTTTTGTGTAAAATTAAACAGCCAACAGAAATCGATGCTGATGCAGATGCAGTAGTATCATCAAAAGGCTTTTCACAACAAAGATAGTATGCCAAGACTTCAAACTAATATGGCCAATCTCCACTCCCTGCTAACGAATATTCTTCAAGAACAAAGATAGTTAAGTTGAGTACCAATCAAAAATAAATATAGTCAGTCATGACACTGTGATCAAGGTAAAAAAGGCTCATGGTTTAAGCTTTTTAAGTATGTAAGGTGAAAGTTTCTTGGAGAAGTGCTAAGAGTGAACTAGAAGAATGCGACTATGTCTACAAAAGAAGAAGAAGAAGAATTTCATAATTGGGTCACTATGGCTATAAGAAATCCATGCAAGTATCATTCATACATGTTTCACATGAATGGATAATCCATCCAATAGCAGAATTCAGTGAAGTCCCAAACCGAGTAGATCTTTTCCCCCAAGGCTGTACCTCTCCATCAAAGACATTTGTTTTTTAATCGATGCACATCTGGCATGTTTGAAGATTCAGACAGGGACCCCATCAAGACTAGAGGATCCCACACTAAGCGCGTGAGGCAATAAGCATTGCACAAGTCGAAGTTGGTCAAGTAGATGTGCACTTGTTTATTGTTATTGGTAAGGAGTTAGACAAGAGTCTCTTTCCTGAGAGTCCAAAGTTTTAAAATATTCTTATTTAACACAGCATTATGTCAGAAGAATTTCAACATTGTGTCGATTTTCTTTTTCTTTTTCTTTTTAATAACGGTTCAACATTGCGTAGATTGAGTGTAGTTTGTTTTCAATAAGTAAATATAAGAAAATGGTCAGCTATATTTGGTAATAGGACGTTTGAAACCTAGATTTATGCAGCAAACAAAAGAGGCCTCTAAATCTATAATTTCGACAGTATTAATAAACATACAGATTATTCCTCGATGGATAACCATTGTTTCTTCATATTAGAAGCATGGTATGACTCAAGTCACTCAACATGTCCCACACTCATCATTCTATTTTGCAAATTGCAATACATCCCATCATTAAGATTAAGTTTTGAATTTAGCATTTGGTTTCCTCTCATCTTAAATCACAGCCATGAGCCAAGAACTAAACCATCCCTTTTAAATTTCTACAGAGCGTAGCAAGCCATCAAGAGCTTGTCAATGGTTTTGTTTCTATTTCCATAGAGAAGTATCCTAGAGTAACAAATAACAGATCCTATTCAGGAGAACTGTAGTTGAAACTTTAAAGATACCAAATACTGAAAGTCTTTTTTTTTTTTTTCTAATATTTTATATTTGCTACAAAAAGTCGAAAGGATCAAAGTGTATGACACTAATGTTGGAATCAATTTTAAGAACATTTTTCTGCTCATATGGTTTCATTCTTATCCTTTTCTTAAAACCCAGACCACTTAATATCAAACATGTATCTTCTTGTAACAATCAGGGGCATTTACTTCCATGCAAAAACATAAGTTGTAAAATGGTTGCTGCAATTACAGAAGAAATTCCTTGCCTTTGCTAACAAAACTATTCTTGTATGAATTTGACATATGCATGTACTAAAAAAAAAAAAAAACATGGATGATTACCACATTCAATGACCTCATTCCTGATACAGAATCTGATTTCAAATCTGATAAAGGTAAGCCAAAATAGCAGGAATAACCTAATAAATTGCAAATGGACACTACCCATTTGCACAAATCAAGCAGAACAATGATAAAAGGTAATCAAAGAGAGCAAGTTCACCAGAAACACAAAGGGAAGCTAAACTCACAATGTGTCCTAACAGAGATCAGGTTTCAAATATGCGAGGTTCAATCAGATACACATCTAAAATCTCTAAAAAATTTAAAAGATCAGAACCATTTGAAATATCAAGTAAAATGTGACTTCTTTTTACTCAATAAAACAAGAAAGCATAGCTAGCACATGAATTAATAATCATCAACAGTAGAAGCACCTGTGAATTAAACATCAATGCACAACGTCTATGGATTAAAGACAGAAACCAAGATCCACTCTCCTGTGGAAAAAATCCTCAAAAAGGGAAAACAAATCCAACACTGCACTACAGAAAACAGACAAAGCAATTAATCACAACTACATTGGCTTCATAAGAAATTAACAGGAATGGCATCCAAGCATTCGCATAATGTCTACAAATGAGAGCGAGAATTTGATTCATTAGAACTCGTACCTCGAGTTGACGCAGGGTGTCAATGAGCAGCGACTGCTTCTGCTTCAGAATTAGCAGCTGAGTTTGAAGCTTAGAGAACTCACTCCTCATGATCTGCTCGCTGTCCTGGATCGCCCCCTCGCTCACTCCCTCCTTCACCAGCCGCTGCCTCAGCTTCTCCGTCGAGACGACGAAGTTTTCGATCGGAAGCATGAGTTCGCTGTTCGACATCCGAGGGAACATGTCCTTCACAGCCTGCAACGCCTCCATCCACGCCGCTCGATCTTCCCGCGAATCCGCCCGGAGGTGGAGCCGCTTCGTGCCGGTGAAGATCGAGAACCGCTTGTCATCCGATCTACTCTCCCGTATCGACGAGACCTGATCAAATCGAGTCGAATTTCATCAAATGAGATTGTGAATCTAAAAAACAGAGGGAACGGATCGAAATTCGGATTCTGACCTTGAGGTGGACTTCTCCGACAGGATTCCGGCGCAATTGAGATTGCGAGCTCTTGCAGCTACAGATGCGTCTGATCGATTCCTCTCCAATGAACTTGGATCCCTTCTCCGTCTCCTCATTGAGGGTGATCTTGTCCGGGCCATGGATCTTGTAATACGACAGAACTCCGTCCTGGAGCACGAACCACCGCGGACGCCACCCCTTGCCGTAATTCACCCACTTGTGGAGGATGCCGGAGATCCCATTCCCGACAACATCGTTCAATTTCACGGCCTCCCTCCGATCTCCATTCAGGAGGACCGACGGATCAAAGGCGGCAGTGAGCGACCGGGATCTGATGAGCGCGGCTGCTGGACGAGGGCGAGGGAGGTGGCGGCCGTTGCTGAGATCGGAGGAGGACGGGGAAGAGTCATGGCTACGGGCGGGGCGGCGGCCGAGGGAATCCGATCGGACCGGCCTCGGCATCTCGAGGAGGTCGGCCAGCGGCGTCGACGGAGACGAGGCGGAGCTCCGCCCGGGGGGAACGGGAACCGTGCAGCAGAACGGATGCATGAAATGAGAGAAGACGAAGACGAAGACGAAGACGAAGAATAAGAATAAGAATAAGAAGAGATGGATCTCAGCTCATGATTTCATGGGATCATGGAATTCCTCTAGTGCCGACGATCACCATATGTAGATTGTGGAGAGTAAGAGCATTTTTAGATTGAAATAGGGGACGGAGAAATCGGCGGGGATTTTGAGTTTTGACGGATAACGGAGGGGAAGAGCGACGTATGTAATACTGATTACGTGTGAAGGACGCGTACAGTATAGGCGTATCTTGATACGAATATACGGTTACGATGCGGATACCAAAGTAGAAAGAGAGACGAACGAAACGATCCTCCTGCTGAGAAAGCTTCTTCTGCGCGACACCGAAAACGAACCCGACGGATCCGGAGCTGGAAATCGGGCCGGGCGGAAGTCGACTGACTGACTACGTGAGAGGCAATAGATTTTTTTTTTTTTTTTTTTTTCGGCTGCACCATCCGAGTCTAACTCACTGGACTCTTCTTAATCTTAAAGATATATGTATATATAGCCCAAATATCCAACCCCCTCCAGTGGGGACCACCCCCACCCATTTTGATTCATTGGTCACGATCAGTGAATTGGCAAGTTTTCAGTTTGGAGCATGTGGATCCACTTTTAAGTAAAATATATATATATATATATATATATATATTATTTATCCGACCACGCATGCCAATACCTTGTTGTGGGGCCCACCTTGGGTCCTACCTGAGGATGGGGCTGAGCATGGGCGGACTTATAAAAGTTTTGGGCTTCTACCTCGGATCTATCTTATCATCCTAACCATGCTTTTCGAGAAAAGGCCGATAAGATTTTACATTTTTAAAAAATAGACTTTTGATCCAACGGTACAATTCAAATGGATGGGTGTAAATATATATATATATATATATATTTATTTTTATGAGATTGGCCATTGGTGGGAAACAAGATGGTTTGTGTGTTTGTGTGGGTGACAATTTGAGTGCATTGGTGGGAAGTGAATGTATCAAGGTGGGAGACTACTAGTGTAGTGAGGTGGTGTAAGTAGCTCTCTATTCTTGTCTATTTGTCTTTGTTTGTATCTATTTAAGGGGTTTTCGTTTAGTGGTCACGGAAGATAGTCGCTGTTGGGTTGAAAAGTGGGGGTCTGATGTGGGCCATGACTATGCTGATTGAATGATTGTTTGCACAGTGGGATGTGGTGGAGTTGCTAGCTGTTGGATATTGAGAGGTCATTGTTTTGTAGCTCAGCTGTTGGGTTGGTTTGGGTCACTCTCCACTTAGCCGAAAAAACAGTTGATCTGGAATTTGGGAACCAAGCTTTTGTCGGATGGGTCCGTTGTTTTAGGATGCTAAGTGGGCCGTAGATCAAATCGTTGTAACCCAGAAAGACTCCAAGCTCAATCGCTGTTTAAAGTGCCGGGTCTTACCTCACTGAATACTGTATTAATTAATCATGTCAGTGTTCAGTTGAATTTAATGCCCATTCAAGGGCTATGTGACTTGAATCGGTCCAAAGCCCTTGACTTGGAGAAATTACGAGTGGAAGCAGTTGGATGCTGTCCTGGACCACCTGTTGAAAATTCAAGCCGCTGAAAATGAGTGTGGTCTAAGTTTATAGGTTATTTGGGAATTTTATTCAATTAAAAGTTGATCCTAAAGAAGGATTGATAGTCTCATAAAGACATAATTAGCGAATATGATTAATATTGTGTTAATCATATTTTTAATTGGCTGTGAACTTTCATTGGGACTGGCTCCTATAATGGTAAAATTTGAGAAAATGGCGTTGAGTAGTGGGACATTCATTTTGATCCGCTTGAACTTTTAAAAGATGGGTCTCTACCAGAGTTTCACTCTTTCAGCTCGAGATTTCTTTTTTTTTTTTTTTTGCTTGAAATTCAACTCGAGATTTCTTTTTAAGTGAAAGTATCAAACGATCCCAACTCGACTTGAATATGTCAAATAAGCCCATTCAACAAAATAAAGGTGGCTTGGCAAGAGGATTAAAAGAATGAAAGTATATCACATGTTAGCAATTGTTCGGCAAATATTGCTCATCCAGAACCATCAATTTCAATACATGTTCTGGTTCTTTTCAAATTTGAGGTTTTTCTCAGGTTTTATTAGCAAAACATTGTAAAAAGTAATAATTACAAGTAATAAATAAATATAAAATTGCTGTGAAAACTTTTTGATTGCTCCAATTCTTTCCATTTTTGTTCCAATTGTATTTTGATTTACTCATAGCATTTTTAGTTTTTGGTGATTGTGTAGACATATCATGCATGATATCATGTGAAAATGAATTTAATTCTATATTGATTCAAAATATAGCCAATATTAAAGGGATGGCAATTCGTAGGGTTAAACGTGTGTCCTGCCCTAACAACCCCTATCAAGTGAAAAGATTTATATATTTCAAACTTGATTTGAGTTGATTCCACCCCCATTGATATGATCCTATTTAGTGTCTGCGCAATTAAGTTTTTCATGCTTTCTAGATTTCTACATCCACAAGAGAGAGATATCAAAATCCTCTCTGAGAAAATCAATTCATCTTTTTTCCTTCCTCATATATAAAAGAAAAGGTGTGTATCAAACTACCACAAAGTAGCCTAAAAAAAATTCAGAATTGTGTGGGGGCAATTTTTAAGACTCCATGATTATGGCAATTCCAGCAATGATCTCGGCTACGTGCATCTCGGCTCGAGTATTAATGCGCCAGTCGGAACCAATATCGTCAGCTCAGCCAACACCACCTCAGCTCGGGGAAGTACCATCTCGGCCAGGACCATCTCATGGTCCCAGCACATCTCAGTTCGGCCAATTCCAGCTCGGCCAATACCATCTCGGCACCCAAGCTAGGCACCCGTCTCAGCCCATCTCACCTAGGCAATAGCGTTAACCCTCACCTCGGTTGTAACTGTATGACGGACTGCCAACCGAGACAGGCACTGACAGCCATCTTCCCTCTTCAGATACGTGGTATCCGATGGGACCTTTGCTACCAATAAGTCAAGACAGGAGCAGACCCCATGTGACTGGCATTTAATGCATTGTGGGCTGATGAGACCTTAGCAGTCACATCATCAGGCTCACCATCAAATATCTGGAGACTCCTCTCCTATAAGAACAGACCTGTTCCAACCCAGGGATTGAGACTCAGATGCAGATACACAGATACGCTCTCACTCTGCTTCTCTTTTTCTCGACCCTTAGTTCAGTCTCTGCACTAACTTAGGCATCAGAGAGCCCTGCGCTGCCACAACCAGGGTCCTCTGACCGGTCTTCCCTTGCCCTTTTCAGGTTCTCCGGCAAGCAATCTTTCCCCCAAGAGATCTTCCACTACCAAGCTTTCTACAGTCATTTGGGTAAGTCCTATAAGGCACCCCCTAATCTTGTGAGTTACGTTTTTTGCACTTACAAGAATAATTTTCCAATCAGTCATATACATATAAACATGACAAGCCACATCTAATCTAATTTCACATAATCTAAAATCATCCATCATCAAGCCATGTTAGCAGGCACTTGGGTTGACCCTCACCCAGCCCCAAGGTCCAAACCAAACCCGATCAGAGTGCCACGACTACAGGCCTACTGACCAGAATCCTACAGTAGCAGCCCCTGGAGGACATTTATGAAATCGAAGTGATGGATTGGTTGACCATGTGATCATTCTAATGATCATCAGACAGATGGATGGTTAAAAGGCTAAGATCCCAAACTGAGCAGCAGTGGCAGTCGCAATCAGAGCAGGAAAAGGCCGTCAAAGTGTACAGTAGAATGACAAACTCCTCTCCTTCTTCATTGTCTCGCTCATGGGCCCACCTAAAGAGCCCAACACTTACCCTTTTCAGACCACTACCAGTGCCAGAGCCTGCACATGTATGTATTCCATATAGATAAATTATGATCGATCAGATAGATATATGCATTGGATCCTCACAAGTCAATAAGTCTTCCTGTGGGGCCTAAGCTTTAAACAGCAAAAGCCATAGATTCCTCTGTTTGGATGAATCCTCTCTGCAAGGCAACATTAAACACCCACATGCTCATATGATATGCAACAAGTACTGAATGTTGTGTGTGTGTGTGAGAGAGAGATAAAGAGTACCCCACCATGCAAGTGGAAAATGAAATTTTGTTCTCCTATGTAACTGGGTGTGATGCAAAAATTTTGGTTGCTAGTGCTTGGATCCCCTCATTTCCAGCACTAGGGTTTCTTCTGTCCACCCATAAAAAGGTGAAACATCAGCAGGGTTCTCTCTTTTCTTCCAAATTTGTCACCCTGCAGTTTGCCGACGTGGCATGTTATATTGTGGAGGCCTCTAAATTTCTCTGATGCTGGGTAAGAGGGAATCTTTATGCGTCCAAAATACATAGGAATTCATTGTTAGATTGAGCTTCATGAGACAATTCTTAATAAGTGCTTGTTTGTTTGGAAGTGTATTTTCAAGGAGAAAGGTGATGAGAGTTTTCTATCATATCATGCCCATGAGCATTCCACTTTTTGTGTTTGGTTGATGGAATTTTGAAAACCAATCTAATTGAAAAGTCATTTTTAGCCTTTTCAATTAAAAAATTCTCCTATCCAAGAGTTATCTTAATTCTAGCTAATGAACAAGCTCTAAAGAGGTGAGGGGTCAATGATATGAGATTAGGAGTACTAAAGGATAAAAGATGGAGATGTAGACCTTAACATTTTAATTAGGTATTGAATTACTAGGATAGGGTAATGAATGGGTATTTATTTCTCTATTATCCCTTAATGACATATATATTGATGGCATCTTTGTTTGCATTATAATACGTAGGGATTGAACACATAAAGTTTATATAATAAGTAGTCAAAAATGAACATCAGATATGGATTTTAAAAATATACATCAAATAACATTTATTTTTTTAAAAATAGAACCAAAAGGAAACATTATTTAATGCTCATTTTTGAAAATGCACTTTTGATCTTGTTTTTAACTAATAATGATATGAGTCCTCTGTATTCAATTCATATGTATTTTAATACAAACAAACATATCAAAAAAAGAAAAAAAAAAGTTATTAGATGGTCATTTTCAAATCACCATTAGTTGTTCATTCTCAACCACCAATAGAATTATAATTTTACCTATTCAGTTACATCGAACAAACAGGCCTATGTCACCATGGATGTATTTATAGACTTTGGCATAAAAGATGTGTTCACTAAGAGGATTCAGCCTCATTAATATCAAATGCAATGCTTTATGGGCTATCCCCCATGTCCTCATGTAGATATAGTCTTTTCTTTTCTTTTTTATAACGCATGGTTCCTAGCCTTTTGGGCCAGAATAATCCCTACGGCCCAAGAGAGAGAGAGCCGGATAAAATTCCCCTATGGCCCAAATGTGGTAGTGCAGTTTCGAACCCACAACCTCCAGAGCAAACCGTGGTCTTAGACCAACTGAGCTAACCCTCGGGATTGTGTAGTTATAGTCTTGTGAAAGGAAAATTCCTAGAACTTTCAACATCTATATGCGTCCTTGAATTAGAAAGTCCATCATACTATTCCATGCAATTGTGGATATGGATGATCTGATCATTGGTCTAGATTGTCTGATAGTAGGGCCCACTTGAGATGTGCATCAGGGGATGTAAATAGCACTCTGGCTACATTAATAGTAACGGAGACACAACCGATATTTATTTGATAATGTTTTTTGGGCAACCTAGTTGTAAGAGCCATTTTGCACATTAACCTAACGATAGTAGTACCCACTTATGGATAGTGTTGTTTTTCTTATTCTTTTTTTATTTCCTTCTTCCGCTTTTTTCCTCCTTTACGAGAAACTTGAACTCACGCACCCACACACACTTGAGCTATGCGACCAACGAGAGATTGTTTGTCACTATAAATTATTGTTAGCAATAACAATATTATCATCACTACTGCCGATTCCCATTCAAATTACATGGAACCATTCAAATTACATGGAACCCGGCCTAAAATCTTAATCTTGGTAAAGTGCTAGAGTGTTTAGCAGCTTGCAACTTGGTTGGATAAAGTTGGTTTTTCTTTCCTTTTATTTTTCCTGTTTTTCCTTTTTCCTATAGAGGGTACACAAATGCATGCACTTAAACAGACACTGATACACACATTTCTAACTAGTTGAGCTATAGCTGTATGTCGCAATTAGTCTGGTTGATTTATCACTATTGGCATGAGGTTAAGTAAAAGATGCAACTCATGATTTCAAAAGTCAATTCGAAACCATACATGGTGAAAGAAATTTTGTGATTCTCCAAGGTGCAATGTTCTTATCACCATCCTCCCTTCATCTCCGCCTATGGTAGTTGCATATGTTAGAAGTGGACTTCATATCTAGTGAGCCTCATGAGTCATGATGACCACGCACATACGTGGATGCTGTATTTTATTGGAAAAAAAAAAAAAAAAAACAGTAATTCAACTTTGCAACTTTGAATTCCACTTGAGCATGCCTAGATCAACCCATGACTTGTCTCACCCCTCCTTCGAAAGTGGATTAATAAGTTGTTGGCCATGTCCATATGAAATAAATTAAGGGCTTAAAACGAAGAATCAAAGATAAATATTTAAAAATTATCATAAAATATAAAGAATCAAAGATAAATAATATAAAAATGACCATAAAATAACCTTCATTTTAAGGGAAACTTGAATTAGGGGAAGATAGAAGATGAATACTAACTGCCATCCTAGTAATTCAATACATGGGAAAGTCAAGGTCCCCAACTACATCTCCACTTCAAATCCTTTACACCACACCTGTTTAACAATCTTTTGGTAGAGCTCATTTAACCATGAATTCCTATGTACTCAATTCGCATATATTTTTATGCATATAAACATGCCATAAAATTAAATCTAAAATTTAAACTCAATATCCAATGAATCCATTCCCAAAACTATATCAAGTATAAATTTGACATTACTTAATCATGGATTCAAGATAAGCTAATTTGCAGACTTGGGATTTTGCTTTAATATCATTATCTTGTATAAAATTAAAATTCATATTTTGAATTGTTGAAAGGGAGAGAAATTTAATCTTCAACTTTATCTCCTGCATTCGAAGAAATCAAAACTCTTCTTGAAACTAAGGAAAGGAAAAACAACATCAATCCTTGGAATTTGTAAATAATAGCTAGGTATCATAAGGTGTCGGCATGTATATTCTTTGTATTTATTTACCTTGAAACTAATTCAAATAGATGTTAAAATGTTTTATGTTGTTTGACAATATTTATGTAATTGTATGTTTAAATTAGCTAGAAGACTTTTTATCTCTCATTAAAAATGATAAATCAGAAGTTACTTTAAAAAAAAAAATAAAAATAGACATGGACATCTAAAGCAATCATCACCTTTTTTTTTTAAATTATGTTTTTGACAGTTATACTACTTTTATTTTATAACATCTTTGCCAATATCACTTTCATATTTAAATAGATCGAAATTAACAAACCAGCAACAAGCAATTTGCTTGATTCTCATATTTATCTTTATTTTTTATCTTTAGAGATGGTCGAGTGGCATAAGGTATGGATCCTGTGTGGGTTTATTTTACAGTCTTATGTTTAAAAGCCACCCGTGTACCCTAAACCCACCCCTGCATTGTAGATTTATTTGGTGTGCATTGTATGAGTTTAGTTGGTGTCATTATATACGGAAAAATATCTTATCGGAAAAAAGAGTTGAGGGCCCACATCATGAAAAAGAAAGAAGAAGAAAACCAACTCTACTTTTAAGAGAAATCCCCACAAGTTTACCTTGTTCCAAAATCCTAAGAATGGTACTGGTCCCTGAAGTTGGAATGCCACCTTCCCACTACCAGGTAATGGTAAGGTCTTTGTTGTTCAAATAAAACAAAATAAGATACATTACTGAAAGCAATAACAATTAACAGGTGGACGAATTCCTTATCCCACCCGTCTGCCCTCTCCCCGTCCCGTCTTATTATTATCACAAATGAAAGGAAAGGACCACCAATCATCATCATCATCTCAATCAATTAAAACGACCCTGCGTCGTCCCTAAGTAGACTCCACGTCGGCACGTGCGCTCGCGTAAGATGTGTCACTGTCGTACTAAAAGCTCTTTTTCTCTCACTCACCCACATTTTCCCAAGTTCCAACCATCTCTCTTTTTCAGGGACCTGCTTGGATCCATCCACACTCCTCTCATCTTCAATAAAAATTAAAAAAATTAAAAAGATCATATCCACTATGATCGCTTTTTCAATATAAAAACTCCTTTTTATTTTTTTTTCTTTTTTTAATAAGGTTGATGAACAGCCCACCACTGGATTGGATTCGAAGAGAGTTATTCAAATCCAAACAGGCCACCTTTCTTCACCCAAAAGCTCTTACAAGGTCCCCGAATGATTCTAGGCCCTTAAATGAGATACCAATAAAAGAAAACAGTTTAATAAACGTCCAATTCACTAGAAAGTGGCCCACCTTTAATCAGAAGCTAGCTCTAATGAGGTGCTTGATCCCTCGTGATCTCATTTGTAAGGCCTTATATAAAAATAATCTGGACCATTAAAGATGAGTCACTCCTGAGGTCTTTTGGAATTAATGTGATAAATGCCATATTAGCAATGCCTTGCAATTACATTTTCAATAATTACTTTTACAGTGGGATCCACTCCTAAGCAATGGATGGAATTCTTATTGAATGGTCTGGATTATTGCCTACGTGGGCCCCCACGATAGAGATCCCAACTGCGACCGGGGATCGGGGACCCGGCTGCATGCTGTCAATCTTCTCGTGCCAGAAGCTTTGACCGGCGCCAGCGCATGTAAACTGACGTGGCGGCTGGTTCTCCACCTGGCCTTGGAAATGGTGAGCGTTTCGAAGATGGCTTCGCTTGGCTCGAAAAAGGCTACGCTCAGCGGCACCGCAACGGAGTGTGGGCCCCGAAGCTAAAGGCATAATCTGCTGCCACGTTGCATCGGGACCCATCTTGAATGTCTTTGGCTAGTATCCTGATTCATGCGAGTGGAAAAAAGAGAGCGAGATCATAGCTAGTGGACAAATATCCTGACTAGGCAGCTAGTGGGCCACCACCTAGATGAGATGTGATTGGAATCTCGTACCAAATCACCTTAATCAACCTTCCTCTTTTTTCTTGCCCCTGCATTTTGATTGATTGAAAGCATCAAATTGCCGTCCAAAGCTGCTCTCTCATTCTGAGCATGGATAGGTAGCCTTTTCTCTAGGCCAATTATCTCATCAAAAGATGTGGAGGTGGGCTGTGATACCCAATGTGTTCAAGCCTTGGGATTGACGGAATCCATCGAATCAAATCATATAATTGATCAAGATGTTAATAGGTTGGTGAGTGGTACACATCTTATGGAATAACTTAATGATCCCTGACAGTTGTGTAAGATGAGACATCCTAGCCACAAGGGGTGTTTTGTGTTTTTCTTCGGAGTGCATGTTTTTCTTCAAATTTATGAACATTCTTTGGATTTTTGCTGATCTACAAATTGGGGATCATTTGTATGGCTCATATGGCTTGAGGAAGGAGCCAATCTCGTATTTTCTTGATTCTACAGCCAAGTGTTTAAAAAGGGGGTGATATTGTTAGATAAATGTGGGTTTTTTTTATAAAGATGTTGAAGCAATTTAGCTTTGATGTGATTATAATACTTTCCAAAGTAAATCTAGATCTTTAGCAAAAAAAAAATCTAGACAATGTGATTTGTCTATAAATTTATTTTTACTTTTTTTAACTCATACGTATCCAAAGAAGAAGAAGGGGTAGGCCAAAAAGAACGTTGATAGAGGTAATAAAAATAAATATGAAGTGTAATTTATTTGAAAACTTTGCTTAAGAAAAATCGAAATGAGGAAACAGAATTCTTGTAGCCGATCACAACATAGTTTAGACAAGACTTTGATGATCATAATGATGCATATCCAATTGCCTTGTAATGCATCTTAAAGTTAGTTTATCTTCATAGGTTTGCTCGGTCATGCATCTCATGAATATTTGGGTAACTTCAATTTTTTGGAAAATTTTCTCATGACATGGCCAACACCTAACACTAGCTCTCTTTTTTTCTTAATTTATTTGTTTTTACATGTCTAAACTAGACTAATCTATTGAACCAGTGCCAATCCTCATCACTTTAGTTGAGAGCAAGATGTCGTTGCAATTGGTGGCAAACACATGATTTTTATTTAAAGGGGGGTGAACGAGGGTCATATAACGCTATTTTCTTCATTATTTTGTCATTTAAAAGGGGGGCCGGCTTCTTTCAAGCAAAGTCATGGCCATCTGACCCCAAAGCCCCTTTGGGGCGTTTTCTAGGGCTGACAAGGGTTGACTGCCCTTGAACCCCAACACTTGGGGTCCACCACTGCTTGCAATTTGGCTGTCGATGTTTTTCATTGGCATGCTTTTGCCCATTAAAATTGTGCTTTATAAGAAATGTAAAACCAAAAAAAAAAAAATTGTAATCTATTCTGTCATGGTCTTGATTAGAGGCATATACTTTACCGCCATTCTTTCCAGCATGGCCAAGCTGTTTTGGAGTTAATTTGATTGCTGTTATTTAAATCAAACAGCTACTACAGTTTTGTGCCAAACCAAATCTAGAAGCAAGATGCAGACAATTAAAAAGTTGATACATTATTTTACTAAGTGATCAATCTACACCAACCAGACGCACTAATCATCCTAGACCATTCAATCAAACTAGCTACCAAAATTGGATGGAGTGTTGGCTAAAGAGGGGCTCTAACCACATTAAAAGATTGAAGATTGAAAGCATCCATGTATCTCGTACCACACATAAAATAAAGTACTATATAATAAGAGGTTTGTAGCACAATTAGACATGTACAATATTTGTAAAACCATACTAAAATTGTACATATACTAAACATAAACATATCATTTCTCACTCATTCTTTTCCTCTTCTTTACAAGTATAAAAATATTTATCACAAGCAAAACCACTCAAAGTGCAAGCATTTTTCCTTAAATAAATTACATGGGAGAGCCAACTTGTTGCCTAAAAAATCAAAGGGCAGCGTGGAATATGGATGAGTTAGGAGTTGAATGTTGTTTAAATGATTCTAACCCTTAATTTTAAGATTTCAAAGTTTATTAAATATATATGCTATAAATTTATTGTGATAGAATTCAACCGTGACCAACATCCAAATGAGTCTCAAAACTAAGATTAGAGTAAAAGAGCAGTAAATTCTTGTGAAGGAATTTGAATTGTATGTAGATGAATCCAGAATAAACTAACAGCCTCTTGTGTCTTTTTAAAAGAAATCAATGATTAGATTGCTTGGATTGTTTCATTTTATTTTTTCTAGGATTACCCAATGCCCAATCCTGATTCATAGATCTATTACCATGTATGAAGAGATGATTATGAAAAATAATTCACACTGGAGTACAGAAACAATAAAAAGTCTGCAAGTTGAAGAATACTTGAGGGAGAAGATGACTTATATCTCAAGATAGCTATTATATAAGTAGAATGGAGAAGGAATGATCATTTAAAAAATGGATGTTGAATCATTCATGTCTTTAAAATTATTAACCATCGCATTCGAGGAGTGAGCAGTGCGTAAGATTTCCGCAAATATATAACATTTACAGGCCAGTACAGTTCAACTTAATCCCAATATATGCTACTGTCTACTGAGCTAATTAACCCATTCCCACAAGTTGTATTCCAACCTATCAGACACCAAATTGAGAATTAGGACCTTGGGTTTTTTTTTTTTTTGGGGGGAAACCTAGGACATTGGCTTAATATTTTTTTGACCGGATCAAGGTAGTATTTTGGCCAGTACTCACTTTTTTTTTTTTTTCTTTTCTTTTATTCTTTTGGCACCCTAGTGAAGGGGGCTAGAACTCATGATAGGACGCACACATGTAGGGAAAGAGCTCGCGCACACAAGAAGAAAGAAAGTCCTTAAAAGTGGGAAGAGAGTTAGTTTGCACACAAGGGAAGGAAACTCATATGAATTGAAAGGACAGTATATCCGTGATCCAACGCTAGCCAATTAGGTGAAATAGGGGGTTGCTATCCATATATGTTAGCAAACCTTAGTTCTCTACTTTTTTCTTTTAAGATATGAACCATCAACTCCATTTTCCTTCATCCTAGGTTGACCCATTGGCAATTTGTCACATCTGACCGTTGGATGCCACAGCTAAAATATCACAGATTTGTTGAACAGAATCTTCTAATATTCCTCCAAAGACTGTTGGGCCTCTCCAATGCGTCAATCCGTGTGCGTGCATTGGACCCATGGTCTGCATAGTGGCATGAGGATTTCCAAACTGTAACAACTACTACTTTCTATCTTGCAGATCCTTTAATTTGAAAATCAAGCTTGTCCAAATGTGATTCTCCTTTGGATTAAAACCCTAAAACAATGATGCTTTCTTCAAAACCAATGGCTATGCATGAGGGGTCGAAAATGATTTAACAAACTTAAAATTTTACACACAGTTAGGTCACATTTGTAATCCCCCATCCCCCCCTACCTCGCCCATAATTGTCCTCGCAACAAGTCAGACCCACAAGGCCATCCATTTAGAGAGCACGGCCCTTGGTGGATGCTTTATCCGGGCGAAAGTAGGTAGATGTGCAGAAGAGCACATGACCCCAACATGCTAACGTGATTCTCGCTGCCATTGGTATGTAGGTGAGAGATAGCAAGAGTGTGCAGAGAGACTAAGGACCATAAACTTAAAAAATGAAGTTCAAACTCTGCCAATCTGGAGAAGAAAAAAACACAACAACAGAAGAACTGCAGTAATCAAATCTGAGTCCTTTCATTCTGTGGCATTGAACAGTGGGGGGGTGGGGGGGCTCACAGTACCAACGTTCCTGATCATGCCACGACTACAAAAGCTCACCAAGGTGTCCCACCCTGTGATGCAAATTAATCTCCCACAGTCCCACTAATCAACCGACAATCCATGTGGAATCTCATTGAATTTTCTAAGTAAGGAGGAAAGAGCCAGCCATGCATGTGAGAGGAAATGAAATCTTTATGTACGGAACGTTGGCATTCTATAAAAAAGTTACCTTCTTATTTTCTTTTCTTGGGGCACGACAAGATGAGCACTCCTTGCTCCGTAGTTCATGTGATGATGATTGCAAGGCATGACTCCATTTTCTCTCATCCTCCACGTTCAAAGTCAAAAAAGAAGATCCCATAATTTCACCAACCATCGGTTGGTGTAACCCGCGCGTGGGGCGGGACCCACTTTTTCTTTGTTTCATTTCAATCTTTGTGAGGAGATAATGAAAATGATCATTGACGTTGAATCGTACCCAATGAGGCTGTTCATGTGGGGCCCGCATTTTGGAGACCCCCCTTTTGAGAAGGGGGGTGAGATCTTCCTCTGTGGCTTTAACCTCGCGAAATCCTGAGTTAGAGTTGAGGAACTTTATAATTGCGGCCCATCTATTGATATCTGAGCCGTCTAAAATAAACTCGCTCTAGTTATATGCAGTATCCTTGAATTTGACGTCATTCAAAGTTTGTCCCACCGTTGGATTGATTATTAATGAAAAACTTAGTAATTAATTTTATTTTTTTTTATCCCAAAGTCAATGTAAAAGTGAAAAAAAACTCCAATTAACATAAATTTTGAACAGTTCGGATTTTATTAGATGGACCCTGGCCGCTATGGAGTTCCATTCATTTAATTCAGGATTTCTCTATGTCCTCGGAAAATTTGGATTTAGTAAGTAGACGTCGGAAAACATCACGGATCAACAATAGAATAAGGTAATTTAGATCGGACAATGCTAGCCATCCAATTCTTCACACTCGATTTGTAGTTTTTTTTTTTTTTCCTTTTAATTTTCCGCCTTTATTGACGTTTCTTAGTTATTCCCACCAATCATGTATAATCAATCAGATGATTGGTCATCAATTGTGGGCCCCATCATTGGCTCAAAGGGAAAGTATCAGTCTAGAAGTTGCAGAATGCAGTCATGACCTCTAGAAAAAAAGTAAAAAGAAGAGATCTTCTAGGATCATATGATGAGTCTGAATGTAATAAATTAATGACACTCAATCATGATTATAACTAAAATATTAATAAAAGATATGAAATCACGCCCCAAGTTGATAGGACTCAATTAACTTGATCAAAGTGGTTATCCCTTTAACAAGGAACTATGCAGTCAAATTAGATTCGTTCAAGGAGTCATTTCATATGGACTTCCATCAATTTCAAAGAATATATTTCTTAAAAGCACCTTTTTTTTTTTTCTTTTTCCCAACAACCATGGATCAAACATAAAAGTTTTTGGGATCATCTGAAGCCAAACCATAAGAAGCTTTCCTTACCTGCTCTTGGTCACCACCTACTTGTCCCTAGTAACAAATGACCCATCACTTATCTAATTTGATCTGTGAGGCATTAAGGATTTATGATACCAAATACATCATGTGATAGATTTAGATTGTGTTAGATTTTTAATGTGTTGTGATAGGATCAGTGTACTCCTGCCAATCCAGATGTACTTTCTAAAATGTGCTCCCCTCTTATTGGCCCCACTTAGGATGCATCCCATATACACAGAGGTAGGTTTTATGCCCATGGAACATTAGGAAAGGAGTGGCTCAAATATAATGCCCACAAAATTAACACTTGAAGCCACAAAATCTAATGGGTTTTAAGTGCATTTACTATGTATGTCTTTTATTGAATCCAGTGGTGCTTAATGATTAGATCATTGCCAAATTGAAAGCAATGCAAATTCATGGGGTTAGGTGATTGTGGATGATTTGAAATTTTGGAAAGTGGGATTCATCCTCCACAAGAAAGAGAGTCGTAAAAGGGGGTTTAAATATAAAAGTTACTTGAGATGAAGCCATGAAAGAAACCCATTATTTGTCATTTTGTTTTAAAAGAAATAATAAAAATATAAACCTGCCCCAATCTTCAACCGGGGTTGAACTTTATAAACCTGAACACGCGCGCGTGCACACACAAATGGAAAAGGAGTCAAAATCTATAAACCCAAATCCAGGGGCAGAATCAGGAATTTTTCGAGAGAGATAATGTAATTAAGAATTTCTTGGAGTGGCCACATGTAAAAATGCATGATTCTTTTTCTTATTTCTAAATGTAAGTGGTTTTCTCAAAATTCTGTGGGGATCCATGGCCGCCCGCAGCCCCTCTCAAGTTCTGCCCTAGTTCGAATCCAACACAACTGCTACCAAGCTAAGGTGGCTCAGCTATTTAACCTAATCCACTACCATCCCTAACCTTTTTTTTTTTTTTTTGGAATATTTTCAACTCTGTCAAAAGATAAATAAGATGTTGCACCGAAAGATGAAAAACTAAATACAGGCCCCAAAATTTCTAAAGATCTCCAGGGGGTTCAAAGGTAAGACACCCACCAGGCCCACCAGCGCATGAACACATCGCTATGGTGTCATTTCATAGACATGAGACTTTTGACAAGCTAACCAGATATATCATAATTCACATTAGGTGGTGGGGAGGAAATAACTGCATCAAAACAAGGAAATGACACTTGCCTAATGTCACCCTAAGCTGAATAAGTAAAACCTAAGTAGCAAAATAAGTAAATCAAAGCATTTCCTATTGTCTTTAGCAATAGGTAACATGTAGAAAATATAGTGAAACAAAACATTTTCTTCAACTATGGTGAAATGTTGAAGAATAGGATCAAAAGATTGTAGGGCTAATTGGTTTTCTAGATACAAGAGGAGAATCAAGCCAACTACAACACGTCAAGTCCACTTAATGCTGCCAGCTATTTGAGAGAAGATCATGACATGTATAAAACTGTGGGCGGCTTTAATTATTGCAGCTTATAACAGACCTATCTTTTTAAGTTAAATAGATTTCAAAGACTTTTTGTATCTATTAGACCAACAAACCACCCCATTTTTCTATTTTTTAAATCCTATGACAAACTATGCTAAGATCACTTCTTGCCATGTCACGGAGAGCATCCCTTTTGTAGTAGTAGTAATTTCTTTGACCTTGGTCAAAAGTATTCTAAACCTGATCTGGGTATCCAAAAGCCCAATAAATTTCCACTCGTAGCCCAGATTAATCTCTCTATGTAGTCCATCTCAAATGTTTTTTTTTTTTTTTTTTTTTTTTTTTTTTTTTTTAAATTGTAGATCCTTAAGTCATTCAATTCTAAAGATGAAGTCTCTCTCTAGGCCTTCTTTACACCCAGCTAAACAGAAAAGAAAGAGAAACAAATCAATGCACTGTGACATATATAGTAAATTTATGGGAGGTTGTTAATGGACAATTAGAATAGAATTATAGGTTTGAAGGTATGGGAGGTTGTTAATGGACAATTAGAATAGAATTATAGGTTTGAAAGGATAGGTTAGTTCAGCTTAGCTGGAAAGTGTTCTTCACGTTTTGTTGCAGCCTTTCCACTGGTTTCCAGTCCCAAAACAGTTGCAATGAACTCATAAGAAAATTCACCTACATGCCAGGGATGAGACAGTTCCTGTTTCCTCCCATGGACCCAACAATCTATGGGTGAGATTTACCAAGAAAAATATGAATAAATAAATAAAAACTAAGGGTGAGGTGAGTAAGGACACAGCACTAAAAGTCCATCCTCACCAATAAAGAGCTAAAGAGATCATAAGCAAACCATTGTCACAGACATTGTTCTGAAAATAATAAACATATAGATATTAAAGAAAGCTTTTCAAAATAATGGGGTGTTTTTCTCAAGATATGATTGAGAAAATCCAGAAAAAAAAAAAGGAAAAAGAAAAGTGAGGAACCCATGCTAGAGATATGTATACATTTTTTTAGTAGTAAAAATCAAAAAAAAAAACACAGCTTTTAACTTCTGACAGTATTTTGAGAATGCAGATTTAAAATGCTGGTGAATTTTGCCAAAGTTAATATCCCATCCCAACCCATCATTTCCCCAACAAACAACCAAATTGGGCTAGGTCTCACTTCCCATTGGTATCTGATCAATGAAAACACCTGCCAATACAAGAATAAGAACTTCCACAAAAGAAGTTTTCATTCAGTGGGAGTACTCTCATACCAGATAATTCCTCAACACAAAAACTATTAATCAGGTAGATAACATGGTCGGTCAGCATATCACGTGTGTTTAATCAATCATATGTTGATTTGCTATTCAAACCCTTTCATGGCTGGCAATGCTCTGTCTTTGATTATTCCTTGACTTGTAGGTTGGTCATGGGAGCCATTAACATGGAAGAGACAGAAAATGGAATCTGACCCACATCTCATATAAGAAAATAGTTCTAAGAGAATGACAAAAAAAAAAATTATTTAAAAAAAAAAAAAAGGATGTCTCTTGTAAACACATGAATCTGAGACAATATCTTCATTTAACTTTCCTTGCAAGTCCTCTGAACAGGTCAAAGCTGCATGAACATGACAACCTTTGTTTTAGATTGTCATTATAGATATAAATATATATATATATTTTATATTAGCTAAGTTGCTAATGAAAATGGATATTATAAAATACTATGCAAGCAAAGATTGAGGAATACCATAAAATTCCATGAAAATAATAGCAATGAATGTAGGCAAGACCACACTTTAGGAGCTAATTATAGATAGAAAACACCCAAATAAATATTCTTATTTGTAAGATGAAGATACTGTTATTGACCATGTATCCATGTACCACATTTTATATGTTCCAAATAGACATTTTTCGAATTGCAGTTATTACAGCTACACTCTCCCCATGAGCTAATCTTGTGCAGCTTTAAAATTAGCATTACATGAAAGGTCATGAAATCTTAGTACATGAGTGAGGATTTTACAACTGTTGTCTACTAAACTCCATTTTTGTACCATCACCACCTTCTTGGATTTCATCGTCGAGCAGGTAGGGCCCACCACAATTCCATGTTTGGGTAGATTGGACCTATCAAAAATTAGATCATTTGGTGCACCAATGTGATTCCATCTTCAGGGGTGGACGTCCACCATTATTTCACCATAAGGTGGGTCGCTCTATCTTGACTTTTTTATGAGGCAGAGAGGGACCACCATCATTCCATCATTTGACAGATGATCTTAACATTTGGGCTGATTAGAGAAGACAGTACTGCTGAAATTAGCTCCCCTTCCCTAAATGGATTTGAGATGAAATGAAATCTTGCCTATTTTCATATGCTCTCCATGCTCTCCATATCTTAAAAAACTTGCACTTGTTAATGTAAGCACAACTAAGAGTCTGCTTGGTAATAATTTTTTTGGGCACACAACAAACTCCCTATTGTAAGTTGTAGCCCTTAATTTCTTATAGGCTTAAGCCTAGAACCAGCCAAGCAAGGTACATGGACTAGAGATGGACTGCTAATGAGATGGAAAAGTAACAGGCCTTCTATTGCTACTAGCCCAAGTCAAACTGGCATAGAACAAGGCCAGCCACCTTTTGACAGGATGACTATAGGCCCATGGTCATGCCAGGGCTATTTTCTTGGGTGATTGCTAAATGTAATGGATCTAGGCGTCTATTGGGTGCCCTAAAGCCATACGAGACACTCCACCTAAACACAGATGAGCCTCTTTGCACTGCTAGAAAACTGGGCCGAGCCTTTTGAGGCAGCATGTCACAATTTCAAGTTCTCAGTGTAGGCGGTCAGATCTGAGGTGGGTTGACGTTGCCCTAGTCTCAACCTGTTAATCTTTTACAATGGGCCTGGAAACCAACCTGGTGGGATAAAAGAAAACCCAACTGATGGATTCTAAAACTGGTCTCAAACTTGGCTCCATCTCAGGCTAGGAGGGGTGGATTTCCAGGTCGACCTGACCTATAACCCCACTTATTCTAACCAAATTTGAAGGCCACAGGCACAACAGTAGGGACATCTAGTGTCAATTACAGGCCATACATGGTGAGGCCCAACATTAGAAATCCACTCATTTACTCTACTGTTAAAACTGATAGAAGACCAGTGCTAAACACAGCTGACCCAAGTCTATCCCAGTCGGTATGTCTCAACTCTCAAGGAGCACAGAACTCCTCAAAAAGTAGCCATTTGGTGCTTCTACTGCAGAAGTCTGGAAACTGAATCATTCAGTCCTTCTCATTAATTGACCCCTGGACCACCCATGGCTTTCCAAAATCATTTTTACCATTCATTGGAAGCCTGCCACTACGATATCATGGCATTGAAGACTGTGCTAGTCAACAATACTTGAGATGTAGCAATCATTCCACTCTGTTACAGTAAAAATGTACTCAAAATCTGTATACGGAATTGAACTTGCAGGGTATATACATTCATCCAACAAAAGCTATATTGGAAAATTCCCGGACCACATTTCTAGTTTATGTCACTGCAGAAATCTAGAAATTAAAAGTAAAGAGGAAAATGTGAATGTGAAAAAAATAATATCACTTAAGCTAAGTGCAATCAGAACAAGCGCTCTTCTCAAGGTATATTGCCAGACCAGTAAGCCAGTGACCAATTTTTATTTTACTTTTTTTTTGCTATTGGAGGATTCTCAACTCTTTGAGCTGAACTAATCCCTTCGGGCTTAGATTAAAGAGAAGCCAAGAAAAACCCCGTAGCCCCCAGGTGGTAACACTAGTGGATTCAACCTTCGGTTCCTTAAGAGGGGGAAACCGAGGATCGATACTTTGACCTCTAGCTCCGAAAGAAAGATGAACCGTGGTCCTGACCACTTGGCCAACCCCTTGAGGTTAGCTAGTGACCAATTCTGTTGTTGATTTTGCCGTGTCTTTTAAGACTTTCAATAGAAAGACTACATTTCATAAATTCACCATGCCTTTCATTAGAGAAAAGTCTCAATTCATATAGGAACCCGTTCAATATAAAAGTTATGCAAATTCAAATCTCCTAAAATCTCTCCAACCAGTCTGATCTTTATCTCTAACAACCATCATCGCCTTGTCCCAATGATGATGCATGGACGATGGTGGATGCTCAATGGCAGTGAGATTATTAGAGAAGTTTAAGAGATGGGTTTATGACCAGCCTAATCACAAGATCGCTGCCGAGTCATAGTTCTGATAACATGAACCCATTCAACATAAAAGTTATTCAAATTCAAATTTCCTAAATCTCTCCAACCAATATTATTTGGAGCAAGGGTACAAAATTTGCAGATAATTTCCAAAAAAAAACAATTTCTTACTCATATATTGATCCATAATTACAAAGATTAATGGGGCATTGCTAACCCCTAATTCCTCTTTCATCCAAGATACACATTAAAGACCATTAGGTATGTTGGTCTGTGAACTGCTAATGAAGGATTCCCAAGCATACAGAATACATGATGAAGACCATGAAGTTTTTTGGTCCATTTGATCACATGCTAGAATCTGCTACATTCGATATGAGTTGTTGCAATTCAGAACACAGCCTCGATGCTTCAGGGACATTCCTATAAGATTCAGACATCTGCATGAGCAATTTACACTGTTCTTCTCGTGAGGTAGGCAACTGAGACGGTATTGGAGGAACAAGAAATGGATGTTGAAGCAGCTGAGGTATACGCCACCTATCCGTGCGTTCCCATGCAAGACATTTCTTCATAAGATCAAGTAACCACGGATTAGAGACTGGGTCATATTTAATCTCATGGTTTCTATCTGTTATGACCTTGAATTTTGCCCAGAATGTCTTGTATTCGGCGAACGGCGTCCTCCCATATACCATTTGATAAAGAATACAACCAAGGGACCAGATATCAGAAGGCCGGCCACACTTGATGATATTTCCATTTTCATCATGCTCGTTCCACATAAATGCTTCTGGAGCCATGTAGTTAAGTGTACCCACCTGCAATATATGAGAGAGAGAGAGAGAGAGAGAGAGAGAGAGAGAGAGAGAGAGAGAGAGTTTTTGTTATTTTCCGACATTTCACCTCTTTGGAACATTGATACTACGCAGAATGCTTAGAGGACAATGAAAACCTGAGCATCTCGCTGGATGTTTGTTGTATCGCTCATGATAGCTTTGGCAATACCAAAATCAATCAGCTTCAATGAGCCTTTGACAAGTAGAAAGTTGGCAGGCTTCAAGTCTGAATGCACAATACGCTCCTCATGTATTGTATATACCGCATGAAGTATTTGCTGCGTTATAAAATAAATGTCAGTGCCTACATAAAGAAAAACTAAAATATGTATATGGAAAGCAAATATGCAGCATATCACTGTGGGAAAGTATAAAGAATAGCATCTGGATATCAGTCTAGAAACGAAACACAGCTTGCGCAAAAGTGATAAAAGCATGAAAGATGTATGTCCATAAGCAAAGCCAAGCGCCATTAATATCATGGAAGCCGCTGATTATCATGCTATAGTTTACACAAGACAACTATAGAGAAGAAACCTTTTTAGCTGTCATTAATGATACAAAATTCTGCAGGATGTATCCAAAAGATTGCATATGACATGAATATAATTACTCTACATGTGAGTTGGGCAGCATAGAAATAAAAAAATCACATTGGATTGGATTTTTTTTCACTCACTTTTCAACTTCTGTCCCAAACCAACACTCACTGCTAATATTGATCATTAATGAAGGTAGCATCCTACCTAGTATGGTTATTTTACGGCAAGACCACTCTGAAGTCCAAACACATTTAGATCCATTGGGATTTGGACTACAACCAAAAGCAATTGTAGATGCCTCTCATTAAAGCATGGTAAAAAAAAGATGACAATGATTAATATAATACCCATATGAGTTTCCCGACTGGGAATGACCAGTAGAAAAAACCCAGCCAGCACACTGAGAAAGTTCTCTGCTCCTAAGGGCAACGGTCAGGCAGATATGGCCTAAAGAATTTCTATATTGAATAGTTACAGAGGATATAGTGATCAGTAACTTACAAGAAAAATTACACATACAACAATGACACCCGTTTCAGTTTTCATCAAAGTAGAATAGGACCTCAACAAGAAAAATATATGGCAAGGTTAAGGTGCCTGCAGGGATTCAATACACCAGCTTGGAAAGAAACCACTATGAAATTGGTGTAGGAAAAAGTTCGTCCAATTAAGCTAAAAGAAAAGGAAATGGAAATTTTGAAACTAATATGATGGTAATGGTAGCATGATGGAAAATGAATTGGAAACCAAAAATGTGAAAACAGATAATTATATCGATCAGAAAATGAAGGCATAGAAGTGAGAGACCAAGTTGGTCTTTAATTACCTGTTTATGGAATCAGGAGTCACACTAAAATTACAGAGCACAAAGAAAATGTGGAAATTTCCTTTAGATAAGCTTTCTAAGTTCCCAAAAATAGGAAGATAGTGAGAACACTAAGTTTCCAATGAAAAATGCTAGGCATAACTAACTGTTAGGTTAATCATCTTTCATCCGTTCAATATAATTCACTCACAAAACCTCAACTGGGAATCAAGACAAATGGTGGAAGGAAGACCTGCCAATAAAAACGGAGCCAGTTTTCATCAATTTCCCAACTGGAGCTATCCATTCCCTTCCATTTCTGTGAAAGCATCTGTGCCAGATCAATTTCACCATATTCAAGGACCATGTAAATATATGCATCATCCTTAATTCTTCCATCCTTGGTATTCATGAAGCCATTCAAGACATCCGCAAGCAAGGTTTTATCTGTGACCTAGTAAGGGATTCAAGCAGGTCAGTATTATACATATTGCTATAAAAAAATTAAAAAAAAAAAAAAAAAAAAAAAAAAAAGAAAAGGAAACAATCATGTCTAGAAAAAAAATCTTGAATATATGAGCTGCTGTAAGCAAAAGAATGAATCACAATGCGCCTGACCATAGAAGAAACTGATAATAAATGATTCTGACACTTCTTTCCTTTTAATGTTTTCATTTCTTTCAATGTATCCTGCCATACATGGGTCATATCCACCAGGGCCATAGAAGTTGTAGGGGGAAAAAAAATCTGCACATCTATACAAAACCCCAAGTACCATAACCTGACATAAATATTTATTGATTTAATAAAAATAAGAAAAAATGTAAAGAGTATGAGGAGGTCGACTATGGATCTTTGTCGAGTCAACTTTCTAAAGCTTTTATTTGCAGCAAAGAAAAGGATACCGACATTTGGAAGCTGTCTACCTCAAGAAATGTTTCTGTCAAATCTTTATACAGGTCATTAGAGGGGGTCCTCCCACTCTCCATCTTCATCTAGGAAGATGTGGCTGGTTTGGTTCCGTTAGAGTCGAAGCCTTTTGTTGGCTGGCAGTAGTAGGTAAGATATCGACAGCAGCCAACATAAGGAGGAAGAACATGACATCAGAGAACATTGTGGACGGGAGCTCGATGTGTGGGTGGGAGGAGGAGATAATTAGCCATTTATCCCTTCATCACGATAGTGTTGCGTTCTTATGGAATCACATTTTTTTAAGGAATGCTGCATCTCTTGGCGTCTCTCTTGGAATTGGTTGAAGCTTGACATAGGGGTCCATCTCATTTAATGATGTGGAGATGCATTTCTTTTTGCAGTCCTTGGGTTGTTTGGAAAGACAGGAATGATTGAGTCTCCAGGGGCAAGTCGTCTCCGATTGATGATATTGACTTGTCGGTGGTTCTAAGGTTGGCGAAATGGCTTATGGGAGGGAGTTTGTTAATGTGAAGCTAGATGATGTTCTTCACAGTTGGGGTATGTTTATTGAGTGTTGTCAACTAAGGTAAAAGAGGTGGGTAAAGTGGTCTCCTCCCCATCTTCGTTCTTTGTAGTTTGATATAGATGCTAGAAGTAATCCGGGTTTAGTGGACACCAGCGGAGTTCTTTGCGACTACAAAGGGGAAGCTCTGATCATATTTTATAAACATTTGGGTGTTAAGGACTCTAACGAAGCAGAGGTTCTAAATATATTGGAGTCTCTTCGGATTTATTTAGGCAATTTTCAGGTGCAGCTTATTATAGAAAGTATTCGCTCAGAGGCATCTCATGAGCGAATTCTAACATTTTGAGCCCTTGGAAATTGTAATTGTACTTCACAAGATCAAGTCTTTGGCATCTATGGTTCAAGTAGTTTTTTATCATGTGAGTTGTTGTCAATGGTTTGGAGGATTCCCTACGTAAGCACGGGGTCGATGAGATTACTGTGCTGGTTGCCTCTTTGGTTTAATTGCATCTTAGCATTGTGTATAATACTCTTATACTGGCATTTTCTTTTTTCTCAGTTGTGTATTTTGTATGGACTCCACCATCATCATCAAAGCCTTGTCCCAACTATGTTGGGGTCGGTTACACGAATTTTCTTTCTCCATTCCGATCTAGCTTGAGCCAAGTCCTTAGATAAGTTGCACTTTTGAGGATTTGGCTACATAAATTCTTTTTTTTTTTATTGACTCCCGTCATCATTGATATAATTTTACTGTTACTAATAAAAAAAACATGTTTCATTGCATATTCTAACTTTTGATGGTTAATCCTCTCTCTCTCTCTCTCTCTCTCTCTCTCTCCAAATCCACAAAATATCCACGAAGATCTCTCTCTCTCTCTCTCTCTCTCTCTCTCTCTCTCTCTCTCTCTCTCTCTCTCTCTCTCTCTCTCCAAATAGACCACAAAATATCCATGAAGACCAATACCTAAAGATTTTGCACACTTTTAGAAGGCCTAGACATCCGACTCTCCACATCTCCCAATGATTTTGGGAAACACCAATTCTCTCTAATTTCTCAACAACTGACACCATAATCCTGAATAGAATCATAAAAACTATGGTTACTGCAGAAACTAATCACAAAGGATGATGCCTAAAATTTTACTTCCATTAAAAAAATTTAATGTACTATTTTAACTTCATCAAAAATAAACAAAGCATTTTTCACCATATGAACAGAAAATGAAGTGTAAAGAAGTTACTAATGCCACAAAGACAATCCTCGTACCATAGATATCAAGTTAGAGCTAATACCTCATAGTCAATGAGTTGTATGATGTTTTTCTTTCCCTTCAACTTGTTTAGATACTCCATCTCTTGACAGAAACCATAAGCAGTAGAATAATCACGGCCTTTAAGCTTGATCTTTTTAAGAGCATAGATGGTACAGTCAGATGATATGACTTTATGAACCTCACTGCTTCCTCCACTTCCTATCTTCCCAAGCTTCTGGTAGAGTTTCCCATTAACTTTAAAAAAAACATCAGGATCATAGTTTTTTTTACGAGGAACAGAAGTGCCTCTGTCACCAACACCCTTTTCCATTTTTCTGGATTGAGAAAGCTCTGAATTCGCAATTGATGATGCAGTTTTTGTCACTGGGGCCTGAGATTGCATATCGGTAGCATCACCCACAACCCCTTTCCCTTTAGTTGACTTTGTATCAGAACTAACTGCCTTCGGAGGATCAGCGACTCCATCTTCTAAAGCACTGGCTTCCTTCATGTCAGAACTCTGCCCCTTTGATTGACTATTATCCTGAGTTCTGGGCAAGGTCTTTGGAGCAGATGAAGACACTTGGATTGACGTGGCTGTCTGCCTGACTGACACTGCATTGGAACACTGAAATGAATGACTGGAGGACAGTGCTGAAGCTCCTTGAATAACAGGTTTGGGGTTCAACTCAAACTCATTAAGGGGATCCATTTCCATATGTGAGCAGCCATCTCGATTCAAAAGAGGATTGTAAGACACAGAAGTTGGCATGGGTGCCGACAAAGAATGGACAGATGTTGTTGTTGCACATGAATTACCTCCAACTGAAGACCGAGTCATGGGATGGACTACATCCTTGCCATGAAAAGACATTGAATTCTGGTCATGCACCAATGTGCTTGTTTTCGCTGACAAATGAGTTGCAGCTGACCTCATACTCATGTCTGCTGTTTCTGAGGGCAGAAGACCCCTTTGCTTCTGCTCTTGATTGTCTGAATTCAGTCGTTGTGCTTTATCACTTAGGCTGTTTACACACTCTGTCAACGCAAGAGAACTGACATGAGATGTCAAGTGGTTGATTCTAGTATCATTGGCCATTCTTTCATCGGCCCCTGCATAAACAGATTAATAGATACACAGCCAGAAATATATAGAAGAACATATAGAGAAAAATCAAGGGTGCATTTGGATTTATCCCAAATTGCAATCAATATGAACATTTTTGCACAATGGATGGGACAATCAGTCCAGAAAGCATTTGCGCAGGGCGCAAAATATTAAGTAGTTGTTTGTGTAGTTTCCTATCACCAATTGGTTTTGGAATTACTGATTAGCAACTCTGAGATGGTATCAAGGCCAACACATCCCGGGTTCGAAACTACGCAGGGCAAAAATACCCCATACTGCGTTGTGTGTTTGTGAGGGCATAAGTGCGCAGGGCAAGAAGGCTCCATGCTGTGTTGTAGTCTTGTGCAGGCATGTGCTTCGGCTGTTTGTGTAGTTTCCTATCACTAATCGGTTTTGGGATTACTAGACAAAATTCCGACATGAAATTTCTGTGGGGTACTATTCTTTGAATTCACTGTCAGCTACCAACATAGATATTTGTTATGAGAAATGAAGAAAGAAGACAAAGTCCAACAAAACGCGGTTCCCAGACTTCACCACCTGCCCAAACAAATGGCATTATAGAGGATCATCCATCCTGCCAAAATGTTCGAGCCAATTACAATTTAGTAGACAATCAAATGCACCCCATGGCAATATTTTCACTACATTCATCACAAAAATGAGACATATTTTCCTGCTTACTCTTTGAAGGAGCATCTGGGCAAGCTGAGCTCACATATGCAGCACGAGGGAACTGGACCTTCACCTCTTCCATCGAATCAGCCTGAATAACCAAGTGAGACGAAGAAACTACTTGATCATTCTTACAATCCAATCCACCATTCATAGTATCATTTGGGAGAAGACCATCATTCCTCCGATCCAAGCCACTCCCACCATGTCTGCATTCTTCTCTCCGCAAACCAATAGAATCAATGTTCTCGCCACCGCAGCGGGTAGTACTCATAGTTTCTGTAATTGAAGGTGGAGTGAGCGACGAATCCTCAGGCGACGTCATTGCCTCTTCATCCACATTACTCTTCCTCTGTTCAAGCACCTCTGCCTTGCTCCCTCGTCCAGGCACCGCAGAATTTCTCAATTCTTCAAGGCATCTCTTTCCGCCATCATTTCCTTTTGCAGAAGGGAGTGTACCAACAACATTCTTTGATGATTCTGATTGGGGAACCAACACTCGCCTCGCCCGCAAAGCATTGGACGGCGCCATACCTGTAATAATATTTAAAAAAAAAAAAAACACAGAAACCCTAATTCCACCATTCTAATTGGATGAACCCAAATCTATAAACAAAGACTGAAACATGAAAAAAAAAGTAGAGAGGGAGAGAGAGGGAGTTACTGAGAGGTCTTTGGCGCTTGAATGCAGCTTGGACGTGGCGGAGGAAATCGGGAGGCGGAGAGGAGGAGAGGGTGGAGGCGGTGGATTTTCTGGTGGTGGGTGGAAGGTCATCCTTCCTCTCCATGGCTGGATCTTAACGGCATGTTCGGATTCTTCTGCAGCGATCGAAGAAAAGAGAGAGAAGGCAAAATCGATGGGTGGTGAAGAGAGAATGAGGAAATGAAAAATGGGGTTTGTTTGGAAAAGATTAGGGATCGAATTCCAAAGCCTCATCCATGGAAATGGAAACCGAAGTTGCAGATTTCGAGCTTTGCACTTCTGAACAGGAAGAGGAAGAGGAAGAGGAAGAGGAAGAGGAAGAGGAAGAAGAGAAGGGAGAAAGAGTGAGATTTGGAACAGAAAAGGGGGGATGGATAATTTTTGAAATAGGCTTTATGTCATTGTTGCCGCTCTCTTCTTCTTCTTTTGTTTCCAACTGGTATTTGTTCAGTCCGGATCCTCTATGGCCCAGGCCCAGGCACAGGCCACAGGCACAGGCCCAATGCAAGTTTTAACCCCAACAAGAATATAAGTAGACCATTTGACAAATAATGCATGACATTGTGTTAATTGCTTTTTTTATTATTAAATGAACAATTTTATGATGGAACTAACGCATATTGCAAAAAATAATAAAAGAGAAATTAATGATACTCCATGTCAAAACTAAAATAGAAACCTCAAAAAAGAGTATAAGATTTTTAGCTCATTTTCAAAATATACATGAATATTTGAATATTTTAAAAAAAGTATAAAACTTTTCCACAATTCTTTCAATAAAGTCCTCTCCGTGATATTTTTTAAAAAATGACAAAAATAACCTCCCATGGAAGGGTTGTTTTTTTTTTTTTTTTTTCTCTCTCCTTTCTTTTTGTAACTACTTTTCCTCCTTATAACTAGCCATTTTGATTTTATTTTTTATTTTTTTTTTAAGGAGCCATTTTGATTTTAACGACTATAACCATATAATTGTTATAAGATATGGATCTTGGGTGGATGCCCACTTAAGATGAGTTAGGGTTAGATTTAGGGTTTCTATCTTATGAGACCACTTTGCCTATAAATAGGCATCTCCCTATTGTATTTACACACATAGATAATGAGATAATAGAAAACTCTCTCTTCTCCCTCTAAACTTCTTTCGCTTAGTCTCTCTCTTTTCTAACACGTTATCAGCACGAAGTTCAAATAGAAGGAAAAAAAAAATCAGTCTTTTTACCCAAAGAGAGAAGGAGTCTTCTTACCCAAAAGACGAGAGAAATCCTTTCCTGCACGGACTTTCATGGCGAAATCCTTCCATGCGGGATTTTCATCACGAAATCCTTCTCAGCGTGGATTTCCATTGCGGATTTCCTGCGCGGATTCCTTCCCAGCAAGGATTTTCATCTCGGATTCCCTGTGCGGATTCCTATAGTAGATTTCCATCGCGGAATCCTTCCCAACGCGGATTTCAGAAAAGGGTAATATGATTTTTTCATATACTGTAAGTGATATCTAAACCATAGTTCAAATCCAATCTATTAGAATACATGAAATCAATTTATAATGCTTGTTCATAATATTCATAGTGTTTTGGTTACTGTTCTTCCTCTAGTATGTTTTATTTTATTTTTAATGGATTACAAAATAGAACCAGAAGTTCTAAAAACTGAACCTGAAGTTCACCAAATCTATGGACTAGCAGTCCTAGAAGTTGGAATAATGATATGAACCAGCAGATTTATATCCATAAAATTATATGGCCATGAAATTAAATATGATCATTTGACAGAACCTGAAGTTCTACCTCAAACCTGAAGATTTGACAGAACCAGAAGTTCTGATAATTTGATAGAACCTGAAGTTCTACTCCAAACCTGAAGATTTGACAGAACCAGAAGTTCTGATAATTTGATAGAACCTGAAGTTCTATATCAAAACTGAAGATTTGACAGAACCAGAAATTCTGATAATTTGATAGAACCTGAAGTTCTACCTCAAACCTGAAGATTTAACAGAACCAGAAGTTCTGATAATTTGATAGAACTTGAAGTTCTACTTCAAACCTGAAAATTTGACAGAACCAGAAGTACTGATAATTTGATAGAACCTGAAGTTCTACTTCAAACCTAAAGATTTGACAAAACCAGAAGTTCTGATAATTTGATAGAACCTGAAGTTCTACTTCAAACCTGAAGATTTGACAGAACCAGAAGTTCTGATAATTTGATAGAATCTGAAGTTCTACTTCAAACCTGAAGATTTGACAGAACCAGAAGTTCTGATAATTTAACAGAACCTGAAGTTCTATTTCAAACCTGAAGATTTGATAGAACATGCAGTTCTAATTTCATGTATTATGAACCTGAAGTTCTTAATCAACAAAACCAGCGGTTCTGATTCTCAAAGTTGAGAACTTGATGTTCTAACTTTTTATTGGCCAATTTACTTTATCATGTTTAAATTCCTTCCTAAATTAATTCTGATGTTAAGGTTTCATTTTTTTTTCTTTCCCTTTTACTTTATTGATTATCTGCACATGGTTAACTTAATATATATTTTCTATTACAGTTCTTGCATGATGTCAAATTTGGCTAAAATTGACTTTAAAGTACTTAACATAAATGGGGACAACTACTTATCATGGTAATTGGATGCTAAAATCCACTTGCAATGCAAGAAATTGGGAGAGACCATAAAGGAAGGAAACAAGATGTCCCCAGAGGAAAAGGCATTAGCCCTCATCTTCCTGCGCCATCACATACATGACGACCTCAAGAATGAATACCTTACTAAGGAAGACCCAGCAGGCCTATAGAAATCCCTGAAGGATAGGTATAATCACCAGAAGATGGTCATACTGCCAATTGCCCAGAATAAATGGTTAAACCTGATTCTTTTAAGAGCCCCCCCTTGGCATGGTCTAGAAGACCCATGATTCTTTAAACATCATAAATTTAAATTTCTTTTAGTTCATTTGATATACATGTTTCTTAAACTTTATTTATTATTATTTTTTTTTTCGAAAACTTCATTAATGTCTTAATTTATGGTGAATGGTTTAATTATTTCAGTTTCATCATGTGATTGTATAATTATATTGATTCATTATTTAAGGTATGATTCATGGAACTGAGGACAATCTATGTTTAGTAGATAGTGTCATAACACACACCATTATGAAAAATCAGAAATTTTTCTCAAAATTGCTATTCAACGAAAGGTATCCACCATAGTTGAACCTGTGCAAATATTTGAATGCCCCAGAAGAGCCCATACGATGAGACAATACTCCCGCCGTTAGGGGGAGATAAAATAGTTCCTAAAGAACGTATTGCTCCTGTAGAACAACCCGTTCTTGAAGAACGACGAGAATTAACATGAAATACTTCCGCTCTGTCTCATCTGGATCCACGAACTTCGCAATGTGAGAATGAAGTTCGGAGAATTGTGCACTTGCAAGAAATTGAAAACAAATTACCCGATGCATTTAACGATGCAGCAAAGGTAACAAAATCCCATGTGCCAGCTATGAATGCACCTGCCAGGATTAATGTCCCCGTAGGACGAAGTCAAAATACGATAGCAAAAGAATCTGCGATACGCCAGAAGCGTAGCAGCCCTATAGGTTTAAATGACTCAGGTCCATGGAAAAGGAGAAATGACCAATCATCATCGTGTCCTCCCGAAGAGACACGTAACCCTCCTGAAGAGGCTCCTCTCGAAGAGGCACGAAACGCTCCTAAAGAGGTTCCTCCTTAAGAGGCAAGTAACGCTCTTGAAGAGGTTCCTCCTGAAGAGGCACATAACATTCCTGAAGAGGTTATGGTAAAATCCATTCTCTCTAAAATAATAGAAGTCCCTGATGAGACTTTGGAAGCCCCTGAAGAGGCACCGGTAGCGGATAATGAAGAGATCTCTATACTTTACAATTACTCAAGAGAGAGAGATGGAATAGAAATGATGATGATAATTGGGACACGGAACCACGTTCTATAAATCCCGAAAGGATTTTCTTTGCCTGAAGTAAAGCCAATGAGTATGTACTCAATCCAATTAAGGCGATCATTGTACGACCTGAAGCTATCTAGAAGAATGTGGTACAATCGTCTTAGTGAATACTTGTCTAAAAGGGGGTATGAAAACAATCCCATTTGCCCGTGTCTATTTATAAAGAAATTCTTGAATGGATTTGCAATATTAGCAGTTTATGTGGATGATATAAATTTGATAGGGACTCCAGAAGAGCTCGAAGAAACTGCTGATTATTTAAAGAAGGAATTTGAAATGAAAAACCTTGGAAAAATGAGATTCTATCTCGGATTGTAAATCGAAAGAAATTCTAATGGGGTGTTGGTCCATCAATCTAATTATACCAAAAAGGTTTTAAAAGGATTTGGTATAGACAAGGCACATCCATTAAGCACCCTTATGGTTGTTCGGTCTCTTGATATAAAGAAAGATTCATACTGTCCCATCGAGAAAAATGAAAAGGTATTAGGTCCTGAAGTACCATACTTAAGTGCTATTGGAGCCTTAATGTACTTCGCACAATGCACCAGACCAGATATTGCATATTCTGTGAATTTGCTTGCCAGGTATAGCTCCACACCAACTCGAAGGCACTGGATTGGTATTAAACACATCCTACGATATCTGCGTTGAACAACTGATTTGAGAATATTTTATGCTTATGATAATAAAGATTCCAGTTTCGTAGGATATGCAGATTTAGGTTATCTCTCTGATCCTCATAAGGGTCGATCACAGATAGGTTATGTGTTTCTAAATTGTAATGCCGTCATTTCTTGGCGTTCTACTAAACAGACTTTGGTAGCTACTTCTTCCAACCATGCTGAGATTTTGGCTCTTTATGAAGCCAGTAGGGAATGTGTATGGCTAAAATCTTTGATTCAGCATGTTCGTAGTTCTTGTCAATTACCTTTTATTGCAGATATCCCGAATATTATCTATGAAGATAATGAAGCGTGCATAAGACAGATTCAAGAAGGCTTCATTAAAGGAGACAAGACTAAGCATATAGCACCAAAGTTCTTCTTCACTCCTGAAGAACAATGAAATTGAAGTCAAGCAAGTTCGTTCGAGTACCAATCTGGCTGACCTGTTTATCAAATCTTTACAAAAAATCAGTATTTCAGAGGTTTGTATATAAGATTGGCATGCGTAAAGTTCATCATCAAACTATGTGAATGGTTGCTATAATCAGGGGGAGTGGTTTATTAGGGAGCATCCTGAAGTATGCTACCCATTGGACATTTGTGCGCTGTACTCTTTTTCCTTCTCTAGGTTTTGTCCCACTGGGTTTTCTTAGTTAAGGTTTTAACGAGGCAGCATTATGCACGTCCAACACCAGTTTAATGATCTTAAAGAATGTTGTACTCTTTTTCCCTTCGCTTTGGTTTTTCCCACTGGTTTTCCTTAGCAAGGTTTTTAATGAGGTAACTGTCATTGAATGGTGGTCATCCAAGGGGGAGTGTTATAAGATATGGATCTTGGGTGGATGCCCACTTAAGATGAGTTAGGGTTAGATTTAGTTTTTCTATCTTATGAGACACTTTGCCTATAAATAGGCATCTCCCTATTGTATTTACACACATAGATAATGAGATAATAGAAAACTCTCTCTTCTCTCTCTAAACTTCTTTCGCTTAGTCTCTTTCTTTTCTAACAGTAATGAAGTTAGTTTTCAGTTTTTGAAATCCCACTTTTCAACCATACATATATAGAAGGCGTTGAAGTAGGTCATTTGGATTAGACTTGATCATTTCTCTTAAATGAAAATTTTGTAAAATGACATGAAGGTATTTTTGTTAATTTTTAAAAAAAATTTATAGAGAGAACTTGATTAAAAGAATTGTTGAAAATCTTTATACTCTTTTAAAATCTTCATGTACATCCAAAAAAAAAAAAAAAAAAACCTAGGGGATTTAACCAGAAAAATCCCATTAGATTAATTATAGAGAAAAAAAGGCTTTAGAAAATATGAAAAGACCATAGTAGTCCCTAGGACCCTTTTTTATTCATTTTTTTCTATTATTTTGTTAAGCGACAATATCCACGCTAGATATCTCCGCTCGTGTTGCCTTCTTCTTCATAGTTAAGAGGTTTCTTCTTCTTCACAGTTAAATAGGGATAGGGATATCCCTGCTCACCCGTTTTTTTTTATTATTATTATTCTTCTTCCTTCCCCTCCCTCCTTCTTTCTCCTCAACTCCTTTCACCTCTATCAACTAATCAATTACCCCTTATATCCAACTTTGATGGCAACGCTCTCACTAGATCTAAGGCGTTTGTCATAGTAGACCTTGGCGAAGGTTCCTTGCCCTATAATTCACCCCATTTTGTATTACGGAACAACATATTTCTCGAATTCTGTTGCTCTTGATGATTTTCCTCTTCCATCGAAACCATCTAAGTTGCTTCTTCTTCTTCTTTGCAGAATTCGAAGAAGACAAAGGACTAGAAGATAAAGAAAGTGGAGATTTGCAAGGTGGTGTGAGTGGAGTGAGAGGGTGGAGTCGGTGGAGAAGGATATAAAGCGAGTTGTCATTGAGTTATTAGAGTACCTGGTTTTGGAAGAGAAGAAGAGAAGAGAGACAAGCACATAAAAATATAGAGGGGGTGATATGCAAGTAGGTGAGTGGAGATATCGCTGTTCGGCAAAATAAAAAAGAAAAAAAAAAAGAACATGAAAGGGTTTTGGCACTACTACGGTCATTTTATATCTGTTAAAGTCTTTTTTCCTAATACAACGGGTCTAATGGGATTTTTTCCGGTAAAATCCCTCTAAAAACCTAATATATTAGAAAAAAAAAAAAAAAAGAAACTGAACGCACAGAAACTATCCACGTGTAATAGACCAGACTATCTTTCATCTCATCTTCCCACTCTCGGACTTCATCCCTCCAAAAACGACCCATGGCTTCTGCTTCTGCTTCTGCTCTTCTGACCAGTAATCTTCCTCACAAGACCAGAAATCTCCCTCTCTTCCCCAATCCCAACAATCCTCACCACACATCCCAACCTTTTCCTTTTTCTGCCAAATTCCCATTCCCAAACACCAACACCACCAACAACACTAACATCAAGATTTCCGAGAAATGGAGGAACAGAGTCTCCTTCTTTCCCTCCTTCCTCAAGAAAAAAGGAAAAGACTCAGAGGCATTGAAAGAAGAGCTTCTCGAAGCCATCTCTCCCCTCGACCGAGGCGCTGAGGCCTCTCCCGATGACAAGGACCGAGTCGATCAGGTAAGCGTGTCATGGGTTTCCTGTGAAACTAGAAATTCATGGAAAGGAGATGGTTTGATATCAGTTTTTGATGTTTCCTGCAATTGATTTGATTTGGTTTTCAGATTGCTCGTGAACTTGAAGCTGTTAATGTCATAAAGGAACCACTCAAGTCTGATTTGCTGAATGGAAAATGGGAGCTTATTTATACTACTTCTCAATCAATTTTGGGAACCCAGGTCTTATAATCCTCTGATTCTACTTATTTCTCTCTGTATCTTTCATGGGGTTATGCTTCTTCTTTTTCCTTTTTTTTTTTTAATGTTTCTTACCATTTGCAATTCTAGTCGCTTAACTAAATATTAAGAGCTCATTAACACATTAAAGCATTTGGGTAATCCAAACCTTAATTGTATTTTCCAATTTTAGAATTCAGCTCTTTTTTTTTTAGAGATTTTTTAGCTAAAGGGAATGGAGGTAGATAATGCAAAATTTGCAGAGTGTTTTGGATGAAAATACCCATATAAATTTTCCAAAATTTCCCAAATGATGGGTTCTACTTTGTAATTTTTAAAAGGTGGGCCCCAATTACCTCATGGAATAATAGTTATATATATATATATATATATAATTTTACTAAATACACTAATTCTAAATTAGAACTTAAAAATTAGATCTTTTATTTTAGACTTTAATCTAAATAGCTCTTATTAATTAGACTAGTGTTTCCAAATGGCCCCTTACTCCCCTTCTTTTTATGATTTTGTTCTGGTTCATTTATGACTTACTTAGGAAAGTCATGTTTTATGTATGTGGATCTTTTAACTGATTATCCACCTTGGCAATGACACAGAGACCAAAATTCTTAAGACCAAATGGAAAAATCTACCAGGCAATTAATGCAGATACACTGAGGGCCCAAAATATGGAAACTTGGCCATTCTTCAATCAGGTGATTCCTCTGATATAATTTATCAATTGATATCATGTCAATATTCTTGAATGTTATTCGTCCAGATATGTATCTTCTTAGCGTTGTGCAACCTGTATATTAGATGCCAACAATCAGTAGTTGTCATAAAGCATGCTACATCCTGGATTTTGGTGTTTTTAATCACTTGGCATTAAATCCATCTTTTATTGATTCATTATCTTGTGATTATATCCTTTTGTTTCTCCAAATGCATGCTTAGAATTCCATTGCGTGATCCATCCTACATTGAACGAATTTGCATATCTAAATGTTTTTCGTTGAATACTCATGCATGAACAGATTGAAGTTATGCCTTTGTGAGTGCTAGCCATGTAGGGGACTGCAGTGTTTATAGTTTATACAGTTTAGCATTTTACATCAAGGCCCTGTTGAACTTCGAGGTTGTGTTAATGAACATTTTGCATTACACGAATTTCTTATTAAATGAAGTATCAGAAAATTTATTAACATAAAGATGCTAAACAAACGTGTTAGAGGCATTGTAACAGATATAATCGTTGGCAATTTCCTATTGCTGGCATTTGTTGTGATCTTTTTTTATTTTTTTTTTTTCCTCTTTTGAAGACATGATTTGGAAATCCTCAAAAAATAAAATAGTAAAAATTGATTGTATCATACAGAAAATAATTTAAAAAACCATAAACGTCATCACCGTTGTCGTCGTCATCATCATCATCATGAACCTATCCCATGCATCTGGGTCGTCTTTAAGATAAAATTAGAGGAAGAATTATATAAACATAATTTTCTGAAAATAATTTGTTAGAAAAATATCAGCATGTGAACATTGCAAATATTGGCATTATGTCTTGCATTTTATGAAGATTGCTCAAGAAGATAGCAGAATTTTTAATATACCAACAATATTTGTGATGATTTTCAGTAGTTGAGGGGTAATTTTAGAGGATTGTAAATGGGGCCACACTGTGCTAAAGCATAACCAAGCCCAGCCCTTTTAGTAATTGAACCTAATATTGAGGACTGGGATAAAGCTCACTAGCATAAATTCTAAGCTGCATGAGTGCAAATATGAGTACTGGAGTCCAACACTGATACAATTGTTCGATATGGTTAATTCTAGAAAATTAAATTCATGGATTTGGAAAAATCAAGGGCACATTTGGTAATAGGTGAGAAATTCGGGAGTAATCTGTAGATATGAGAATTCCCCACTACTTCATATTTGAGCAGTCCACACTGAGGATTTCACATCAATATCAATGCATATTGGTGTGTATATTTGAGAAAAATTGGTGTTGGTGCAGATTATCCACCAAACTGAGGATGTACAATTGCCAAACGTCAATTTTCCAAGTCCTCAAGGAAAGCTGGTGAGGAATCTCAAAGGATTTGGTTGCTAAATGTGACCTAAAGTAGTACATCAATGTCTATTTTTACATGAGAATAAAACGAAAAAAATAGCACAAATAAAAAATATCGTCCAAAACGTACTCTAGAGGCAATTAAGAAAAGGCATAATATGCTTTTGTTGACAACAAAAAGAAATGCTTGCCAATCTACTTGTAACCCAAGTGATGAGTGTGATAGGGTACTGATTCCGGTACACTGGCTGAGCATGATAACCTATAAATTTGAGCCCCTATAGATAAACCTAAACTCTAAGGGACCCAGTTTTGTAGGGTTATCATGCTCCATTGGTGTACCGGAATCGATACCCTCTTTATAGTGAAGCATCTCCCTAGCCACAGGTACAACCACGGATCGATCCCCATGTCCGTGGATAGGGATTTGGGTAGTGTGAGTGTGGGTGTTTGAGTATATACCAAAACTTGCTTTAAACTAGTACTACAACAATCTAGTAATGTCTAGAAGCACATGAAAATCTATGTCAATATGTGATATGCCATGCATTTCAAACACAATAATATGTAGCATAGCTCAACATAGTGTATATTTATGTTCCATTTGTGATACATGTCAGGCAATGCCAGGTCCTCAACCCTTCAGGCCTTGGTCATCCTACAAGCCTATGAGCTCATTCCAAATACAACCCAAAGTGGGCAGCTAGTTTGGACCTGACCTGATTAGTTGCAATCATTCCTTGAATAAAATTTGTCACCATCGACCAGGGCCTTGAGGGTTAGGACTTGAAATTGAAAGTGCTTCATGACAAGGGATAATTAAACAAATTTTTAATTAATTGTGCTTTTTCTTAACAAAACCAAACATACATTTTATCACAATCTATGTGGCCCTAGATGTAAATTTATCAATTTTGTTGCCTGGAGTAACTACAGAAAAACATGGAGGTTTGAGTTGCATATTGTAAATAGGATGAGCGGCACAGGATAAGCAAAGTGGAGGCAAGCTAGTGGAGTGTTATATGATTGTCAAGTGCCACTTGGATTAAAGGTGCATTTTATGAGAAATTAGTTGGACCAGCTTTAGCGTACGGAGTTGTCTGGTGGGAAACTAGGAACTGACAAGAAACTAAAGCACATATGCTTGACATTTGTATGTTAAGATGGATGGATGGATGGATGGAGTTCTTAGAAAGGGTAGAGTTAGTAATGTGTGCAGCATAAAGGTTGCCTATAGAAGAAAAAAAACCAGCAAATGTTTTGTAAGAAAGAAGATCAAAAACACCCCTTTCAGAATACAGTTGTAGAGGCCCTTATAGAAACTCGTGTCTGAGAATTTTCCCAGAATAATTAGGGCCTTTTCTTCTTTAGTCATGTCATTTGAGTCAATTTAACAATATCTGCATTTAACATGGATTAATTAAGAGCAAGACAATGCATCAATTGATTTAAATCTGCTCATCTCCTGGAAGACAAACTGTACTTTGCGAAATTTTTTTTTAGGCTCAACTGAGTATGCTATAAAGTGTTTCATTATAAGCATTCCTGGCATCAGAGGCATCTTGCCACTGTCAGAATTGAAAATGATTCTTGTTTATAAATTCAGCGTATCTATATTGATGCTGTTGACTTAGTAAGAGAAAATCATGAGCATGTGAGTTTAACTTGGATGTTAGATTAGAGGTTGCCTCTAATATCCAGTTTATAGAGGAATTTCTTGCAAAGCTGGCTCCTTTTGTCCTGACTCCTGAAAAATGCCAATGCTCATTTTCCATACTGCATCAATGTCTTGATCGATCTACCGTGGAACTGTTGACTGTGATTTTCTGTCTAGAGCCTTTTTCCCGCATAATATGATTGTATACTGATGTTTGAAATGGATATGTATTTGATATTTATAAACAGGTTACTTTTGAATCTTCAAAATGAAAAAAAAAAGGTCTCCGCTCAACTCCTTGTTCTGTCATCATTATGTTTCGTTGCATTCCAAATTTCTCTGAATATGTTGTTTCTTTGGCGTTTACCTTGAAATTAACTCTCCAATTATGCAGGTGACAGCAAACTTAGTACCTCTCAATGCAAGAAGGGTGGCTGTTAGATTCGACACTTTCAAAATAGCTGGTTTTGTAAGTTAAATATGGCATTTTCTAAGACTTCCCCAAAACAAAATTGATCAGATGTTCAGTTTTGCAATAGTAATTGAATGGTCATGATAGTAAAAGCATGCAGATAACATGCAAAATGTTACTATTTAGTGTTAGATACAAAATTATCATATTGCAGCATAATTTTTGCTGCTGAAACAGTTGTGCATGACTGTTCAATGTGTACAGTAATGGTGAATGAAATGGTGGGTTTATTGGCAAAGATGACTAGACAAGGAAAGCGTGTTCTATGGGTTTTCATTGCCACCTTGGTGGCTATTGCTTTTCCTTTTAGTGTTTTTCTTTTCTTTTCTTGTTATTGTACAAGGTGATCGATAATCCCTTTCTAGCTACCTCATAGTTTTATCTTGCAGATGGTCTTGTGAGGCCCACCTGAGATGCATGTCCATCAAAGGGGAGTGGTGGAATGGGAAAGGTTTTCGGCTTATTAGGATAACCAAAAAATCTAACGTCTAACCAATAAAAAGTGATCCAGTCTCATGGTTGGATGCATGAAGATACACACCAAGGGCAGGGGAAGGATGGCTCATATGAGAGGGCCTCATGAGATGATTTCACATTTAATGTACATATCATATTTGTATGGATACCACTGGAGTAGTTCTCTATCAATGAATTTTGCTATGGACAGAATGATAAAAAGTTGTGCATCATTGTTTAATTGTAAATTAGCAGCAAATATGAAACAGGCCACCTGTGCACTTCGGATTGAAAATTGGATAAGGTTGTGACAAGTTTGGTAAATATGAGCACATTTTCCTCTCTCTTGAAAATATAAGAAATAGAACATAATGCAGAACTAGAATGGGTTATGGCCTATGGGCCATTTGGAGATTAATCAGTTCTCCTGATTTCCAGGCTGGTTGACAAACTTGTGGGTTAATTAACTTAAATCTTAAAAATGCAACACTACTGGCCCTTTGTCGCTATGGCTAAAAAGGTTGGAGGTCTATAGTTCGCATGTGCTTGTGAAAAACAGGGGATTTGACAGATGTATTGTGCCTTTTCTAGTGGACAGGGTCTGTATGAGATAAATGGGAGAATTTCGGTTGATTTATTTGAGCACTGATGCTAATATGTGAAGCAACCAAATCATTTTTTATCCATAGTCCTTGTTGAGTGTTGGACCTGACTAGTGTTTCTTTATCACATGCAGATACCAATTAAAGCACCTGGACGGGGCCGTGGTGAACTGGAGATCACATATCTGGATAAAGAGTTCCGGTAAGTCAATATAATAAGGTTTTATGCTTAGAGAATCTGCCCACCCATTTATTTTTCCTAACCCATAGTTTAGGTTTCTCACTTTTGGTTAAGAGTTAAGACAGTCACTTGTTATGATAGTTTGTCTCTCGATTTCGATTACATTGGTAGACACCCACAGCCATGAGGCAGAAGACCTATGATCAAAAGCTCACGGCAGTTATGTTAAAAACTTAGTGGACACTGGATCATATCCATCATCTCTGTGTTGGACCATGTGTACTTAAAACCAGAACCTTTCAAGGAGGCCTTGCCATTATGGACTCTGATTAATCTTCTGACTCTCACACCCACATCCACATGCCTGCACACACACGGCACTACCTCACTGTTCATTAACATGCAGACACACTACCCTCATGGTTTTTATAGGAGCTGAAGATTTTAATACTTGTGGGATGCATGTATCATCAATCCACACATACGGTTCTCATGGTAGGTAAAAATTTAATACTAGTGTGAACCATGTACTATCAATCCAGCTCCTTCACTCTGTCACTACCCCCCGTGGTTCTTATGAGATCTAAAAATCTTAATACTTGTGCCACCCATGTATCATCAATCCACGCATATGGTTGTTATGGGAGGTAAAATTTTAATACTTGTGCGAACCATGTACCGCCGATCCAGCTTCTCCACACTCACTAACCCTCTATAGATTGACACTCACCCTAAGGTGACAATTTGCTGAATTGTACTCACTGTTAGATTGAGTTTTACAGAAAACTTAACAAACTATTAAACTTTGAGGTCCTTGTATCAATAGTTGATGATCCGATAGGGTGTGTGTGTGTGGTCTTACGGCCACTGACCCTTTTCATGGGAAAAGGGACTTAAAGTAGTTTTTTGCATTAGTTATGGTTCAAGTAAGAACCAATTTGGACAATTAATGTGCAGTGTACTTAATGGATGGCATTGATCACCAGAACATATGGCTGACACTGACGGCAATGAATTAAATCCCAGGTCCTGTCTCCTGTGGACAGATAGACTTTTTTTTTTTTTTTTTTTTATGTTTACATTAGCATAATTGACCACAAATGTTTCCTTTTTGTGTTCAGAATCTCCAGAGGTGACAAAGGAAACCTGTTCATTCTGAAAATGGTGGATCCAACATATAGAGTGCCACTGTAAAACGAAAGATCTGCAAGCAACAAGTATTGTAATTTTTATGCTTGGCTAAACCATCTTTGTACAGATTTAGGAAGCTTGCAAAGTTTTGCCTCGAAGCAGTTTTCATCTTCCCAATGAATGTGAATGGAGGAGGGATATTGTATCATAAAGAATCTGTTTGAGCATGGATGGTTTACTAAATCCTTGTATCTTAAAGAATTCATTTTAACATGGATGATTTAATAAAGCCCAACAGTTGATGCAATGATTTATATGTAACTTCAGTTTCTTTCTTTATTTATTTTTGAGCAAGCGTTTAACCAAATTTCATGCCTACATGGATCTAATGGAGGACATAATCCTAAACAGATTTGATTAGCGTTGTCAAATCCATATAGCCGACCTCACCTAGTGGGAAAAGGCTTGGTTTGATTTTTGGTTTGGTTTAACCAAATTTCAACAGTGACATTCAAAAGTATTGACAGAAAGATATATTACATGTTTTTTTAGGTTTCCTTGCTTATCCACAACATGGGCCTCCAAAAGTTGCCATGTTCAGCTGTTCAAATCCTTCCACTGAATGCTAGAGAAAGGGCTGGCCATACTTCTTTAGCTGTCAAGATTTTTCAGTCCCACTAGTTTTTTAGGATGGCTTTTTGGGAATCGGGTGATCCACAGTAACATTCGCTACTTACACCAGTCAAATATCATGGGAGCTGGGCCCACTTAGAAGCATCCTCTTGTTATATATCATTGACAAAGATAGGTGACCAAAATCCTCTTCTCTCTCTCTCTCTCTGGCACAACTTAGAAGTGTGGGCTTGAAAAAATTAGGGCATACTCTCCAAGTCAGGATGACCCTAGCTCTTACGCACATAATAAGGTAATTAATTTTAAGCTTCCTTCAGTCCAGTACATACCATGGAAATAGGGTTCAAGGCACTGGTAATAGCATACTAACAAAGCATGCCCACGTTAAGCCCGGGTCCATAAATAAAAACACGTTTAATTTATGGCTATTTTATGAGATATTAATTAATGAGAAAATAAATATAAAACAAACAAATATACTATTTATTACAGTTCGAAGCATGGCCCAGCCCAACATTTATACAAAGTAAATATTACTTTTTATATAAATGAGTATGAAACTTCAAGTCAAATGAAAATTAACATCAATATTTATGTATTTATTTTAGTAATTTTAACTTTATTTCAAGTTGAAAACCTTAAAAGCACATAAAAGTCTCTTTTAATTTATATAAGCAAATTTAAAGATAAAAGATTAGGATGAGCATGTGGGCCAACTCGTGGGTGGCATTGCCTGACCTAATGGGGGTTCAGCACGGCTGGGCCGGATCTGAAAGTGGGACATGCTTCTTTGATAAAAGTTTAAATCTTATCCTTATTTGAAAATTACTGGAGATATTTATATCTTCTTGTAAGAATCTCTTTTATTTTTATATTTTCTTAAAAATAACTTTGAATAATTTTACTTTCCGCGGAATGGGCCAAAATCCCATTTGGCGCCAGGACTTGAGTAGTTTGGATTTCACTCATACACATCAGGATGAAAAAAAAAAAAAAAATACAAAAAAAAGGTCCTCCATCAAGATTTGACATTTATTTATTTTCGAACGGGAACTTGAGTGCCTTGCAAAGTTACAATATAACTTCTTGTGAAATTATATGTATATTACATATCACTCGACATGGAATCTTTTAGTTATTATATGCAACTTTCTTAATCAATTGCAAGGCAATCCAAAACATAAGATATATATTATGAATTCCTTTTTAAATGAATCTCTTTATAAGAGAAATCCTAACGGATAAGATATATATCTCTATTTTTTTAGAAAGAAGATAAAATATAGTCAATATTAAAACTGAAATCAAGCAATCAATTGCAAAATTACATGCGGCTCCGTCTTTAGGAATTAGAATATGAATCCCACTTTAAAAAAGTTTATTGTATGTGGAGCCCATATGTATAAATCACTATCAAGGATCCACTTTTAAAAATCACAAACATTAAGGATTTTCTAACCATAATTGATATATTAAAATTCTAAATCCATCTAAAGAAAACTCATTTTAACTTTGTTGGATAGAGTTATTGAACAAGATGAATTTTTTCACCTTGACTCTTTAAACACCTATCCATAATAGATATATATTAAAATTTGAATTCACATAAAGAACCTTAACAAAAGTGGACTCATAATTGATTGATAGAACTTATCTCTTGAAATTGATTTGAGATCCAATTTCTCAAATTGATTTGAGATTAGAGTCCAATTTTGCAATCGATTAGCAAATTGGACTCCAATTTCAAAATCAATGCCTACGTCTATAATATATTATCATATGGGGAAAGCGAGTGGGATGCCAATTGCCACCACTGTCCTGGTCCTTGTGGTCACTTCTCTGTATTTGTTTCAACATGGGGCTTGCTTTGGTGGTTGAGGAACTTTGCTGACTTAGTAAAATTACATGCCATATACTTGCCCTTGAGCAGGATTATACAGGGCCTGTTTTCCTCAAGAGTTAATTTTGGACAGAAAAATAGCTTCTTACCTCCTGGAACTTTAGCTGAGATCAAAGGTAGGAGCCTGTATATAAATGTAAAATGTCTCTTCCCCCTGAAGAGTTCCAACCAGAATATTTCAGCTGTCAAGCAATAAGCTCCAATGGCCCTCTAAACTGTGTACATATTTGACCCTGGGCCAAAGAGACCCCTGCATTTATCTATTTTACAGAACACATACTCCCCTTCGTCGGTGGTTAAACTTAGAACTACTCTATGGATGACGACAGAGAATAATCATGTAGCTACAGATGGTACCTGAGTAATGTGTATGATCTGGACAGCAACTCAAAGAAAAAGAAAGCAACTCTGGCATTCTCACCCATCAAATGAGCAAGATTTTTCTACTTCTTACTTTACCATCCTACATGTTGTAAACCGATAACTAGTCAAGAATGACTTTGGAACAAAGCGGTACGAGAAAACATAAACAATTTTTCAACAATGTATACTGCTAGAAAAATCTTTCGCACAGCCCTCCAGATATCTGGCTAATTGAACTGGTTCTTTTTCCTTTTTCCCTTTCACAGTACACCACCATGTTCCTTTCACTGCACACGCTTATAATGCTGGAAAGGAGTTCTCTGTAATAGTATAGAAGCACTAAGAGTACTGTCAGGCATAAATGTATTGCTAGTGAATACAAGGAGAAACTTCAATAAACAGAAAAGAAGTATCAGGTGAATTTGGACGGCATTGATACTCAATATAATAAGATTGAACAAAATGAATAATACTACAAAAATAGCAGGAGAATAAAAGTTGTCTTCCAAGCTCATTTTCCAAAACATAATTCAAAGCACCGAAAGCTGCTGATGTCAATGAGAAACAGAAGAATGCCTCTGTTCTTGTTCGTCGGTATTTCAATCAGTGGATCCCGTTCATTGTAATCTCCCACCTGCTACAAGAAATGCACTTATGAACATAAAACTGTGTGTCCTAGTTGAACTTGAAATGAAAGTAAATAAATAAATCAATCAATCAAGTACATAGTTGCTCTAGAAAATGACTAAATTCCAAGAAACTCTCAACACTTCTAGGCCTCTTCGGATTCTTGGAACTCAAGTCACCCTGCACTCAGATTACCTCTAATTAGATATGGCACGGAACAAAACAACCAAGACATATAATATCATATATTATTATATATGCATTATATGATAAAAATAAACCCCCATGATAACTGATAAGATAAACGGCCCCCTGGGAGCCAACCCATAAAAGGCCAGGGTAGAGCTTTGAAGCCGGCCCAAGCAAAGATAAGCACTGAAGGCCTAGATGAGGAGAAGCCTTCAAAGGGAAAGCTGTGGAAACGGCAGAGTTGCCAGTAAGGCACAGCTACAGCAGACCGGGGGGTTACAAGTCAAGTTTTCCTGTTTCAATTTCGAGCCGTGGATGTAGGAGGTGAAGAGTTTTTCAGTTGAATCTCACACCCAACTTTACACTCATTTGACTCTCTTCAGCTCATTTACATGAGAGGAGGAAAAGCACTAGAAGACAAAAGTTTACTTCTCTCCAAGTTATTACACTTGGTTGAAGTACCAAAAAGAAAAAAAAAAAAAAGAAAGAAAGAAAGAAAGAAACCAAAAGTGGAGTAAAAGGTACTGGTGGTGTCACATCAAAGTTTACTTCTACCCTCCCCTTTTCCATCCAAACAACAATGAAGTAAAATAGTCACATCACCACTTTACTTCTTTCATCCAAACAGCCTGAAGTGAAAACAAAGGGGGATCGGCATCACATCATGCCCTTTTTTTACTCTTTTACTCTCCTTTCTGCTAAACAAACAGGCCCATGGATTCATCATCCAGAAAACAAACAAACAAATCGAATAAACAAGAACAGCTGCTTTATGTGAAGGATAATATTTTTCTCAACTTTGATGCTATTAAATCAAGGTTAGGATGATCAAATGGCATTAAACTCATGCACATCCCAGTGCCATCTGAAAACTTTTCCTTCCCCCCTTCACCCATGATTGGCAGGTATCCAAGTAGAGCCCACAGGCTAGACTAGTATTTACAAAATAGCGAACTGATCGTCCTGGTAAATATAGTAATAAAAAAATCAATAAGATTAAGTTCTTTTCATCTTTTACTCAGGTGGTTCTTTGTCATGTTAGCCGATCCGCTGGTATGGTGGATGCTTTTGCCAAACAAGGGATTGATAGGGTCTGTGCATTGGAAGCCTCTCTTAGTTAGTTGTATTATGCATTGAATATAAATATATAATGCTCTTATACCTACGTTCGCTTTTCTTTATTTTTGTTATGTAAGATGTATGAACCTTTTCCTCAGTTAATATAATTTTACTGTTACTGTTAAAAAAAATGCTCTCATCAAAATTCATATTAGTTATTTAACACAAGTAAATATTACATTAAAGTTATATTTTATTGGTAGCAGAAATTATCATTAATACAACAAAAAGTCAATACAAGTATGTTGAAAAAGCTATAAAGAATAGGATAGTACCACTCTATGGAACAAAAATAAAAATTCAGTTTTGTGATTCCCCAATTGTATTAAAAGATTTCGCCTACTTCCCTTATATTCTTACTTTTATGTAGAGTAATATTGATGCAAGACAGACCCATGCCCCCATGGGTCGACCAACCCATTGGGCATAATCCAGTCCAGTCTAGTCTAATCCATTTATGTTTTATTTGTTTATTTTATTAACCGAGTTGTGTAGGGCCCATTAGTTTTACATTAATGTTATAATCTCAACCCTTTAGGTGTTTTAATGGTTGAGATCAAGTCTAGGGATCTGTTTTTATTAATTTAAAGCATTGTAAGCTTCTTTGCCAAAAGAACGGTTGATAATGAAATTGAGTTTTGATTTTTGTGTGCTTATGCGATTTTCCCCTAGTTCTCCTCTAGTTCTTTTTGAGATCTCTTTGCCTCCCGGATTGGAATTTGGCGTGAGGCCAATTTCCCCCCATCTCTCCATCTCTATCCTTGCCCGCCCTACAACTCCCCTCTGTTCTGCATTAAATATATTATACACTTGGATAAAAGGTATTCAAGTACAGAACCAGACCCAGGAGCAAAAAGGGTCCATACCATTTTTTATTCTTTCTTCTACTGGATTCTACTGGTAATCAGGGTCGTCATGGCCTATTTAGTATTTACATTTTACAGCCATAAACTCAGGTTATCCAAGCTCCTAAAGCTTCATTTATGCACAAAGTGAGTAGCTTGCACCAAGTTTACAATGATCCATATGGGCTCTTAGTCTCAATTCTTATACAGGAAAGTTCACAAAAGAAGAACAAGAACTATTGAGTCTTGCTCCTGCAACAAAGATACTGGTAGATTTTTTTTTTAGGAAAGGAATTATACATGCCATAGATGATCCTAATCATGACGTATGGCCCCCACCATAGATGTCTCAAGTTGCTAACTAATACACCCAAAATGTATAGGTGTTAAAGGTGCGGCAAACTAACTACTTAACACCCCCCATCGGGTGGGACATCACCTAGACTCAAAGCACACACCTGCACAAGCCGCGGCATGGGGCCTTTTTGCCCTGTGCACATGCGCCCACACACGAGACACGAGACACAACACGGGGCCTTTTTTTTACCCTGCACGGATTCGAACCCAAGGCGTGTTGGCTCTGCCTCTAATCATCTCAAGTTGCTAACCGATACACCAAAAAATGCCTACGCATTAAAGGTGCAGCAAACTAACTCCTTAGAAAGATAGAGGGTGCTCCAAAGTCTCTCCCTCCCTCCATTTTGGTATTCCTTCACCTTTTCTTTGACATGTTGCTCTATTCTATTCACATCCAGCAAACTAACTCCTTAGAAAGATAGAGGGTGCTCCAAAGTCTCTCCCTTCCTCCATTTTGGTATTCCTTCACCTTTTCTTTGACATGTTGCTCTATTCTATTCACATCTATCTATTTGAAGGCCCCTTATTGGAGTTGGGATATTCTGATGTAGGGGATAGGGGTATCCTCCATCAAGGGGGTGACCCATCAAATCAAAGGTCTGGATCAATGAACAAGTTCCTGCATGTATAGACTATATGGAGCAGGAAGGGGCAACCAATGGTCCATTTGCTACAGTGCAAGACTAAACCGTCTGGCGCAACATGGTGGATTCCAATTGTGCATGTCATTATCTGGTAAAAACGACAAAGTTCCATGATCAACTGATCCATTATAGCTGCAGCCTACACTATCCACATATATACAATACAGAAAGGCCAATTGTAAATTTGTAATTGCTATCTGGATAGTGTTATCATCAATTACCAATACAAAAAGGTGGTTGGACAAATTTTTTAAAGTTGGATGGTTCTGTATTTAACCATTTACACAATCCAGAGGAGGAAAAAAAGGAAAGACAAACAGGGAAAGACAAGCATTCATACCGGAGTACTCTTCAGGATGCCTATATGCTAAACCTTCACCATGTGAGTCTCAGACAGTGATGAATTGAGGTCTTCCCTCGATTGTGATCTCCTGCTTTGGAGCCGCATCTGACTTCTGTGTGGAGCCCAGAAAGACCCCACTCCATTGTCAAACTGCATCTGTCCTAAGCTACCAGAAGAGTAACTATGTGGAACGCTGGGGTGAAAGGACGACTCCATGAGCTGAATGCTGCTGCCTCCCAACCCATGTCCCATACCAAATGGTCTCTCCACAGTGCCAGCAATCTTTGGACTCAGCGGCAACTTTCCTCTTCCATCACCTGCATCATCAACTATATTTTATCAGTTATCAACATGCCCATATATCAACAAACCTGGCTGAGTCAAGTTCAGAGGCATTTTTCATGTGAGGAATCATATCATTTAACAAGAAAAGAAAAGAAAAGAAAATGAAATATATCATTTGCCTTCAATATACACAGAGGGCCCTATTGTTTGTTAAATTAGAAGAATGATCTGATGGGCTCCATTGTGGATAGAAGATGGCCCCAAAATATTCCTGATATGAACTAACAAAAATGTCTAAAAAAGAAGTACTGAATTTGTAAACGTATAAAGAAAAAAGAAAAATAGCATAGCAACACCACTGGACATCTTTAAGGGAAATAAAGCTTAACTGCAGTTTTCAGAAAAGTTATAGCATCTCCAGTCTTACAAGAAAAATAGCAACACCATTGGACATCTTTAAGAGAAATAAAACTCAACTGCAGTTTTCAAAAAAGGTATAGCATCTCTAGTCTTACTTTTCCTACTAAATTTCAACTTCAACTCTAATTTCCTGTCATTTAAATTGCTAAAAAGTTCACATACAAAAGGCGCATCCTACAGAAAAGACAATAGAGGTTCAGAAAATCATATCGGTTCAACTATGATAGAACTGTGGATCTTAAGGGGAAGGGTTCTCTCGTAGTTGATCGACGTGAACTTCTAGTCATTCTTTTAGGTGATGTGAGATGATAGTCCTGCAGCTTCTTGACCATGTTTAAGGGGTAGAATGCTTACTCATATCTGGTGTGTAGGGCCTGTCAGTGATGTCTTTGTCGAGCCTTGTTACCATATCAGAAGGATTATAAGGAAAAAAAAAAAAGTCCAAATGAAAAGGTTGCTTCTACTTTGCTGTTGCTGCTGTTATTGTTGATGATGATGATTTTGATATTGTTGCTGTTATTATTGACACCACCTTTAAGCATTACTGATTGCAGGTAAGGCTCTAATATGAGGCAATAAAGCCAATGCACTAGGTTGTAGAAATGTTGTTTCATTCCCAAGCTTATTTTCTCTACTTGCAATAAAAATACATAAGCATCGTACAAACATTCCTCAAAACTTCATGAACAGAATAATTATTTTAATAGCTTTCAGAAAAGCAGCTCCACTAATGTCAAAAAGACTAACACACACACAAAAAAAAAAAAAAAAAAAGAAGACGAGATACTTTGCCCAGATTGTGAACATATGATCTTGTAACTGATACAAATGAAAATTTCAAAAACCCAAGAACTTTATCTACATTTGATACTTGAAAAGGGGTAAGTATTATTGGTGGAAGATATCCAGTGCTGACCTTCACGTTCCTACGACGGTACACTTCATCAAAAGAATGAGATTTTTTAATTTATCACGAGAAAGTGGCCTCACTTCTGTTGAGTTGATCAAGCAATTTTATTTTTTTTCTTGATAAATTCAATATAAGCAGCCCTTTTGCTGCTAGTCAGTTTCAGAATCATTTCCAACCCAGTGGATTGACCAGGAAACACACTGATTACTGGTTCAGGATAACTATGTGAACATGTTTGATTTGAAAGCTGAAACCTGCACAACGCACAAGTTGAGTTGAAAGGTCCTAATCTGGCTAGTCAGCTCAGTCTACTTAAATTAGAAATGCAAATATGAAGTTTTTTTTTTCAAATGCTAAATACATAAAACATTTGCATCACTAGAATGGTTGAAGTTCAAATGACTGAAAATTGGAATTACAAACATACAATTTTATGTAGTTTTTAAGAAATATGTGTCTTTCTTGCATACTCTAGTATTATTTAATTATATAATAATTAAACAATAATTTTACCGACCAGCATTGTTTCTTGGTCAAGTCAACCTGACATCTGACGGAGTTTAATCAACCCAAGGAGTCAAAAAGCTACCACGCCTTTGGGTAAGAACACTCTTGCACTGGGTTGAAAGTGCAATCTGGTCATACTCCAATTGGGACAAAATATTATCTTACAAAATTTATGAAATCCCACTGATGGGGTCTCACTGAATCATATAACATAATGTCAGTTTGTATGCTCATAATCATCTAACTTTAGGTTTAAGGCTCACACTCTTGGCCGGTTATGTCATGCTGAATTCAATACACTCTCCTTTAGGGACAGTTTGGCATCATTTCTATCTAGTAATGTTTCAATTCTGAAAATCGAGTGACTCAATTCAGAAAATTAACAATAACAAACTTATTTGGAAATGTTTTTTTTAATCATGGGGGTGAGAGAGAGAGAGAGAGAGAGAGTAGATTGAGGGATAGTAATTGTTCCTCAAAACATATATAAAAATTAATCATTTCTAATTTTCTGTTAAAGGGAGGGAGCATTTCTCTCTCTCTCTCTCTCTCTCTCTCTCTCTCTCTCTCTCTCTCTCTCTCGCTCTTTCTTTTTCTGGAACGGCTGCCAAATGGGTTTCATTCATTTCCATCCCATCATAATAGAATATGCTCCCTGAGAAACATTGCCAAACGGGCCCTTACATTGTGAGATGAAAAGATGTCCTAAACTCCAAATAATTATACATCAATATGAAACTGTTATCCATTATCATAATTGACCAGTAGAACTGTAGAAGAACATAATAAAAACAATCAAGAGTGCAAATAGCGTGTTTACCAAAAGAAAAGAAAAAGGTGCAAATAGTGCAAACTTACATGTGTATAAATGATGAAACCGCACCTAGTGCATGCTACACAAAGGAAGTAGAACATATGCAACTTGAAATGTGAAACTTGTGACAGAGTTGCTTACCTGAACTGATGGGACTCCAGCGCTGGAAACGGAAAGGAGATGGAATATTAAGAACAGAACTAGTTGTTGCACTGTTATTATGTCTGAAAAGAGGGAGGTAAGGTCCATGGAAAAACCGTGGCATTGAATTCCCAATGCATGATAAGGCACAAATTAGAAGTACTAGCGACACAAATAGCAAAACAATGAGAACAGTTGGGTCAATTTTCGTCTGAAATGTTATATAGCTGTTAAGCTCCATCCTGCTCGATAATGTTCGCCCAGCTTCCAATAAAGCAACTCCTAATGTCCAAGTAATACTACCAGAGCCAACAATCACATGGCTATCTGTTATGTGCAATCCTTCTCTCAGTAACGAAACAATATACGGTGCTCTAAAGCAGTACTGTTCAATAAAAGGCTGTGGAACAACACTATTCTTTGCTACTTCCCATTTAGTTTCACAAAACTCCTGGCCTTTGCGTACAACGTCATCTAGCGTAGAGTCAGAGGTCAGATTGAAAAACCGAAATACTACAAAAAAACCCAGACATGGCATAGAACTGTCCATGTGGCCGAGGCAAATGATTGCCAAGAGCGCAAGGTTGGAGGTCACAATCAATTCCAGGATCTAAATCTGACCATTCTGACAAATTCACTGTTATTTTTGCAAGTGAACTGCATTCCTCAAAATGTGGGGCACCAAGCAACTCAATAGCCATTCCAGGCTTTTGTTTGCCCATATTTCTTCCTCCCATCAAAGGGCTTCCTTCTTGGTTTAGTGCAGCACAATGAGAACAGATGTAATCCTCTTTGTACCCAGTCTGCAAGCATGGGTGCTTAAGTTTTACTTTGCCCTTACTTAGATCCACTTTTGTAGTTCCAGACAGCTTCTTGAGAAGATGCACAACAGACTTGTCGAAGGCATCATTCAACCCATAGCCCGACAAAGAATATGCACTAAGATGGTGGCTAACTGCTCCAATACTCAGATTTAAGCTAGTCTCATCATAAACAAGCTCCTTAGCCTCAAAAGTAACTTGCAGTGAGGAACCACCCAAGTCAAGTGAACCAAATGTTGCCTTTTTCGGAAAAGATCCCAATGTTCCCATGTGATAATTAAGAGCTATCCATCCAAAATAAGCTTCCTCCATGCCAGTGATGACCTTAACCCAGTGTCTTTGACACAAGAATGATGAATTCCTCAAAATCGACCATACTTCATCTAGAAGCCATTTTGAATCAGAACTTGGTAGCCTCCGAACTCCAGCTGTTGCATAAAGAAAGAGTGAAGTACTCGAGTGGGCATTCTTGGGTATTTGCTTCTCAGCCCACCGAAGGAGAGGCTTCAGTGCAGTTTGCAATCCAAATGCATTATGTACAAGTTTATCAAGGCCAGGCTCGGTTTCCATACGATGATAGGCACGCCCACTTTGTGACTTTGGCTTTTCTTTGAAGATCTTCAGGTAATGATCTCAATACAATGGGTAAACTCTTGCGGTCTTTTCCATGATCAATGGACCATTCATAAACGTAAACTCGTGTGCCAGTGCTGCCACAATCAAGTATAACATGATATTGTGATGCTTTAGTTCTAAAATACCTTGAAAACATATAGATCATGAAAAAGAGCAAGAGAAGGCAAAGGAGAACCATGACTGCTCGCACCCATTTCTTCCGTACAAATGAGATTGCTGGTAAGGTCTTCTCTTTTGAAAAACTTGACCCTAGGTTTTCTCTTCCTAGAGCACGGTATGATTTTGAATATGTTGAGCTATTGATTCCAAGGTCAGGGTCACCTTCTTCTGGGTCTAGTTTGCAGAAGGTTGAGAAATCCTGCAGAGATGAGGAAAGTCGCAAACTGCCTGTGCGTGCAGAATCAGATAAACCAGACCGGCGATTTGAACCTGATGGGGGCAACAAACCAGATGACATTGACGGCCCAGTAGAAGATTGTGGAGTTGTAATACGACTCATCGCAGCAGAAAATAGTGCTGCCATTCTGCTAGATTTCATTTGGCTATAATTTTCTAGTCTGCTAGAAAAACAAAAAACAATGCCATCCAATTCGAGATTTTTTTAATAGTAGAATAAATTACATCAACTTGTATTTTCACTGTTTGCATGGTATATCAGGGAATCAATACAAAAACAAAGTCAATAAATGGCACATTCTTCCTCCCATTGTGCATACAAAAATTCCAATAACTGAAGTTGATAGGCTTCGCCTTCGCATGCCGCACCCTGAAAGCATTCAATCACAATAATAACCAGCCAGTCAAAATACATACATTTAGAAGATAAACCCCATCTTCAGTGGGCTACTGGTTGGGGATATTAGATAAAGGCAATGAGATTACAGGAAGCAAACAAATATGAACCAAAGTGTCCATATTCCACAATCTGCCAGAAGTTGGTAAAACACCTTTGTAAAGACAGGTCCAGGCTTTTGGGCCCCTTGGATCCTCTCAACAATCCAATGAGATAATCCCATATCCATCCTTCAAATTTATAGCCATAAATAGATCTTTAAGCAGAAGTTAAAAAAGACTGTGTAGGTCTGGCCCAATAGGCTTCCCAGCATCAGCCGTCATGGGTCAGCCTGAGTTTTGGGCTTGTGGGTTGAGTTTGTGCTTGATATTTAATCAAACCGAACAAAGATCTTCGCACGGGTTTGCGTTTCAGACCAAACAACTAGATGACCTGGGCCAATATATAAATAGACAGGTTCAGGGCTGAACCCATCCTGGCCCATTCGCCCTTAAGTATATGACTGGAAATTAATCTAACAAGTATTCCAGATCATATAATTTTCTTAGGAAACTAATGTAGTCCCTTTAACTTTAATATGTGATGCAGATCAAGAGGGTTCTGTGGGGTGTAGGGAGTCAGCATGATTGGATGCAATGGAGGTCTATGCTTAGGGAAAGTCACCTTGTCAATCAATTGGACTTCTATGAATTCGAGATTTATTGGAGAGCAGCCCTTTTAGTTGGCATCATGTTTACAAGAGAATTAATATCTGTTGCGGACCGACTGGCAAACGATGACGTCCATGATTTTTTTTTTTTTTTTGTACAATATACAATGTGTGATGTTTTCTCCTATTTGCTTCTTTCAATAAAATCAGTACATATATATAAAGACTTCTTAAAAAAAATTCTAGCATTCAGCAGCCCAATTCACTTAAATTGCACTATATATATGAAAGAGGGCAATCAATAAATCTGTCCAAATGTAAGGTCTTCTTTTTCCGAAGATATATATAAATCTAACTCCATTTCTTTGTCAATTCGAGAGACTAACATCCATGAGAGAAACCACAAATTTCAACAAATTGGTGGAACAACAAGAATTTCTTTCTGGGACTCTACTTAAATAATAATTGATATCAATAGACTTCAAAACATCGAACGCCACTGGGGAGATCTTCAAAAAAAAAAGAGGAATTTTTACGAAAGGGCACAAACATTTAGAGAGAAAGACACGGGATTTCACCTCTGTGTCTTTCACGTTTTACAGTTTGAGAAGATGGAATCGCTTGAAATTGTTGATACTCACATGATATATAAATTCAGTAGAGAAAAGATCAGAAGATGGGTATGAAAATCGTCACTAATTTCAACTCAATTGTTAGAAAAACGAGAATTCCTTTCGTGGGTCTTTGCATCTATCACAAATTAGCAAGAATCAATCGGCACCCAGATGAAAAGAATCGAAGAAACCATTAAAAAAGTTGAAAAACTTACAGGAAATCTGTTGCATTTCGATCGAGCGAGTGTTGGTTGAGCAGATCATGAAGCGCCCACCCGACAGCTTTAGCATGAAATCCAATCTGGGTCTTCGGATTTACCTCTTTGGGGAATCGCAGAGCCCAAAAATCGATCAGATCGAATTGGGGATTTTGTGACAGATGGTGATGAATTTCACTGTTGGAGTCTCCCAATGCTCTCTATTGGGATCTCTCCCACTCTTTCATTGGCAGTTTGCTTCAGACTCGAGTTTCAAACCCTCCCACCTTTCCTTTTTCTTTTTTTCCATTAAAACCTTTTTTTTTTTTTTTTCAAGTACTTCCATATGCTTTGGACGGTCCGGATTTGATTTATGAAATTCTGATCTCTCCTGATGAAGCTGAAATTGCCATTTCATAAAACCATAATGGCCCACTTTGGAAGTTCAACCACCCAAATTTACAGGCTTTAAATTTTGCATTGGCCCAAAGTTTCACTTCAATCATGGAAAAAAATTGAATCACTCCCTCTGTTTCTAAAATTTCTTACACTAATTTTGTTTTCGCCCCCTGCGAGAGGGGCCAACTCTGATGAGAGTGAAATTTTGTGGGATGGATGTGGAAGGCAAGCATCGTCCTCTAGTTCCTCTCCCATTAATGCTATGGTAAGGGATTTTCCTTTGTTTTTAAAAAATTTTTAGCACTAATTTTGCTTACGCTACATGTGAGAAAGGGCAACTCTGATAAGAATAAAATTTTACGGGATAGATGTCGAGCATCACCTTCTAATTCCTCTGCCATTAATGCTATGATTAGGAATTTTCCTTTGTTTCTAAAAATTTTAACACTAATTTTGCTTTTGTTACATGCGAGGGATGGCAAGCAGGTTAGACCAAAGGCGAGCATCCCCTCTAATTCCTCTGCCATAATGCTATGATCAAGGATTTTTCTTTGTTTCTAAAAATTTTAACACTAATTTTGCTTCCGCTCCATGCGAGAGAGGGAAACCCTGATAAGAGTGAAAATTTGTGCCTGCTAAAGAGTAGGTTAGATGTCAAAGGCGAGCATCCCGTCTAATTCCTATACCATTAATGCCATGATCAAGGATTTATCCCTAGTTATATTATGTGGAGGTGAGGTTCTTCACCACCGAGTAACCACCGGTGGATTGGCATGGTGAGTCCTCCAGCAGTGGTGGTGATGAGAGATAACAACTTGTGACTAATCTAATCTATGCAAGGGCAAGATTTTATAGTGTTTGGTAAGAAGAAATTGTAGATATGAAAGTTTTTCATCGACCTTTGAGTAAGGAATTTTTATAGAGGATTTCACATCATTATTGGTGAATATTGGTGCATATCGATTTATATAACAAAGAAAATTTAGTTTCCATATACAAATCCTCAAAATTGGGGATTTTTAAATCTATCGGGGTTGGTTAGCCCTAAATGAAGATTTTCCATCGTTCCAAATCTCCCTGGATTTAGAATTGTCCAGCTTGTGGTTATGACCACTTTCTATAAAGGGCAAAAATCTTTTTCCTGAAGATTGATTGCCAAACCTGGCATTTATGTGATCCAACCGAATATCTTTCATTCTTTTGTGCATCATAAGATTCATAACAAAGGTTAATATTTTAGTCTATAAGAGTGATATATACCATTGAATTAATCATATATATAATAAAAAAAGTTATACCTCTCTCTGTATACTGTCTAAAACAAGATTTGGTACAATTTCTGTATTAAGAATTAGCCAGCAAGATGAGCAGCTTTGATCAAGCCAGCAGGAGATCATTTCCAATTTTTTTCAGAAGACAAATGTCCATGGGTCCATTTAGAGGCAGCCCAACAAAAGCCCGACCTGAGTACCCCTGCATAGGGCTGGGTATAGGCTGTTATTTTTTGGCCCTGGGCTGGACCCATGCTGATTTTCCAACCCAATAATTAAGCAGGCAAAGCCAGGGCTTATGTCTGCTAGCTCAAAGGCCCAGATGGGCATGACCTATTAGCACAACCCATGAAGTCCTATGAGGATTTTCCAAATGGGCTACTCCTGGGCCTCACTTTTAGGGCCATGCACTGGATCCAAGTTTATTTTATAGGCCTGATGACTAAACAGGTGGTTTTGAACCCACCCAGTGGAAAACTCTACAATTTTTTTTTTCTTCTCTATGTAATTCCAATGACAGGGGGCAAAAAAAAAAAAAGGTTTAATCAGAACCGGTGATTCAATGGGCCACACTACTACCATGGATGGCTTATGCAAAAAAAGAAAAGAAAAAAAAGAAAAAAAAAAGTGGATAATTGATGATAGCAAAAGAGGGCCCACATGGGTGTTAGTATTGTCCAAACTGAGGATGGCTGAAGTCATGGGGATTGAAATGTTCAAATTAAACTTAGCCTGCGTGCCCACTGATGGCGCTTCTCATTGTATGACTCTATCAACTGTCTTCAGGCACCAGTCACTTTCATGTTCTCTTTTGAAACTAGGATTAGGATTAGGATTAGGATTAGGCAGGCCAGGAAGGTGACTGGGACCCACTTGGAATTCACCCATTCAGATCTCGTTTTGATGAATGAAAATGTGTTTTAAGTTTTAAGTAAGTTGAAAACCTAGTGACGTAGATGGGTTGGAGACTTGGGAGTTCTTCGTAGAATAGGTCCTATATACCTGGTTATTGTCATCATGTACATCATCTACACTTCAGTTTTGGCACAAGTCAATGCATAAATACACTTTTATATACTGTTTTCTATTTTTAATTTTTAACATATTGTTCTGTACATCATGTTACTTTTGTAGTACATGACTACGTTACTATAAAAAACAAAAAAAACCAATTTTTAGCGGCGGACGCTTTATCCGTTTTCTTTTTTTTTTTTTTTCTCTACTGCACAAGGGGAAAAAAAAAACCGCGATAAAGCCTTCTTTCACCCGCCCTTAAAAATTGATGTTTTTGCAGTGATATAAAACGGAGAAGGGCAACCGAATCCTCCTATAGTCACCAGCGGCTACTTGTTGGCATTGGTGGCCAGTCTAACAATAATATGATATCTATCTAAAACCCAAATGGGTTTTAAATTTTAGAATTTTAATTCATTTTTACCAAGATCATTATTTTCATGTTAGCTTATTCTATTGATATTGGTCCTTATTAAAAAAAAAAGGGGGACGTTTGGTCGGAAGTCCCTCAATGCATGACTTCATATCAAACAGTCCACGATCTAAACTCATGCAGCCAAAGGTTCCTCTCGCACTTTCTCATACTTGAAATGTCTAATTTACCATTTTCTTTAAATGATATCTCATGATTGGTGGGTTATCCCATTAATAATGATCAACTACCATTTTATTGGTTACGATTAATGAAATTCCATTAATGAGATTTTCAAATAAATTCTAAAAACATACAAGTAAATTTCAAAATAATGCAAATAAATCTCAAAAAATGCAATAATTTCAAAAAACACAAATACATTAAAAAAAAAAGCAATAAATTTCAAAAGAACGCAGATAAATTTAAAAAGAAGCAAATAAGTTTCAAAAGATCCAAATAAATTTCAGAAAATGTAAATAAGTTTCAAAAGACTCAAATAAATCTCAAAAGATCCAAAGAAAATTCAGAAAATATAAATAAATTTTAAAAGATGCAAATGAATTTCAAAAGACACAAATAAAATTAAAAAAAGCAAATACATTTGCCAAAACTCAGATAAATCAATTTTCCAAATTTCTGAAATTTTTAAAAATTCAAGTTTTTTTTTGCCAAAACTCAGTTAAATTTATTTCAAAAAAACACAAATAAATGTAAAAAAATGTAAATAAATTTCAAAACACGTAAAAAATTTAAAAATAAAAATAAATTAAAAAAAATACATTTGGCAAAACTAAGATAAACCAACTTTTCAAATTTTAGAAAATTTTGCCAAAAACTCAAGTATTTTTGTAAAAACTTAGTTAAATTTATTTCAAAAAATACAAATAAATTTCAAAAGACACAAATAAAATTTCAAAAACACAAATAGATATAAGAAAATACAAATAAATTTGCCAAAAACACAGAAAGATTCGTTCAAAAACTCAGTTAAAATTTTCAAAATGGAGACAAATGTGTCAAAGACTCAACTATATTTTTCAAAAACTCAAATATATTTTTCAAAAACTCAAATAAAATTGCCAAAAACTCAAATAGATTTGTCTAGAACTCAGATAAATTTGTATTAGAACTAAGATAGATTTGTCCAGAACTCAAATAATTTTTTTTCAGAACTTAGATAAATTTGCGCAAAACTCAAATAAATTTGACAAAAAAAAAAAAAAAAAAAACCTCAGACAAATTTGATAGAAACTCATATCAATTTGTCAAAAACTCAAATAAATTTGACAAATGAAGTCAGTCTTGGCTGGCTATTGGTTAATGCTGAATTGGGCTTCTTGCTACGGACATGTTAGAATTGACCCGAACTTGACCCTGGCTTGGAAACTGACCCAACTCTGTCTTATCTTCTTCCTCGTCAGGCTCTGTTTCTGCAACAGAACCGTGGACGTTGTAGCGCCTTGCTGCTTCTTCTCCGGCGATAGGCGAACTCTGACGACCGTGCCTACATCATCCGGCGATGACGATGGCGTGCAGGCAGCCTTCTCCGATGATCAGTTTACAAAAAGATCTATTTTCTGCACCTTGTCTCTTCTGGTGATGGCTCCTGCAATGAGAACCCAGCAAGACACGAATCTCCTCCTTTTTTTTTCAAAAGTAAAAAAACCTTTTGTCTTTTCTTAAGAGTTCTCCACTACTTGTTTCTATCAAACGAACTAGATTCACTATGGATATTTAATGGACATGAAAAAAGAGTTTCCACCTCGTGACCCCAACACGAAACTCCTCGTGACTTAATCTCGTCAATCTCTGTCTGCGCAGGATTGCCTAAGCCCTAGGAAAATCCTAGCCTCTCTCTGGAAGGCGGTATCATTAAGAACGTTTGTGTGGGCATGTTGAGGTTAGGGTTTTGGGACACCCCCACCACCGGAAATCGCCCACAACGCCATCTTGTTTCATGGTGGTGTTGCGTTCTGTGCATAGAAATAATAGAGGGAGAATAAAAGATTTGAAATTTGAAATTTCAAAATTTTATGTCTAAAACGGTTGAAAGGGCAAATTAGTCTTGAAATATGTGATCGTATGGACTTAGAGACCTCTGGCTGCAAATTGTCTAGCTGAGTAGACCAGAGCTCTTTAAATAGAATTTGAGTGGACCAGAGGCTGGATACATTCCACTTTATGGACCTTTTCGCTAATTTACTAAAAAAAAAGTACTAAAGATCATAATTTTAGTACTTAATTATTTCAATATTTTACAGATGATGGCATTAATTCTAAAACTCCATCAATAACACTGCCATTATTGTTCAACAGTGAGATTTAATGACAACCAGCTTTACATACTAATAACCTTTTTTTTTTCTAGCCCCTGTTTTGAGTCTTCATAATTGGGTTCCAACTTTAATCAATGCAATCAGTTTGCACACACCAACACACTTGATTGTAAAAGAAATCTCAGATTTTGCATTGTTCCTAACGTTATTAATCTTTGAATTTTATTAAAAATAATGTACAGTCTATAGTTATTGAACTTTGAGGACTTAAGACTAACGACTAGCTAGTATAATTTTTATCGGAACCTATATGAGGGGGATATTAGATATCAAACCAATCAAATGATCATAACCATTAGCTTTAAGCACTCAAAGTTTAAGGGGCTATAAAAGCTGCTGATGTTTTTTGGGGGCAAATCCAATAGTGAATAATGACCGAACATTGTAAGATTTGAGCTCGTGTAAATTCAACGGAGGCTAATTGTATGCGAAACAATTGGTTTGATTAAAGGTGGACTCCAAATATAAAAAAATCAAAAAGGGCATTGGAAAATGACTTGAATGGAGAAATTCCACTCTACGTATTATACAAACTTTTGTCATATCAGCCTACTTCTATGAAAGCTCCTTTTTTATCCTTCCATACATTTGCATGCGGAGACTCCTTTCACAAATTGAAGTCATTCACACTCATTTACCCTGATGATTTGACACCAACCCAACTTGACATTGGTTTAACAATTAACACCCCTTGTGCATTTAGGTATTGTCTTTTATACATGGCATAGAAAAATGGGGTTTACATAAATAAAACACACACATATATGTTTATCAAAATCACCATTTTTACATAATTAAATGAGTGCATCCAATGGTTTTAGATGTGTCTAGGTTTTTTGGATTTTAAACTTCAAAAATTGAAAATGAAAAGTTGAAAACGATCTCATTTACACATAATTTTTACACTTTATTGAGTCATCACATGCATAAATGAGTACAAACAAACGTGAATAATCATTAGAGGACAATGTTTTCTCACGAGCAGATCGCATAACATGCAATCTAGCTCATGGGACCTAATCTAGCTCATGGGACCTACTTAAATGATTATCTCTCAATAGGAGGGCAAATGGAAAGGTCTTCTCATAGATACAAGGGAGCGAAAAAAAAAAAAAAAAACAGCCAACCAAATTATCTTAGCCCTTGACATCTTAAAGTTTAATGACATCTTTAAAATATTTTTTTTTTAACATTCAATTCAATGGGGAGTGAAGGTTCAGTAAGTATAAAATTGGTATTGATGCAAGATTATGAGATGACAAGATTATTAAAGAGGCTGTATTGATCAAAGGTGAGCCCAAGTGGATTCCATAGAGCAGGATTGCACATACAGTATGATCATATATAGATATTCTTACATGATCATTACGCATATACATGTAGTTGGGACATGATTGTGTGAGCGAGAGTGTCTGCGCATTTTGCCCAATATTTCCCCTTCCCCAATCCTTAATATATGTCTCATTCACACTTAGCTTCATGAATTAGATTCATCGAAGGTGAATCTAAGGTATGAGTGACACGAGAAGAACATGCATGCACATTGAAGAGAAAGCGAAACCAAAAGGTTATAGACTTATAGGTATCCATTCCTAAGTTTCCAACCCGACCCAAGTCAACTTGATTAAATCTGAATTACACACAGCTGGCAGGGAGTTTACAACCTGGGTCAGTACAGGTCAGATTCGGTGCACCCTTCGTTCAAGTTGATTCTAACTTCTATGCATGTTCCAAGTGCTCATCCCTGCATCAACCCAACCAGACCCGACCCATTGCCACCATTACTGTGTAGGCGGGACAAGCCATTCAAAAATATCTGCTTCCTTTTTCGCTCAGAGCTTTGTTTCATGCAAAGTGTAAAGCTCAGCTACTTTGCTGTGCAGAAGCTTTGCCCTGTCACTTTGAAATTGAAATGGAGATGAAAGTACTCCAGCTGGAATATGTTTGACAAATGGCCACCCAGTTTTTCTCATCTTTACAGGATTCCAAGTCAGCTGCTTTAACTTTTCTCCACGCCTTGGAACGGGTCAAAAGGAGTGATCAAGGCCGTCCAGGCGTAAACCCATGACCCTAACAGGCCCCTAAGGGCTAATGAGGCTGCTTGGTTTGAATTTTAACTTGTATTAGGTTTGTTGTTGATTATTTCTGGGACTTGTATCTCCAAAGTCTTCTGTGGAAAAGAAAGATTCTCTCCATAGAGCTCTATTTCAACTCTTCCAGATATCCATTACTACAATAACATATTGGAAAAAAAGACATGCTAATTTCATGTACAAGAAGGGTGTTTCTACAGGGGACTGTCAAACCAATTAGCTGAGTCGGATTGATTGTTGTTTTTCAGTAACCCCTGCTGAATTTTCCACACCTTTAGTTCAAAGTTCAAACCAGCCATGCGTTTTAGAGAAATGGTCAACCACAATCGGTCGTACTTGTAGTTTCTGTACTTACAAACATTGGTGTGGGCCCACTGCTGCCAATTTTAATTAAATTTCAATTTGAATAGCTGTTCATGTTTAATTGTTTATTGAATCAGGACAGTGCAAAATGAACATTTGCCCTTTTAGTTGTTGCTCCATATATATATATATATATATATATATATGGTTTTGAATTGTGATCATCAAATCAAACTATCAAAGTGATATTTGACCCATATTAAGTATAGGCAGTGTCATTCATTTTTAACTATATATATATGTATATATATGCATTTATTTGAATATAAATGGCCTCCCAGTGTTTACTACAGCCTCTCGGACAATTCATTTCTTGTTCTGGAATAATGGGAGATGTTTTCCTATGAGCAAACTACATACATCTCATTAGGCCTACTCAGATGCAGGTTTATTAATGAAATGATGGCAGATTAAAAGGTCTCTCAATGGATAAGAGAATCCAAAAAACCAAGATTATCATATACCGATTCAATAGACTTCAAAATTAATGACATACTAAGTGTATATTTTCTTGAGATTTAATTCAACAGTGAGCAAAAATTCACTGAGTGTAAATTTGAGCTTGATGTGAAGGTCTTGGCCGCATGAAAAGAGTATCAAAGGGGCAATATTGAAGAAAGGTGGGCCCACTGTCCTAGACTGGACTGCACTTGTAGTTGCTCTTAGGAGAACGTCTTCCCTAGAATGATTCTTAATTGTAAACTTCTTCATCTTTATTCCCTTTTCCAAGAGTTGGAAACTTTATCAAATATTAATACAAATGACATTCTCAGTTATGGGTTTAATTGGCAGGTTCACCACCTGCGTTGGCCACACCCCTAAGGTATGGTCAATGCCATTGCAGCAATGGTACTTCTGTGATTTACCTTGGAAATAAATTGATTGCAGTCATACCCTACCTCCATGAAAATGAATATAAACAAACAACTCACTCAACCCTCCATTAGAATTGGAGTATACAACCCAAAAACCATAAAGCCAATCATCCGAAATAAATGGAATTTGAGTTACTTAGAGAGATTCTATAACAAAGCCTGTACATACCGATCATTTTGTTATGGAGAATCAATATCTGGTCATGGCTGAATGTCTGAACAGTTACATGATGACGGTTACAGTTAAGTTGCAGCAAATTTTTCTAGAAAATGTGAGTTTTTATAATTCTTTTTCCCACTTTGCAGAGGACGTACTGTACATGCATACAAAAGAATGTTTTTACATTTGACAATTTACGATGCGTCACATCTTGCGCATGTTAGCACATGTATGCTGGGGCTGTTTTTGTTCATGTCTACAGTAAGTCCAGTAAAAAAGAAAAAAAGAAAAAGATTGTTCATGTCTACAGTAAGTCCAGTAAAAAAGAAAAAGAGAAGCCTGGCTTCTCTAAGGGCAGGACTTGGATGTTTTTTTAACTTCGCTAGAAATTCATCATTAGAGTTCACCTTACAAACCCAGTAATCCACAGATAGCTCAAAATTACCCTTCCACATTGTTCTGTCATCAAAATTTTTCTCCTGTAGGACTTACTTCCACTTTTTGGTTGGTTGAAACTAATTCTAACATGAGTTTCAATTGTTGGGAATTCTTAATAGAAATGCGAGAGGTTGTCCTAGGAATTCGAAATTATCTGCTTAATAAGTTTGACCAGTGAGAATGTGATTTAAAAAGTCACTTTTGACCATGAGATGTTTATTTGAAAAGTTTTGGATTCCAGAATGCTAATGCAACCTTTGAGCATTCTGAAATTCTATTGTGGAGCAACATTTGGAATTCTCCAAATTCTTAAATAAGTTATCTCCAAATGCTCGCGTCCAAATATGCCCTTTGACTAATAACGTGCAAAACATGTTATACGATTTTTATTTTATTTTAATTTGTGTATTCAATGTAATTATAGTACCAGTTGGAGAAAACATTCCACTTAGTGATAAAAGAAATTAAGCTGATTTTGAATGGTTTAGATTTATGAGGTATGCCTCGATGGTGGATTTATAGAATTGGACCCAAGAAATATCTTGAGTCCCGCCCTCAGAGAATCAGCAATCGAAAAGCGATTGCATGAAACGGAGGGCCTGAAACTGGGATGTAATTAGTGGGAGACAAGTGCAGCCCATTTTGCTTCTACCTTTTGTGGCAAGTCAAAAAGGGCAATGAAAATGGCAAGAGACAAGCATGAGCTCCAACACTCTACATGGACAAATTCACCAAACCCTCCACTGTCCGTACCACACCATGCATGCTTGATGCTGCCATGCACCTTCCAATTTCCATCCTCCTCAACTCACTAATTCAAAACACACCCATCTCATCTTTCTCCTCTCCTATGAGTATAAATTTTCTTCTCTCTCTCTCGCTCTCTCTCTCTCTCTCTCCATCTGCTTGGTTTCTCAGTGGCCTTGTCTCTCCATCTGCTTGGTTTCTCAGTGGCCTTGTTACAAAGCCACTTTGGCATTCTGTCCACCTCCATAGAAAATAATCCAACCAACCATTGAAAACAATTAGTACCCACCTAAGCTTGGAGGTGGCCAGCATGACAAAGTAGCTCTGTAAATTTCTCTCTGAGAAATCACCATGATCTATTTATTCTCGAATGATTTCTGAAGTTAGAAGAAGAAAAAAAAAACTCATGTTGGAACTAACAACCGTTCTTGTTCTTCCCCAATTATACTAGTATTGTTGCCTTTTTCTTTGTGCGTTCACACTACTGATGTTAGAATGTTTATAAACGTATGTGTTGTTATTTTTTTATGTCTCTTCCTGTGACAGGTATAATCGGGTGAGATGAAGTGACACTAGAAATGCTTTGGGCTGATGAGGATCTGAATTCTGGTAAGTATTTTCAAACACTAAAATCATTCACTCCCAAGCTTATTATATACAGATGTTCTGCGATATAGACAGAGCATCTATCTTAAAAAACCTGAAAATAAAAAACATCCCAGTGTTCATCTTAAGAAAATTGTTCATTTCCGGGTTTATATTGCTTCATCTCATAACTTTTATATGAACTCTCATGTGAGATTGTGAATAGGGTAATTTCCTTGCATTCTTATGTGACATGCTGAAGATCAGGGTCTCCTGTAGTCCTTCACTACCTACTTTTTGTCCATATGTGATGATCGAAAACTTCCTACTTCTGAAAGTGATGTGAATGGAAGTTGTCCTTATCTCCTGTTCCTTCCTCAGAAAGTGATGTGAATGGAAGAAGAATTGGAAGGTAGCTTTCAAATGGGTTTTCAGATTTCTGGGAGAGAGATAGCTAGAGAGAGATTTTGTAGTCCTGTTTGTTGGCATACCTCTGTGTCACTGCAGTTAGAAATTAGAATATCAGCATTTGAGACATGGTTTCTTTACCTATCTCAACACTGAAACGAACAAGACCAGATTTGTTAATTGTTTTTATGGTCGTTTTGACTCAAAAATTATCATTGACGGTTCTTTTTTTTGGGTACCCTACCCTAGCATTGACGTTGATAGGATTTACTTGGATACTTGTTTTGATATTAAGATGGAAGTCAACCACATTAATGAAAAGATTGATAGCTGGCTAGTTGTCCTTTTCTTTTCATCTCTTCTTCTTCTTCTTCTTCTTCTTCATCTTTCTTTTTTTTTTTTTTTTAAGTTATGACTCTGGTTGGTGGCAACTCCACGATTTAAAAGCATGTCTCTCATTGCAGATGACACGTGGCCTCTTTTCATTTGGTTTTGGTCATTGTAATTCTTTTAGAACTTCCATCATTCATTGGATTCCCCTGCAATAACTTGTGCCAGCCAGCTTGGGTTTAAGGGGCCGAATCACATGGCCTATCCGACTCTAATAGGTCCATTTCGATTTTAAATTAATGATCTCACGGGCCTCCCACAATATGCGTTTCCAAGCTTTTCCCCAACCATTTCAGTTGCAGAGATAAATTATAAAATTTAGAGCCATTTCCCACCGAAAAATCAATAGGGGACTTTTCGACTTTTTCATTATAATCAGCACCTTAAATTCAGGAGGTCTCTGGCCATATGTACGTATATGACAGACAGATGGGAATGTCCGTGGGAAAAAAAAATTCCACTATAACAATAAACTCTATTTGGCACTGGGGGTGCTGCTGTTAGAACACAGGAGGGGGGAATGCTGATGGGTTACTCCTCCCAAACTCATGCATGTCATGCTCTGGAAGCTGAACTACAAGCTCTATTCCAACGTCTAAATCAATGAATAGCTCTGAAACTCAAGAAACTTATCATTGAGGGTGACTCCACAATAAGTGACTTTTGCATGAAGATTTCGAGGCAGGTGATCAAATGCCGGGAAGCCTTTTCTGATCAATGGCAAGTAATGTTATGCAGAAGGGAATTGAACAGTTCCTAGTCTGCTAGATTTTATTAATATGCATTATGAGGAACCTTCAGTCTTCCAGTGCAGGTCGCAGGGAGAATACTCTAGCATGATCAAGTCTTTTGGGAGATAACAACTTGTTTTCACTGGTGGAATTTTGATTGTTTTTGTGAATCTTCCGATCTGTATGTGTTTACAAATTGGAGCTTTCAAATTAAGTTCAAATAGACTCTAATAGTCAGTACATCTATTTTTGGACCCTAACTCAAACACACCTGTTTAAAGAATTGAGAGCCTTACTCTTATGTAGGGCAAGCATCCAAGAATTTTGTATATGTATTTGAATTTGGATCTTATATAGATCTCCAAAAAAAAAAAAAAAAAATCAGATTTGCAGATCTAGACAGATCTAATCCAACTTGGGGCTTGCCTGAATTCAGCTTGGTGACAACCCTCATGCAGTTGTCAATTTTTGTTGTCACCCCAAATCTCATCTGAAAAAACTGATTTGGCCAAACTAAAGTGGATTTTGGTGGTACAACCAAATTAACAATCCTCTCAATTGTCAAAGAGCATCGAAGGGGAAAACTATACTGATTCTTTGCTACCAATATTCTTCAATTCCCATATGCTATTCTTTGATCTTGCTTCAAGGAATGTTCATCCTCTCAATTAATAATAACGAAAGAGCTATACCAACTTATTAGTATTATTATATACTTTCTTTAACATAGAAAACTATGCCTAAATGAAATATGACTTTATATTATCTAACAAACAGAACTGAAGTACTTGTTTAAAAAACTCTAATGACTGCCCTAAAATAAAATAATAAGTTAGGACTTAGGAGACTTGAGCATAGTAAGTCAAAGGACATTAAGTCATGGTTCAAGATGCTGATCTAACCCTAGTCTGGCATGCCAATCCTTATTTGAAATGATATTGTCATAGAGCAGACAACCCATACAAAGAATCTGGCCATAATCTTGATTCTTTGATCCTAACATTGAACAAAGCAATGAGGATTCCATGTGGACATGATATTTCAACTCTCCACCTGTCTTTGGAAGTGGTTTTTCACAGCATATCAAGACTGGGTGGGGGAGTCTGGGCTCTGGATCCTCTGAGCTTTAAAATATGAGATAATTAGCGAAAGGTCCCTATAATTGAATCTATCCAGCCTCCGATTCAGACAAATTCTTTTTAAGGGCTATGGTCCAAGCAGCTAGACTTTTTGCAGCCAGAGGTCATTGGATACAATTTACATGACTGATTTACCCTTTCAACCATTTTAGGCATAAAATTTTGAAATTTTAAATTTCAAATTTTGGATTATCCCTCTTTTTCATTTTGCATTATCCCTTTACTTCTGGAGCAGCGTTTTCTAGATCATGCATTGGGAGGTCGTTTGATGTCAACTGGGCCACAAAAATCAGGTTCTCATTTCTTGCAATGAAAGATTTTTGGGAGTTTGATCTTAACCGAAGAATTGCAAGAAGAAGGGATTCGTTCGTTCGTGTTGCCAGAGATCTGACTGGAGAAGATGACCGGGTCTCTGCCGCTGGGATTGCAAGACCAGGTTGCAGATTGGATGGTGCCAAGGAAGAAGACGACGCAGAGAACCTGCTGGATTCGTCTATTGGTTTGTTACCGTCGCCGAAAGTCGAATAGATCTCCGGCCGAAAACTGTGCAGTTTCTAGAATAGAATCCGCAATAGAAGAAACAACAGCACGAGGGAAGGGCAATTTGGGATCCTATTTTTTCGGCTGGACCCCAAATCGCCGGAGACGCCTTGTCTCGACCCCACATCTTCGCAGACGCAGTTGTCACTGCCACTGCGCATCGACGGAGAAGGAGGGTTGCCGCCGTTGCCGTCGTGCCGTGACCAGAGAGGAAGAAGACCACTACTGGCAGTAGTGTCTTTTGGTTCTTGTTGCATAACTAGAACGGGAGAAGAAGAAGAAGGTGGCTTGGGCTCTGCTGCAGTTTCGGGTTGGGTCGAGGTCAGGTTCAACTTGAACCGTTTCATAAGCCGGGTTGTTTTTTCGGCTAAAACACACAGTGAGATCCGAACGTAGTCGAGGGTGCTGCGCCATCTCCAGAGAAAGAAGTTTATCTGAGTTTTAATAAATTCATATAAGTTTATGTCAAATTTATTTGAGATTTATATATATTTTTTGTCAAATTTATTTGAGTTTTACGCAAATTTATCTGAGTTCTGAAACAAATTTCTCTGAGTTCTGGAAAATCTATCTGAGTTTTGACTAATTTATCTACGTTTTGGAACAAATTTATTTGAGTTTTGGACAAATTTATCTGAGTATTTGGCAAATTACTTTTTTATTTGTTGAAAAATATAGCTGACTTTCTGATAAATTTATCTCCATTTGGAAAATTTTAACTGAGTTTTTGAACTAAACTCAGGATGTTTTTTCGAAATTTATTTTCATTTTTTAAAAATAAATTTAACTGAGTTTTGGAAAAAATAAAAAAAATAAAAAACTTTAGTTTTTGGCAAATTTTTCTGAAATTCAGAAAATGGGGTTATCTTAGTTTTGGCAAATGTATTTGCATTTTTTAAATTTATTTGCATTTTTTAATTTTATTTGCGTCCTTTGATGAAATTTATTTACATTTTTTGAAATTTATTTCGATCTTTTGAAATTGATTTTCATCTTTTAAAATTTATTTAAATTTTTTTAAATTTATTTGGATCTTTTGAAATTTATTTGCATCTTTTTAAATTGATTTTCATCTTTTGAAATTTATTTCTATTTTTTGAAACTTATCTGGATCTTTTGAAATTTATTTGCGTCTTTTTAAATTTCTCTACATTCTTTTAAAATTTATTGCGTTTTTTGAAATTATTGCATTTTTTGAAATTTATTTGCGATCTTTCGAATTTATTTGTATTTTTCGGATTTATTTGCCCTTTTTAATTTTATTTATGTATCTTGAAATTTATTTATATTTTTTGAAATTTATTTGGCTAATTTAATGGTTGTTACCATTATTAATGGCATATCCCATTAATCGTGGGATATGATTTTGAAGAAAGGGTAAATTAAATATTTTAGGTCTTCAAATTTAAAAAAAATGACCTATTACACTATGAAAAAAGATTGTAGGCCTAAAGCAGCAAAATAAAATGTTCAGGGACCTGTCGCCGAATCCCCCTTGAAAAAAAAGAGAAATCATGAGTTTAAAGGAATGGAACGCACAGTGGGGTGCCTATTAAAATCCAAACTATTCAAAATAATCTCCTTCCAGATAAATGAGGTATATATCCTCAAATTTTTTGTTAATTAGAGTTTGGTTCATTGTTGGATTGACTATTTAATATAAAAAAGTGATGAACACAATCATATTCATATTCATTATCACAATTTTTTTGGTTTTTTTTTATTTTAATGATACGGTCAAACAAAAGAACAAACTCCAATTAACGTAAAACTCGAGGATTTCTCATATATAGTTGGATGAAGTAATTCATTTTGACAGGATTCAATTTAAATAGGTCCGCTCCATTGTGGGGTTCAACTCCTTTTGGCTCAGGATTTCTTAAGGTTAAAGCCTCAAGAGGATCCAGACTCGGGGTAAGGGGGGTGGTGTGAGGAATTCATTAAGCAGGCCCCATCATAGAGATTTGGTGAAAGAAAGATCCAATCCGTTCGTGCAGCGGGCCTCCAATCTGTGTTTTATATCCACCGTTCAGTAAGTGTTACAATGGAACATCGGTGCATACTAACGGCATACATCCATTGAACCTTGTTGACCTGCAGGTTTTACGTTCACATGCAATGTCTAAAACTTTGGCCATTTTTATTAAACCTTGTAATATTGAAATTAAAAGATATTTTCTTGATAAGATTGTGTTTTTTCAAAAATCATGAAATGTGTAAAATTTGTGAGAGAAGGATGTGATTGAATTAAACAAACGAAATTATATAAAATTCATTTTTACCAGTAACTTATATTTATTTTTTTATTTTTTAAAGATTTTATTATTTTGTTATTACATTTTTCTGAATAATATCCTAAGAAAAATCCTAAATTTGAAAATATCGCGCCACTTTTGGAGATCATAACTATCAATTGGCATTTATTTTCTAAATTGAAGCATTCTTTTTTTCTCCTCCATCTTGTCATCTTTTCATTCCATGGATTACAATTTGGACAATCAGATAAGTCTTTGTGATTTTTATTCGAGTTGGATAATGTTAGAAAGCTGTTTGGATATACGAAAATGGGCCCTTCAACACCGAAAATTAATACTGTTAATTGTTTGTGGATTTTACATGTGAAAAACCCATATTTCACGAGGGAAAGTTAAACCCCAAGGGGTAGCTCAGTTGGCCTAGGACCATGGTTTACACCCGGAAGTTATAGGTTCGAAACTGCACTACCACACTGGGGCTACGTTTACTTGGCTTTGCTCTAGCCCGGACGGATTAGTCTAGCATAAAGGGTTGTGAATCCTCAAAAAGAGAAAAAATTACAGGGGAAAATTGGGTCCATTTCTTTAGGGCTATGTTTACTCGGCTTTGCTCTGGCCCAGACAGATTAGTCTAGCCTAAAGGGTTGGAAATCCTCAAAAAGAGAAACAATTACAGGAAAAATTGGGTCCCTTTCTTTACCATTTCTTTAGGGCCTGTTTGGGGGCTTTAAACTATCTAACCGTCCGAACTTGAAGATGAGACTTTGGTGCTGTTGGAGTCTTTTACCCAAGACAAGTTAGGTTCCTACTTGTGTTTGACAAATCAAGTTTAGACAATTAAAATAACTAATTCAATCCTGCTGTGTGTGAACTCACGCTTACATGGTGGCAATGCTCTCTCTTGCTCTAAAGTCTCAAGTCCGTTCAAGTTTTTGGCCATTATACCCTAAAAAAAAAAAAAAGTTTTTGGCCAACTTAGTCAGACTCATTTCAATGGGTGTCATCTAAGTTGAGCCAACTTGGCTGAGTCATAATTAGGCCAGGATGGCTCAAGTAGACTTTTTGAACTATATAAATAATGGCAGAGTTTGAATTGTAACAAGATAAGCTCGACATGGACCTAATTAGATTTTAGTGACTTTGTACCTAACATGACCTTCCCAATGTGTCCAAAAACTATGGGCCTGAACTCTGGTCTGGGTCAAAGGTGCCCACATGAAGTCTGACACCCAATTTTGTCCCGTGGAGTCCTTCATGCAATTCCAAGGAGGTCCAATGCCATCCCTAATTTACCATTTAATTTGTGCATATATATATATATATATATATATATATAAATTAAGGACATTTACCATAAAAATCTCTCTAAATAAGATAACCACAGTTGAGGACCTTAAACTTTTGCCAAGGACCTCCAGCCCAAATCATCTTTTTTTTTTTTTTTTTATGTCAACATAAGCAGATCCATATTCTGTCATGAGTAATATTTGTTGACATCAACAAAACATTCGTCGACATCAACATAAAACTATGTTGACATCAACAAAAATGCCTAGTTATTACAATCAGTGACCTTGTGAATTTGTTAACAGCACGAGTGATCGATAGAAGATTCGTCGACATCAACATAAAATTGTGTTGACGTCAATAAAAATGCCCAGTTAACAGCATGAGTGACCTTGTTAATTTGTTTACATCAACAGAAGATTCGTCGACGTCAACATAAAATTGTATTGAAGTCAACAAAAACACCGGAGGATGTCCTAGCCTTTTGGGCTAGAATAATCCCTACGGGCCCGCGGGGAGCCGGGTAAATTTCCTATAGCCTCAGTGTGATAGTGCAGTTTCAAACTCTCAACTTTCGGATGCAATTTGTACATATATATTTCAAGTACAATGAATTAATAGCTCAAAAGGCCCCTCAGATCACACTGCTATAGATAGTTAGTGCATAACATTTATCATGCGTATGGTCAGTGATTAAAGAGTAGGGATGCAAGAGTCAAGTTGTATCCGACCTTATGGGGGTGTTCATGGAATGGGCTAGATATATTATATGGGCCCAAAAACAAATCCTAGTTAAAAGTATATTCATCAGACCCTACAAAAAAATTTGTGACACTATACATATATGAATATAATTTATAATATACAATGATATGTATAATTATAAATACGAAAAATCAAATGGGCCGATGTAAGCCTGACCCAACTCAGCTCAATGAATAGTCAAAGTAGAGCGAGTCAAACACAAATCCAGTAGAGCCTAATTTGCTCGAGTTACTTGGCTCATTTACTCTCAAAATCTTATAGTACGTACAATAAGTAGGCTGCAATAGTAGATGAGTTGTTTTTGTGAGCCCATCAGGTATTAGGGGTGGGGTGGGCCTAAAATACCAAGCTTAAACTTAGAGGTTGAGTTGGAGTATGTGTGCATTTACAGGTCTACCGCTGTATATAAATCGGCGGTAAACTTTCATTTACAGGTTTACCGCCGATTTACACCGTGGTAAACCTGCAAAGTCGTTTCTCCTCACGGGTTGAGGATCGGGTCTACATGACAATGCATGAGGATGCATGACTAATAAATAAATGTAATAACATGAAAACAGTAAATAATTAACAATTAATCTAAATAATTAGTAAGTGAAATGTAATCACGAGGGTGTGGCTCATTCATGATATAGGTTAGCGGTTACAAATCAATATCATTTGGATTTTGAGATTGGATCCAGACAACGTAGGCGGTTAGGTTACACCATATATTTCTTATATCTATGAGGTTGGATCTTCAACTTTCGAGTGTATGCATGTCTAAGCAAAAATTGAATGGTTAATGAGAAAAATTCAACAATCCTTATCTATAGATTCTCTTGTTTTAAGTAAGCTCGAGTCAAAATGGTGAATGAGAAAAATCTAACAATCAACGATTGGCTCGATAGAAATTAAGCAAGGTCGAGTCAAAATGGCTAGAATGTTGTGCAACTTCTTTCAATAATGAGGCTGTCAACGAGTGAGTTCATTCATCAAATTATGCACATTGACGAGTCCATTCATCTACCACTATTCAAGTTGAGCCCATTAATAGACAGGTCAAGCTCAAACGCCAAACTCAAGCAAGGACTGAGCTGAACAGTGCCAAACTTGTTTTTGGCCCATCAAGCAATCGAGCTCGAATAGCTCACGAGCCAATTTCAACTCCAGACCAAAACAAACCCAACTAAGCTAGTTGGCTTGTTGATAGCTAGCCCTACTCGGCTACTCATACTTAGGTTACGTTCCTAATGGGAAATTTGACATATTAATCCTATTTAAGCCCGGTTTTTCCAATTTTATGACTGAAAGTCAAGTAAAGTCTGGTAAATTTTTTTTTTTTCGCCCCAAATCCTAAGAATATTATGGGATCCCAATCTAAAAACGTAAAATACCCTACTTGTTCTTTTCAGTCACTTTCCCATTTCACTCCTTTTTCCTTTTCCATTTGCAAGATCACTAAAGGTAAAACGGGGAGAGCTTGAGTACATCAGACTTTATAGGTTAGGAAATCGGAATAGAGAAGCCTTATAAGATCATGAAAATAGTGTATGTCACAGAAATTGATAGATCGCATGATTGTGAGATTGTCTCATGATATCATGGTTCTTATACAACAACTTATGGTGAAATTTTTTCAAATGATAGACCATTAGAAACGGTGGTCAAATGTGTATTTACTTTTTACAAAAAGTCGTCTTTCACGTTCTGTAAAAAAATAAAATGAATTTGCTTGTTGGTTGTATAAAGTCTATGTTACAGAATCTGATAAATCTCTTGATATCACGAGAACAATGTATATCATGGAAACTAATAAATCTCATGATATCACGAGATTGTCCTCTGATATCATGGCTTTTAGCATTTTAAGGTGAGAATTTTTCACATGATAAAACAAGGGAAATGGTTGTCACGTGTGTATTCATTTTTCATAAAATGCCATTTTTTTGTGTCTTGTGAAAAAATAAATTTGTTTGCTAGTTGCAGAAAGTTTGTTATAGAAACTGATAAATCCCTTGGCATTATGGGAACAATGGCTGTTACAGAAATTGATAAATCACAACCTGTCACAGGGAAATTGAATGATCTTCTAAGGCTACTCTCTCCCGATTTTCTAACCCGTAATGTCCGATGTATTCTAGCTCTTCCGATTTTAACTTTGTGATGATCTTATAAGTGAAAAAAAGAAGGAGAGGGGAAAAGAGAGAGTGCTCGACTTTTTTACATTATGGTCCCAAGATATCTACATTAGGATCTCAAGATATCATGAGATTTGGAGTAAAAAAATTATAAAAAAAAATATTGACAGAGAGTCAAGCGACTCTAGTGATATTATTTTAATTTCGGTCATTCAATTGGGGAAGTAGATTTGAAGGATGATTAATATACCAAATCCCCTCCAAAATGCTAATGATATCAGGTGGGGTAGGAATAGTTTAAAAGCCGTCCAAACACCTTCTCAAACAATAAGTGAATAATAGCCAGGAATAGTATTAGAGGCTGGCGTATTTAATAGTAAACATGTGTGCCTTCCCATGATGGAAGTCGGTGTGGAAAGCAAGACTGTGTGGGGGTGGTTGAGCTCATCATGTGCTCAGTATATCTGCAAGTGGGCCCCCCACAGATCCAATTGGCCCACCTTGTTACTTTAAATGGATGATCCTAGCCATCAATGAAGCACTTGCAAAATGTATGATTGAACCATATTTGCTCCATGATGGGAAATAATATCAGTCATGCTATTTGGACAGAACATTGGGTCTTTGGACCGATCCCAAAGTTCTCATCCAATATTTGGATGAGAACTTTGGGATCGATCCAAAAACCGGTCCTAAAGTTATGTACATTTAGACTTTTTCAAATAATATACACTACACTGTGTCCAAATACACTGAATCACAGTTTTCTTTGCTCAAGCTATCCACTTGCATGTTGTACTTATGGATTATTTAGGATCATCCGGTCAATGTGATCGAGTGGGACATACTCCAATTGTTGTAGGCCCCACCTGTACAAATGCACACCTTAGTCAAAATGAGTGTCTGAAGCCCTTAGTCTAAATTGTTAATTTGAAGTCCACCACAGGAAGGAAGGTTTTTCTTTTCATATGGGTCTTCATGGGCCGAGTCGGAGCTGCTCTCAAATCCGTCGAAGCACAGCCCATTTAATTGTTCGGGCCAACATTCAAGCCCGGACCTATTCCATGAGCCTTAAAAATTAAGGCCCAGGCTCAACCCATTTGCAAACCCGGCCTAGACACGCCTTTGTCTTAACTATATCCATTGAGTAGGGCAGTTAAGCATACATAATCTCAGGTTCGGTCGGTGTAATTATCTGGTAAAAAAAAGTTAGGGCACTGGGCCAACCCAAAAAATATAACCACCTACAGCCCATTGCAGGGCAAGCTAGGTTGGCCTTGGGCTGGACTGATCTGGCCCATGAACACCCCTAGTTTTGACCGGAGCCGTACTCCATAAGCCCACTTCAGTATTAGTTATGAGGCTACTACAGTCTAAGGTGCATTCCACAAATCAATGTTTCTGGCACTCTGAATGATGCATATCCATACCATCAAAACCATATGCTCCATCAGGGATCTAATCCAGCCAACCTTTCTGATTGCAAGACCCTAATCTAACCATCTGGTTCGATTAATCGAGTTGGAATTAGCAACATTTCTCATCTTGACCGTCTAATTTACAGCCCAATTTTTTTTTTTAAATCAAATCAATTCATTTTTGAGCTATTCTCCATCCACGATTGTTATGTTCATTCAGATGACAATGCTTTATGCTATACATTAGTAACATTAAGGGCTTGTTTCTTTGCTGGAATTCTAGGAATTTCTGAATTCCCAGACATAATGGAATTCCTGGATGTTTCTTTGGGCTTGAGCATTCAAAAATTCTACTAAAATACAATTGGAGTGGAATTTCTGAAATTTCAAAAATAAAAAAAGATTTTTCATGTGGCTGTAATTCAGAAATGCTAATAAAGAAATATGGAATTCAGAAATTCCAAGGAACAGCATGTCACATCATGTCCATGAATTCTTGGACATGGTGAATTTCTGGTAGAAATTTCATTAAAAAAACAGGACCTAAGCAGCTCAGCTGATTAGTGTGTTAGCATGAGCACGTGAGTTTAATTCCCTAATGTATAGAAAGAAAAGACAAGATTTTATTTTTATGATCGTTTTAAGCTACCTTGCATTTTGTTGTGGAAGACACACACCGGAGGCTACCCCTTTCAAATGTAAACATAACACATTGCAATGCACATACCTACAGGCAAGAAAACCATTGACACACACAAACACACACCAAAAGGCAAGAGGAAAAGAAAAGAAAAGAAAAAATCACCTCTCTCTCTTTCTTTCTCAAGAGCCTCATTCTTTTTCCATCTACTCCTTTGTAAATGGGAAAGTTTGTGTGTTATCTGCTCTCATTAAAATGAATGATTGAGCTACCTACCTTTCAAAGTACCATGCAGTTTTTTTTTTTTTTTTTTTTCTAAAAAAATCAACGAAAATGACCCTCAAATTAACTAGTTTTATAGATTGCTTTGTTTTTGGCTTTTGAGGTAGAACCCCTTAAAAAAGAAAAGGACAAGTTTGCATTTTGGGTTGTTGTTGTCTGTAAGTTTCCATCTTTTTTTTTTTCCCTTTTCTTCTTCTGCATGGGTTTTTGGGTTTTCTGAAGTTTGTAATTTGTATTCTTTTGACATCTTTGAGTTTGAGAACCATGTTTCATTTCTGGGTTTGTTTCTGATACTTTGATTTTGGGGTGCTGGTTTCATGTTTTCTTGTTTGATTCTTTTGGTGATTGGGTTTTGATTTTTGATTTGTTTTTGTTTCATTTCCAGTTGGGTCGTTTTGGTACTACTGATTGGGTTGGCTACTGAAGTTTCCTTGGATTTAGTATCGGAGGGAGGGAGTATAGAAATGCCCAAACAAGGTCCTTGTTGCCATTGTGGGATTACATGTGAGTCATTGCTTGTTGGAGGAGAACTTCCTTTTTATTTATTTATTTATTTATTTAATATATGCACGTTTGGAGGTTTTATGTTGTTCCAATTAGCATTATTTTCTGTTCAATTTGATTTTAGAATACTATGATTGTTATCTTACCATGTTACTGGTTCAGTTTGGTCAATGGGTTTTATTTGATATATTGAGACTGAATTGGATTGCAGCTTGTGTGTTTGTTGAATTCCCACTACCCTCTATTGAATTGTTGTTTCTCAAATGGATGAATTTTTATGCTTGGTTCATTGTAATCACTTTACTAGATGAATGCATTATAACCCAAGAGTCTACTCTGTCTCGTTTATTATGTCAAAGTCAATGACCATATGAAGCTAGCCATCTATCTACTCAGCAAGAGTAAGGTCCACCTTATAATTTGTATTTTCATGGATTAAAGCATTTACATGATAGGTTTGCATTATTTCAGTTCAATGTATTCCCTTCACATATGGGCACTTTATTCTTTTAAATGTTAACTTCGTGTTGTTCCCATCAACATTTTTTGTGTGATTTTCTTTCAGAACCAAATGAATTGATAGCTTACAATGGTGATGTGTTGAATTAGTTTGGTGAATGGAATTTACTTTATATGTTGGGACTGCATTTGCTGAATTGCCTTGAGCTTAAATTGAAATTTTGGTTTAAACTGGTTTATTTGATGAATGTGATATAAGCCAAAGGTCTATATTATTTACTTTGTTATACCAAGGGCTATGTCCATAGAAGCTAGCTTTCTACACACAGATAGCAGGGTCCATTTTCCTTGCCTAGTATGCTCATGAAGCAAAGTGTTTACTCGATAGGTTCACATCTGCATGCTGAACGGTAAAATACAGGCACCACTCAGTTAAGCTCAGTGTATGTCTCGACCCATATAGGCACCCTTTTCTTCTAAGCACTAATGGTAGCTTTGTGTTGTTCTCACTAGCATTATTTTCTGAAAAAAGTTTGCTTCTAGAACTGCATAAACAGATAACTTAAATTGGTAATATGCTGCTTTAGTTCAGTCGGTGGGGTTTAATTTCCAGATTGGGACTGAACTGGATTGCAGTTCGTGAGCGTGGTGAATTTCCCAAGGCTGAATTGATTTTGTTTCTCAAATAGACGAATCTTTTGCTTAGTTTGTTCCAATCAGTTGTTGAATGCAATAGCATGCCCCATGCCTCTACCTTCTTTCCTTTGATATGACAAGGTCTGAGACCATATGAAGCTGGCTATCCTACTCAAAATGGCAGGCTCCAGTTTCTATTGCTTGGTATTTTCTTAGCGTAAAATGTTTGGGGGGACCTTTGTGTAGTGTTTGTGGAAACAGAAGTCCATGGGCTCTGCTTTTCCACGGAATGCTCCACCTTTCCTATACCCCTCCATCTAGTGATGTGAATGGGTTACTGATTCTCCGAAGGTTCTGACCCGTTAAAAACCGGTCTGAGTCCTTATTTAGGCCCCGATAAGTAAATGGGTCCGGGTCCAGTTCCACCTTCGTTCGGACCCGACATATTACCTCAAATTTTGAAAATCTCTCCTAAAAATCATGTTTTTTTTTTAATATCATTCTCTACCTATACCCGGACCCGGATCCAGACCTGTACTATATATGGTTCCGGTTCCGGTTCCAGAGCCAAGAAACTAGTTCCAGGTCCGGATCTGGTTCCACCTTCTCCTTAACGGTTTTGGTTCCGGGTCCACCATGGGCGCGGACCGGAACCGACCCATTTACAACCCTACCTCCATCGTAAATGGGATTTTCTAAGGATTTGCAGAAAATCAAGCTAAAAAGGTTGCTTTTCCTCATGGAAAATTGTCTGCACCAAACGATGGAAAATTAAGTCTGCAAAAAAAAAAAAAAAAAAAAAGGGATACTTTTCTGTTCCTTTTTCGTGGAAAATGCGTAACGCAAACATGCCATTACTCGATAGGTTAATGTCTTCAGGCTGTGAAGCAATGGTGAGTCATTGATCTAAAGCAGAACAATGGTATAAGGTCATAATGACTGGAATATCCGTTTCATCCGTAGCAGAACCTTTCAGGAAGATCAAAATAGCATATTTGCTTGTCCCACTAAAAGTGTTTGTATGGGTCAAATTTTAGTGTAATCAAGTGGACTCTTGTTTGTCATCAAGTTGATCACCACTTTTTATCACCTACAATAATCAATATGTATCTTAATGGCAGTGTATGAGGGACATGGGTTCCTTGGGATTTTTTATCACCTACGATAATCAATGTGTATCTTAATGTCAGTGTACGAGGGACATGGGTTCCTTGGGATGTTAGAATAAAAAAAAAAATCTCCCTTTTAACAAAGAGAGAAGTTACAGTCAAAGTGAATACTGCACATTTGAATAAAATCCTCTTTCAAACAAGAGACATTTTGTCATTTAACTTCCATTATGTTTCATGTTATTCCCCTTATTGTTTGAATAAAATCCTCTTTAAAACAGGAGACATTTTATCATTTAACTTGCATTATTTTTCATGTGATTCCTCTTACTGTTTTTACATTTAATTGGTACATATCGTTACTGAAGGATATCTGTGTACCCTAGGTGGCAATTAGTGTCTTGTTACAGGCAACCTTGTTTTGTTCTCATGTCAGTGGAAAGTGGAAAGTATATGCATTTAACACATAAAGAGACAAATTTAATAATTAAGAAATGAGGGTCAATGTTTTTTCAATCAAGGAGCATTTGAAGCACAAATTCGTTGAGGCTTGCCAAAAAAGAAAGAGTCAAAAAGACAATTTGTGCAAAGCTATAGGTTGATCAAACTTGGATTTCAACACAGATAGCACTGTCATAGATAAGCAGCTTCTTCAGAACAATGTCACAGAATTTTCATTTGACAAGAGCCCATATCAAAGTGTGCTCAGGGTTGCTACCACAGCGTTGTGGGTTCGAGTCATTTATCATTAAAAAGGAAAATCATTTCTTTTCATTCGTCTTTATCACCATCAATTGAGCATTATCTATCTGGGATTAGCTTAAAGAGCTCTCTACCTAGTCTACTAGTTAACTTGAAAACAAGTTATGGCCATTAAGTGCTCTCTCTCTCTCTCTCTCTATATATATATATATATATCTTGTGTGCGTGCATGTGTGTTTGTGCATGAAATAGTGCTCATGAGACGAGATGGTGACAAACAAGAAAGGAATGTAAATTTAAGAGAAAGGGACAAAGGAAATGCTCCAAAATGAGTTCCATATATTCTACAACATGCATCCCCTAGGCAGTGCATTAAGATGTGAAATATCCTCTTGAGCTAAAATATATAGTGTTGTTTATATTACCCTTGAACTTTTCAACCTGCATCCAAGGTTCATCAACTTCATGATAAATGTTTCCTTATCCTGTCTATTCAGTGTTGCGCAATGCGTGTTCTACTTTTTACTTGGCCCTATTGGATTCCATGGTCTCAGTAATTGGACATTCTACTTTATTGGTCTTCCCCTTGTTCCCTTAATTTGTGCGCATGTTGTGCAGGTGCTGTTTATGGCCTTCTTATACATGCCCAAACCATCTCCATTGACACTACTTGACTCTGCTTTCACCCCACTAACCCAACAAAACCACCCCACCAACCAACCCCCCCCCCCCCCCCCCCTCCCTCCCTTTCTATTGTTTTCTGGAATGTAATGTTATTGTGCATTTGATTTGCAGGAAAAAAGTTTCTTCTGAAACTACATTCCTGTTTGAGCACCATCAACTGTGCGTGATAGCATCCTTTTTTAACTTGCTACCTATGGTGCCCCTATACGGCCGCAGGTGCTAACATCGATATGGATATGGCTATCCTACCCATAACATGAAATTTCATTTTTCACTCTAAGATCTTACAAAGCATTAGTTTTCTTCTAATGAAAATTCATTTTTACATCCCTTTTGAACTTCTATTTTTTTTTTTTTTAATGTTGAAAAGTAAGAATTACTATAGAATTATACGATTGATGGACTCTGGAAAGTAGGATATGCTAAACTTGTACCTTAGAAGTATCAGCGCAATATTGAGTACCTGTACGAGTATCATATCTGTCCAAATGCTAGGCATATAAAAGTATCAGGGTACTATAGCTGGCTACTCAGCTCTATCCTGTACTTTCTACAGCAAGTATCAAATAACCAACCACAAAGCTCTATCTGTCTCAGATCTTGCATTATTTGAAGATAATTCAGAGTGAGTCAGACTTTTTCATCAAAGTAGTGTATCAAGGATGATAGTAAACTGCAATACCAACAAAAAGCGTTCGGTTTGAATTGCATACCTGCTGCATTTATATTTTCCACTGTTGAGACTGCTCTCTAAGGATTAGTGTTGGGTCAGCTCATGAAAGCTTACTCATTTTGAAGAAATAACACACAAGTACTTTTGATTGTTGTTATTATCTTGAATTGAATGCTATTGCTTATGCTTTGGTGGCCTTTATGGTATATGCTAGACCATGATTGAGATTATTGTAGCCTAAAGTGCTGGGCCTATGCTTGCTTAATCCAGCCAGCCAAATTATGTCACGCACAAGCTGCTGTGTGTACTTGTGATGGCACATCAATTCATACAGATGAACTGGTAGACAAACTGCTTCTATTACCAAGCTGTAATCTGCATTTTAGATCTGATTTTGTCACTGAATTCTCACTATCAATTCTGCCAAATCCCTCTTTGGTTACTGGCCATGATAGGTTGCTCGTATAGACCTTTTCTTTTCTTTTCTAAGTGCTGGGAGTTTCAAACTTGGAGTATGTGGACTTTTGATTGGGGTCTGATTGTCTTGAGTCAATTTAGACTGAATCTATATTTGTTTCAGACTACCACAACATGCATATAATTGAATTTATCTCCTTTTCATCATTGCATCAATTATCCAGTTGATTCACAATCTGGATAGGTGTAACATCTGTGAATTCACATATTCTGGATTACTTGTTCGTCATTTTTATTTATCTTTTGAATGCTAATAGTTGGCAAAATGAGGCAGATACTCCACTTTGGAGGAATGGCCCACCTGGGAAGCCGGTGTTGTGTAATGCATGTGGATCAAGATGGAGAACAAAGGGTACACTAGCGAGCTATGCTCCATTACATTCTCGTGGGCCTGTACTCTCTGATTCTGGAGTCAAGAGGAACTCTCGTGAGCATAAATCATCATCTAATAAAAAGCCTCAAAGTTTGAACATAAGAACTCAAAATGATGTTGAAATAATATCTGGAGATATTGTACCGGGAAATGAGTCTAGCGCCATAGGTTGTGAAGATGATACAAGCAATGGATCTAGTTCAGGCTCTCGATTATCGTTCTCTGAAAGCACTGTTTTATTGGGAAGCGTAGATGGAATTGAAGTCTCAGGTAAATTACTCATTTTTAAAACTTTTGTTGTACAATGATGGTCAGATTTATGTAGTCCCTTTTTCTTCAATCTTTTATTTTATGAAAACAAGCATGGAGTTGCTGTAGGCTGCATAGGCCAACAGCATTCTTTCAGCGCATCCAAATCTGGTTGTTTGGTGCAGCAGGTCTCTTCAGACTTTCTAGGCATGAAAGAAATTGTTTTGTGATTTTTGGAGCTCAAAATTCTGACGAGCAGAACTCCTGAAAAGCTGAAGAGAATTCTTCAGTTGTCTTCGGCATTCACCTTGCATTGTCATTTGTTTACTTGAGCCTTCATGAAGTAGTCTTTGGTGTTCTTTCAATGACTCTTTCTTTTTAAACTCTACTTTATTTTAAACAAAAAGTCTACAGACCCCGGGCACAAAGCCGGGGTCTGTAGCATGGCTGTATTTTAAAATGAATATCCAAAACCATATTCATGAGTACGTTGCCTTACAATTCTACTTCTAGGCTCGTCTTTTCATATATGCATTGATTTGGAATTCAAAAGATCAGTCCGAGTCTCAGATAAATTATATAAATTGGATGGATCTGCAGATCCTTCATCCTTGGACCTTGTGTTTGCACATGCGGGCGCCATGGTTTGATGATGCAAACTATTGCAGCGATGGACCTAAATAAAACTGGGAACTCTAGATTTCATTATTCAGCCTTTTCAACTGAATCTGGACTATTAACTGTTGTTGTATTCAACTCTAACTACCCATTTCAGTTCAAATCTGTGATCTTTCTGGATCATGGTCCATATATGATGGGGCTGTCAGATAAACAGTGCGGGCTGCTAAACCATGGCTCTTATGTGCAAACTTAAAGCTGATGGGTACTTTGCTTATTCATGTCTTAGGTTCTGTCATGAAAAAGCAAAGTTTGTCTTCATCATTACGTCCAGCAAGTAGTTTCTATTTTCATTTACCGTAAGTAGGAACTTTGCATAAATACTCATCTAAACTCTTTCCATGGTGAGCAAACTGAGCAAATATGATTAAGGAATTGGATGAATTGCATCTTATTAGCTAATTAAAATTTGTAAATTGTAATCCTTACTCCACTGAATGACCTTCTATAATTTATTAGTGAACTCTTTAAGCCAACTCCAAATTGATGGGATAGGATTAAGTTGATGATGACGAAAAAAAATCCAATACCTGGTGATGATAAAAAATAAAATCTTACGCTTCTGCTCTCTTGTTATATTGAGATCATTATTGCAGGTTCACTACAGTCAGATTCCTGGGATCCCCACATTCCTTCAAAAACGAGGACAAGCAATGGATGCCACAGTCCATCACCTGTTGAAAAACTTCGAAGAGACCTCTACAACATTCTACAGGAGCAAGATTCCACTTACCTCTCTGGGTCTTCAGAGGAGGTACTTCTTTTCCAAAGAGAGGATCCGATGCTTTCTGTTGAGACGGATCTTGGAAGTGTTCTTATAAAGCAGCCGGCCTCATTGACTGAAGAGAAATCAGAAGCAGATTCATGTCTTAAAGGAACCGGAGTTAACTCTTCGAATGTCACTACCTTAGGGTCATTACTTTCTTGTGTGCCATCCCAAAGCTGCGAAGTTAGTTCAAGTTCAAGTGGTAAACATAGATTGCTACTGGAGATAGAAGAGGAAGGAGTGAAAGAGCGTCCTATGAAACGACGTGCACTTGCAGATATATCATCGTAAGCATAAGAAATGTCTCTCCTAACGATTAAATAGCACTTTTTTTTTCTGAAACTAATTAGCACTTTAAAACAACCTCTTTTATATACGAAATCAAATCTACTTTCTTGGAGGTGATATTCAATGTTCATGACAGAGGCAGTTGGACAGTCAATTTTCTACAGAAATTAGTTCTCTACCTACCCTCTTGTGAAAATGATGTCAGCTCCATGTAAATCTCTACCCTTCTTCATCCTTCTCCCCCCTTTGGCAAGGAATGCACTCCCCTTTCTGCAGAAACTGGTTTTGTAACACATAATCATGCCCTGCAACTGGATGTTATCTTCAGTGATCTAACTTTTTAATATGATGGGTCCATGAGGGTTAGCCATTATCCTCATCAAATGACCTATCCAACTGGATCTTCATCAGATATGAGCCATTTGTTGTAATTGTCCTTTTTTGTTGAATGGCTTGTACCATCTGCTAGAAATATTGGGCATCGTCCATTATGTGAGAAGCCCACCACAAGAACAACTTATAACTAGTCCTGCCATACCATTACTGGCTAAAAGAGGGAAAAAAAAACTAATTTCGTCTCTCTCTCTTTTTTTTCTTGGACAAGGATCATATCATACCTCATTTGCTTGATGATTTCCAAGGTTTTGTTTTGCATATGCAATAGATGTTCTTTAAACTGGTATATAGTTCATTCTTTTTGCTTGGCTCTTCAGGGAGAACATTCTTCCGAACAAAGTTGATGTCTTAGAGAGTAGCCGTTCACCTCAGAGAAGCATGGACCTAATTGTATGTTTCTACCTTCATACCCGGTTATTTAAGGAAAAGCTAATTGCAATTTTACGATCAACTGAAGAAGATAATGCATTGTTCCTTGTTTTGAAATCTCACACAATTTGTTCCAGGTCTATATAATAACGTGGTGAGCTGTTAACAGTCAGACAAACTTCTCAATTCACTGCTGCTTGTGTTTCTGTACTTGACTGTTTTGTATGTATCTAGGGCTTAATATGTTGTCATAACTTCCATAAAACCTCAAAGTATGATTTGTTGAACCTGACAAGTACAGCTCTTGGGGTCTGGTAATTATTTAAATCAGTTTTTGAAACTTAACAGTTCTGTGCAATACTGCGGTTATAGTGGCTTCTTTAATGGGAGCTACGTAAATGCTTGACCTTGTTTTGGTAGTCCCCTATTTCACGAGTGACTAGAGGTTCACATGAATGGGTTCAACAAGCATGAATGGATTGCCCCTTATTTGATGAATACTTTCAATTGTATTAATCCATACATCTGCAGCCTAAGAATAGCCTCTAATTCAGTTGTTCTATATTCAACGGTCACTTTTCTGAGCAAGCACTCAGTGAGCATCAAGTTGGTCTCTCACGTGCCTTCTTTAAGTTGTCCCATTTGATTGTTTTTTTTTTTTGATCGGTAACAATAACTTATATTAAAAGAGAAAATAATACAAATAAAGAGTACAAGAGAAAATTCCTTTGATTGTCACACATTGGATAATTCCTCAGCTTTATGCCGCTCCTTGCATGTGCCAGTCCCAAGCCCGGACAAGGAGGGTCGACTGGTGAAAATTTCCAAACCAATTTCCAAATCAAACTTTGAACAAAAGAAGCACTTGTCTCATGGATGATGATGATTGATGATAATATAAATGTTATCCTATTTTCCACATGAATATTAAAAGTAAATAAGAGGGGATAAAATCACTTCCAGGTAACATAAATTTATGTTAACTGAGATTCAGATACAACGGAACAGAAAGTCCCAAAAGTCGATGCCATGCCATAATCCGTAGTGTCAGTTTGATATCTGCCATAGGTACTTTGCCTATTTAGAAGAATGCATCCACAATAGATTTCCTTGAAGTAATCCTAGAATTACTGCTATGTAATAGAGTGACGTCCCACAAAGCAAGTGCAGTTCAAGTGTCTTTCTAATGATATACTTAATATTGTTCCAGTCCACAAAAGGTGAAGACTTTAAGCTGGAGAAGGAAATTTCATCATGCTCGTCTCAGATTGTCAGTGGTGCGACTTCAATTCCAACTAAGAAACCACTCAGTCAGCTGCCAAAGTACCCGTCATCTAGAGGTATTTTCTAAGCTTTTTTTCATCTTAGCTTTTTAACTTACTCCTATGTAGTGGGAGACTGATAAATGTTGGTTCGTCTCTTTAATCCGGGCAATAGATCTGTTTTATATCTAATTGCATATGTATATGTTGATACTGTCATCCCCAAGTGAGTTGAAATGAAAAATGAAATTGTTCTAGTCTGGCATCTGTTATTCCCGCCCTTTTTTGCTCAAAACTAATGTTTCTACTATTCATGGCTGGAAAGCATTTGTCTTGCATACATCTCTAGGAACCCATATGCACATTTAAGCTCGTATTATTATTGTTATTATCCTCCACGTCCTCTATCCCTCATGCATTGGGTTCCATGGCAGTTACAAAAGGAAACATGAAGGTTCAAAACCGTTGCAGCACAAATCTTCATCCTAGACAAGCAAGTTCTAGCACAAATAGAGCTTTCGAAGAAATGCTAATGTCTGGAGGATCGGAGGATCATAAGCAACTTATGATGCCCCACTCTAGTGCTAATCGATCAACATTGTCTATTAACAAAAGCTCTACCATTCTTGATATTATGAGGGAAGATCAATTGTCTTCTGCTGTTTCATGCCCACGCCCACCCGAAAGACTCATATATGGACTTGTCTCAAGTACAAAGGAGTATGAACAATAAGCCCATGTTGCCTAGATGCTCTGATCCCTATCTGCACCTTTTGAACTGCTGAGCATCAGAGCCTAACCATATCATCTATACAATTATCAAACATGCTTTCTGAAGTAGGTGTCATCCAAAATGTCCAATCACTAAAAGTGAATTGCTTCACACCAGCTGTAAATGCCCTTTCAAGTAAGTATCATGGCCTTTTTTCTTCTTTTTCCTTTTTCCTTCTATGGTTTTGTTTGTGATGCCCATTTGCCTAATTCCTACGAGCTATGATGCACAAGACCACAGAATCCTCAAGGACACAGATTTTACGTATAAAAATCAAGTTTGCATATGATACCACATGGGCATGTGTTGCCCATTCTGAAGTATTCAGGTATCATAGCCTACAAGTTCCCTTGATTTATAGGAAATGGGCTTCTATTCAGGGAACAAAGAGTGAAAGTTCAGAGGTGGATATCTAGAAGGAACCACCAAATGACTTCCCCTTCACCGTAAAAAAATAATTCTTAGGGATTTGATAGTCCGGTGCAAATCCCCGCCCTCTAATCTTCACCCCTTTGATAAAAAGCCCCTTTCCTGTGAATTCTCGAGGCTTCAATAGGGATATGCCAAATGTGCCTTTAGTTATCTGGTTTTAAATGCCATTAAGTTTTGATATTCAGATTCTTATCCAGGTAGATACAGTTTTAGCAAGGCCGCGTGCACAGAGCAAGTGCCTCCAGTGGTGGCTAACTGCAGCTGGCAATTTTGCAAGAACCAGTGATATGAATTTTGGTTGTGGAGGTTTTTATTTGGAAAGTGGTCACAGTGCGATCCTGGCAAGGTTTTTATTTTTATTTTTATTTTTTATTCCATGGGTTTGATTTGATTCTTTTTCTGCACAGTTTTAAACCATGAGCATTCCATTCAAGTTTTTAATATCTGATCGACAAAACATTATATTAATGTTGATTATACATTGAGTTTGTGGTTTGCTTCTTTTAGTACAGCACTTGTGTATCCACAGTGATGTTCTTATTATTGATAAGGATTTAGGACCATACTAGACAATTATTGATATCGCACTTGTGGATCAAATGATGATGACATTGCCCAGTGGTCCCTGTTAAACTTATTAGCGAGTGTGGCCCGCATGACTGCACACCCAATCTGTGTGTCCACTTGGACAACCAAGTTCAAATTTAAATCTTCCATTTTGGATAACATCTACCAACCAAACAAGAATGGTAACAATGCTTAATCCTCGCTACTAATCCCATCTTGATTTACCAGGTACCTACTGACATTCAAGACCATTCATCTAGCAGTCCCACTGCGAGTGGACCCCATGAATGAAATCCTACTTATACGCGGACTTCCCACTGTTTTTATTGTTACTGTTTCCATCATATCCAATGCCACAATTGCAGGGTGAATCTACCATATGAAATTGTGGAGGAATGACAAGCCTTAAAGCATTTGGGTGCCGGTGCTGCCCTGGCTGATACCCAACTCATAATACAAATGGGTCGGTCGATTGATCTGGTGGGTCATCACAAAAATATCCAGATTGGGAGATCTCAGCCATCATTAGTCAAGAAATCAAACAGTCTCAATAAAACAAATTCACATCATTGGTGTAGTGAAATAGGCCAAGCAGTGATAGCAATACATATGACTGATACATTGATTCAATACATATGACTGATTACAGATTACACACAGCTGTATCATGTACTAACACACCACACTACAGTTTTTTACAGTATCAGAGACCACATAGAGAGAACAACATACTCTTTATAAGTATTATTTATAATATAAGCTTAGGAACTAAGCATATTTCCATCAGTTACGAGCAGGCCTCGTCTCATTTGACCTCGGATTTGGGCCAACTCCCCCGCCCATCGAACTCCCAAACCCGAACCCTCCGTTCCCGGGGCCTCCTCCAAACCCGAACCCTCCGTTCCAGGGGCCTCCTCCAAACCCGAACCCTCCGTTCCCGGGGCCTCCTCCAAACCCGTATGCGAACCCATGCTCACCAGGTCTGTTGGAATTCGAGCTCCATCCGAACGCGAAACCGTCACCGCCGCCATGATCGGGCCTGCCCGTGCCTGAACCAGACCTGAAACCCTCACCGCCGCCATGATCGGGCCTGCCCGTGCCTGAACCAGACCCGAAACCAGCACCGCCGCCATGATCGGGCCTGCCCGTGCCTGAACCAAACCCGAAACCGTTGTTGCCGCCTGCTGCCCAACGATAATCCCAACTTCCATTAGGACCCGAACCCCAACGATGCCAACTTCCATTAGGTCCCGGACCCCAACGATAATCCCAACCTCCATTAGGCCCCCAAGGGAAGTCCCATCCTCCGCCTCCGCCTCCACCCGATCCCCCTCCACCGTATCCGCCTCCACCACGACGTGCCATGAAGAAGAAGAAGAAGCAGAAGAAGAAAGATGAAGGATGAGGAGGAAGGGTCCTCAGCCACAACTGCTACCCAATTTATAAACAAATCGTTTCTATATAATTGCGTATAGCATCCAAAAGTCAAAATGCGTCACAACTATAAAAATATCCGACTATTCCCACTCACTGAATTTCTGGCCGTTCAATCAAACATTTGATAGATTTGGCGGTTAGGATCGCGGTATAGCCAATTCAATGGCTGGGATTGGCTGATCATGCTACTTTGGCAGAATCCAGGATGTTTGCAATCTCATCTGATCTTTAACCAGATGGATTATAAAACATAAGGCGTTTCGGGTCCTTGTAAGTGGACTTAAATAACTGTTCAACTCATCTTTTGTAAGCCCACCTCGTTGTTTGTTTGAGCCGGTCCAAATACTAAATGGGCCCAATTGTATATCCAAGACAGGCCCTTCATGTTGTTAGGTGCCGAAATCTTTATAAAGTTGTAGATATTGTTTTACTTCCATTTCACAAAATGTTTAGTAACTCAAATGGTATGTACATAAAAACATTTTGATGCTTAGTCTACAGGGAATGAAGGCATTTACGGCTTAAAAGGTCATGCAGATGACACTGGAATGTTTTAGGGGTCCAGTACAACAATGAAAAGCTTCTACAATCAGGGAGCTGGGGAATGTGCAGACTGAAATACTATTCCTCGGGATGTAAATGGGTCCCTAATTCTCCGATTACTCGGAGGTTTCGATTAGTTAAAAATCGGGTATGGGTCTTAATTTAGGCCCCGATAAGTAAATGGGTCCGGGTCCGGGTCCAGTTCCACCTTGGTTTGAACCCGAGACCCGATATATTACCTCAATTTAAAAGAATTTCTCCTTCGTGTTGTTTTAATATCATTCGACCCGACCCAGATCCGGACCCGTCCCATACATGGTTCTGGTTCCAGTTCCGAAGCCAAGAAACCAATTTCGGGTCCGAATCCAGTTCCACCTTCTCCTTAACGGTTCCGATTCCGGGTCCATTATGGATTCGGACTTGAACCAACCTGTTTACAACCCTAACTATTGCATAAGGATCCTGGCCTATTCAGTTTTAATTAAGTGTGTGCCTTTCCAAGGAAGGTATCATTCAGTGGGGATGAGTGTGTGAAGCCCCCACCAGATGCCTATCACATACTACCTATTGGCAATCCCACTCATGATCTACCACCACCATTTAGTTACATTCACCACTCTCTGTTCTTCTTCCTTATTGTGTTGTTCCTACAGAAAGGATGAATAATATAACCCAATCTTGTCATATGGAGGTGTTTTTTTTCCCTTCGTCCTAACAAATTCTAGAAATGAACTTGGAATGTCAATTTTCATTTTTATTGAGTTCTTAAGCTCCATTTGATTTCTTATGACTTAGGTTACACTGGTTACTCCGGTGCTCTGTAGTGGCTTTTGTTGCAAATAATGATATATACATTATACTTTTGACATGTAATAATATCTACAAGACACCCGGGCATCTGGGTGTTTTTGTCATGAGTCGGGAAGGATCCCCAGTTGCAGCTATTACACACTTCCCTTGTAACATGTCCTCAGATTTCCACTGTGGGACCCACACGGAGATAATCCGGATAGTTCAAGATAAATATCATCCCATATATCGTCAAATTTCAGTTTAATATGAGTGGGTCCCACCACCCTATTAAGCACAAATTGAAAAGGAGATTAAGGCATATGATTAGTAATACATAAGATTGTGCTAATCACATTTTCAGTTATGTGTTCAATCGGATGGCCGGATCCACTCCTATTGAACTAAAATTTGAGGATATGTCACATGAGGGGATCACATTTACCTTGAATGGTTCGAATTATAATTATGTGGGCCCCGTGGTGGAGTTCTGAAGACCTATTACCCGGAGCTGAGCTGTGATGGGATCCAGATTCCAGACCCGCTTGCGGCATGATCTGACCGGACCTGATCTTAGAGTGATTATCAATTGAGCCCTAAATGTAAGCTTGGACCTAGACCCAATTATCAAACAGGTCCAAAAAAATGACTCCCTGGTACATACCTGGATTTCTCAGGTTGAGTTGTTCAAGTGAAATGGGGGAAGTCCAGTGACTCTCGTTCACCCATCCCAATCATTTCAATGGTCCGAGTCCACAATGACATGGGGGAAGCCGATCTGTATAGACCTAGACACTAGTTCTTAAGATTTTGGATTTTCATGGATCCATCCATAAAATTGCCCTCCATTTCTACGGAGATTTTTCATCAAAAAGTCCTGAAAATGAAGAACTTGTTTCTTGAATGTTTAGCAGTACTCCTTATTACACATGGAGACATACATCATATATGTTACATCACAAGTTGATATTTTATGCATTCCTTGTAGTACTATCCTATATTAATAAATCTGTCATTGGTAGATGTCATCCTCCAATTAAAATAAGGGGCATTTGGGCGGAGGTCCCTCATCATTTGCTTTTATAGCCAAAGGTCCACGATATTTTATTGTACCGACGGCAGTCCTCCCGTAAAAATGATGTAGCGAAAAAGATAAAAAAAAACTCCTGTACACATCAACAAAAGCAGAACTCAGATAAATTTATCTGAATTTTGGCAAAATTAGATAAAACTCAGATAAATTTGCCAAATGAGTTTTACCAGAAGCTAACATAAGTTTTCAGAAAACTTAGATAAATTTTCTGTTTTTCTGAGTTTGCTGTTAATTTTTTTGCTTGAATAAATTTGTGTTGCGTTTTGTAATGATGTGAAATGAGAATGAAGGAAGGCTGGAGACTTACAGATTTAAATAACCAAAGTCAAAGTGATTTGTCTTGCTTGCAGGAGAAAAAAAAGATGAGTTGTTGAGTCTTCCTCTTGGTAGCAGAAGTTACATCTAGAGGTTAAGGAAAACCCCAGGCGCTTTAAGCGGATTTCAGTTAGATTTTTTTTATGCATCAAACGCCACCCAAAGCAGTTGATTTTGTGGAGGGAGATACCATTCTAGATCATAATAGCCCAGTCCAGTTTGCAAACTCTAGACTTTATGATATTTCAAGCTGCTTTCAAAGAGAGCCGCCCATTTGGAGACACTCTCAAGCTTATAATGTCTCTTTCTGATGGGTTTGGAGAAAGATTAGAGGTAGCTGATGAGCAAAAGTTGTTCAAAACTCAGATAAATTTGTTTGAGTTTTACCAGAAACTCAGATAAATTTGCCAAAACTCAGATAAATTTGTCTAAGTTTTGACAAATTTATTTGAGTTTTTATTTAGTTTATCAGAAATTATGGAAAATTTATCTGAGCTCAGGGACACCAAAAGTCAGAATACGGAGAACCAGAATTTAATAAAAATCAAAATTCAAAACAAGAACACTTGATGACCACGATCCAATCGAGAAAAGAGAAAGAGGGAAAACAAGAAAAAGAGCAAACTGCTCTCTTTCAAATAAGTTGTAGAGCGATAGATAGATTTGAAAGAGACTTCAGATAAAAGAGTAAGATAAAGAGAAACCGCTTCTATCTTTGAAGAAATGAAAGAGAGAGAATCGAAAGTCACGGTGGCGACGGAAGGTGCTTTGCAACATTACTCCATAACCATGGAAATGAACATAAAATGGAAAATGAGAGAGAAGAAGAAGAAATGAGTTCTCTGATACAACAGAAAATAAGAGATAACTTAGCCTAAGAATGAGGGTTGAAAGAGGCAAATTAGTCATGAAAATATATGACGTGACATATTAGAAACCTCCCATCAAAATATCTCCAGCTGTCTGAACTATAGACATTAGAAAAAAAGTTGTTGTCTTGATGCTTTAGAAGACCGTGCTCAGGGGTTATAGGCTAATTTACTCTTAAAATAACTTACATGAAATAGAGATTTGGATCTTTCAGTTATACATGATAAAAAAAAAATAGATTGCAATACCAACTACTTCCCACTTGTACCTTCAATTGTTCTTCCTTTCATCACAAATCATTTTGTGAATCGATAGAGCAAAATGTTAATCTCAGCATATTCGCAACAATCCCAAACATGTCCTCCACAGATACCTTCCATTGCGTATTTGAGATGCTCTTTCATGCTCAGACGTCATTAGCTTGTCGAATTGGGCCGTACGTACATGCTTATGATAGTAATATGTCATCCTCGCCATTGATTCATAAGAAATCCATCTTAGATATTATAGAAAAGCTCATGACACCCACCCACTGCCATTTGATTGGGCCTGAAGAAGAAGTTTGTTAGACATTTTATAGAGGACTCCAACCATGTTAAGAAAGGGCCCAACAACGTTTGTCAAACCAAGTTTTGTATTGGAATTATATTATACTAGTGGAGCCCTGCACGTGCAAGGAACATACTCTTTCAGTATAATAATTTGAAAAAATAAAGTCATTGAAAAACTCAATATTAACTATTCCAATGGAGAATGACCATATAACAAATTAAGTAATTTACAATCACTCATTGTTCTCATAAAATTTAGTAAAAGCTTCAATTGCAAAAAGTAAGAAGAAGATTGAATAACAAGATATATAGAAGGAAACTAATAAAAAAAAAAAAGTTGAAAACCAACCTTTTATGGCCATACATGATTAAGCAAAATACTCACCAATTTCAACATAAATAGATAGTTCGACCTATTTCCCATTAAAATTTGTCTAAAACCTAGCGCCAAATACATACCAAATTCAATGAAACAAAATACTAACCAACCAAAACAATACCCAACTCATAGCTTTAAACGAATCAACAACAAATCACAAGGATTCCAATCAATCTTTGGCATTTTCATCTCTTCCTCTATCAAGCAAATCGTGTCTTTACAGGCATTGCGATCAAAGTTGAAATTTTCTACACATGAAAATCTCAACTGAAAGTAGCGAATGAACAAATTCTTCAAATACAACCCTTTTCATGATCATTTGAGCTAAGCATTTCATTGAAATATAATAATACTAAGTGGGGCCCACAGATGTGTAGTTCTCTTTAATTATATATAATATAATAATACTAAGTGGGGCCCACAGATGTATAGACAAAAAGCATGACAAATTCTTCGACTAAGTGGGGCCCATAAATGTGTAGTTCTCTTTTATTTTATATATATAATATAATAATACTAAGTGAGGCCCACAGATGTCTAGATGTAGAGAAAAAGCATGACAAGTTCTTCTACTAAGTGGGGCCCACAGACGTCTAGTTCTCTTTTATTTCATATATATATATATATATATAATATAATATAATATAATATAATATAATATAATATAATAATACCAAGTGAGGCCCACATATGTGTAGTTCTCTTTTAATTTATATATATAATATCACAATACTAAGTGGGGCCCACAGATGTATAGAGAAAAAACATAACACTTTTTTCTCTTTTGTAATAAGGGCATAGATATTATATGATTATTATTATAATATAATAATAATATATTATTATATTATATTATAATATTTTTGGGGGGGCCCACAAATGTGTAGTGAAAAAGTATGCAACTTCTCTTCTCTTTTATAATAACGGTATAGATATAGATTTTATATTATTATTATAGTATCATAATAATATATTATTATATTATATTATAGTATTTGGGGGTGGGCCCCAAAATGGTGTAGTGAAAAAGTTTGCATTATAATATTTGAGGTTGGCCCCCACAAAGGTGTAGCGAAAGAGTTTGCAATTTCTCATAATAATATATTATTGTATTTTATTATAATATTTGGGGGCGGGCACAACAATGGTGTAGTGAAAAGATTTGCAATTTCTCATAATAATATATTATTATATTATATTATACTATTTGGGGGTAGGCCCCACAATGGTGTAGTGAAAAAATTTGCATTATAATATTTGGGGTTGGGCCCCACAAAGGCGCAGTGAAGAAGTTTGCAATTTCTCATAATTATATATTATTATATTATATTATAAAATTTGGGGTTGGGCCCCACAATGGTGTTGTAAAAAAAGTTTGTAACTTTCCCTCTTTTATATTATAATATTTAGGGGCGGGCCCCACAATGGTGTAGTGAAAATGTTTGCAATTTCTCATAATAATATATTATTATATTATATTATACTATTTGGGATTAGGCCCCACAATGGTGTAGTGAAAAAGTTTGCATTATAATATTTGGGGTTGGGCCCCATAAAGGCGTAGTGAAGAAGTTTGCAATTTCTCATAATTATATATTATTATATTATATTATAAAATTTGGGGTTGGGCCCCACAATGGTGTAGTAAAAAAAGTTTGCAACTTTCCCTCTTTTATAATAGTATAATATAGTAATAGATAATAGATAGTAGATAGTAGTGAAAAAGTTTGCAATTTCTCATAATAATATATTATTATATTATATTATATTAATTGGGGATGGGCCCTACAATGGTGTAGTGAAAAAGTTTGCATTATAATATTTTAGGGTGGGCCCCACAAAAGTATAGTGAAAAGTTTACAATTTCTCAAAATAATATATTATTATATTATATTATAATATTTGGGGGCGGGCCCCACAATGGTGCAATGAAAAAGTTTGTAATTTCTCATAATAATATATTATTATATTATATTATACTATTTGAGAGTGGGCCCTACAATGGTATAGCGAAAAAGTGTGCATTATGATATTTGGGGTTGGGCCCCACAAAGGTGTAGTGAAAAAGTTTGTAATTTTTCATAATAATAATATATTATGATATTATATTATAATATGTGGGGTAGGCCCCACAATGGTGCAGTGAAAAAAGTTTACAACTTTCCCTCTTTTATAATAGTAGTAGAGAGTAGATAGTAGATATTTGAGGGTGGGCCACACAATGGTGTAGTGAAAAAGTTTGCAGTATAATATTTTTGGGTGGGCCCCACAGTGGTGTGGTGAAAAAATCATACAACATTGCCTCTTTTATAATAGTAAAGATAATATAATATAATAATAATAATAATAATAATAATAATAGAAGTAGATAGATAGAATAGATAATTATTATATGAGTGGGGCCCACACAAGTTATGCCATTTGCTCTTTAGTGGGCCAGGTGTGTAGCAAAAGCAAAGTGCATCTTTCTCTCTTTTATAAGAGTAGATAGATAGAGATAGAATAGTTGCCACTGTGCCGTTTAGAGAAATGCCGGCTAGAAGAGTAGTTGTCTTATGTGATAATCTCTGCAAACCATACTCACCAAAAAAAAGTCAGAAGGTCTTGTTATTGCTTTCATTCGAGCAGCAGACAATGTGAAGTCAAGAGAAATAAAAGTGCAGTAGAATTTTTTCAAATACATGTGAAAGCAGACGAGACTTAATTAGAAAAGAAAAAAGAAAAATGAATACCTATCCATCACCTTAGTAATTGAAATTCAAAGAAATCCATCATATCTTATCTTGACAGTACTTCACTCACCTCTTATCCTTCAAGTCTTCAACCCTGGGCCCATTTGGTAATTTTATTAGTATAGTCAAGTAAAGTAAAGTAAAGTTAAACATCCCATCAAAAGCACTTTTCTAAAAAATTCCCTCCATTTTTTCCAAAAAAAGTCAAAAAGCAACTACATTTTACTCACTAAAAAATAAAAAAACTCCATTTTCCCATACAAAAAGTCAAAAATATTCTATATCAAACAACTAAAAACAAAATATCATCATAACTTACTTATATTTTATTCATTCTTTTCATTTCACTTCACTCCACTTTATTTTAAAAGTAAATTACCAAACGGGCCTAAAGGCCTTTTTTGGCACTTTATTGAATTAGTAAAAGTCAAATCAAGCCTTTAATTATCAGCAAGGGGTCACGATAGTAGCATTTTAATTTAAAATTTTCTTGATATTTTTTTTTTAAAAGTTAAAAAGTAACATCTTTTCTCCACTAAATGATAAAAAAATTCAACTTTTCTATACAAAAAGTAAAAATGATTTCATACAAAACTACTAAAAATTAATTACCATCGTAACCCCATTATATTTTCTGCTTTTTTAATTTAATGCTTTATTACACTTTATTTTACATACAAAATTACCAAAAGAGCCCTAAAGTTCATTTGACCTTGAATATTTCTTACATATTCTATGCAAACAAGCATGTGAAAAGCAGGTACTGTAACTACAATGAGACTTTAGATTCATCATCCATTAAAAGAACATTTTCCATATAAACTCCAACTGAGACTACCCACAAAACGGCGAAAATCTACATACACTTCATTAATTAAGATCCTTTTAAAGGATAAAATATAAACCAACATATCAGAAGAAGAAAAGGTAAAACAAAATCTAAAAAGAAGGCAATACTATCATCCTAATATAACCACATCTATACAAAGAAAAAAAAAAGAATAGCATCAACCAGTTTGTATTATCACTTAAAACGTGAGGAGAGACTTCTTCATGTCGTAATCCATCTTCTCCAAGCCCGGCAAGACAGCAAACTGAATCATGGGTGGCGGACCGCAGGCAAGAGCCAATGTCTCCTCTGTTCCCTCAGGAATGTGCTCTCTAAGTACACTCTCCGTGATAAACCCAGTACTGTACTCCCAACCGTCCCTCTTCTCCTCTACCACATACCACACCTTCACATTCGAATGCCTCCTTGCCCACTCATCCAGCTCCTCCCTCAGCAGTATGTCCTCCTCTGTCCGATTCGCATACACCAAATACATCTCTGTCTCATCCTCCGGGTCTTTTAATATCGCCTGCATCACCTGATACATGGGTGTGATTCCAGTGCCTCCAGCCAGCATTGCCAGCCTCCGGGCAAACTTGGGCTCCCCATGGATGGTGAAGTTGCCACGCCCCATGTACTCGATATGGCCGAGCGGGCCTTTGATGTCAAGCATTGACCCGACCGGCAGCGACTCGAGGTGCTGTGACATGAGTCCCCCATTGGGGAACTTGGGGTTCTCCCCCTTGAAGTAGATTTTTATGAGGAGATCAAAGTAGCCCACTTGGTCGACCGAGCTCGTCGGCGTGTAGGCCCTCATACAAAGGTTGTTGTCAATGGTGGCAGAGAGAAAGATGTGTTTTCCGACTGGCAGTCCCAGAACATGGTCTGAGGAGGGTAATGCGAAGCGGAAGAGACGACCATCTCTTGAGATGGACGCCTTGGATACAAGTTTGCATGGTATCTTTTCTCCTGGTATCAGAGCTGAGCTTCTCATCACAGCAACTTCTTTGATTGTGGACAACTGGAGTAAGTCCACATCAGAAGTGTGGATAAGCTCGCCCATTCGGTAGTCTTCCAACATGGCCTTGGTCTTGTCGGAGTGGATGGCGTCGAACTCCTCGGTGCAGTCAGTACCTGCATTGATGAGGATGCTATCTACGCCACCAGGGTGGTCCTTGACGAACTTGGTGCACTCATAGACATGACCGTGGACAACGATCCAGACTGAGTCGGGAGAACTATGTTTCTTCACCTCAGCCATGGAGAACGTGTTGGAGGATTTGTTCATGAATGGCGTGGAGAGGCTCTTCTTCAAGGCCTGACTCTCGGACGTCTCCAGCTGCTTCTGTCGATCCATCCACCCACCCGACTGGTTCCCAGGCATCGTCGGGTGCTCGAACATAATACCAACCTCGCCCTTGTGCGGCTTGCATACACACGTCTTCACCCGAAACCAACAGTTGTTCATCATTCCCTGCAAAGCACAATTCATTGAGGCATTTAATCAAACACCTCTTAGGAATGGATCGATCGACAAGGGACGAGACGAGGAAGGCGAGCTAACCAACCATGACATTCCATATGAGTTTTTCGGATTGGGTGTTGAGGGTCTCGTCCCAGGCTCGAACCGCGATCTCCTTGGCCTCGACGAGATCTAAGATCTCGACGTCGAGAGACCAGAAGCACCAGCACCAATACTTGCCGTACTTGGTGGGCTTCTCTGGACGGTCGATCTCGCAAATGCGCCATGTATCTCCACCGTCCATTGTCACTTCTACTCTTGTCACCTTCTTACCACCCCCTGGAAATATGTTCGTACATTAATAGATTATGATCGACGGCTAAGATTGCAATGGTGAGATGATAATTTTTAAAGAAACTAGTTGCAGTGATGTTGTACAAGTGTGGGGAAATGCCAGTAAAGAAAAGACAGGAGTTGGAAGGTTGCAGTGCATGAGCTTGACTTTTTCTAAAAGGGCATCTGTTTCGTCCCTTGCAACAACGGAAGCGTCATTACGTTACTCGTCCTGACAGGAGGGCAAAGAAGGCACAAAAAACAACTAACTGCACTTTTCTATTTTTTATTTTTTTTTTAAATGGTATTTTTTTTTTTTGTCATTTTTCATTTCATTAACCATTCAACCATTCAGGTTTTTTTAAAATTACCAAGGTTATTAAAAAGACGAGGTTTTGACATCTTAATCCCCTTAATTTGAGATGTTTTAATTTAGTGATTTTTTTTGTACTTTTTTTCGCTCTGAATTCCATGATATCATGACTTTTATGTAGTATTTTAGTGATTTTTTTTTCAAATGGTAAAACCTGAGAAATGGTGATCAAATGTGTATTTATTTTTTGTAAAATATCAAATTTTATATTTTATAAAAAATGAATTTGCTCAACAGTTGTAAAATAAATATATGATATATAAATTGATAAATCCCATGACCCATGATATAATAGGATATGGTGAAAAAAAGTTATAAAAATAGTGTTGACTAGAGTCGTTTGACTCTGACGTTATATAAATTTGAGTCATAAAATTATTGAGAAAATAAAATTTAAGGTGAACCAATATATCAAAACCCCTTAAACCGTCTCTTTGTTTGAGTTAGTGGCCATTTATAACCATTAGAGTGAATCAAACCCGATGGCCAATTAGATTGGATCCAAACTCTAAGAGTGTAATTATTTGCTTTTGGAAAGGGGGACCATTAAACATGATCATTGATCAGACTTGGTGTGACAGCAATAGATTCCTAACCAAATACGAAAACTCATTCCAATCGACTCTTAACTCTACCAAAACCACACAATCTGAGCCCCACCCGTACGTACCTGAATACGCATATCCCTTCAACTTATACGGCCTCTGCATAGTCACTGAGTTGATTTGAAGAATCTCTTCATGGCCCGGACTCGTTATCACTGAGTTTATGTTCAATTCATTGATTATATACTCTGGCTTATACCACCAACCTAAACAAAACCAACATCAACAGTGTCATCATATCTCAAGTTTCAACCCTCTGTTTTGTGTAAAAACACAATTCAAATGGTCTCAGTGAATAAAAGAAGTACATACCTTGAGCATTTGCCAGCTCTTCATCTACATGAGAAGGAAGAACTCTGTTGTCTTTGTAATGGTAGTAGCTCTGAGATTCTTCTGTAGTCACTATAATTCTTCTAAGCCATTTCACCATCCGACCCCCTATGAAACCAGGTATGATGATCCGAACTGGGTACCCGTGATCCGGCTCCAAAACCTCCCCGTTTTGCAAATAAGCAATTATAATGTCACTTGCCGGGTCCATGGCAACCTCCTTCTTCAGACTCGTTCCGTACTTGGAACCTCCACCTCCGGGGAGGTCCTCCGCCCCTTCCAAGCAGACGTTGAGGGCGCCGCCCCGCCGGCTCAGGATCCCGCACCGTTTCAGCACGTCTCTGAGCCGGGCTCCTCGCCACACGGACGTCGACACGGCAGCGGCTCCCCAGTTGAACCCGACCGTCTTCTTCACCATGTTTTGCTCCTTCCGGCGGTTTCCGGCGCAGACGAGAGTGACGGGCAGCTCCCGCGCCGGGAACTCGTGGACGAGCTGGGCCATGGTGAAGCGGTTCGGCCGCTTCACCAGCCCGCAAACCTCGACGGTCCACTCGTCCCATGAGGCTCTCGGGACCGGCCCGTGGTTGCGGACGTAGTGGAGCGGGACGGGTGTGATGAACCCATGGCTCATAAGCCGGGTTAGAGGCGGTTCGGAGTTGAACGGGTGTTTGCCTGTTAGCCGGATGAGAGCCGGGTTGCGCTCAATCCAGCTATCAGAAGTCCCCTTGTCCCGTGGATCTAAGATTGAGAGCTTTACTTTTTCACTCATCTTATTATATGATCTCCGGTCTGATTCCTCGACATCTTCATCGCTGGAGGAGTCATCGATGAATGTTTTCGTTTTTAGGGTGTAAATCGAGTACGAGTCACTCCGGACCGGGGAGTCTGAACTGTGAATAGTGTGGGTGAACCGGGGCAGACCCGGTTCGATGAACTGGCGGTTTTCTACAGACGTGGCCATGAGACCAAAGGCTGAGAAAGATGTAAATTAAGTTTCCTTGTAGTGCCTTTGCGGGTGTCTGTGTCTCTCTTTTGTTAGCAAAAGTGAGCGGTGATTGGTTATTTATATAGGCCGCGTGTGCGTGTGGGATAAGTGTTGTGACGGTGCCCACTTGGCGTAAGAGAGAGAGAGGGGTAACCATGTGTGGGCAGGTGCATTTGGGCTCGACTGGCCCATGAGCAGCTCGTGGTATAGGACACGCGTGGCTCAGGCCAAGTGCCATTGCCAACTCTTTTGAGAAAAGAATCCCCGTGCTTAAACTGTTATGGAAGTAATAAAGCTGGCCAGAGAGATTCCTCTTTATTCCTGGCTTTGAATCACTGATGAAATTGCAGTCTGACTGCGAAACTGCTTGGATTCTAACGATAAATATGATAATCCATCTTAAGCTGTGTTGGACTATAATTCATATAAAAGGCAGTTTTTTTTTTTTTTTTCAATAGTTAGGATTTTATGATTGAGTAGATTGCAAGATGGACTGATGGCTGTTCAAGCAATAAACTACTGGAATGGCTCTCTCCCCGAGCTTGTCTGATTTGTAAGCTTCTAACAACATTGAATGAGTTTCAACAACAATTCTAACATTGCGGTCAAGAGGACGACCGACGAACTTGGCTAAAATCGTGTGTGTGTGTGTGTGTGAGGAATAACTGTGTGTGTGGGTCTAACCCACATAACCTTCCTCTGGATGTGTGTGCTTCAGGGAAGGAACACTATCTACTAGTCTTTATGTTGTTTTCTTTATAAGCTTTCAATAAGTCCATCTATTCCAGCCAAAAACTGCTGACTGATCTTCTAGAAATAATAATAATAGCAACTGCTGACAAAGATCACCATTAGTGTCACGCCCCCAAAAGTGAAACCGGGGTTACACGTGAGATTAGGGCCAATTAAAACTTTTTCCAACATTACTAAACAAACACAACCTGGCCCCAATCATGTCCCATAGGATCGAAGTCCGCGGTGAGGTATAAATATTTCCTCGATAACCACAAAACACAGCGGAGCATCATAATTAAACAAATGGTATAATATAACTTTTCAGAGTATGCACATCTTTCTTTTCTATAGTTTAAGTTTAGCAAAAGATAACAAAAGTATATTAATTAATGGCTTCTAACAAAACCTACGCCAAAGGAGAATAAATACGAACTAACCAAAGTATGAAGGCACTCGTATGTTGGTCATGACGACAATACCGTCGACACACAACTCGTACTCAACATCAGGCTAAACTGCCTAAAGCAACGCCTCCACTTTCCCAAAGGTAGATGTACCCGGTACCTATGCACCAAGTGCAGCATCAGACACGACGGTCGGCAGGTAGATATAAATATAAAACATCAACATATATGCAGAACGAATCAGAGTAAACAAATAGACAAAATCATAGGAAATGCATAGCATTTGAATCAATATCAAACTATCAAAGTAGGCGATCCACATTTGTTTCCAACGCACCCACGTCCATGAGTGAGCGTCAAAACCCGGTGTACAATAACAATAACGATTCCAACGCACCCACGTCCATGAGTGAGCGTCAAAACCCAATGTACAATAACAATAACGATTCTGACGCACCCACGTCCATGAGTGAGCGTCAAAACCCGATGTACAATACCAATCGCGATTCCAACGCACCCACGTCCATGAGTGAGCGCCAAAACCCGATGTACAATAACAATAACGATTCCGACGCACCCACGTCCATGAGTGAGCGTCAAAACCCGATGTACAATACCAATCGCGATTCCAACGCACCCACGTCCATGAGTGAGCGCCAAAACCCGATGTACAATAACAATAACGATTCCGACGCACCCACGTCCATGAGTGAGCGTCAAAACCCGATGTACAATAACAATAACGATTCTGACGCACCCACGTCCATGAGTGAGCGTCAAAACCCAATGTACAATACCAATCGCGATTCCAACGCACCCACGTCCATGAGTGAGCGCCAAAACCCGATGTACAATACCAATCGCGATTCCAACGCACCCACGTCCATGAGTGAGCGCCAAAAACCCGATGTACAATACCAATCGCGATTCCAACGCACCCACGTCCATGAGTGAGCGCCAAAACCCGATGTACAATACCAATCGCGATTCCAACGCACCCACGTCCATGAGTGAGCGTCAAAACCCGATGTACAATAACAATCATCTCTTGGCTCATGTGGCTCGGGCCCCGTGGGCTTTGGCCCAATCTTGCCTCAAGGCTATAAGTTCAAAATCCTCACACATAGTCAAATGAGTCCAAAAAGGGTAGCCGAGGTTCCACCTAAGTCCGTACAAGATAGGGTCTAAAAGGCCCTTTCCAAAAGGTGCCACAGTTCATTTGGTCAACCTAGCCCTTAGCCGGTCGACATCCCACACAGAGTACCCGGTCGACCCGACCCAGTCCGGTCGACCGAAAGTTGTAAACAAATGATGTGCATAGCGTGCTTCATCAGGCTCCAGAGAGCCTGACTGTGTGTGGCCGGTCGACCCGGTCCCCTCGACCGGTCGACCGTATACACTACAGTTACAAAACCTCAGTTCTGTAACTGAAGTGAAATGGGTGGGAACCCCTTTCCAAAATCCCTGAACAAGTAATCAGTCAATATGAAGGGCCTAGCCCTTCCATTCTAATCCTGCAAACAAAGAAAATAGGGCCTTGCCCTCTCCACATACATCCATACCCCCTCTCATCAAGTCCATCATCTAATATCCATCCAACCAATCTAACCATCCAAGTAAGAATCCATTTCATTAAATAATTAAACATAATTATCATGTTTTCCAAAATCAAGGACATCAATGAGCATGTGGTCATCTAAATCATCATTTAAATCATCGGATCAAAGGAGATACAACATATCTAAGCATATATATAAATATCTACTTGCCTTTCGTCGAAATTGCACAAATCCACAAATCCTAGCTCCAAAGCCCAACAAATCAAACCTAAGGGATAATTAGCAAAATAAAACTAATTAAAATATAAACCAAAAGAAAAGGAAGCTCTAAGCTATCTAACACACTACTACCCCCAAAATGCATTAACCCAAACCTAAGGGAAGAAGAGCTTACCAAATAAATGGGTGGATGGAGCGGTAGCTTGCAAATTGAGGATGAGATGCTTGCGGGGTCCACGCGGAGATAATGGTGACCAACGGAGGTTGTGGGGCCCACTAGATTGGTGGCCCACTATATTAGTGGTGATAGAGGGTCATGGTGGTGGTCCATTGACAAGGAAAAGGAAGGAGACAAAACAAAGAAAGAATGGAGAAAGAAAGAGAGAATAAAGAGAGAATGAACTAGAGAGAGAAAGAGATGATGACATGGTGAGATGGGTGGGAGAAAAAGTCAACTGATGTTGACAATGAGTGGAGTGAGGTGAGGGAAAATGAAATGGATGTGGGTGGTATTACTCACGTGGATGATGAGTGGAGTGAGTGAGAGAAAGAAAGAAAGTAAGAGATAGAATGAGATAGGTGAGATGGGTGAGTTAGAGAGAGAGAGAGTGAAAGAAATGGTGAGATGGGTGGGGGAGCTCAATCACGTGGCAGCAAGGAGGGTGGAGGAGAGATGAGTGAAGAAGGAAGAAAACATAGAAGGAAAGAAAGAAACAGGGAAAGAAAGAAATGAATAGTGGAGGGGAAAAATGGGGGAAAAACAGAGAGAATGAGAGAGAGAAACAGGGAATGAAATGAAGGAAGGAAAAATGGAGAAATAGGGAGAGATGTGCAGGTGGGTTCGCCGGTGGCTGGTGGCCGACGGCGACAGTGGTGATGCCGGGACGGTGGGGCAGTGAGGTGCTGGGAAGAGGGAGAGATGAGTGAGAGAAATGAGAGGAGATGAGATGAGAGAGTGAAGGGAGAAGAGAGAGGAGAAGAGAGAGGCTCGGTCATGGTGGTGGCGGCGGCGTGTCCGGCGACGGTGGCAGCACGTCGAGAGGGAGGGAGAACGAGAGAGATGAGAGGATGAGAGGGAGGGGGCTGCTGCTATTATGAAAGGGGAAAAAATGAGGGAGATGGAATGAGAAGAGAGGGAGATGGGTTTTGACCTAAATGAGAAAGGGATGGGGCTGCACGTGGGATAAGGGGGGTGGGGCATGATGGGATGAGGTGATGAGGTGGGGTTTACATGGGATTATGTTAGGTGGAGGTGGGGTTTGACTTTTAGGGAATTAAATAAAATAAGTTTAGGTGGGTTCGGGGTAGGTCAGGTTTGGGTCGGGTTCGAGGGTCCGGATCGAGATGCAACAAAAGGGTAAAGTCCGGAAAATTAGGTAATCTACCCGATGGTGCCAAAATCTCGAAAAACGGAAAATACTAAAAAGCCCTCGGAACTTTCCGGAAATAACGACACACACCCCTACTGTACCCAAACGGGCTCGGATCTAAACCCAACTTCGCACGCGCGATCCTAATAATTAATCGGACCTGTTTGGCTTATAAACGAGCTTAATTATCTAAAAACACAATTAACTAAGCTAATTACAACCTTGGAATTTCGGGATGTTACAATTAGACAATTATGAACGATGCCTAATTGCGGCCCATGCAATAGTAGTAATACTAAGAACTTATTTTTATATATAAAAAAAAAGGAATCTATATTTTTTGAAATGAAAGGGGGAAAAAAAAAAGCTCATATTGTGCTTTTTACTAAAAACTTCCTCGAATGGCAATCAAACTTTAGAGAAAACAACCTTTAGCAAGAAAAAACAATCTCTAACATGCATTTCATTATGCAACTTTATCCTTTTGAAGACTTTACTGCTTAACTTTTATAATGAAAAGATAGGAATACATATTTGCCTTCTATTATGGGGTTGGCTGTTGGCAGTCGCTCTTTCAAAACTTGGATCAAGAGCCCACCAAATTGGCACATGATTGATTGATGACTCAATGAAAATCCTAACTCCATATTATAATTCTCAACACTCTTTTGTAAGCTTTTCTATAGGAGGCTCACCTTTGATAAATCCAACTCAGTTTCACACAAATAAGGACCCTTGATTGAAATTAAATTCATTTCATTAAAAAAATATTTAACTTCAGTAAAAAAAGAATTAGAGACAAAAAGGAAAATATAAGAAATGTGCTTGATAATGTAATAGTGATCCAAGCACCACTACCTTTTGTAGATATTTTGTAGAGATTGACGATTTGCAAGCTTAGATTTGTCTTTGTATTATGATGTATATATAGATTACAAGAGACTGATATAAGAGAATTATCTCTGTTATATTTGAATCTGAGAAGTCCTTATCTAATATGGGTTTTAGAGTATTTGAACTTGTGCATATCTAGGATAAGCTAAGTAGCCAACCGATCTTATCCTTGAGATTGGGCACGTAGAGATTGATAATTTGCAAGCTTACATTTATCTTTATATTATGATGTATATTTAGGTTACAAGAGACTGATATAAGAGATTCAGCTCTGTTACATTTGAATTTGAGAAGTCCTTACTTAATAAGGATTTTAAAGTATTTGAACTTGTTCATATCTAGGATAAGCCAAGTAGCCAACCGATCTTATCCCTGAATTTGAGCTGGATCTGATCTACTCACACCTTTTTCATTACATAAATACAAGGTACATTTAGATGTAAATTGAAATAGCCAAATGTACCTTAAAAAGAGGTCTTTGAAAAATCTTTTCTACCGCGTTAATATAATGACACTATTAATCCTAAATCGAGAATCATCATCATGGGTATTTTCATCATTCATCATTTTTTATTTTTTTTTTTTTTTGGTGGTTGCTGCTGTTGTCCGAAAGCCCTAATAAGAGAATTGTGCCAATATCTTCAGTACTGGGTGCATGCAGAACTGTTAAAACTACTGAGTGCTGTGAAAGCTTTAATTAGGCCGGATTGCAGGAACCATAGTGCATCGTGTAACAACTGACAAACCTTTACTATAAGCAGTAAGAGTACAGTGACGATCAGTTGAGTGATCAGAACACAAAAAAACCAAGTAACACATCACACTCACAAGTATGGATTCTTTTAGTCTGTTCTTCTGAAAAGTAAATGAAATGAGGGGTGGATTAGAAATACAGGTGAAGACACAAAAAGCTAAATGCGCGCTTAGACCTAACGAATGCAAGAGAGGACAATAATTGAGTTACCATCCTTGACCATTCTGCAGGCCGGGCATTTATTGTGGGGATGAATGTAACGCTGCCACGTGAACATGAAAGAGAAAGTCGGCAGCATATGTTGAGATAGTTGGTGTAAAGCTGCGCATAGGAAAGCAAGACCACAAATAGAAATGTGAAGGTGGGGGTGGGGTTGGGTTGGAGTGGACTCCCAGCTTTGTGGAGACGATGATAAATCAGCTATTTTTTGAATATTTTAGGGGCAATTTGGGGCCTATTTGGCATCATTTTAGAAATATTTTTTCCTGAGAATGAATGAAGAAAAACTTAATTTACAGGTATTTTATGAGAAAGAAAACCTAAGAGGAATAGAGAGAATATGGAGATAAAGAGAGGTGCACAAATAGACAAAAAATGCAACAAAATAAGTTTTCCTTCATTAACTCTCAGAATGAAATGTTTTCATAATGATGACAAGCAAGACTTTGTAACGCACCAAATAAAGTATAATGACTTGGGCCCGATATCCTCATGATGTCGTATGTTTCGTCTTACCGGACCCAACGCCCTTCTAAGAGAGGCTGGCCTGCTGTTCACGTGATGTTGTCTGTTTTGGCTTGTCCAGACGGAACTACCTTTTACAGGGGGGCCACAGGCGTGACACACTCTCGGTTCAAATAGCATCTGTAATAAGTCAGACCCACTGTCCACCTGATATTGTCAGCTTTGGCTCATGGGATCTCAAACCAGTCTTGCCGCATGATTTAAAATGGCCGAGTTAAGGCCATGTCATATATATATATATATATATCCAAGATCAAGATTAGCATATTTCCAATGTAGGACTTATGCACAACTACATACCCAGTCTTTAACAACTACATACCCAGTTTTTGTCACGCCATACAAATGCTAGTGAAAGGGGAATGCACTTCCATTTCCACATAAAAAGCTCTACACAAATGTGCTCTTAAGGGCCCGTTTGGTAATTTACTTTTAAAATAAAGTGGAGTGAAGTGACATAAAAAGAATGAATAAAATATAAGTGAGTTATGATGGTACACAGTTGTTTGGAATAGAATGCTGGTTGATGGGGAAATGGAGTTCCTTTTAGTGATAAATAGTTGCTTTTTTACACAAGGATGCTTTTGATGGGATGTTTAACTTGACTTTACTTCACTTGACTATATTAGTAAAATTACCAAACGGGCCTTAAGGAGTGAAAGAAGAAAGTAGGGGCAGCTATTTAAAATTCAATGGACTCAAGATAAACGCCCACTCATTATATATATATATATATATATATATATGGGGTACCAGGGTTTGCAAGTAAACTGCTTCATTCGATGTTGTATTTCTTTACAAACATGAAAGCAATGTAGATCTCTAGTTACAACGAAGATGACCTCTATTATTATGCTTTATTTCTAAATGATCAAACTCAATCTACAATTCTACTCTCAGTTATTCCATGTTCACTTTTGGCAACCTAGATGCATGTTGACATATAGTTGAATAAGGACTTAAAATCAGATAACTTTATGACTAACAATTACCTTTATCTGATGCTGGTAACAATCTTAGGCGGGTCTAATATAAATAAGGCTAGAACAGAATACAGAATGCTCTAACCATTGGCTTTCTTTCTTTTGATACGATTATTATGATTATCGAATCAAATCGAGGTTTAAGTTGAATGGAACAGCATTGTAGTATATTCATTACTAACCATCGACCGTTCATAAAGGTAGCTGTTATAAGGGTTAGAATTATTTTAAGTTGATCATGAACCATGGCTGTAATGCAACTAGGAGTGGCAATTCTTGAGCCAACCTCTCAACATGATTCGGATCAAACCTGGTAATTAAGGGTTAGGGCTGACATTTCTGATGTGATTAAAAATGGATTGGGTTCAAGCATTTTATTCGCCAATCTAATCCAAACCCAACCTTATGAGCCAATTGCACTGTGCCCTAAGTAGGGTCAATCGGCATTGTAAGATTCAAAATAAAGAATCCAACCACGTATGAATTATGTGGATCAACATTTTTCAACCAGATTAATAGATGAGTCAGGTTTGGTTTGAGCCTCATCAGTTTACCTTCGTGATAGAACAATCCAAACCCTCGGGGCCCAAGTAAAAGGGTCTGGGGGCTTCAGCCCCCACTAGACCTTAAAAAACGTAAGAAAAAACCCTGCAAACTGGTTTGACTTATCATTTTTCTATTAAATTAATTACTCTCTAGTCTTTTTGGGGACGCCAAACATCCTACCTTTTGTTCTTGTTCAAATTCTATCGTCCCAAAAAGGACACACAGCAGTGCTATCTAGGTGAAATAATGTCGGAATCTTCGAAAATCATCTTGAGTTTTATAGTCTATCCTGCTGTAACCCATTTATTTGGTACTCTATACTAGTACTCACTTTACTGCTCTTTTTATAATTCATATGCAAATGGATAGAAATTGTGTGGGCTACTTGTCATGAGGCCATGTCAAATTAAGCAGTTGGTAAATACCAAAGTTAATCTATTGTTTAAGGTCTTAATCTCTGACCCTAGAAGAGTTTGGATTATGATCCGACTCTTGTTAGAGATTTTTGGGTCAATAGTTCACATGACTCATCTTCTCATCCTCATCAGAGATGTGGAGTTTCTTGGTGTATTGTCGTTAATTAACGAGGAGATGGAAACTCTAATTCAGACGATCCAGGACTAGGAGCACTTAATATTCAGAGGCCATTCTACGACCATCCGAACGAAAAAATGTCCACCATAGAGGCAGTGTCGACCCCATCTGAGTCTAGACAAATTAGATAACATATTACAACGCATGAAAGGTATTCCGCGATCACATGCAAGAGTTAAACCTGTGACCTCAAATTCATATCATTGTATTAATCAATGGGCTAGTGCATTAATACTTTTTCTCAATTATTATACCAAGTTGCAGATTAAAGCAAGTGAAAGATAATTAGAGAGAGAATTAATCTTGTTTCATACTGATTACTGAATATTACTTTAGTCTATAATATTCTATGAAGTCGAAGGTTTATGCTAATCAATTGAATGATTGATTGAGAGGGAGGGAGAGAGAGAGAGAGGTGGTGACTGTTGCGGTGCGAAACGGCGGATGGAGCATTCCAATAGCCAAGGATAAATCAGTAAATGCAATGGAGTTGTGTTTGGCTGCAACCCCAAGTCCCAAGGTGACTCCAGGGAGCTTCAAAAGGCCAACGTCCCATAGGTTCCATCGGCCAGCCACAGACAGCTGCCCTGGTTTGCCCCCTTACGAGTTACCAAAGTGAAACGCTTTTTCTTTCTTCCCATATCTTTCCACTTTTGTGAGATTGGCTGCATCTCCCAGTCAAAGGATGCGTCACATAGAAAAGTACCCACCAAAGCATAAAGGTTGTAACACTCGTAACTATTGAGATTCATTAAACTTCTCAAAAGGAGAGTGATGATCATAAGGTTGATTCTATATATGGAGCTCATGTACACATGGATGCACTATTTGGAGACTCAAACGCTAAAAAGATGCATCCACTCTTACTTGCCGACAACTCTTGCTTACCGACATGGGTCCGGGTTTTAGTTTGATCATCACCCTTGGACAGAACATAAATTAATGAGAGAGAGAGAGAGAGAGAGAGAGAGAGAGAGAGAGATTTTGAATCCTACATTCCATGAATGTCTTTTGATGAATATTTTACAATATAGTATATTACTTGTGTCTATCCTAACTTATGGGCCAGTTGCGTTACAAGAGAACTTGTCTGCAGAATTCTAAAATCCCCCAAAATTGGAATTCCAAAATCCTACTTAGCCCTCCTAGCATTTTGAAATGCTAAAGTGGCGCTTTGTGACTTTTCAAGCAGGTTCGAATACTGAAAATTTAAAATTAAACAAGACATTTCAAAATGCTAAGGGGACAAGTAGTCGCATCATGTAATAAATCTCCAACGTAAAAATTCTAGTTAGAAATGCTTATAAAGTAACTGGTCTAGGCTTCGATGCTCAAGATTTTACTCAAATAAAAATATTGACCGAGTGTGCAACTTTACATCGTTATGGACAAACCAATTGATGCATCAAAGTATGAACAGTCATGATCTATTGAGACTAATGATTTAATATTAGTCTCGTCGCGATTTTCTTAGTTCAACAGATAGAGTCACACCTAGGGATTAATCCCAATTGTTTTCATAAAAAAGAGCCAGAGGTACCTCACCCTGAGCTGCGAAATAATTGGCTAGCTGGCTTTACCTTTTAGAAATGAATTTCTCCTTCCCGTCCAGCCAATCCTCTTTTGCCTCTTGTGAGATTCTTATTCGAAAAAAATTAAAAACAATACACATTTTATAACTTTAACTGATGAAAATATGTAAGGATATACGTCTTCTTATGAGATGTGTGATTTATCATCCTTAAAGAAATACAAAAGCAACATTTTGAACTCCACATCAAGGAACACAAAAATCAAATAATATCTTAGAAAAGAAGCATTGATGAATTTACATACCTCTTCAATCGTGAGAGAAGGAACAATTGGGAGAAGAATATTTTGGGTGGTAATGTTTGATTTCCTAAGAAACGAGAAGATAATGCAGAAAAAAAAAAAAAAAAAAAACAGAATTGACTTTATTAAAAGGAGAATTTTGTGCGATACTACAAGAAAGAGCGTTTCAGTCATTTGTTTATATATTCAATGTCTTACCACTGAATCAGAGTTTACGGGCTCCTGTGTTGTCCAAACCCCTATGCTGTGCTTTTTTTATGAATAGAAATGTAGTGTTGCACTAGTGCACCAAAAGGGTTCCACCTTTCCACTAAGGATGGTTCCCCTGAGACTTGAACTGTAGTGGGTTTGCCAGTAGACTGGATATTCTAAGGGGCAATGCATGCCCATTGGCATGTCATTGAAGCCATCCCATTTTTCAAAAACTTGCAAGCTGGATATTCTGTGCACCTTTCTTTGCTTTATGTCTCTATTGCCACATAGAACTATGTACGTCCTTCCTCAATTCATTTGGCTGCTGGTGCATGTGGTTAATGGAGACATCTTACTAGCCTTGTCAGTTGTCACACCCACGTGATGTCTTACTCTTCCCTTGCTAGTTCTGCTTGTTACCTGTAGTTGGCACTTGGCAGACTATTCTCTCTCGATTGAGCTGAATCTATGTAAGAAAAATATTCACTGCGCACGTGAGTACTGTGCATTGGCTCTATGCACATCTAAAGTTGTGAAATTCAGAGGTGAGACTTGCCTCCAGGACGGTCTAGATGCACAGTACTTAAATGCAGGTGAATATTTTCCTTTCTATTACTGTCACTAAAATGTTATTTTCGGAAGATTATAGCTTTGAAAAATGTTGGGCTGTTTTCATGAAAGACTTCTAATTTGGGCACAACTCAATTTTCGTTTCATTGCGTACACGCCTTTGTATAATTGCAAAATGATGAAAATAAATGCCCACTCTTTAAAAAAGCCAGTTTCCAACTCTTTCCTAGTTTTAGATTTTTACTAAAATAACGAAAATGCCTTAAATCCTTTGTGTATCTTTATTTGTTTCTATAACAAAACATGATACGTATTTCAGCTTACGGGGGCTTGGGACCCCTAGCGGTGAGGTGAGGAAATCCTATGGTGAAGGGAATTGACCTTTGAGTGTGGCAGCACAACCTCTCAGGTGAGGAAAGGTGCCTTCTCGGGGTCTATTGTCCGGTGAGGAAAGGTGTTGGTCTAAGTTCAGTCCCTGGGCTGGCATGTAAGAACCGGCACCTCTTACTATTAGGTTAAGAGACACTTTTTAATGCCTTTTCACTTATCATACCCTTTTCACCTACTTAAATTCTAGTTGCTGCATGGAAAGACTTTCAGTCCACCCATGATCATTTAGTGTTCACACTTCACATTCCTTGTGCGAAAGATCATTCTCAGAACCAACCAATTCTCTCTCTCTCACGGACACACACTCCTTAGCACCCATTGTGACAACCACCTTGTGGGGCCCATTCGAGGTCATGCCAATTATGTGAAGATAAGGGATTTAAAGATCTAAATGGACCTAAGGGTATACAAAATATCAACTCCATTAGGTCATCTTATCCGTTTGATAAAAAAACCCTCAAGTTTTGATGGTTTTAGAAGGAAAGAAGGCATTGTATCTTTAGATTTTAATCCAACAGTGAGTAAAAGTTAGATGAATGTCAAATCTGAATACATACCAATTCACTGGGGAAGAGGGTGCGTGGTACTGAGATTCTATGCGCATTGTGCTATGGGGCCCACCTGCTGGCCCACTTATGGATAGAGGGGGAAAGGGGAAGGATATGAAGATCTGGGTGGAGTCCTCCTATGTAAAACAAGTCAGCCCAATCCGATTATCCTGACCCTATCATCAATTGCCCACAACTCATGTCCATTCCAATGGGTGCACATTCGATCCAACGTTCTGGTTGATTCGCATGGGTGTAAGCGCAGGAGGGCGTGTGAGCTATGGGGGTGTGTTTGTGTGGTCCACTTGGATAGATCATCAACGACCACGAGCCCCAAAAATTAGGCATCCACTGTTTTTTTTTTTTTTTTTTAGTAGGTTAGATACCTGAAAATGATCCTGACTGTAGAGAACATGGACCCACATATAGGATACCTTCATTACAAGGGTTAATTATTTTGAGTTTAACTTTTGATACTTTGTATAATTACATTTTTCAGTTTTGATGTGCAAGACAACAAAGGCAATTGTAAAATTTATACTAGTTGCTAACTATTAAACTTTTTGTGGGGTTTCTTCAGGTCATGATTGGTGGGATGCAAATACAATTCTCAGGCCATGATTGGTGTGATTTCTTAAAAAGCGATGTTTCGATTTTTTTTCTCCAATTGATAACTATTAAACTTCCTGATCATCAGTGGAGATTACACATAAAGTATGAACTTAGGCCCAAATTTACATGGGTTGAGTTTGGTTTCGCCCCTAAGATTAAGATGCAAATACAATGGTGCGTCTATTGTTGTGAATGGGCCTAAATGCAGCTCCATTGAGTTCATCCAAGATCCGAGTATGTTAGGTGGGTCTGGACATACATTTGAGTCCGATAAGTTAGACCTAGATCATTTTAGGGCCCAAAACCCTTAACAGGCAGATCCATTCCTAGGGTCACAAGCACAAGGGACTCATTTTAGACCTTTTTTATATTTTATATGTATATATTGTGTATTTACCCTAAAAACAATCGAAATATAAAGCATTTTCGCACTATATAAAAAAATAACTTTCTCAGTTTCATCAATTCATACTCAGTCCTAAACCCCAGATCCAGATCCAGATCCGAATGAACAAACAGGCTTTACAGGGCGGACTCAAGTACTCATATCCATTTTCTAGGGTCCCATATTGACCTAGACCCAGACTCAGACTCCTCAATGGTGAACGGGCTTGAGCTCGAACAGTGCAGAGCATGGCCCAAATCCATCTTGTTGACAACGTTATACACATACCAAGTTCAGCCCAGAAGTAAAAATTGACGATTAATATAATACGCGCCGATTATGGTCTATTTTACTAGGAAATTGAGGGTTTAAAATTTAAGAAAAAACTGATGAAGCAATGTCATGAAATTGAGGACCCAATTTCATTTTACTGAAGAGGAAAGACACTGTCATGAAAAAGGACATTGGAGGTACAAGATGCATGCCTAGAACAAGGCCTCTGGTCCAGCACCATGGAAAGAGCACAGATAACAACATTTCACCAAACTCTTGAAATGGTTTGGCTCCACTTGCATGGTCAATACCTATTCTTCATCACTATTATAAACCTGGGATGAAGTAAGCTGAGGCACACTATAATCCGTACCCCCATAGTTTGAAATAAAATCTAGAGCAGGCAGGGCTCTCATCAAATTCTCATCACACATACCCCTATCACAATAGCTCTGGCTTTTAATAACTGAACATGAGGGGCCCCACAGGCCTTCAACCGTCAACATTACGCGGGGCCCACATGCTTTAATTCCTTAGTAACTGATATAGGACTATGATGGACCACACGTCTCGTGACAAAAATATCAGATGGGATTCTCACTGGTGCCTGTTCACACAGGCTTGCTTGCTTCCTCCCTCTTCATCAGATCGGATTATGATTTAGCAAATTGTATTTTCAACCTTTTACATACCTGAGCAAGTTGATAATGTCATTTCTGCCATGTGGACACTCTTTTATGGCAATACCTCCTCGCCGTGATTGATCAGCAACCATAAAAAACTTGCGTGTTTCAGTCACCTTCCACTAGACCTTGGGTGACGTGACCACGGAGGTACACCTTGGGTGAGGGAAGGTGCATGCATGCATGCCTGCCTGCCGGGGGTTCAAATCCTCCTTAAAGAGTTAGGTGAGAACTGACACCTCTTACATTAAAACGGAGGCCATTCTTAGTCCCAACTCCTAATATATCACGTTACAATATTAGAACTCAAAAGACGCCTAGGAACCCAATTAGAGGAAGCAAACAAATTACATCAGTTAGAACACACCCAAAATGGTGAGAATTTGGGGGCAAATAAGAGTCAGCATATTGAATCGGTCTCACTGAGAATAAGAAATAGTTGTTTTGGTTTCGTTGGGAATCCTCTGAAATAGAAAGAGAGGATTCACATATCGTGCTTATAGTAGGCTTGGACCTAGACCCATTTATCAAACAGGTCCACAAAAAGAGGACTTCATACCTGGATTTTTTGGGTTGAGTTCTTCGGATGACCAGGTACTAGGAGGTCCACAACGATGGGCGCGAATATATTTACCTGAATATTATTGCATGAAATGGGAGCTGGTGTATGTGGACCTAAACAGTAGCATTTAAACACATCAAGAAGTCCTGAAAACTAATTAAGAACCTGCTTGTTGAAGGTTTAGCACCAACTGTTTTATGACCACACACTTCATATATATTTGCAATCTCACAAGTTGATATTTTTCACATACCTCGTAGTATCCTAAAATATTTGTGTTTGGTAAATATCATCTCTCTCTCCAATTAAATCAAAATCCTTACGTAGTAGCTGAGATTTGGTTCTAGTGTTCTGCCAACTATATCAATATAAATATCTTCAGTTTGTTCTTCCTTTGGTCTAGAGACGGCCCTGGGCTAAAGCCAGGAAGCCGTCGCTTTAGGCCCCCAATTTTTGTCCATTTTTTGGGGTCCCAAATTTCTTTAGCCCATATAATATATAGGTCTGTAAAAAATAAGAATAAAAAAGCTGCCCAAGACATGAGAAAGGGCCCAATTTCTAAACAGCCCATTACAAAACGGCCCTAAATTAATTATTTTGTGTTATATTTAAAAGTAAAAAAAATGAAAAAAAGAGTATGAAACTTTGAAAATTGGAAAAGATTAGGTCGGCTATTATAGAGTAATTTTGGATGTCGATTCACTTTTAACTTTCAAAGATCAAATACACCTCTCTCTCTCTCCCTCTCCCTCTCCCTCCCTCCCTCCCTCCTTATTCACAATCAAAATTGGGTCTCCTTATTCCCAATTAAAATTGGGTTTTTGGACTGCAAAACCGTTTTCGACTTTCCGTTTATGTATTTCACCGCTTTGTGCAGACGAGCCGAGAAGAGTTCAAGTGATTGAACATTCTCTCCTTTCCAAGTTTCAAATAATATTTAAAAAATGAGTCATTATTTTTTTTTTATCCGTTCTTTTAATATTTTTGACTTTTAAGGGGACAAGACTATTGATAAACATTTTTTTTTTTTTTTTTGTTATATAAAAATTTGTTGTATACATAAACTCAATATAAAAACAAAAGGATAAATACAAGGTACCACTAAGTTTAACCACTATATCAATTGAATCAAATAATCTTCGCTTATTATGAAGAAAAAATAAGTTGAATCATCACATTAGGAAAACACAAATAATTTGTAGATGGGTTATGTTTGGCAAATTTGTTGATTGTTGTTTATTTGATTTAATGATTTACAGATGCTCTTATGATGTTGATTGAGTTATTGATGCCGGCCTAGCACTCTATTGTTTTACACAACATCTGTAATTTTACCTGAATTTGAAGCTTTTGAATTTGGATTGATCATTGGTTCTTGAGTTCTGCATTAGATTGTTTCCTAGAATCATGCATCCTAGAAAGTGCCTTCAGGGTCTGAAAAAAGAAAAGAAAAATTGAAAAGTTGATGTACTTATTTAATCTCAATCAGTAGCTCTTTATAAGTTTGTTGTTGCTAAGAAACAAACAGATGATTCAGTTCTAGTTGAAAATGTTGAGAATGAAGAATTTATAGATTCAGTAAATGAAGAGCATGAAGAGACACTTGATGAGGAAATTAATCAGTGGATTAATGAAAATGACAATGAGAATGATGGTAGTCAACATGAAGACCAAAATGTAGAATTTCAGCCTTCAAATGTTAATGATCCGAGTAATTGGGATAAGATGGATCAGAATTTACAAGACTTTTTAGTAGAAAGGAGTCTTAAAAGAAAAATTGACGATGTCAAAGATGATCTTAATAGACACTTCTCTTCCACACACTACATCTGGCATTTATCAAATGGAGAGAAACATGATAGAAAGTGGCTTGTATATTCGGATGTTTTGGATAAAGTATTTTGTTTTTGTTGTAATTTAGTTGTTTAAGGAAAAGAGGAACATGACTTTATTGGCTAATGATGGACTTAGAGATTGGAGAAATATTAGTAAAAGGTTACAACGTCGTAGTAATGAGCATTTCATGTGCATGAGTAAATGGATTGAATTAGATATGAGATTGCACAAGAATGAAACCATTGATAAAAGCGAGCAAGAACAAATCAATAGAGAGAAAGAACATTGGGAAAGGGTGTTGCGAAGGGTAATGGCTGTGGTGAAAACACTCACAAAAAATAATTTAGCTTTTCGTGGGGACAATGAGAAGATTTATCAAGAGATGAATGAAATTTTTTTAAGCATAATTGAAATGATTGCCGAATTTGATCCAACAGTACAAGAGCACCTTCGGCGAATTGAAAGTGGTGAGGTTCATTACCATCATCATAGCCACAAAATTCAAAATGAATTGGAACAATTGTTAGCGTGTGAGATTAAGAATGTAATCATTGCAAGAATCAAAGAAGCAAAATATTTCTCGATTATATTTGATTGTACTCCGGATGTAAGCCATGAAGAACAAATGTCTCTTGTGATTCGTTGCGTGGATGTTTCAACAAGTCCATTAAAGGTGGAAGAATTCTTTTTAGAATTTTTAAAGATGGAAGATACAACGGGATTAGGACTTTTCAATGTACTTCAAGAAGCGTTGAGTACTCTTGAACTTGATTTTAATAATATAAGAAGACAATGATACGACAATGGATCTAAGATGAAAAGAAAACACAAGTGTGTACAAAATAGGGTACTCAACATAAATCCTAGAGCACTCTATACACCTTGTGGTTATCATAGTCTTAACCTTGCACTTTGTGATATGGCTACTCTTGTCCTAAGGCTACATTTTTCTTTGGAGTGGTACAACGATTATACTTGTTGTTTTCATCTTCGCCAAAGAGGTGGAAAGTGTTGAAAGATAATGTAGAAGGTCTCATGGTCAAGTCATTGTCGGAAACACATTGGGAAAGTCGTGTAAAAGGTGTTAAAGTTATAAGATACCAAGCCCCACAAATAAGAGATGCTTTAGTTGAATTGGCTCACACTACTGAAGATCCGAAAACAAAGAATGATGCGGAGTCCTTAGCAGAATATGAAATTGGCAGTTTTGAGTTTTTAGTTGGCATGATTATTTGGCACAATCTATTATTTGTTGTTAATTCCATTAGCAAGGTTTATCAAAACGAAGACATGCACATAGATATTGTTGTTGATCAATTGAAAGGGCTTATTGCATTCATTAAAAAGTATAGAGAAACTGGATTTATAGAGGCCATGATTGAAGCTAAAGAGGTTGCAACTAGAATGAATATTGAGCAGGCATTTCAAGAAAAATGAATCATATATAGAAAGAAGCAATTTGACGAGAATAATAGTGAAGAGGCGACACAGTCAGCTGAAGAATTTTTTAGAGTGAAGTATTTTTTATATATTATAGATCAAAGTCTTTCATTACTTCAAAGTCGGTTCGAACAGTTTCAAGTATATGAGAAAACTTTTGAATTTTTGTTTGATTTGAAGGATTTAAATGCCACCAATGATAAAGTTTTGATGTTCTATTGTGTTAATCTTGAAACTTTTTTAAGCAAGGATGCGCTTTCTGGAGGAGAATTATTGTTTCAAAATATGGCAAGGATGAGTAGGGTGGGCCCCTAAAAGGAGTTCCTATGTATAGAAGGTTAGGGTGTTGGCGCACTATATATAATGTTAGCAATGAGTGGAATGTTGGGGTAAATCTTTAAGAAAGGGGTGGGTTTTAAGGTAGAAGTGAATACAGAAGAATATAGTCCGATTTAGGTTTAATCATTGGAGGGAATGGGTCTGCAGTTGAGATTGTTTAGAATTGTGTCCAATAAAGAATCTTCAGTCAAAGATTGCTATATTAAGTTCAGGTGATAATGTTGCCCTTTAAAAGAGCCTTGCATCAAGCAGAAGAGTGTTTACATGCAAGGAAGAGACTGATGTTCGAATATGAAAACCATCGACATAAAGGAAGTTCTCCATCGAGTCTTTCTACATAGCTTCAAATCCATCCTCTATTGATCATCCTCCATGCTCGCGTGTTTCAATTGGTCTAGCTCTCCCAAAGTAAGGGCTTTCTGTCGGTTGGTGGTGGCAGGGAAGGAATAGACAGTGAATTTGGAAATTATGTACTTTTGATATGACCCCTTGCCATTTCTTGTCTGCATTTACTTCACTTCACTTCACTTTAACTAGGTAAGTGCCAAACATGCCTTAAAACTTCAGTGGAAGCTCCAAAGGATATTTTAAATGGAGTGTGAGGATACTGAATAGAAAAATAAGAAAGGAGCTCCAAAATCTGAATTTGGATCTAATTCTTCACAATTGAGAAGATTGTTTGGTTTGTTATCCTACAAAGGAAAGAAAGTTTCAAAATGAGTGTCTGAAGCCCTTAGTCTAAATTGTTAATTTGAAGTCCACCACATGAAGGAAGGTTTTTCTTTTCATATGGGTCTTCATGGGCTGAGTCGGAGCTGCTCTCAAATCCGTCGAAGCACAGCCCATTTAATTGTTCGGGCCAACATTCAAGCCCGGACCTATTCCATGAGCCTTAAAAATTGAGGCCCAGGCTCAACCCATTAGCAAACCCGGCCTAAACAGGCCTTTGTCTTAACTATATCCATTGAGTAGGGCAGTTAAACATACATAATCTCAGGTTCGGCGGTGTAATTATCGGGTGAAAAAAGTTAGGGCGCTGGGCCAACCCTAAAAACATGACCCACCTACAGCCCATTGCAGGGCAAGCTAGGTTGGCCTTGGGCTGGAACTGATCAGGCCCATGAATACCCCTAGAATTCACGGGAGCCGTACTCCATAAGCCCACCTCAGTATTAGTTATGAGGCTACTACACTCTAAAGGTGCATTCCACAAATCAATGTTTCTGGCACTCTGAATGATGCATATCCATACCATCAAAACCATATGCTTCATCAGGGATCTAATCCAGCCAACCTTGCTGATTGCAAGACCTAATCTAACCATCTGGTTCGGTTAATTGAATTGGAATTAGCAACATTTCTCATCTTGACCGTTTAATTTACAGCCCAAATTTTTTTTTTTAAATCCAATCAATTCAATTTTTGAGCTATTCTCCATCCAGGATTGTCATGTTGATTCAAATGACAATGCCTTACGCCACCATACGCTAGTAACATTAAGGGTTTGTTCTTTTTTACTGGAATTCTAAGAATTCCTGAATACTCAAATATAATGGAATTCCTTGATGCTCTTTTGGGCCAAGTATCCAGGAAATTCACCAAAATGAAATTGGAGTAGAATTCCTGGATTTTCAAAGGTCAAAAGAGACTTTTCATGTCGCTGGAATTTAAAAATACAAGTGAAGAAATATAAAATTCAGAAATTTCACATTATGTCCAGGAATTTTTAGACATGGTGAATTTCTGGTAGAAATTTTACTAAAGAAACAGGGCCTAAACAGCTCAGCTGATTAGTTAGTACGTCTAAGAGTGCGTGATTTTAATTCTCCCATATGAAAAAAAAGGAAAGACAAGATTTTTTTTTTTAAGTGATCTAAGCTGCCTTGCATTTTGTCGCGGAAGACACACACCGGAGGCTACCCTTTCAAAAGTAAACATAACACATAGCAATGCACGTACCGACACGCAAGAAAAACCTTTGACACACTCACACACACACCCCAAAAGTCACCTCTCTCTCTTTCTTTCTCAAGAGCCTCATTCTGTTTCCATCTACTCCTTTGTAAATGGGAAAGTTTGTGTGTTATCTGCTCTCATTAAAATGAATGATTGAGCTACCTTTCAAAGTACCATGCAGTTTTTTTTTTTTTTTTTTTCTAAAAAAAATCAACGAAAATGCCCCTCAAATTAACTAGTTTTATAGATTGCTTTGTTTTTGGCTTTTGAGGAAGAACCCCTTAAAAAAGAAAAGAACAAGTTTGCATTTTGGGTTGTTGTTGTCTGTAAGTTTCCATCTTTTTTTTTTCCCCTTTTCTTCTTCTGCATGGATTTTTGGGTTTTCTGAAGTTTGTAATTTGTATTCTTTTGACATCTTTGAGTTTGAAACCCATGTTTCATTTCTGGGTTTCATGTTTTCTTGTTTGATTCTTTTGGTGATTGGGTTTTGATTTTTGATTTGTTTTTGTTTCATTTCCAGTTGGGTCGTTTTGGTACTACTGATTGGGTTGGCTACTGAAGTTTCCTTGCATTTAATATCGGAGGGAGGGAGTATAGAAATGCCCAAACAAGGTCCTTGTTGCCATTGTGGGATTACATGTGAGTCATTGCTTGTTGGAGGAGAACTTCCTTTTTTTTTTTTTTTTTTTTTTAATATATGCACGTTTGGAGGTTTTATGTTGTTCCAATTAGCATTATTCTCTGTTGAATTTGATTTTAGAATACTATGATTGTTATCTTACCATGTTACTGGTTCAGTTTGGTCAATGGGTTTTACTTGATATATTGAGACTGAAATGGATTGCAGCTTGTGTGTTTGTTGAATTCCCACTAGCCTCGATTGAATTGTTGTTTCTCAAATGGATGAATTTTTATGCTTGGTTCATTGTAATCACTTTACTAGATGAATGCATTATAAACCAAGAGTCTACTTTGTCTCGTTTATTATCTCAAAGTCAATGACCATATGAAGCTAGCCATCTATCTACTCAGCAAGAGTAAGGTCCACTTTATCATTTGTATTTTCATGGATTAAAGCATTTATGTGATAGGTTTGCATTATTTCAATTCAATGTATTTCCTTCACATATAGGCACTTTATTCTTTTTAAATGTTAACTTCGTGTTGTTCCCATCAACATTTTTTGTGTGATTTTCTTTTAGAACAAAATGAATTGATAGCTTACAATGGTGATGTGCTGAATTAGTTTGGTGAATGGAATTTACTTTATATGTTGGGACTGCATTTGCTGAATTGCCTCAAGCTTAAATTGAAATTTTGGTTGTCAGGTTTAAACTGGTTTATTTGATGAATGTGATATAAGCCAAAGGTCTATATTATTTACTTTGTTATACCAAGGGCTATGACCATAGAAGCTAGCTTTCTACACACAGATAGCAGGGTCCATTTTCCTTGCCTAGTATACTCATGAAGCAAAGTGTTTACTCAATAGGTTCACATCTGCGTGCTGAACAGTAAAAATGCAGGCACCACTCAGTTAAGCTCAGTGTATGTGTTGACCCATATAGGCACCCTTTTCTTCTAAGCACTAATGCTAGCTTTGTGTTGTTCTCAATAGCATTATTTTCTGAAAACGTTTGCTTCTAGAACTGCATAAACAGATAGCTTAAATTGGTAATATGCTGCTTTAGTTCAATCGGTGGGGTTTAATTTCCAGATTGGGACTGAACTGGATTGCAGTTCGTGAGCGTGGTGAATTTCCCAAGGCTGAATTGATTTTGTTTCTCAGATAGACGAATCTTTTGCTTAGTTTGTTCCAATCAGTTGTTGAATGCAATAGCATGCCCCATGCCTCTACCTTCTTTCCTTTGATATGACAAGGTCTGAGACCATATGAAGCTGCCTATCTACTCAAAATGGCAGGCTCCAGTTTCCATTGCTCGGTATTTTCTTAGTGTAAAGTGTTTTTGGGGGGACCTATGTGTAGTGTTTGTGGAAACAGAAGTCCACGGGCTCTACTTTTCCACAGAATGCTCCACCTTTCCTATGCCCCTCCATCTAGTGATGTGAATGGGTCACCGATTCTCCGATTACCCGAAGGTTCCGACCCGTTAAAAACCGGTTTGGGTCCTTATGTAGACCCCGATAAGTAAATGGGTCTGGGTCCAGTTCCACCTTGGTTCGGACCCGTGGACCCGAGACTCGACATATTACCTCAAATTTCGAAAAATCTCTCCTAAAAATAGCGTTTTTTTTTTTTTTTTTTTTAATATCATTCTCTACCTAGACCCGGATCCAGACCTATATCATATATGGTTCTGGTTCCGGAGCCAAGAAACCGGTTCCAGATCTGGTCCCACCTTCTCCTTAATGATTTTGGTTCCGGGTCCACCATGGGCCTGGACCGGAATCGACCCGTTTACAACCCTACCTCCATCGTAAAGGGGATTTTCTAAGGATTCGCAGAAAATCAAGCTAAAAGGGTTGCTTTTCCTCATGGAAAATTGTTCGCACCAAATAATGGAAAATTAAGTCTGCAAAAAATAAAACGGAATACTTTTCTGTTCCTTTTTCGTGGAAAATGCGTAACGCAAACATGCCATTACTCGATAGGTTAATGTCTTCAGGCTGTGAAGCAATGGTGAGTCATTGATCTAAAGCAGAACAATGGTATGAGGTCATAATGACTGGAATATCCATTTCATCCGTAGCAGAACCTTTCAGGAAGATCAAAATAGCATATTTGCTTGTCCCACTAAAAGATGTTTGTATGGGTCAAATTTTAGTGTAAACAAGTGGACTCTTGTTTGTCATCAAGTTGATCACCACTTTTTATCACCTACAATAATCAATATGTATCTTAATGGCAGTGTATGATGGACATGGGTTCCTTGGGATTTTTTATCACCTACGATAATCAATGTGTATCTTAATGTCAGTGTACGAGGGACATGGGTTCCTTGGGATATTTGAATAAAAAAAAATCTCCCTTTTAACAAAGAGAGAAAGAGAGAAGTTACACTCAAAGTGAATACTGCACATTTGAATAAAATCCTCTTTCAAACAAGAGACATTTTGTCATTTAACTTCCATTATATTTCATGTTATTCCCCTTATTGTTTGAATAAAATCCTCTTTAAAACAGGAGACATTTTATCATTTAACTTGCATTATTTTTCATGTGATTCCTCTTACTGTTTTTACATTTAATTGGTACATATCATTACTGAAGGATATCTGGGTACCCTAGGTGGCAATTAGTGTCTCGTTACAGGCAACCTTGTTTTGTTCTCATGCCAGTGGAAAGTGGAAAGTATATGCATTTAACACGTAAAGAGACAAATTTAATAATGAAGAAATGAGGGTCAATGTTTTTTCAATCGAGGAGCATTTGAAGCACAAATTCGTTGAGGCTTGCCAAAAGTAAAAGAGTCAATAAGACACTTTGTGCATAGCTATTGGTTCATCAAACTTGGATTTAAACACAGATAGCACTGTCATAGATAAGCAGCTTCTTCAGAACAATGTCACAGAATTTCATTTGACAAGAGCCCATATCAAAGTTGGAATGTGCTCAGGGTTGCTACCACAGCGTTGTGGGTTCGAGTCATTTATCATTAAAATGGAAAATCATTTTTTTTTTTTATTCATCTTTATCACCATCAATTGAGCATTATGTATCTGGGATTAGCTTAAAGAGCTCTACCTAGTCTACTAGTTAACTTGAAAACAAGTTATGTCCATTAAGTGCTCTCTCTCTCTCTCTATATATATATATATATCTTGTGTGCGTGCGTGTGTGTTTGTGCATGAAAGAGTGCTCATGAGACGAGATGGTGACAAACAAGAAATGAATGTAAATTTAAGAGAAAGGGACAAAGGAAATGCTCCAAAATGAGTTCCATATATTCTACAACATGCATCCCCTAGGCAGTGCATTAAGATGTGAAATATCCTCTTGAGCTAAAATATATAGTGTTGTTTATATTACCCTTGAACTTTTCACCCTGCATCCAAGGTTTATCAACTTCATGATAAATGTTTCCTTATCCTGTCTATTTAGTGTTGCGCAATGCGTGTTCTACTTTTTACTTGGCCCTATGTGATTCCATGGTCTCGGTATACTTTATTGGTCTTCGCCTTGTTCCCTTAATTTGTGCGCATGTTGCGCAGGTGCTGTTTATGGCCTTCTTATACACTACTTGACTCTGCTTCAACACCCCCCACAACCCCAACCACACCCCACACCCCCACCCGCCCAATTGTTTTCTGGAATGAAATGTTATTGTGCGTTTGATTTGCAGGAAAAAAGTTTCTTCTGAAACTACATTCCTGTTTGCGCACCATCAACTGTGCGTGATCATGCCTTAGGGTTTGATCTTTAGCGTCCTTTTTAACTTGCTACCTATGATGCCCCTATACGGCCGCAGGTGCTAACATCGATATGGATATGGCTATCCTACCCATAACATGAAATTTCATTTTTCACTCTAAGATCTTACAAAGCATTAGTTTTCTTCTAATCAAAATTCATTTTTACATCCCTTTTGAACTTTTTTTTTTATATTGAAAAGTAAGAATTACTATAGAATGAGATGATTAATGGACTCTGGAAAGTAGGATATGCTAAACTTGTACCTTAGAAGTATCAACGCAATATTGAGTACCTGTACGAGTATCATATCTGTGCAAATGCTAGGCATATAAAAGTATCAGGGTACTATAGCTGGCTACTCAGCTCTATCCTGTACTTTCTACAGCAAGTATCAAATAACCAACCACAAAGCTCTATCTGTCTCAGATCTTGCATTATTTGATGATAATTCAGAGTGAGTCAGACTTTTTCATCAAAGCAGTGTATCAAGGATGATAGTAAACTGCAATACCAACAAACAGCGTCCGGTTTGAATTGCATACCTGCTGTATTTATATTTTCCACTGTTGAGACTGCTCTCTAAGGATTAGTGTTGGGTCAGCTCATGAAAGCTTACTCATTTTGAAGAAATAACACACAAGTACTTCTGATTGTTGTTCTTATCTTGACTTGAATGCTATTGCTTATGCTTTGGCGGCCTTTATGGTATATGCTAGACCATGATTGAGATTATTGTAGCCTAAAGTGCTGGGCCTATGCGTGCTTAATCCAGCCAGCCAAATTATGTCACGCGCAAGCTGCTGTGTGTACTTGTGATGGCACATCAATTCATACAGATAAACTGGTAGACAAACTGCTTCTATTACCAAGCTGTAATCTGCATTTTAGATCTGATTTTGTCACTGAATTCTCACTATCAATTCTGCCAAATCCCTCTTTGGTTATTGGCCATGATAGGTTGCTCGTATAGACCTTTTCTTTTCTTTTCTTTTCTAAGTTCTGGGAGTTTCAAACTTGGAGTATGTGGACTTTTGATTAGGGTCTGATTGTTTTGAGTCAATTTAGACTGAATCTATATTTGTTTCAGACTACCACAACATGCGTATAATTGAATTTATCTCCTTTTCGTCATTGCATCAATTATCCAGTTGATTCACAATCTGGATAGGTGTAACATCTGTGAATTCACATATTCTGGATTACTTGTTCGTCATTTTTATTTATCATTTGAATGCTAATAGTTGGCAAAATGAGGCAGATACTCACTTTGGAGGAATGGCCCACCTGGGAAGCCGGTGTTGTGTAATGCATGTGGATCAAGATGGAGAACAAAGGGTACACTAGCGAACTATGCTCCATTACATTCTCGTGGGTCCTGTACTCTCTGATTCTGGAGTCAAGAGGAACTCTCGTGAGCATAAATCATCATCTAATAAAAAGCCTCAAAGTTTGAACATAAAAACTCAAAATGATGTTGAAATAATATCTGGAGATATTGTACCGGGAAATGAGTCTAGCGCCATAGGTTGTGAAGATGATACAAGCAATAGATCTAGTTCAGGCTCTTGATTATCGTTCTCTGAAAGCACTGTTTTGTTGGGAAGCGTAGATGGAATTGAAATCTCAGGTAAATTACTCATTTTTAAAACTTTTGTTGTACAATGATGGTCAGATTTATGTAGTCCCTTTTTCTTCAATCTTTTATTTTATGAAAACAAGAATGGAGTTGCTGTACGCTGCATAGGCCAACAGCATTCTTTCAGCGCATCCAAATCTGGTTGTTTGGTGCAGCAGGTCTCTTCAGACTTTCTAGGCATGAAAGAAATTGTTTTGTGATTTTTGTAGCTCAAAATTCTGATGAGCAGAACCCCTGAAAGGCTGAAGAGAATTCTTCAGTTGTCTTCGGCATTCGCCTTGCATTGTCATTTGTTTACTTGAGCCTTAATGAAGTAGTCTTTGGTGTTCTTTCAATTATCCTTTCTTTTTAAACTCTACTTTATTTTAAAATGAAGTATCCAAAACCATATTCATGAGTACATTGCCTTACAATTCTACTTCTAGGCTTGTCTTTTCATATATGCATTGATTTGGAATTCAAAAGATCAGTCTGAGTCTCAGATAAATTATATAAATTGGATGGATCTGCAGATCCTTGGACCTTATGTTTGCATATGCGGGCGCCATGGTTTGATGATGCAAACTATTGCAGTGATGGACCTAAATAAAACTGGGAACTCTAGATTTCATTATTCGGCCTTTTCAACTGAATCTGGACTATTGACTGTTGTTGTATTCAACTCTAGCTACCTATTTCAGTTCGAATCTGTGATCTTACTGGATCATGGTCCATATATGATGGGGCTGTGTGACGCTCCGGAGTCCCACATCGACTATAGAGAGGAAAGTGAATGGGGTTATATGTAGAGCTTATACCCTTACTTTGCATGAGGCCCATCAGAAGTAAAACCGTGAGGCCAGTGGGCCAAAGCGGACAATATCATGCATGGATATGAGTGGGGCGTTACAAATGCTCGACTAGTTCGAGTGTGGGTCCCCTGCCGTGGTCTGGTGTAAGTGGGCGGGTCTCCATGTGGGCGGGCCAAGAGGGCTGGGCTACAGAGACTGGCAGGCTACTGCACATACGTGCAGCCTTAAGGGGAGTGGATTGTGACGCCCTACCCATACCCATGCATGATATTGTCCGCTTTGGCCCACTGGCATCACGGTTTTACTTCTGATGGGCCTCATGCAAAGTAAGGGGGCTGCACGTCCCTGTGCAGTAGCCTGCCAATCTCTGTAACCTGCCAGCCCTCTTGGCCCGCCCACATGGAGACCCGCCCACTTACACCAGACCACGGCAGGGGACCCACACTCGAACTAGTCGAGAGTCGGCTCTGATACCATTTGTAACGCCCCACCCCATACCTTGCATGAGGCCTTTTGATGGGTTGAGGCCCATCAGAAGCAAAACCGTGAGGCCAGTGGGCCAAAGCGGACAATATCATGCATGGGTATGGGGTGGGGCGTTACAAATGGTATCAGAGCCGACTCTTGACTAGTTCGAGTGTGGGTCTCCTGCCGTGGTCTGGTGTAAGTGGGCGGGTCTCCATGTGGGCGGACCAAGAGAGCTGGCAGGCTACAGAGACTGGCAGGCTACTGCACAGGGACGTGCAGCCTTAAGGGGGGTGGATTGTGACGCCCCGGAGTCCCACATCGACTATAGAGAGGAAAGTGAATGGGGTTATATGTAGAGCTTACACCCTTACTTTGCATGAGGCCCATCAGAAGTAAAACCGTGAGGCCAGTGGGCCAAAGCGGACAATATCATGCATGGGTATGGGTGGGGCGTTACAGGCTGTCAGATAAACAGTGCGGGCTGCTAAACCATGGCTTTTATGTGCAAACTTAAAGCTGATGGGTACTTTGCTTATTCATGTCTTAGGTTCTGTCATGAAAAAGCGAGGTTTGTCTTCATCATTACTTCCAGCAAGTAGTTTCTATTTTCATTTACCGTAAGTAGGAACTTTGCATAAATACTCATCTGAACTCTTTCTATGCTGAGCAAACTGAGCAAATATGATTAGGGAATTGGATGAATTGCATCTTATTAGCTAATTGAAATTTGTAAATTGTAATCCTTACTCCTCTGAATGACCTTCTATAATTTTTTAGTGAACTCTTTAAGCCAACCCCAAATTGATGGGATAGGATTAAGTTGATGATGACAAAAAAAAAATCCAATACCTGGTGATGATAAAAAAAAAAATTGGACACTTCTGCTCTAGTGTTATATTGAGATCATTATTGCAGGTTCACTACAGTCAGATTCCTGGGATCCCCACATTCCTTCAAATACGAGGACAAGCGATGGATGCCACAGTCCATCACCTGTTGAAAATCTTCGAAGAGACCTCTATAACATTCTACAGGTGCAAGATTCCACTTACCCTCTGGGTCTTCAGAAGAGGTACTTCTTTTCCAAAGAGAGGATCCGATGTTTTCTGTTGAGACGGATCTTGGAAGTGTTCTTATCAAGCAGCCGGCCTCATTGACTGAAGAGAAATCAGAAGCAGATTCGTGTCTTAAAGGAACCGGAGTTAACTCTTCGAATGACACTACCTTAAGGTCATTAGTTTCTTGTGTGCCATCCCAAAGCTGCGAAGTTAGTTCAAGTTCAAGTGGTAAACATAGATTGCTACTGGAGATAGAAGAGGAAGGAGTGAAAGAGCGTCCTATGAAACGACGTGCACTTGCAGATATATCATCGTAAGCATAAGAAATGTCTCTCCTAACAATTAAGTAGCACTTTTTTTTTTTCTAAAATCAAATTAGCACTTTAAAACAACCTCTTTTATATACGAAATCAAATCTACTTTCTTGGAGGTGATATTCAATGTTCACGACAGAGGCAGTTGAACAGTCAATTTTCTACAGAAATTAGTTCTCTACCTACCCTCTTGTGAAAATGATGTCAGCTCCATGTAAATATCGACCCTTCTTCATCCTTCTCCCCACTTTGCCAAGGAATGCACTCCCCTTTCTGCAGAAACTGGTTTTGTAACACATAATCACGCCCTGCAACTAGATGTGACCTTCGGTGATCTAACTTTTTAATATGGTGGGTCCATGAGGGTTAGCCATTATCCTCATCAAATGACCTATCCAACTGGATCTTCATCAGATATGAGCCATTTGTTGTAATTGTCCTTTTTTGTTGAATGGCTTGTACCATCTGCTAGAATTATCGGGCATTGTCCATTATGTGAGAAGCCTACCACAAGAAGCCCACCACAAGAACAACTTATAACCGGTCCTGCCATACCATTACTGGCTAAAAGAGGGAAAAAAAAAGTCATTTCTTCTCTCGTGGTTTTTCTCTTGGACAAGGACCATATAATACCTCATTTGCTTGATGATTTCCAAGGTTTTGTTTTGCATATGCAATAGATGTTCTTTAAACTGGTATATAGTTCATTCTTTGCTTGACTCTTCAGGGAGAACATTCTTCCGAACAAAGTTGATAGTCTTAGAGAGTAGCCGTTCACCTCAGAGAAGCGTGGACCTAATTGTATGTTTCTACCTTCATACCCGGTTATTTAAGGAAAAGCTAATTGCAATTTTACGATCAACTGAAGAAGATAATGCATTGTTCCTTGTTTTGAAATCTTACACAATTGGTTCCAGGTCTATTTAATAACGTGGTGAGCTGCTAACAGTCAGACAAACTTCTCAATTCACTGCTGCTTGTGTTTCTGTACTTGACTGTTTTGTATGTATATTGGGCTTAATATGTTGTCATAACTTCCATAAAACCTCAAAGTATGATTTGTTGAACCTGACAAGTACAGCTCTTGGCGTCTGGTAATTATTTAAATCAGTTTTTGAAATTTAACAGTTCTGTGCAATACTGCGGTTATAGTGGCTTCTCTAATGGGAGCTACGTAAATGCTTGACATTGTTTTGGTAGTCCTCTATTTCATGAGTGACTAGAGGTTCACATGAATGGGTTCAACAAGCATGAATAGATTGCCCCTTATTTGATGAATACTTTCAATTGTATTAATCCATACATCTGCAGCCTAAGAATAGCCTCTACTTCAGTTGTTCTATATTCAATGGTCACTTCTGAGCAAGCACTCAGTGAGCATCAAGTTGGTCTCTCACATGCCTTCTTTTAGTTGTCCCATTTGATTGTCACACATTGGATAATTCCTTAGCTTTATGCCGCTCCTTGCGTGTGCCAGTCCCACGCCCGGACAAGCAGGGTTGACTGGAGAAAATTTCCAAATCTAACTTTGAACAAAAGAAGCACTTGTCTCATGGATGATGATGATGATTGATGATAATATAAATGCTGTCCTATTTTCCACATGAACATGAAAAGTAAATAAGAGGGGATAAAATCACTTCCAGGTAACATAAATTTATGTTTACTGAGATTCAGATACAACGAAACAGAAAGTCCCAAAAGTCGATGCCATGCCATAATCCGTAGCGTCAGTTTGATATCTGCCATAGGTACTCTGCCTATTTAGAAGAATGCATCCACAATAGATTTCCTTGAAGTAATCCCAGAATTACTGCTATGTAATAGAGTGACGTCCCACAAAGCAAGTGCAGTTCAAGTGTCTTTCTAATGATATACATAATATTGTTCCAGTCCACAAAAGGTGAAGACTTTAAGCTGGAGAAGGAAATTTCATCATGCTCGTCTCAGATTCTCAGTGGTGCGACTTCAATTCCAACTAAGAAACCACTCAGTCAGCTGCCAAAGTACCCGTCATCTAGAGGTATTTTCTAAGCCTTTTTTCATCTTAGCTTTTTAACTTATTCCTATGTAGAGAGAGATTGATAAATGTTGGTTCATCTCTTTAATCTGGGCAATAGATCTGTTTTATATCTAATTGCAAATGTATATGTTGATACTGTCATCCCCAAGTGATTTGAAATGAAAAATGAAAATTGTTCTAGTATGGCATCTGTTATTCCCGCCCTTTTTTGCTCAAAACTAATGTTTCTACTATCCATGGCTGGAAAGCATTTGTCTTGCATACATCTCTAGGAACCCATATGCACATTTAAGCTCGTATTATTATTATTATTATCCTCCATGTCCTCTGTTAGGATTTTGAGTGTTGGCTAATTCATGGGTTGGACAAAACTATGGGTCTTTCGAGTTGTAATTTTTATTTAGAAAAGGACTCTGAAGATGGAAGATTGGAAGGACTCGGAAGAAAAAAGTCTGAAAGAATTAGAAGAAGAAAACTGGAGAAAAAGAGCTGAATTTTCGGATCAATCCAGAGAAGGGTCCGCTCGAGCGACCACTACATTCGCTCGAGCGAACAGAGTAGGACTAACCCAGTTCCGAAACAGAGACTGGTCCGCTCGAGCGAACATATTGACCGCTCGAGCGAACCAAGCGCAGAGTTGGACGAATTTTGGAAACTTGATATTCTAATTGTGCTCAATCTGATTGTTTCAATTCTAATCAAGTTAGGCAACTTTAAGCATGTCCCAAGGGCTATTTAAAGCACTCAAGAGCTATTTCAAAGAGGACAAGACCCTCACCTCTCAAAGTTCTGAGTTAGAGATTATTATTGAGAGTTTTCTTCTCTAGAGTTTTTATGAAGTTGTGCTGCCAAGTTCTCTAGAGTCGGTTCTTCTGTATACTTTGTAGAACATTATCTTCCTGTGAGAAGATTTGAGGAGTCAAGTGCTGGTTGGAATCTGTTACAATCAACGGTGTGAAGTCGTTGAAGCGTGAAGCGACACAAGGTAACTTCAGTCCTTGGGTAGGGGATATCTAGGGAAGAAATCTGAGTTTCTTGTAATTGCGAGATCCATAGTGCTTGATTTGATCCAGTTCGAATCGGTGGTTTTTCACCCGGTTAGGGTTTTCCACCTTAAATTTGGTGTCCTTGTGGTGTGTGATTATTGATTTAATTTCCACTACATATTGTTTATTTCTGCACACTATTGGATTGATTGTTTGAGAAGACCAATCTAGAAATCGCGGACCTCTATCTTTTTCAATTGGTATCAGAGAAGGTTGCACTATTTTGTTGTGTCTGATCCTATAAGATTTCTAGAATGGTGCTCAATAGAGAAGGGACATCAACTGCCAAGCCTCCTTTGTTTGATGGTTCTAATTATGCATATTGGAAGCAAAGGATGATTGGGTTCCTTAAGTCCATTGATGATGATATTTGAGATATTGTTGAAGAGAGCTACTCTAGGCCAACAATTGAGGTTAATGGACAAACTGTTCCTAAACCAAAAGCCCAATGGACTAAGGATCAGAAGCATATATCCAATTGCAATAACAAGGCTGTCAATTGCATATACAATGGAGTAACTGCTGCTGAGTTTCGAATGATTTCTACCTGTAAAACTGCAAAAAAAGCTTGGGAAGTCTTACTGACAGTGTATGAGGGTACAAACACGGTGAAGCAAGCCAAATTGCAAAGACTAAATAAAGAATTTGAAACAATCGTGATGGAAGAAAATGAGACCTTTGATCAATTTAATGGTAAACTGAATGATATTGTCAATTCTGTTTTCATTCTGGGGGAAGAAATACCAGAACACAAGATTGTCAAGAAAATTTTAAGGTCTCTACCTTCGAGGTTTGATTCTAAAGTTGATGCTATTGAAGAAAATAAGAATCTAGATACCCTCAAGTTAAATGTTCTACCTGGAAATCTTCAGACGTATGAAGCAAACCGTCTGAATAAAGGAAAATCAAAAGAGAAGGATATTGCTTTGAAAGCTATTTCAGAGTCAAGAAAGAAGCTAGCAAAGAAAGTTGAGTCTGACTCTGAATCTGAGGCTGAAGATGATATGGCTGAGTTTATGAAGTGTTTCAAAAAATACATGAAGACAAAACGAGCCAACAAAAAGAATTTCAAATCTGAGAAGAAGGATCCTGCAAAAGGGATAAAGTGTTTTGAGTGCCAAGGCTATGGTCACTATGCTAATGAGTGTGCCAACAAGAAAAAAAATACAAAACAAAAGGCTCTCAACACAACTTGGGATGAAGAATCTTCTGAAGAAGAAAATGTAAAAGATCATGAGGATGATCCTTCTGACAATGTGAATGGCAAGTTTGTGGCTTTCATGGCTAAGTCTGTGTCTAACAATGATACTGATGAAGATAATGAAGAAGAGTTGTCAGATCAAGAGAAAGATTGGGAAGAATTATACCATGCTACCTATGCTGATTGCGTCAAGATGACCAAGTATGGCAACAAAATCACTATCAAGTACAAGGGTGCTCAAGAAGAAAATTATGCACTGAAGAATGAATTAGAACAAGCACTTAAACAGGTTCGTCTCTTGGAAAGTCAAAAAAATTGCATGGCTGAAAATTTGGCTACTGATGGTCAAAAACTTGAGAAGGCTGAAAAAGAAATAATGAACCTGAAGCAAGAGATAGTAATATTGAAAGCTGATAATCAAGACTTGCAAGGAAGATCGAAGATTACTCTGTCTGAGATCGAAGTCAAGCAAGCTTCTCTAAACAAGATGAACACTAGTTCGAAGACTCTTACAAACATCTTGTGTAGTCAGAAGTGTCATTTTGACAGAAGCGGTCTTGGTTATGATCCTGGTGCATCCACTTCAAATGCTAAAGGTAAAACAGTTTTTGTTTCAAGTGTTGCATATGCTAGTCCACATACTTTACTTTTAAATAATGTGTCGAGTAGTTTCAAGAAAAAGAATGGGTCATGCGTTGCACGCACATCCACTTGTCATCATTGTGGATTAAAAGGACACATTCGTCCCCATTGCAAGAAGCTGCAAATTCTACCTAAAATCAAGCATTGGCGGAAGAATTTTTCTCTACCCAAGACAGCTCAAATGTGGGTTAGAAAATCTGATTTGCCTAAGAAGTTTACTCACACTCTGCTGAAAGATCAAACTACACAAGTGTGGGTGGCTACATGTACAAAGCCCTGATCAAAGAGTTCATGCTCCCACCCCAAGTGCTGCTATAAAGATACATTCAGGGGGAGTTGCTTTCGAGGGGGAGCTAGTGATCATAATTGACAAATAGCTGCCTGTTCTTATTTTTAACTTTGTCAATTTATGGACAAAAAGGAGGAGAAAGGTGACAGATCAAGGGGGAGAACAAGAAGTTCGACTGAGTCAGAGACAATGCAAATTTACATTTGCTGATTGATTTTTTTGTTTTTAATTTCAATGTATTTTGGGTTTCTTTTTAGGTAGATCAAATTGTATTGTCCTAGAGAGTTTTATCCATGACTTGCCAAAGGGGGAGATTGTTAGGATTTTGAGTGTTGGCTAATTCATGGGTTGGACAAAACTATGGGTCTTTCGAGTTATAATTTTTATTTAGAAAAGGACTCTGAAGATGGAAGATTGGAAGGACTCGGAAGCAGAAAGTCTGTAAGAATTAGAAGAAGAAAACTGGAGAAAAAGAGCTGAATTTTCGGATCAATCCAGAGGGGTCCGCTCGAGCGACCACCACATTCGCTCGAGCGAACAGAGTCGGACTAGCCCAGTTCTGAAACAGAGACTGGTCCGCTCGAGCGAACATATTGACCGCTCGAGCGAACCAAGCGCAGAGTTGGACGAATTTTGGAAACTTGATATTCTAATTGTGCTCAATCTGATTGTTTCAATCCTAATCAAGTTAGGCAACCTTAAGCACATCCCAAGGGCTATTTAAAGGACTTAAGAGCTATTCCAAAGAGGAAAGATTTGAGGAGTCAAGTGCTGGCTGGAATCTGTTGCAATCAACGGTTTGAAGTCGTTGAAGCGTGAAGCGACAAAAGGTAACTTCAGTTCTTGGGTAGGAGATATCTAGGGAAGAGATCTGAGTTTTTTGTTCATAGTGCTTGATTTGATCCAGTTTGGATCGGTGGTTTTTCACCCAATTAGGGTTTTCCACCTTAAATTTGGTGTCCTTGTGGTGTGCGATTGTTGATTTAATTTCCGCTGCATATTGTTTATTTCTGCACGCTATTGAATTGATTGTTTGAGAAGAACAATCTAGAAATCGCGGACCTCTATCGTTTTCATCCTCTATCCCTCATGCATTGGGTTCCATGGCGGTTACAAAAGGAAACATGAAGGTTCAAAACCGTTGCAGCACAAATCTTCATCCTAGACAAGCAAGTTCTAGCACAAATAGAGCTTTTGAAGAAATGCTAATGTCTGGAGGATCAGAGGATCATAATTCATAAGCAAGTTATGATGCCCCACTCTAGTGCTAATCGATTAACATTGTCTATTAACAAAAGCTCTACCATTCTTGATAGTATGAGGGAAGATCAATTGTCTTCTGCTGTTTCATGCCCACGCCCACCCGAAAGACTCATATATGGACCTGTCTCAAGTACAAAGGAGTATGAACAATAAGCCCATGTTGCCTAGATGCTCTGATCCCTATCTGCACCCTTTGAACCGCTGAGCATCAGAGCCTAACCATATCATCTATACAATTATCAAACATGCTTTCTGAAGTAGGTGTCATCCAAAATGTCCAATCACTAAATTTGAATTGCTTCACACCAGCTGTAAATGCCCTTTCAAGTAAGTATCATGGCCTTTTTTCTTCTTTTTCTTTTTTCCTTTTATGGTTTTGTTTATGACGCCCATTTGCCTAATTCCTACGAGCTACGATGCACAAGACCACAGAATCCTCAAGGACACAGATTTTACATATAAAAATCAAGTTTGCATATGATACCACATGGGCATGTGTTGCCCATTCTGAAGTATTCAGGTATCATAGCCTACAAGTTCCCTTGATTAATAGGAAATGGGCTTCTATTCAGGGAACAAAGAGTGAAAGTTCAGAGGTGGATATCTAGAAGGAACCACCAAATGACTTCCCCTTCACCGTAAAAAAATAAATCTCTTAGGGATTTGATAGTCTGGTGCAAATCCCCGCCCTCTAATCTTCACCCCTTTGATAAAAAGCCCCTTTCCTGTGAATTCTCAAGGCTTCAGTAGGGATATGCCAAATGTGCCTTTAGTTATCTGGTTTTACATGCCATTAACAGTTTTAGCAAGGCCGCATGCATAGAGCAAGTGCCTCCAGTGGTGGCTAACTGCAGCTGGCAATTTTGCAAGAACCAGTGATATGAATTTTGGTTGTGGAGGTTTTTATTTGGAAAGTGGTCACAGTGCGATCCTGGCAAGGTTTTTATTTTTATTTTTATTTTTTATTCCATGGGTTTGATTTGATTCTTTTTCCGCACAGTTTTAAACCATGAGCATTCCATTCAAGTTTTTAATATCAGATGGACAAAACATTATATTAATGTTGATTATACATTGAGTTTGTGGTTTGCTTCTTTTAGTAAAGCACTTGTGTATCCACAATGATGTTCTTATTATTGATTAGGATTTAGGACCATACTAGACAATTATTGATATAGCACTTGTGGATCAAATGATCATGACATTGCCCAGTGGTCCCTGTTAAACTTATTAGGGAGTGTGGCCCGCATGACTGCACTCCCTATCTGTGTGTCCACTCGGACAACCAAATTCAAATTAAAATCTTCCATTTTGGATAACGTCTACCTACCAAACAAGAATGGTAACAATGCTTAATCCTTGCTACTAATCCCATCTTGATTTACCAGGTACCTACTGACATTCAAGACCATTCATCTAGCAGTCCCACTGCGAGTGGACCCCATGAATGAAATCCTACTCATATGCGGACTTCCCCCTGTTTTTATTGTAACTGTTTCCGTCATATCCAATGCCAGTTTCAGGGTGAATCTACCATATGAAATTGTGGAGGAATGACAAGCCTTAAAGCATTTGGGTGCCGGTGCTGCCCTGGCTGATACCCAACTCATAATACAAATGGATCGACTGATCTGGTGGGTCATCACAAAAATATCCAGATTGGGAGATCTTAGCCATCATTAGTCTAGAAATCAAACAGTCAATAAAACAAATTCACATCATTGGTGTAGTGAAATAGGCCAAGCAGTGATAGCAATACATTGATTCAATACATATGACTGATACATTGATCTAATACATATGACTGATTACACACAGCTGTATCATGTACTAACACACCACACTAGAGTTTTTTAAAGCATCAGAGATCACATAAAGAGAACAACATACTCTTTATAAGTTTTATTTATAATATGAGCTTAGGAACTAAGCCTATTTCCAATCAGTTACGATCAGGCCTCGTCTAATTTGACCTCGGATTTGGGCCAAATCCCCTGCCCATCGAACTCCCAGACCCGAACCCTCCGTTCCCGGGGCCTCCTCCAAACCCGTATGCGAACCCATACTCACCAGGTCTGTTGGGATTCGCGCTCCATCCGAACCCGAAAGCCTCACCGCCGCCATGATCGGGCCTGCCCGTGCCTGAACCAGACCCGAAACCCTCACCGCCGCCATGATCGGGCCTGCCCGTGCCTGAACCGGACCCGAAACCCTCACCGCCGCCATGATCGGGCCTGCCCGTGCCTGAACCGGACCCGAAACCCGCACCGCCGCCATGATCGGGCCTGCCCGTGCCGGAACCAGACCCGAAACCCGCACCGCCGCCATGATCGGGCCTGCCCGTGCCTGAACCAGACCCAAAACCCGCACCGCCGCCATGATCGCGCCTGCCCGTGCCTGAACCAAACCCGAAACCGTTGTTGCCGCCTGCTACCCAACCTCCATTAGGACCCGGGCCCGAGCCGGGCCCCCAAGGGAACTCCCATCCTCCGCCTCCACAATATCCCCCCCAACCAGGTCCGCCTCCACCATATCCCCCTCCACCAGATCCCCCTCCACCAGATCCGCCTCCACCATATCCCCCGCCACCAGATCCGCCTCCACCATATCCCCCTCCACCAGATCCGCCACCAGATCCGCCTCCACCATATCCCCCTCCACCAGATCCGCCACCACCATATCCCCCTCCACCATATCCCCCTCCACCACGACCTGCCATGAAGAGATGAAGAAGAAGAAGAAGGAGATGAAGAAGAAGGACGGAGAAGGACGAGGAGGAGGAAGGTTCCTCAGCCACAACAACTACCCAATTTATAAACAAATCGTTTCTATATAATATCGTGTAGCATGCAAGTCAAAATGCGTCACAACTATAAAAATATCCGTCCGTTCCCACTCACTGAATTTCTGGCCGTTCAATCAAACATTTGATAGATTTGGCGGTCAGGATCGCGGTATAGCCAATTCAATGGCTGGGATTGGCTGATCATGCCACTTTGGCAAAATCCAGGATGTTTGCAATCTCATCTCATCTTTAACCAGATGGATTATAAAACATAAGACGTTTCGGGTCCTTGTAAGTGGACTTCAATAACTGTTCAACTCATCTTTTCTAAGCCCACCTCGTTGTTTGTTTGAGCCCAGTTCAAATATTAAATGGGCCCAATTATATATCCAGGACAGGCCCTTCATGTTGTTAGGTGCCGAAATCTTTATAAAGTTGTAGATATTGTTTTACTTCCATTTCACAAAATGTTAGTAACTCAAATGGTATGTACATTAAAACATTTTGATGCTTAGTCTACATGGAATGAAGGCATTTACGGCTTAAAATGACATGCAGATGACACTGGAATGTTTTAGGGGGTCCAGTACAACAATGAAAAGCTTCTGCAATCAGGGAGCTGGGGAATGTGCAGACTGCAATACTATTGTAGGGATGTAAATGGGTCCCAATTTTCTTATTACTCTGAAGTTCCGACCTGGGTCTTGTTAATCCCTACTGCGAGGGATGTAAAAGATAATCTCTGAACACCATACTCACCAAAAAAAAAGGTCTTGTTATTGCTTTCATTTGAGCAGCAGACAATGTGAAAGTCAAGATAAATAAAAGTGAAGTAGATTTTTTTTCAAATACATGTGAAAGCATACGAGACTTAATTAGAAAAAGAAGGAGAAGAACGAATACCTATTCATCACCTTAGTAATTGAAATTCAAAGAAATCCATCATATCTTATATTGACAGTATATCACTCACCTCTTATCCTTCAAGTCTTCAATCCTAAAGGCCCTTTTGGCACTTTACTGGATTAGTAAAAGTCAAATAAAGCCTTTATTTTTTAAACAAGGGGTTACATTAGTAGCACTTTAATTCAAAATTCCCTTCATCTTTTAAAAAATAAAAAATAAAAATAAAAAGCAACCTCCTTTCTCCACTAAATGAAAAAAAAAAACTCAACTTTTCTATACAAAAAGTAAAAATGATTTCACACTTTATTTTACATATAAAATTACCAAAAGAGCCCTAAAGTTCATTTCACCTTGAATATTTCTTACATATTCTATGCAAACAAGCATGTGAAAAGCAGGTACTGTAACTACAATGAGACTTTAGATTCATCATCCATTAAAAGAACATTTTCCATATAAACTCCAACTAAGATTACCCACAAAACTGCGAAAATCTACATACACTTCATTAATTAAGATCCTTTTAAAGGATAAAATATAAACCAACATATCAGAAGAAGGAAAGGTAAAACAAAATCTAAAAAGAAGGCATGCATCCATGATGCAAAACTACCTATACTATCATCCTAATATAACCACATCTATACAAAGAAAAAAAAAATTAAAAAAAGGAATAGCATCAACCAGTTTCTATTATCACTTAAAACGTGAGGAGAGACTTCTTCACGTCGTAATCCATCTTCTCCAAGCCCGGCAAGACAACAAACTGAATCATGGGTGGCGGACCGCAGGCGAGAGCCAATGTCTCCTCTGATCCCTCAGGAATGTGCTCTCTAAGTACACTCTCCGTGATAAACCCAGTACTGTACTCCCAACCCTCCCTCTTCTCCTCTACCACATACCACACCTTCACATTCGAATGCCTCCTTGCCCACTCATCCAGCTCCTCCCTCAGCAGTATGTCCTCCTCCGTCCGATTTGCATACACCAAATACATCTCTGTCTCATCCTCCGGGTCTTTTGAATATCGCCTGCATCACCTGATACATGGGTGTGATTCCAGTGCCTCCAGCCAGCATTGCCAGCCTCCGGGCAAACTTGGGCTCCCCATGGATGGTGAAGTTGCCACGCCCCATGTACTCGATATGGCCGAGCGGGCCCTTGATGTCAAGCATTGACCCAACCGGCAGCGATTCGAGGTGCTGTGAGCCTATGACGTGAGTCCCCCATTAGGGAACTTGGGTTCTCCCCCTTGGAGTAGATTTTTATGAGGAGATCAAAGTAGCCCACTTGGTCGACCGAGCTCGTCGGCGTGTAGGCCCTCATGCAAAGGTTGTCGTCAATGGTGGCAGAGAGAAAGTTGTGTTTTCCGACTGGCAGTCCCAGGACATGGTCTGAGGAGGGTAATGCGAAGCGGAAGAGACGACCATCTCTTGAGATGGACGTCTTGGATACAAGTTTGCATGGTATCTTTTCTCCTGGTATCAGAGCTGAGCTTCTCATCAGTGAATCTCAGTTCTGTAGCACATGATTCTTTTACATAGCAAATGAAGTTATAAACGGTGTCTTTCAGTTGTTTCTTCTTCCTAGTGCATAGCCACAAAACAAAGCACCCATTTAATCATGTAAACTGTAATCATCAGAAAAAGTAGACTGAGGGATTATGGTCAAGATTTCTAACCTCCATAACTCCATTAATCCAAAGAACGAGAGGTTTTGAAGAAGGGTCCCCAACTGCTTCAAAGAACCAGTAGAAGAGTGCCCTTCCAGAGTCCTTGTTCACCGTCACATACCCAGAAATAATGGGCAAAGTTCACATTAAAAGGCTGCCCAGGTAGATTATGCACTCTGTCTTTTTCTTGTTGGTCAGTTGGGTAGTCAAAGTCTATCCAAGATGAGCTGCCCTTGACCCTTGGAGAGCTAAGAAGAAAAAAATAGGCAACAGAAAGAAAAACTGTTCTAAATCTATCTATCTTCTCCATTTTTCTTCTTGTGGGCTCTCATGTTTGTGTGATTTATAGCAGAGTGATTGTGTGTGTGAGACTGTGAGTGCTGCTGCCAACGTGGGGCTCGTGGGTGCCTAGGATTTCTGGGTGCTGACACAAGAACATGTGTTAATGTTTACTTCCTGCAGTAGGATTTGATTATTTTAACTTGCTTTTATTTTATTATACCGTGGTTTGGTGCATACTACAGAGTGCTCATGTCAATGACTAATGTTTAACAAATTGGACAGTAGAGTAAGAACAACAATTAAAATAATGGGCTTCACAAGTAAAGTCTATAAAGCAATGATAGTGCTGATCATCAACAGTAGAGTAAGAACAACAATTACAAATAAAACATATAAAACACATGATCATTAAAACTATGGAATATGTAAATTAAAATTTATTTTAAAGATTTTGAATGATCTAGAATTGTCCATATTTTCTATGTTCTAGATTCGAATAGATCTAGAATTGTTGTGAGCAAATCTTATCTAATTGTCTTGATCTATGTTTAAGCTTTAACTACTTTTTTCTTCTTCTCTTTTTTCATTTTGGAAACTTTATTCTTGAACCGTAATATGATGTTTATAATTATGCTGATAATGTTCATCTATAAATTATAAATACAGGTGCTCTCATTTGGATTCATATGATCAAGGAATTGTTTGTAGCGTAAGGAAATAATAACGAGGTACTAAGTTTTACATGATAATGTGTATTACTTCTTTAGAGTTTATTTATTATTGTTGTAAGGAAATAATAACGAGGTACTAAAAAATTCTAGCAAAAGTTTCGCCCCACCTTAACGAAAATCCTGGGTCCGCCTCTGGGGGTGCCCCTTTTCTGGATCTGGGCAGAGATTGGAGCGCAGGACAGTAGAGAGGCAAAGACATCGTGAGGAAGAGCTACAACGAGACACACGACACCCGGAGAGATACAGACGAGTTGCAGAGATGATCGAGGGAGGCGTGCAGAGAGAGATGAGGAAGTTCTCTTCGATTAGGTTCTAGGGAAAATCAGAAATGGATGAGCGGCGTAGGGGTGTTGCTGCGAGGGGGAGGCGCTACAATGGGGAGGGATCCGAGCGAGAGAGAGATGCTGCTGCAAGTAGGAGGCCTGCTGCCGCGAGGGGGTGCTGCGCTGGATCATAGCGAGAGAGGTGGGGGTGAGAGATGGGGAGGCAATGTGGAGATGTCCAGGGCATTCCCGTTTTTCTTCTTACTCAAGAACCTATTCCTCTGGTGGGCTTTGAAAATTTGGGGCGGGCTTCCAAATGTTAGGTCCATTCTTTAAAATGAGATCCCAGCTAGAGTCCAGCTCAACATCCAGCTAGGATCAGTCTGAAATTCGGTTTTCTGCAGTCTGTCCATGTAGACTTTTTGATCAGAGAAACAAAGGGCGATGAAGATCAAGAAGAGAAGGTTGAAAGAATATTATCCATTAGTCTCTTACTCTCATGGTTCAAAATAACGGCCGTTATGTAACAGTAACGGCCACAACCACGACGATATTTTACTCATAACGCTAACGTTAGTGTTATGGGCAAAATATCGCCAAAATAACGCTTATTTTGGCCGTTATTTTCAAAATATCGGCCGACAGTTTTTTTTTTTTTTTTGTGTGTGTTTTCACTCCTTTTTCATTTCTTTCTTCTCCAAACCGAGCCTAAGCCTTCCTCTCACTGTGTGTGACCTCTCCAAGCTCCAAAACTTAAGACTTTCTCAAAAATTTGGTGAATTTCTCCCCCGGAAAGAATAAGGAGGTCAAGAGATATTATTTGGCAAGATTTTTGTGACTTTTAAGTTTTTTTTCAAGATTGGACCTCAAAATAGCATAGAAATGCTTGAGGCTTGCTATATCTAGAGTTTTGGAGCACCATATTGTAGGATTTAGCACTTTAGTTTTTTTTTTTTAATTTATTTATTTAAGTTTGAAAGTTTGTATAAAATACATCTATCTAAGTCTTTTATTGAGTTAAATACTTTTATTGTCCTAAAAATCAAGCCAAGGTAAGTTACTATTGTCCAAACTCCACTACTTTAGGTTAGCAAGTTAATTCATTTTGATGTGGTAAATGTTACTTTAAACTTGAAACTTGAAGGCGAGTACACCTTGATGATTGAGTTATTGAGTTGAGTACTGTACATACACTAACTATATTAGTATTATTGCTAGATTATGGACTTTAAATGTTTAACATTATTAGTTTGTCCAATATTATGGTTGCATTATGTAAAATTTACGACATTTCAACTTATTTCAGTATATACAGTGATACAGTCATGATACGGGATGTTATAACTCGAGGGGACCGTTATTTTACTTTAAAGTGTACACTAATGAAAATAAACATTGTTTTCTATCATTTTATAATATTCTGAATTTTTTGGATACTTTTTATGATTTTTTTGGAGTCAAATAAAAATTCGCTCAGCGATGGACCACAATGACCGCGACACGATGACCGCGACGCAATTTTGAACCATGCTTACTCTATTTCTAATGTTGGGATCATATGTAAATGCGTTGTACCATCTCTCCTTTTTTATCCTCTCAATTGACTCGACTAGAATGGACAGTTGGATGGTAGTTTAATGAAATGTACAACCTTTTCTCTTGTGCCTTTTTCTTTTCTGGGATGGGCCGCGACCCAAAGAATAATCACTCATATAATATGGGTAAATATAATAGAGCATGAAAGTCTATATGAAAAATCTCATGGAAACCAAATATCATATTCTTTGCTACTTCACTGAATTATAAAATAGTTATGGTTATCTCGTAATTATTATTTTTTTATTTTCTTTACATTATTATCAAGAATCAAGTGTCAAAAGAGCGTTATCATGTCAAACCTTATTTGCAAAATAACTATTAAGAAAATACTTGAAGGATATAAGTTGTCTTTAAAAAACTTTCTTTTATCAAGTAAAGTCATATGTGTCTTGGTGACTTGGGTTCTAGATATACGGTTTTATTTATTTTATTAAACAAGAAAAATAGTTAACGACTCTGATCTATTTTGCATCTTCTTATAGGAATTTCTACATATGAAATCATTTCGGCAGTGAGTTTTTGAAAATCTTAAACTATTTACATTCACAATCCTTTTATCAATGGATATTATTTTTAATTTAACACTGATATGACTATTAAGCATTATTGGATTTCAGTTACACAAATAATGCATTTGCAAAAATAGTATTAGTTTAAACTTTTAAAAATTGAGTGTTATAATTATCTAATTAAAAGGCTCTTTGGATCACCCCATATCCTTTAAATTCGATGCACATAATACAAACGGCCTCTATGAATTGGTTTATCTTTATTAACAGGAAAGAATACACTCCCTTTTGCACTAAAATGAGTATAAAAAAAAAAACTAAATAAGAAGAAATAAAATTACAAGAAAAGGATTAGAACCGTGCAACAATTATTGCTTATATATTAAGTACAATACATAACTTAAATAATTAAGTATAGATGAAATGAACCAAGTATGTGTATTTGGATTTTTAGAATATTTTGAAATGGATAGGTGGGTATGAGATTGTCTTCATATTCCCATTCTATTGCTACTAAGTGACTGTGATCATAAGCGCATTTTAGTATATATTCATATATATTATATAAAATAAATAAAAGTACGAGGGTCGGGGCCAAGGACAGGCTGGGCTAATATTGTCTAAGCATGGCCGCCAAATTTCAGCACTAATAAAAATTTGTCCAAATCCGGTCCTAAAGCCTTTTTTTTAGAAATAAAAACCCTAATTTTTAGGGCTTTTCGGGCCAAATTAACAGGCCTAGTTCCTTGGCTTGTTCACTATTTTATTTTCTTTATATTTAAAGGTCTTTTTCACTTATTATGTCCTTTTTTTCAACTACTTAGAGGCTAGTCGCTTCATGGGAGGACTCACTCAATCAATCATTTATGGTGTTCACACTTCACAGTCTTTGGGGAAGGATCATTCTCAAGGGTGTTCAGCATGGTTTAAAATCTCGGGCTCGGTATCGGCCGAACTGAAAAACTGAAATAATATCGATATCAGTCGCGGATATCGGTTCGTCGCAGTCGTCGCGATGTGAATTTTTTTTTAATCCTAAAAAATTCACAAAAATATCCAAAAAAAATCCATAATATTAGAAAATGTTGGAAAACAATTTTTTTTTCCATTAGTAACAACAATAAATCAAAATCTCAATCACCTTAAGTTATGAGTCATGTCTGTGTCACAGTTCGCTGTCTTCTCTAGTATTTCATATAAAGATTTAATAAAATCATTTTCAAAATCCTAAATATATAGATCTAGCATAAAAGTATGTAGATCAATCATTTACACACCATACAATGATCATGAATAATTAAAAGAACATATTTATGATGAAATCCCCAAAAAAATGATATATTATAATTCAAATATTAAAAAATTCGAAAAAAAAAATTGAAAAAAAAATTCAAAATCATGTGTATGAGTAGATCTAGCATGAAAGTATGTAGATCTAACTTATAAATAAAGAACATAACACAAGTGACAAGCCCAATGATTTCTATGCTTCATCTAAAATAAAAAATAAAAACAACATAATAAAATGCTTTAAGTTGATTTTCTCTTACCTTAAAAAATATTTTCTTCAAGAAATAGATATGGGATTTGAAAATATGCAAGAGGGATGTGTGATGGAGTATGGTTGCTGCTTTAAGGAGTAAGGAGATGAGATGAGAGGAAAAGAAGATGAAGATAGAGAAAAAGATAGAAAAAATAGGGTTTCATGCATTTTTATGAGATCTCGGCATATATTTTCAAAGTATCGGTCGAGATTTCGGAAAAATCCGAGATGAAATTTATCTTGGCCGATATGGGACGAGATACTGGCGATATATAGCCCCGAGATACCGATACCGATATCTCGGGGCCATATCGTATCCGGTACCAGCCGATTTTTTGATCCATGGTGTTCACACTTCCACTTTTTGGCCAAGGATCATTCTCAGAATCTACCAGAGTTGCTGCATGGAAAGACTCTCAGTCCATTGATCATTTATGGTGTTCAAACTTCGCATTCTTTGACAGCTAGATGGACATTGGAGATTTAGAGATTTAAATTTACCTAGGGTTGTACGGACTATCAACTTCATTAGATCATCTTATTTAGAGATGTCAAATGGGGACGGTCCGGCCGTCCCCGCGGCACGGTCCGCTGTGTGCCGACCTATCCATAAGGGTCGGCCCGCCAGGCACATCACATAAAAAATAAGTAAACCTGAGCATCAGTGGGGCTAATGTTAATGTGGAGAAATCAGTGTGTTGAGCCACATCTAAGTAAGCTGATGGGAAGTTCTTAACCATGTTCTCCAATACATCTTTTTGTACAAGCTCTGGTTCTTATCTTCGCCTGAAGTTCTCAAAAAGGAAACATTATTCTACTGTGAGTATTATTGATAGACCAGAATGAGAAGCACAATTTGTGGGGACAATGTCACACTCCCACTACGCCACCACATGAATGTGATAATCCAAACAATTTGTTCTATAAGGTATCTTTGAGTGGTCACTGATCAAAAGTTGCTTGGATCAGACCATTACGATCATTCAATGAATGTCAGCACAGTTCGATTTTTTCATGTTCAAAGCTACTCCTTTCTCATTTCATCTAAGTGTCATATCTCATGAATTCAGATTTGATTGGCTGGGTGAACTGAAAATTAATAGCATTTGAATTATTCCAGTGTTCAAACAAAGCTCAAACTTGAAAAAATTTAAGTTCTTGCATAACAGAAAAAAAAAAAAAAAAAAAAAACTTTTGTAATATGATGAATGTCCGTGTAATACCGAAAAGACAAAAAAAATTAATCAAAAATAAAAATTAAAAAAGGTATGCAGAACACGGCAGGCACGAAGGCTGGCACGACCTGTTTCATCTGAGGGCGTGCCGGCCTGGCCCATGGCCCGTTTGGGCAGAGATTTGGGCAGCCGGCCCCGGCCCGTTTGACATCTCTAATCTTATCCCTTTGAACTATGGCTTTTAAATTTTGATGATTTTAGAATGCATCATATCTTTGATTTTAAATCCAACGGCTAATAACAATTAGATGAATGTCAAACTTAAAATTGGCCCATTTCATATGGGGAAGAGGGTGGCATTGAGAATATATAAATGCATTTTGCTCGGGTGTGGACGTCTCACACAAAGACAATATATGGAGCCCCCCAAGGGGCCCACATGATCAATCCAACCCGTCATCCTATCCACCCACCCAAAACCCCAAATTTGTCACAGATTCGAAGGGTTTACATTGACCTGAATGGATTGGAGCGCTTGGATTAAAAATAAAATAAAATAAAAAACTTTAACACCGCTTAAGTCAAGGGCCACATATCACTGGTTTAGAATGATGAAGGGGTTAGAGGAATGAGACTGACCTCAAACTTTATATATGGGCTCATCCAAGATGTCTATTTCCATTCCCTATAAGTCTCATGATCAAAGGGCCTTACATAGGCCCCATTAAGTTTGTCCCTCACTAGGGAAGGATGTACGTGAACATTCCTCTATATTGGGAAATGTTCGTGGTAGGGCTGACTTGATGATACATCTGAACCATCTACACACATTGGATCTCCTTAAGTACACTAGACCCATCAAGTTTTTACCTATCCAAATGGATTAGACCGTTGGATCGAATGCCACATTTTTTTTTTAATATAAAACTGATAATTTTTTGGGCCACGGATGAAGGGGTTAAAAGTATGGGATTGACCCCAAACTTGATATATGGACTCATCCAAAATGTCTATTTCCATCCCCCTAAGTCCCATTATCAATGGCGTCTTAGGTGGGCCTTGAGAGAAAATTGGATGAGTGTCAAACTTGGACTTGTGGTTATTCATGGTGTGGTAGCTTGTGTGAAAAGATTAGATTGACTCAACATCAGCCCCATGACCAAAAATGAGAAGGGCGGAAAAAGGAGCGTTTTTAAAGTGAGATATTTTTTAGAATTTTCATATATATATATATATAAAGAATTCTCGAAAACTCCCCAATTCAAAAGGGGCATCTAGGTGAGCTCCAAGGGCTGTCTTGCAAAGCCTCACTTGCATGGGAGATTTAGTTGACCTAGAAAATAAGCTAATGTGGCAAAAATAGAGGGAAGATTTAAGCTTTTTCCCCAACTCAACTTTTTTTTAAAGTTCGATTTTGAATTGATAATAAAGATGTACAGGTGTGCATGGTCCCTCTCTCCCTCTCTCCCCATTGTATTAAAAGCTCTCAACCAATATTTACAGCTTGGTCTCTCTCTCCATTGTATTAACAGCTGTCACCTAACATTCACTTGGCCTCTTCCTCTCTCATAAATTGCAATAAAAGCTCTCAACTAACATTTAGTTTATTTAGAACTAGCTAACACTGAAGAACTAAATGCACAGACTAAAACGTATTATTTTTATTAATTTATTTATTTTGTAAATCATATAGTTATTATTTTGTGGGTCCTCCTTCGGATCCACGGATCAGATGGGTCATCAGGTGGATAATAAATGTACAGTAATAAACAAAATTAATAATCACATTATTAATTAGTCAAAGGGTCTAATATAGTTTCATTAAAGTTAAGGGTCCTTTTTTTTTAAAATTCTAGAAACTCATGGGACAAGTAAATAATTATTCAAACTCAATTGCACATGGGATGACATCATCAGTTTTACCATTGTGTCTCTTTTTATATCAAGTCATCCCCACAATTAATTCATTCTTTCTCCAAAAACATATTAAGTCAATGAATGTCAACGTACTAAGTCAATGAATGTCTACACGTTCAATGTACCCCCAGACCACTGAATCACTTCATCTTTTCTTCCTCATCTTGCCATCTTCCTACAGCAGACGATCTGTAACAGAACGTCTGCAAACGGACCAATCCTCGCCTGGGTGATAAAAAATTGCTAAAAAAAACGTTGGCTCCACTGATCATAACCCAGGTCAGACCCCACCAATAAAGTCGCCCAAGCCCCCTTCTCAAGATCTATGGTCCAAATCTGAAATCAATGGCCCACATGGCCCCACAGTCTTGAAAAAAAAAATTGGAAAAACCCTTTTCTTTCTCAAGGCCATCAGCCCTCTTTTGGGTTGCAGGATGGTGGACCAAACGGGGGCCTAGCTCTCATGGGTCTACATATCTAAAGTCACCCCATCATGTCCGGCGCGATGAACGGACCAGATTTGAGATGGGATCATCCAGTGGGTCCCAACCTCGCCTGATGCCCAAGTATTTTATTCCCTTTTTTCATCCAAACCACTCATCCCATATTGTAAACCCACGATGGCCAAGTCTGTCATCCGTGTGGTAGGTACAATGGCCTGTGAACTGTATCTCTATTCCCACGTGAATAATGAAGAAGCAAATACTTTACACATTTCCACATCAAGTTCAGATTTTGTTTCACCGGGTCATGCTGATCATCCGATCAAATTTAAATCAAATATTTTTTTTCTTCATTATATATTTGCTTAGATGTAATCGATCTTACCTGGAAAAACAATGCTTCTCTATTATCATATTGTATCCTGCTATTGTATCCTGCTAGAAAAAAGTCATCATGCTAAAAACATGTCCTCTCCCTCTCTCTCTAATCAGACGATGGATGGTGGGCCAAACAGTGCCAACGTCGCACGGGTCCACCACTTACTAGGTCGCCCCGTGGGTCCTCCTTCGGATCCACGGATTAGATGGGTCATCGGGTGGCCCACCTGGGTCCAAGTGTCAATACAAGAAAATCAGTTCCCTGTACCGATACTATTTTTTTCATTTTTTTTTTTTTTTTTCAAGAAGCAAGGCAAATCTGCAAATAGGAATTAGAAAGCAGTACCTTAGAAGAACAAACAATGGACGTCTCTAATCAGGATCGGAAATCTCTAGATGTTAATACATCTCTTCTTCTTCCTTTCTACTGCGCCTCTATTTCTTCTTCTCTTTCTCTTCTAGCAGTCCCTTTCCAGTATAAGATCAGTTATGCAGAAGATTTTTTGAGGAAGTTATGGGGAAGTTTGTTTGGAGGAGAGTGGAGATGACACGTGTCTTCGTGAAGGTAGATAGGTGTCTTCATGTAAGGGATGCTACATTCCTTTAGTAATATAGATGGGGTATTCTCAGAACCGCCCCATTTCAAAAGGGGTGTTTATGCCCCTTTTGATTTGTCCAATTAAATGACGCCACGTCACAATATAGTTGTAGAATATTGGAGAGAAACCGAGAGAATAGGGAACCATGTTACGGATAAAAACCTCCTTTGAATACACCTATTATTTAGGAGATTCGAGAAAATATAGGAAAGCATTAGAAAGAAAAAGTCGAGAGATTTTTTTTATCCACATTGGACCCACCACGAGACAATGGAAATATCAATCAATCATAATCAGATTTCACTCCAACTATGAAATTGTAAAAACATCAAGTTTCTTATATTTATCAATTTTAGGTTGGGTTGTTTGTGGACCCCACTAAGAACCATAGTGTGAAATTAAAAAATTTAAGCCTTTTTAGTGATCATTTGATAGTAGGCCCATTAAAATAGGGATGGGAGAAAAAAATGGAGATAAACTAGGGATGTGGATGTTGGTAGAGAGGAGTGAAATAAGGGGAGTAAAATTAGGAGAGAAGAGAAAAAATAGGAGATTAAATGGTTAACAAAAATAAAGATTCCACGTAAGTAACCCCTCATTAATTATCTCCTCTTTTCATTGGTTGTTCCAAACCCGATAATGGCTAAAGGAGAAGGAAGATTTGAGAATAACGAGCTGATAATGGCTAAAGGAGAAGGGAGATTTAAGCTTTTTTACCCAACCTGACTTTAAGGTATAGAATGTGATACTTCTAGCCAGAACTCCATTAAAGCCCCACTTCATCATTTTTATCCATGCCTAAAGTTAGATTTAGAGGCTTTTATAAAAAAAAATCATGTTAGATGTACATACCAAAAAGGCCCCTTTTAGTTACAATCACACGGAGGACCACTTCCAGATTTTACATATATATATATATATATATATATATATATATATGAGCATATTCCTGTGCATCCTTCCTTTACCATATGGTGAGGGATAAACTTAATGTGGCCCACCTAGGGACCCACTGATCATGGGACTTGTGGGAGATGGGAAGAGACACCATGGATAAGACCATATATCAAATTTGGGGCCAATCCCATACATCTAACCCCTTCATCCGTGGCCCACAAATTTAATGACTTTATATTAAAGGAAAAAATTTGACCTTCGATCCAACGGTCCAATCCATCTAGATAGGTGAAAATTCAAAGGGTCTAGCGTACTTAAGGGGGCTCTATGTGTGTAGATGGTTCGGATGTGTTATAAAGTCAACCCTACTATGCTGTCCCTCACCATAACATGATGAGAGATGGATGCACACGAATATTTTCCATATATATAAATATATATGGAGAATATTCATGTGCATCAATCTCTTACCATAGGGTAAAGAACACTTCTATAATTGAAAATTTTCATGTGCAAAAGAGGAAAAGTCATATATGGTCATATGCATAAAAGGAATATTCATGTGCAAAAATGGAAAGTTCCTTTACCCTATGGTGAATTCATCCCTTACCATATATATGGTGAGGGACAAACTTAATGGGGCCCACCAAGGACCCATTCCCATTGATCATGGGACTTATGGGAGATGGGAAGAGACACCTTGAATGAGACCATATATCAAATTCGGGGTCAATCCCATGCCTCTAACCCCTTCATCTGTGACCCACAAATTTAATGACTTTATATTAAAGGAAAAAATTTGACCTTCAATCTAGTGTATGTAAGGGGGTTCCATGTATGTAGATGGTTCGGATGTGTTATGAAGTCAACCCTACTATATTGTCCCTCACCATAACATGGTAAGGGATGGATGCACATAAATATTTCCCATATATATATAAGAGGTAGGTAGATTCAATCCTCCTCTAAACAGGAGGGTTTGAAGGTCAATATCTACCATGTGCAGGCGGAAAAACACTTTTCTTCCTTTTTCTTCCCCAAATCCAATCCAATGGGAAAGACTTAATGAAGAGAAAATGCCATATAGGTTTGGAAATATAGTTTTTCAAGATAATTTGAGCATTCACAGGAGGAAGAAAAAGCTCTTCCCCTTGCGAGAATCCAATGTCCTCTTCTTCTCCATCTTCTCTATCCCAAACTGAAACCTACAAATCTCTTCTTTTATTCTCGGAATTCAGTGTGTTGACAGGATTATATGTACAAGCTCAGGCGGTTGGACCGCATGTAACAATTAATAATTTTAGAAGTTTAGAAGGTGCTCAATGTTGTAATCACAAGGTTGTGGGTTTGAGTAATGTTACCAATCCAATTTTTGAAAAAAAAAAAAAAAAAAAAGGTCATATTTTTGGACCCCATCTCCAGGTCCAGAATTTGAGTCTTAACCCAACTAAATATAATAAGAGTCAATTCGGCCGTCTCCTTCGTATGGTCAATTTTAATAGAAAACTTGGGCAGAAAGTTAGGAATTTTAATATAAAAAATAGATAAAAAATTGATGAAGCAATGTCATGAAATTGAGAACCCAGTTTCATTTCATTGAATTGGAAAGACAATGTCATGAAAATGACATTGGAGGTCTAAGACGCATGCCTAGAAAACAGCCCTCTGGTCCAGCACCATGGAAAGAGCAAAGATATCAAAATTTCATCAAACTTTGGGAATGGTTTGGCCTCACTTGTATTATGGTGAATCCCCAATCTTCATCACTACCATCAACATGGGATGAGGCCCACTCTGATCCTTACCCCCATAGTTTGCAATAAAATCTAGAGCTTACCTAATCAAATTCTCATCACACGTACCCCAACCACAAGGAGCCTTATAATAACTACACATGAGGGGGCCTCACATGCCATCAGCCCATCACCAGTCAATTTCACATGTGGCCCACCTTCTTCCATTCCCTGATAGAATTATGGTGGACCACACTTCTCGTGGCAAAAAATTTTTATTTATGCATTTTTCAACCTTGTACCTGCTTGAACATGTTGCTAATGTTAGTTTCCTTCTTGTCATTTTGCCATCTGGACATCTTTTTTTTTTTTTTTTTTTTTTTTTATTGGCACTACTAGTCTACCCCTTTGCCGCAAGTCGGCAACCATAAAAATTTTTATACATGGATTGGAGATCAAACAGTTCCGTTCACTAGAAGGAAAGACAGCAAGCATTAGCCCAGTGAAAAGAAAAAAAAGACTGGATTCAAGTAGGCCCAGATTGGATGGGCTTGAGTCAAATTCCCAAGATCCAATGGCTAGGATGGACTAAATAATAGTGAGTAGTGACACATTAGTTTTGTTTTTGTGCATGGATATTCTTTTGAGACATGGCCAATTAAAGATAGGGAGTAAAAGATTTGGGCCCAGTTGGACATAACTCGTGCCGTAGTGGCGGAGTTTCAAAATTCATTGCCTTGCCGTGACTTGGCTGAGTCAACTTGAATTGGTAGCAGAGTAGGATGAATAAAATGTGCCTAGCCAAGTTGACTGATTACTCAGCCAGGCTCCTGAGTTAATTGGTTCGGTCACCTTCCAGTAGTAGTAGCTCCAGAGTCCTAATGTGCACTGATAGAAAGGATGAAGAAAAAGCCTAGAACCCAATTAGAGGAAGCCCTGCTTCATAAGCAAACAGATTACATCAGCTAGAACACAGCCAAACTGGTGAGAATTTGGGGCAAAATAAAAAGGCAGCATACTGAATCGGTCCCTCGGAGCGATTCACATATCTTGAAATAGTCAAGTAGATCAGAACAACACTGTGATCCAAGATTCCCTGTAATGTCCAGACCTGAAGTACAACAAAACACAGGCTGATGATTCATTGGGATCATCTGGTGGTGTATTACAGAGGGCCTGAATTCAAAGTTTCTTAAGTATCAGCACAATCAACTATGCATGAAATCAGTATCTGGTCTACAACAAATTTCAAAATAAATTTATAAATAAACAGCTATTGCCACATCCAGGTCAAAACAATACTGGCCAGTTGGAACGCCTTCTCTTTACTCAGCAATGAGATTAAAGCACACCAGACCACATGATTGAGACTTTATCAATCAGATTGCATAGGAAAAACCAATGTCAAAATTCTCATAAATCTAGTGCCACTTCGGCTAGAATCTGTAGTATGCAAAGAGAATTTGGTCATCAGCTCTTTCCAAGAAAAATGACGTCCCAAATCTTTTGGCATTTCAGAGGTTTCTGTCCTATTTCCCAAGTCAACTGATTTTTCTTAACCCTAACTGCCAGTACTATTTACTTCCCATGCAAGCAAAAAACTTAAGAGTGAGTGGGGGAAAACTATAAACAAAAAAAAAAAGAGGATACAATATCACCAAGGTCATGTCAACTAAAAAGGCCAAATGTTTTTTGTAATATTAAGTTTCAATCTTGAGTCTTGACACTTTACAACAACAACAATAGCCAACCCCAAATAGCGGGGATAAGGTTGCAATGATGATGATCATGATGAATAATAACAGTAACAACACAATGCTATAAAGCAAAGATATGTTGGGCATCACAATTAGCAAATTGTAGTCCAACTCAAACATCAAGAAAAGTATACTTCAATCACCAAGGTGATGAAACCCATCAATAATCATATTCTATTGAAATTACTAGACTATTAAATCAAACCATGATATTTCTACCCCAAACACATCAAGAAAATAATACCTCAAAAACCAGAGATTGCAATCAGAAAGGGTCAAAACTCAAAATAGTATGCCAGAAGAGTCCAAACTGTTAGCCACAGAGAAAGAACATCTGTTGACAATCGGTGATTTTCGCAATGAAAACTGCACTTTGTACTGTCTGTACAGCATGGGAAATACTTCTCAGTCAGAGAAGGGAGACAGAGATGAGGATCCACATAAAAACAATATTCCTGTTTGTTGGATCTCATCCATTGCACACAACTTATATTAGAAAAGGACTTCATATGCTTGGCCAAAGAAATAACCCAGCAGCACCTTCTCACCATTTTCATACCAACTTATGACATTGGAGCTGGCTTTTTATCCTCCAGAAGCTTAAGCTCTTTGCGCCACCCTTCCAATTTCACCAACTTATCTAACTGCTCTGGCTTCAAATCATGATTCTCAACTTTTTCCAGCGGTTCGGCAAGCCGAATCTACAAAACAAGAACCATTTACTAAACCCTAATATTGGAAAATTTATCAAGCTTACAGGATATATTTTGCAAACACAGCAAAGATTGTTATTTCGATTTCACAGAAATTTAAAATAAAAAATAAAAAAACGACAACAACAAAAGACAAAATAATAAATAGGGAGTAGGGACCATGCTGGAGATTTTTTGCACCATTTTTCTCCCTGCACCCATTAATCTAAAGCAGGGAATGTAAGGACTGAAAAAAACTACACACTGAAGCATACTCATTAAAAGTTTTGTTTATATCCATAACTTGCCTTTAGCCTCCAACTGAAAAGGCCAACAAGTTTCTCAACTGTTGTCTGAATTGCACGATTTTCGGCACTTCATAAAAATAAATGAAAAGACACCCAAAAGTACTAATTTTGTGGCATTCCAAATTTGTTAGGATCTCAAAAGATGTAACCCCAACCCCCCACCACCAAAAAAAAAAAATATATATCAGAAATATGGTTAAAAACAAAATTATGCCACATAATGACTAGAAGGCATCTAAAGAATCGTATAACACAAGTAAACCTCTAGTCAAGATACTCTCTAAAGCAAGAAGGTTGTGGCTGCCACGCTCTCCCCAGCCACTTCTAGCCATTGGATCTTGTCCAGATGGATAGAATGCATCAATGACTAGTAGAAAGCACTTGAGTATAAATCTATGATAAAGTCCATGTTTTAGCAATAATACCATTTCTTCATCAGTCAATAAGTAGGATCCCACACTAATGCAGGAGCATGAGAATAACAAAGTCCGTGTTCCTAGGCTGCTAGAAGAGAGGCTAGTTGACTACATATGGGTCAACCAAAAATATGATCTAGAAAACAGTCAGAAAAGGAATGCAAAAAAGTCCTGAGAATTTACCTTCTTTTTCAGCGCTCTTATCTTTTTATCAAGATCTAGACCAGGACCTTCAGGTTTTGAATTCTCCGTTGAATCCGAAAAAGTAACAGAAACAGCCAATTTATTCATCTGATCTGCTACTGATTCCACAGCTTCCAATCTTTGGCCTGCATCATCAGCAGAAACCACATCTCCAGTTGTTGCTTCTCCAGCAGCATCAGGGTCCAAGTTCTTTCCCTTATCAGATGCCAATGAAACCTGAGCAGCCTGCCAAGTAACAGAAAAAAAAAATATTTTTTTTTTCAGTGCAAACAAAATCCAGGAACTCAATTCTCAAGAACAGTTAGAATTTGCTCATTCAAATTAAAAGATGAACCTCCTTCAGAGCATATGCTATTATTTCAAGATAAGATTATTAGAAACTTGACGGTAAATGAGTTCAAGGCCCAGAAAATGAGAAATTGATTATCAGGCTAGAAATGATGTGAGAGAATTGCTCCTTGTAAATCTGCTTGTCCTATTTATGTTATACAGTTCAATATTATTAATCTATATTTGATTTTGCTCTAGCTAGAAAATAAAAGATTATGAGACAGACAGTAGTTTTTTCCTCAAGGGATTATATTAAGTGTCATTTCTAAAAGTGACCTAACTATAAACATATTGTTGACAATATTGGACTCTCTTTACAAAATACAAAACAAGTCAAACTGATGCCTGGACTAACATGAACAGTTTTGCCTGGCTGTAGAGGTCATAAATGAGATAATATCATGTCCCTAGTCCTATATTGTACAATTATTATTATTATCTTGATACCCAGGGTATCTCCTATATTGTACAATTATTGGTCAAATGAAAATGTTCCTAGGAGATGCGAGTCAGATATGCAGATCCGAAACATTCAACAAAGCTCTAATCACAGTCCAGCGGTGCTTTATGCACTACTATTGCCATCTAAGTAAAAATAAATATCAAATTACAAATGATAATAAAAAGAACAAATAAAAAAAAAAGTGAGTAATAAATGAAAGAACAGAAAATATGTAAAGATTTTCAGTTACTGAGATTGAAGTAGCATGAGTAAATAATATCTAATGATCAAGAGGAAGCGAAGAAGGAAATTAGAATAGAGATCTCAGGCATGGCAATTCGCTCTGAAGAATTAACACCATAGCTTTGGGCATAGAAGCATGTTTAGTGTTCGGTATGGACATGGTGGTTCATCTGGGGCTGGAAGTGGGGCCCCAAAGGGCTTAAAACCAGAGCCAAAAAGAACCACCATCAGAAATGGGGGAAAGAGGATGGCGTCAAAAGCACACAGAGCACACAGGCGACAAAGTTGGTTTGGCTGATAATGATAAGAACACAAAGATCAAAGCAAATAACTATTTCTCAATAGCTTGCCAATAAATTGGGAGAACCAATGAAGCATATAATTTCCAGATCCTTCCATGACAATAGATACTGCCTATGAAGGTGAGTTCTCCTTACTATACAATGATAAAGGCAGATGGGCATATGAAATTTGGGAGAAGCACTGCGACAAGGAAAATCGATGGTTGATGGGTGCTCCAGCCCCACGAAGAAATCTACTGATAATCATATGATTCCTTTTTCTTTTTTTCTTTTTTTTTTTTTTTTTTGGAAATGATAATCATGTGATTTCTTCTCCCAAACTACTTACTACTTAGATTCAATCCAAAACTGGACAATACACCATCAGTAAAAGGGTCATAACCTCTTTGAACCGTGACAGAATACCACAATCTTGGGCTTGTTCAAAAGGTAACTATTGGACATTATTTGACCCATCCACATGAATAACTCAAGAAAATACACCTTCGGCAATATTTAACATAACTTCAATTAAAGCAATGCTGTCTAACCTCCCAGTTTATTATATGTCCTTGTACAAGATATCAAGGGCAGTGATATAAAGATTGAATCATATCCAGATTCCAGAGGAACTTTCTTTGGGATGGTCAAAGAGAGAAAAGAAAAATGCATTTGACAAAGTGGAGCAAAAAGGTGAAGCATAAGCTTCTGAGGCTTTGTGCTTGAGATATTTAATGAAAAAAAAGGGTGTCATTAGCAAAATGGTGGTGCAAGCTTAGTGAAGAAAAGGAGGCTTTATGGAGGAGAATTATTGTTTCAAAATATGGCGAGGATGAGTAGGGTGGGCCCCTAAAGGAGTTCCTATGTATAGAAGGTTAGGGTGTTGACGCACTATATATAATGTTAGCAATGAGTGGAATGTTGGGGTAAATCTTTAAGAAAGGGGTGGGTTTTAAGGTAGAGGTGAATACTGAAGAATATAGTCCGATTTAGGTTTAATCATTGGAGGGAATGGGTCTGCAGTTGAGATTGTTTAGAATTGTGTCCAATAAAGAATCTTCAGTCAAAGATTGTTATTTACGTTCAGGTGATAATGTTGCCCCTTTACAAGAGCCTTGCATCAAGCATAAGAGTGTTTACATGCAAGGAAGAGACTGATGTTCGAATATGAAAACCATCGACATAAAGGAAGTTCTCCATCGAGTCTTTCTACATAGCTTCAAATCCATCCTCTATTGATCATCCTCCATGCTCGCATGTTTCAGTTGGTCTAGCTCCTCCTAAAGTAAGGGCTTTCTGTCGGTTGGTGGTGGCAGGGAAGGAATAGACAGTGAACAACTTGAGAATGAGGGTAATTGAGTCATTGACTCAATCAAGATCTCATTCTCAAACACGTTTTCTTTGTGTGGAATGGAGAGAGAAATGATCAATCATTTATTCATTCATAGTGACATGACTTTTCACATGTTTACTTAAGACATATGGTGTAGCATGGTGTCGGTGTATCCTCAGCTCTCTAAGTGGCATGATTGCTGCCAGGAGGGCAAAGCCTATTTCATGGGTGTGGACTGGTGCTTTGCATCTCATTCCTTTCATTTTTTCTTTGGAGTATTTGAAAAGCAAGGAATGAAAGGATCTTTAAAGCTTCAGTGGAAGCTCCAAAGAATATTTTAAATGGGGTGTGAGGATACTGGATAGAAAAATAAGAAAGGAGCTCCAAAATCTGAATTTGGATCTAATTCTTCACAATTGAGAAGTTTGTTTGGTTTGTTATCCTACAAAGGAAAGGAAGTTTGTCCTGTGGGCCCCCTCCTCCAATAGACATGTTGAAATTTGAAATTCAATGTGGACAGAGCAGCTTGAGGTCAGCCAGGTCCAATAGGTATGGGTGGTGTTCTTTGTAATAAGATAGCAAGACATTGCTTACATTTTCTAAATCAATTGGAGTCAAGGATTCCAATGAAGTGGAGGTGATGCTATGTTAGAAGCTTGAGGTTATATTCAACATCCTTTCATGATTGTTGATAGTGGAAAGCAACTATCTAACGAATTTCATTGGTTACTAGCGAGAGCAGAGGGCCTTGGAAACTCCAAGTCTCCAGAAATGAGATTAAATTACCGCCTTCTCATATTGTGGTGATATTCAGCATGTTGCTTGGTCAGCAAATGATGTGGTGGATAGATAGGTTACCAGAGGATGAGGAATTTCGTAATGGTTCTCAGACTCGATGTTTCTATTTTGTAATTGTTTTTCTTTATTTTATTTTTCATGTTTATTGAGATGGAGGCGTTGGGCATAGTGCTCCTGTGCCTCCTATTTCTTTTTTGTATCGTATTTGGTATTGCACTTGTTCTCTTTTATGCCGACCCCAACATAGTTGGGACAAGGCTTTGATGATGATGATGACTTGTTCTCTCTTGTAAAACTTTAGCGGTCATTGATAAAAAAATAAAAAACAATAAACCCATTTTTTAAGGAAATACACCAGATTTGGACTCTAGGAATGCACAAGCTCCCAACAAAGCTAAAAGCCTTATAAAACAAAAATAGAACCTTCAACTAATCTAAGACTTTCTTAGATGTGAGGCATCATTGGCTCTTGAACTCCAATATTCTCATAGGGCTCATGTGACGTGTGAAACCCCAGCAGGACTAATCTAGCCCAGATTATTTAGAGTTGCATCACCATCCAATTGAACTAATCATCTTAGAAGTGCTTGAAGGAATATCAGACAATAGATTAATTGCCATGATGATCCCAAAAAACATATCCCACTGTTGAGATGAGTTCATAAGAATTTGTACGTCATTGAAGTGTTGTAAGATCCAACATGCATGTCATTGTTAGTCTTATTATAGTATCTTACATTAAGCTCAACGAAATGAAAAAAGGAAAGGTTTATTAGTAATCCATGTAGAGATTTCTCCCATATGTAGGATACTAGGACTAAACAGTTTCTGTTAGGGTTTTTTTTTTTTTTTTTAATGGCAACTTGTATTAATCAAAGGCTTATCAGTACAGAAGGGGTATACTGAAAAGCTAAGAAAATAACCAAAAAAACATGGAACACCATGCAAATAGAGACAAAAATGAAAGGCACGAGAACCTCACAATGGCCCAGGGGCCAAAGGAAAAAAAAAAAAAAACCAAACACCGCTACGTAGCGGCTGCCATTTTGAACGTGTAGTCACCTCCCTCCATTTAATCAAAATGACATCTATAGGCACTCCCCAAAAATCTGGTAGGACAGAAACCGAGGCAGCACAGAATCTAGAACTCACAATGACACTACACTCACGGTAGGCGAAGATTTGCATCAAACTTTTCAGGCTCCTTTCTCTCCAAGTGGCCCAAATAGTCGCGAAAAAAGAAGTAGGCCACAGAGGTTTCCCTATAGGAGTTCCAAACTCGCACTTCCAAACTTCAAAAAGGCCATGAATGGAGCTAGGGAGAACCCAGCTATACTCAAAACAATAGAAAAGTGAATTCCAAATATCCGGAGACATTGCGCAATTGAGAAGAAGGTGATCCACTGACTCCTCAGCTGAGAGGCAAAGGGGGCAAGTATGCACAATCATCACCTTGCAACATTTGAAATCAAGTTATTGTCAGACTAATTTAAATATGTCTCCTATCTTGGGATGTGATAACTGTGGCAGTTATAGGGTATTTTGCATCATACAGGGCTTGTACTTCACTTTCTTCCATTTTCTGTCATGTGAATCTGGGAACAAGATTTTGACTTCTTTGGATTCCTTTCTCTTGTACTGTGGTCTAGAGTCTAGACTAAGAGGTTGGTCCCAAGCTAGTCTAGAACTGATGTTATTGCCAAAATTCACGTGTCCCACAAAGCTTTTCTTTTGTTTCAATTTTAAGAGATGCGACCTTAAAAGCATTGAAGCCATAGTTCTTAAGCAAAGACCAAAATGATGAATCCAATAACTAATCAGGTAAGAGACCATGGCAAGAACTTTTAACCCACGATGATAGTCATCAAGAGAGGGAACAATTTGAGTGTGTGCGTGCAGGCAGGAGCGCAGGCGCGCGCACGCGCCTGTGTGTGTGTGCGAGAGAGAGAGAGAGAGAGAGAGAGAGAGAGAGAGAGAGAGATGCATTCCATTAATGTACCTGTCCCCACAACCCACAAAGAGCAATAAGACATGATTTTTATGAAGATTATGAATCAGAAGACAGTTTGGTTCTCAATGATTGGATAGAAAATGAGGTTTGGTTTCTTATGAGTACCCTTATAATGACAACAATGAGAAGCTCATCAGGGATGATCAAGGTGACATATTAGTCATTCAGCAAGAAAGAGAGCAGGTAGGCTAAGAGAATGTTAGAGAGTGTTTAAAAAAAAATAGAGGGGAAAACACATTAAAAGAAAACAAGAGAGTGTGCTACAGAATAAATTTTGGAATGGAATATATGAGGTCAGTTGGCATTTTAATAAAGGGTCTTACCAAGCATCATCTGACATGAGAATCTAGGTATCTGTCCATAGTGGTTGAATCACCCTAATAAAGTCAGCCTTATCCAACCTTCTTATATACTTCATGCTGGTTTTTAAGTGTCCAGCGGCAGTTGCTTCTCGTACTGAGAGACTATGATGTGATTTTCTTAGACATGGTTGGGAGGATAAGCAAAAGTATCATCTTGTGGCATGGGATACAATGTGCAAATCTAAGGAAGGAAATTTGAGCTCTGGGCCCATAAAATTGATTAATCAAGCTCGTCTGGGCAAATGTTTGTAGAGACATGGGGGAGAATACAATGAGTTACGGAAGCAAATTATATGGTGAGTCCAAATATGGAGTTTGTAGAATGGGTGGAATGTTCCAGAGCCTAACCCCCTCCAACCTAGCATTGTAAGAAAAATTCTGTCTGTCAAGCCTGCTCTTGCAATATCAGATACCGCGTTGGCACGGGCAACCAGATTCGATTATGGTTGGATACTTGGATTGGAAAGAGACCTCTGGGCAGTCAGTTTCCTCTATTGTTCCCATTGTGCTATAGCTCAACGTGCCATGGTTAGCTCCCAGGTGGATGTTGGTGGGGTTAGTCTAGTGGATTGGGGCCCAGTTTTCAAGAGGAATTTTTCAAAGGAAGAGGAAAGCCAGTTATTTTCCATGCTAGAGGTTGTTGGTGGGTTTTTTTTTTTAACGACGAGGATATCATTGGTTGTTGGTGGGTCTTTGACCCAATAGGACTACTCCCCTGGGTAGCACCCACTAAACCCACACACAGAGGCAAATCTAGGGGAACACAAGACATGGGGAGCAACAAGCCCATGCCTTATGCCACTCCACCTACTCCCAAGTGGGTGTTGGTGGGGTTAGTATCCTGGAAGAAGGCATAGACAAAAGGGTGTGGATGGCCTCGTTGAATCTCGGCTATTTTTTGGACCACCGCAGAGAGGTCTATTGTTTCCACCCCCTACATGTTATTTATGGCACGTTAAGGCCCTTCCAAAAGTTTTGCTTTCGGATGGCAGCTCTTCGAGGCAGTATTCTTACTCTAGAATCTAAACAACCTCTGTCATTGTGGGCATATCGCTGTGAGTTCTTGCTCCATGTGCTTGGAAGATGAAAAAATAAGCAAATTCTATTTAAGTTGGTTCAACCTGAAGTGGGTGCGCATTTATTTGAAGCTTGGAAAATGGCTATTTGTTCAGCAAGGAACAAACTTGATCCGATACTGTTATCCAAAAACTAGGAGGAACCTTTACAATTTGATCAATAACTCCATTAGAAACTATCATGAAATGTCAATATGCGATCTAAACCCAAATCTTAACCGCCATCACAGTAACACTGACAAAACAGTCATTTCGATATAATTAACTAAAAATCATGCTAGCAAAGCATATAACCTGAATCCAAACCACCCCAAATTAGTCATGAAAAAAAAAAAAAAAAGTTCGCAACTTTCTAGGGTTTCCGCATCCGATCCTTCCTCGCACATGATAAAGAAAAAAAAAAAACTTCCAATTTCTCTCCTCTTTCCAAACAGTTTCTTGGGAGTAAGTAATGGCACAAAAAGAATCAAATGACAAAAAAAAGAAGGAAGTGAAGAACAAATACCAGTTGCTTCTTCTCCTTTCTCTTCTCATTCCTCTTGGCGGCCTTGGTCTTGGGCTTCGCATCCAATAGAGGGTCGTATCCCGGCGGGACCTCCGGCGAACTTGCTTTCCTTAGCTGCACCCAAAACAAAACACCATCGGCTGCACAATCCCCGACGATAATAAGCGCTGCAGACAAAACAGCATAGACCCAACGGCCAAAACCGCAAAAACAAAGAAAAAAAGAAACAAAAAAACGGACAATACAATTACCAGAGCGCCTTTGGATTGGTAGATGGCGACCTCTTCCTGTGGGACGTAGCCTGCCCTAATTCGTATGGGCTTGCGGAGTGTGCCATCGGGCCTTCTTGTCGGTGCCAAAATGCGCTCGCCTTCTTTTAGGGTTTTTCCCAATAGTTCCAACTGCTGATCTTCTGTGGCGCTGCTACCCATTGATTTTGTGATTGTGTGATTTTGATTTGTGACTTGACTTGTTATTGTTTTGGTTCAGAGGGTGGGGAATGGGAGATGAGGACACATGATTTTTTCCTTTTTCTTTTACTGTTTCTGTATGACAAAATCTGAACAGAAGAAGTTGAAGGGGAGAGAGAGAGAGAGAGAGAGAGAAGGGTACTAGGTGCAGTGCAGTGGAGACTGAAGAAGTGGAGGAGAGATGCCCTTCGGCCTTGGGGGCCTGGACTTTCCCTTTCTCTGTATTAAATATTGAGAGTATTGGACCCTTGATTGATGGGTTTGCTTGTGGAAAGAATGTTTGCATTGGCCCATTTGGAAGGTTAGAAAATGGATATATATATTTATATGTGCTTGTCTGCCTAAAAAAGGAGGAGGTGATGTGTTGAATTGAAAATAGAGGTATAACAAGTAAATTTAAAATTTCTTTTAGATATTATTTTTAAAAAGATTAATTGAAATTAAATAAGTATATCATTTTGGGATTAAGATAGAAGTAAGTTGAAATCTTTTTTAGAAATACTTGCAACTTTATTTATTTTCTTTTTACTTTTTTCTCTTTTTTTTTTTACTCGAACTTGACAGAATGCTGAGAGGTGAAGGAAACATAATTTTAAGAATTCGAGAAAGAAAAGAGATTAAGAAGATAATGAAATCCGATTTTAGATGGGATAAAGAATTCAGAGTATAGTGATGTTTGAGGGTTTTTTTTTTTATAGAATTTTCGTATTTACCATCCTAGTACATGAAAAGTTGGGTGCGGGTCCTTATCTTTGCAAATTAGGTTTTCTTTACCTCTTAGATTAAGAGTCCGACTGTGAGTTCACATACATTCACGTGGGGTAAAAAAAAAAGAAACAGATTTCATCATCATCCCTCTCTTGCTTGCCTTTATATGACATTTCTGAATCTATTGGAATGGAAATTGGTAATCTTTTTAATGGCATGTTTGTGTAACAATTTTTTATAGAAAGAGTGGATGATTTTCCACGAAAAACTCATCTTTCATGCATTTGGAACAAAACAATTCCACGAAAATACTTTCTTGCCTTATCAACATTTTCCTTTCTAATACTGGAAATTGATTTCCTATGGGTAGGTATAGGGATTCCATTTCCTCGAAAAACTCCTCCTTCCTATATAATCTCATTTCGTATGATTTTATTTTATTTGATTAGTTGGGTGTATGTATGATAGTTATTTCTATGATGCACCATCTGATTTTCAATAAGAAATCCACAGCCGCGCCAAACAACATTAGCACCAATGTAGCGAGTGAAAAAAATTCGCACCAAACATGATTTTCTAAATTCCACTAAAATTCGTTTAAGAGATTTCAATTTCTATGGAATTTGCTATACGAAAAGGGTGGGTACATAAACGTGCCCTAAAATGTAAAGAAAGAAAGAAAGAAAGAAAGAAAGAGAGAGAGAGAGAGAGAGAGAGAGAGCAGAATAAGAAGAAGAAGAAGAAGAAGATTGAGCTACTTATTTTATGGAATACCGCTATCAAATTCGCGAGTTAGGGTAGTTTGGACAAAAAAAAAAAAGGGGCCTCTACAGGAGATCCAACTTACAGACCCATGATGGTCCTGGCTCGAGTACTAAGACCCATCAATCCGGTCCATGGCAGCACCCAACCCACTTTTATGTGGCCAAAAAGAGAACAGACAGAAAGGCTTCACTTCCATAAACATTGTTGCTGGTGCTGGATACAAAAGAAAGGAAGGAACGAGAGCCGGAGATACATACAGAACTAAAAAGGCATGGCCACAGCGGAACTCTTCTGGCTATCAACTGCTTTACACCCAAAACCTCAACACCATCGCCCCCTGAGCGTCGATTTTAAGGGTTTCTACGGTCTTCCTCTCGCACACACCAGCTCCAATCAATACAGAACCGTCTTATCTACTCGCTTCGAAAATGCAAGGGCTCGGCATCGAAGAAGCTCTCTCGTCTACTGTCAGACCGCAGGCACTCTCTCCAAAAACAGCTCTGATTCTGACTCAGCCGCCGTCGGCCAGCGCCGTCTCTCCAAAGTAATCCTCACTTGCAACAATTGATTCATATTCAGTAATTGATAGGTTTTTTTTTTTTTGTTTGATGTCTTGGATTTTATTCATGAAGTTATTTGGGAAAGATTCTGTGGTTCCTGTGCCAATGTTTGAAAAATTAGTATTGATTGTTACTGTGATTTAGGGGGAAGAATAATCTTTAGTTCTTTCATAAATTCAGATAAACTATGATTTGGGTTGCACCCAAACGTGCTCGCTTAGCGCAGTAAGAACTTACTTGTGTATGCTTCTTCTTCATCATGAAATTGTTCGAATCATTGCAATATTTAGGTGGGATAATTGGGAGCAAATAGAAGTAGTTTATTTATTTTTTTGGAAGCTATTTGGAGTGAGCCTATGGTGAGATCTATGTCTTGACAACTTTAGAGATGTTGTTTCATGTTACATGCATATTTCAATGACATTGATTGTTGAACACTCTTGTTATTTTGATGATGGGCTTCAAAGTCAAGAGCTTTGTGAAATTAGTGAGAACTAGTCAAGTCTGACTAGCCAATACATCCCAAAAGCTTATATTGTTATCGATAAAAAAAAAAAAAAAAAAAAAAGAAGGTTAGACTATTAGGAAGCTGAAGACCAATGTATTTAACACCCCCACTTGAATGGGACGGGGTTCGAATTCTCAATCCACACGTGCCTACCCACATGACCTGGGGGAACGATGTCTCTCCGGGGTTCGAACTCGTGACCTAACATGACTCTAATACCATGTCAAATCTGACTAGCTGATGCATCCCAAAAGCTTAAGTTGCTAGGAAGCAGAAAGACCAATCTACTTAACAAGAACAATTCAATGGTATGCTCACATATATGTAGATAGGAGTTAATTTAGAGGTGTCTTCTCTAATCAAGGGTTCAGCTTTATTCCCAGTGTTTTAGTGATGTTATTTTGCTGCTGAGCCACGTGGTATTGGCACCATGCCTATCCATCCTATATGCGTATTTTGTGTTTTTCTTTTACAGAATAGCATTCATTAAGAAAGAAAGGGTGTGAGGCCTTTTCTTTTAATTGTAAGAACAGAAGTTAACTCCGATGATGTTGTTATGCATGCACTTAAGTCACACTTCCTTTACCCATCAGGCAAAAATTCAAAATGGAAACGGAGATTGGTAAATTTGAATTTTCTTTATACTGTCAGAATTTAAATATAGTCTTAGTTGTTTGGGTGTATACCAATGCTAGCAAAATCTATTTTCACTACTAACTCAATCTAGTTTCATTTGTACAATGACAGGTCCCTATTTCAAACATTAGGAACTTTTGCATTATTGCGCATATTGACCATGGAAAATCTACATTAGCAGATAAATTATTGCAGTTGACTGGAACTGTACCCAAGAGGGAAATGAAAGAGCAATTTCTTGATAACATGGACCTGGAGAGAGAGAGGGGTATAACAATCAAGCTACAGGTACAATTTGCTATTTATTTTTCTTTTCCTAAATGCCATACTGGACTCATGTCTGGGCTATCTATTTTTCATTTTTTTTTTTAAATTTTATTAGCAAAGTGTATTTGTTGAAAATCAGTGTTTTATGTGAGTAGATTCTTGACACACTGAGAACAAGGAGTCTTCATTCAAGGCTGAGAGACGGTCCAAGCCCGCCGCCGCCCTCCCCCCCACCTACACACACACACGCACCAAATCAACTCAAGACAGGAAAATTAGAGTTCCCTGTCATTACGGGATTAGGTTTCCTAGTTTGGTTATGATTAGGTTTTCTAGTTTGAGTAGGTACCTTTGGTTGTACTTTATAAATATTCATTGGCTATTCACAATAATGATGGATCAATCAATAAGAGAACATACAATTCAGTCAAGACTTAGCCATAAAATTTCAAATAGGACCACAGCTAATCTAGATCTTACATTGTTTGATATTCATCATATGCCGTATGCAGCTTTGCCACTGTCTTCCTCTACTACTTATCATATAAAATTTAATGAAGCAATGGGGGGGGGGGTGCTATACTTTGGATTGGTCTTTTTTCCATGTGTGCGGGGTTTGTGGTTCTCTTTTTCTTTCCTCTTTTTTTTTTTTTTTGGGAGGTCTTATTTGATTTTGTTTATTTTTTTGTTGTTTCTTTTTTGAATTGGTCTTTTTGGTTATTATTAAATTGGTCTCTTTGTTTCTTATATATATGCATACATATATGCATGTGTGTGCACATGCGCATGTGTGTACGTTACGGTCGGCTAAGAGATATGTCTCATGGATTCTGTGAGAGGTAAATCTTTTATTGCCATGTGGGACCCCTCATGATCAATCCAACTCCCTCACACAGTCACACGCTCACGAGCCCCCCATGAATTGACACTCACCCTAATTTTACACTAATATGAATTATACTCTCTGTTGGATTGAATTCCATAAAAATTTAAGGCTCTAACTCAATGGTTGTAAGGTCTGACTGAGATGATATGATAGAAGCCTTGTGATAATGATATGACATTTCTTATTGATCCACTTGAGATTTCCCATCACATTTTCCTCCCATGATTGGCATGTATCCACTTGGGTCCCACATGGGGCTTAAATTTTCACCTCTCACGCAATCAATGAGAGGTACCTCTTAGTAGAACATCATCATTATCATCATCGAAGCCTTGCCCCAACCTATTTTTGGCCTTTCTTTTCACCCATTATACTCTTCATGTAATGTGTTTGATTTGAACATACTCAATTTATAGACTAATTATTGCTTTCACTAGCATGGAATTTGCTCATCACTAAGCATTTGGTTATAAATTATATGAATTATTTATTCCTTATTGTTTGTTGCAGGCTGCTCGAATGCGTTATGTATTAGACAATGAACCGTATTGCCTTAATCTAATTGATACACCGGGGCATGTTGACTTCTCATATGAGGTATTTAAACTCATTCTGTTTGATCCTTAAACTCAAGTGAGTTGCTACTAGTTTTTGCTACTGCTACAAAATGGCAATGCTACAAACAAGAATTTGAAGGCAGACACTTACTTATCATTATTGGAGCCGTATCCTGGGTCAGCTTTGAAGATAGTGCCAACTGTCTAACGCTTTTATCATTTTTGCTTTGGGACTCAAAATGAAAGCCAATGTGATTGAAAAGTAGCACCTGGTATCTGTTATTATATGGAGCATAGTATACTAGGTTGACCATAAAGTAAAGGGGAACCTTGATTGATACTGATGTCTGACAGCCTATAGGGTTCACTTGTAAGGTAATGAAAGAGTTAAGAAATCTGTTAGTTATGCATACAGGAGTTTCTTTTTGTTTATTATCTTTTTCAGATATGCTAGATGCTCTTCACAATCCAGTTGTGCAGAAGAATATTGTTGGATAGACTCTCCCTTTTTCAGGGGCATTCCTTCATCATTCTGCTTTAGAATGCCAAGACTATAGGATCTAAGCTATTATTTATTTATTTATTTAAAAAAAAAAAAGATGACTTCATTAAGTTTTTACTGAATGTGCTTTTAATAATGAAATATTGTTGATTTGTTTTCATTTTCATCTCCTCTTGCCAATCATCTGGTTGCTTGGAACATTTGGAATATTTTGGATCTTTAAAATTTTTATCTAACATACCTTCCAACAAATGGTTTTAACAAATATATAGCAGTGGCCTGGGCACTTTTCATTTTTTTTTCTTGGCCGGTTATTAGTTGTTATGGTGCTACTTTGTAACAACCTAAGTAAATTATGATTCAACAATAGGTGGTCATTAAAAATGTTTACACATTTTCACACACACACAACATATATATATATATATATATATTCTTGGGGTTCTAATTTCTTACAAATATTTATGATGTAGAATCTCTATTGAACTTACAAAAGAACTGCTGGTGTTAAAAACAGTCTTACGTCTTCATATATTGACATTCCATTTGGTGCATAGGTTTCTCGTTCTCTTGCTGCATGTGAGGGTGCTCTCCTTGTTGTAGATGCTTCTCAGGTGCAATAATTTTTTTATTTTTTTATTTTGCAGTAAACATGGTTTTGGAACACAGTTTTGCAACCTCATATCGTCCAGGGCTGAATGTCTGAAGCTCTTACTTGTTAGCTGATATATCAGTTTTGGACAGATACTGGTCAATTTTGTTTCTGTTTATATATATATATATATATATATATATACACACACAAACATTACAATTGTTTAGAGAATGAAATAAATGCCAATTTTCATTCTTGAAGATTTTGAGGTTGTTTTAGAAGTAAACAAAACACTAAAATATAGAATTTAAAAGTTTGAAATGATAAAATAAAATAGCTATCAGGGTCGAAACCAATATGTCTTGAGCGATGCAACTCAGTTCTTGCCCAGTTTTAAAACCATGACAGTGAGCGGTATCACTTACAATAAAGATAAATTTATATATTATATTCGCATTCATATTTTTTGGATGTCATTTTAGCTTATTGTACTCATATGGATGTTATGATGTAGGGAGTGGAAGCTCAAACACTTGCTAACGTTTATTTGGCTCTTGAGAATAACCTTGAAATCATCCCTGTAAGTTTCTTTGTGCTATTTCTTTTTTCAATATAAATTAGTGCTATTCTTATGCCAAATCTAAGCATGCCTTTGTCAGGTCAATAAATAAATAAACAAACAAACAAAAATCTGAGCATGTTTTTTAAAGCTGTCTTGGGATTTCTCCAAAGAGTATGCAAAAGTGTCTTCTAGCTTCTTTTTTGTTGATTATGCCTATCGGTTACTCTTCTGTGTTGGCAATTTCTTACAGATTTGTTTTTGAGATGTGCATATTTCGATGTTAACTTCATTTATTTACAAATTCTTCTTCTTTTTTTGGGTAGGTTTTGAATAAAATAGATCTGCCAGGTGCTGAACCAAATCGTGTTGCACAAGAGATTGAAGAGGTTGGTGGACAATAAGCTATTCACTTGACTTCATGGTAGATGGTCATTAGTCTAAAATTATATTCACATATTTTAGATACATTAATGTGGGAAATATTGATATGCATCCATCCCTCACTATATTATGGTGATTCAATGGTCCAGTCCATTCTGATCTATGATAAATCGATGGATCTAGTGTAATTGAAGGGGTCCCGTGTGCATGGATGGTTTGAATGGATCATAAAGTCGACCCCAGTATGTGTCCCTCACCCTATGGTGAGGGATGGATGCACATGAACATTTCCCCTGTAATATTCTATGATCTATAAAAAAAAATATTATATGATCTTAGTTAAAATATATAATTCAAGCTTCTCCTCCATTAGAGAGAGGAAAAATTAACGCTTCTCTTGATATTTTACCATAATCTCATAATGATTACACATCTGTCTGATTGAATATATAATACATCAATAGAAGGCAAATGAAAGCATTTCCATTTGTTAACAGTTGTACACTAACAATGCTGTCCTCGTTTCAGATTGTTGGTTTGGATTGTACTGACGCAATTCACTGCTCAGCGAAGGTTAGTTCAAAATGTTATTCACACTTCCATGTCAATGTAGGATTTTGATCTCTATGTCAATAAAAAGTATTGCAAAGATATGTAATAACTCTATGTAGGGGCTAGCTGCTTGCTTAATGATTTATTTTCTTTTGGTTATTTTATTGTTATTTTTTCCTTTTTTTCATAGGAAGGAATCGGTATAGCTGGAATCCTTAATGCCATTGTCAAAAGAATTCCACCTCCCAAGGATACTGCAGAAAAGCCATTAAGGGCTCTTATATTTGATAGGTATCTTCCTTTTTAAACATGATGGGCCTTTTTTTATGCTCATATGCTCTCCTTTAACATTGTTTTGTGTTTTGTTTGCACTAGTGTTCATCTTCATATGCCATCCTATATATTTGTAAATTGCAATAGGGAAATGATATGCTCTCTTTTTTAATTTGCATTGTGTGACTGACAAATGTCCATATTTGTTGTGAAATTTTCAAATGAGAGAGAACAGCGAACCGGTTGATGCTTCACATGGGCTCTTGTGCATTCATGCATGTATACACAAAGGTGTACAATGGAGCTTTGCCATTTCAAGGTTTTACAACTTGGCCAAGACCAGTTCAACTTGGTCCCTACTTAGTTGCTCGAGTCTTGGTCAAGTTTCATGCATATCAGCTAAGCCTTGGTGCCGCTTGGCCTAGTCGTAACAGGCAGTGTTGACAGAGTGGGTGCCTTATACTGACTTTAAGAAGCATGAACCATTGTCTTTGCCAAGGATTCAGAATTCAAGATTCAACTAGGACTTGATAAGGCTATCAAGTCTTAAGGGCTTATTCCTTTTAAAAAAGGGTGCAAGGGCTTACTGAAAAGTTAGCTGAGTCATAAAATATCAAGCGTATTATTACATAATACCTGATGACGTTTTATGAGATGATCAACATTTGAAAAGAAATTAGATGGATGATGAAATATATGGAATGCAAGTTTAGTCAAAGTAGGACACCTGGTAACATAGAAGTAAGTTTGGGCACACAAAAGATTGTAGAGAAAGAAAACTATAGATACCTTGGATCTATGGTGCAACAGGATGAAGGGATTAATACTGATGTAAGTCACATGATTCAGACCGGGTGGACCAAATGGAGGAGTGCTTCGGGCATCTTGTGTGATCGGAAAGTCCCCTTCAAGGTTAAAGGAAAGTATTATAAGGTGGTGGTACACCCCGCGTTGTTATATGGATAAAAGTGTTGGGTAGTAAAGCATAATCATGTTAAGAAGATGGAAGTTGCGGAGATGAGAATGCTAAGATAGATATGCAGGATCACAAGGAGAGATAAGATTAGGAACGAAGAGATTAGGGGCAAAGTAGGAATAGCACCGATTGAAGATAAAATGAGAGAAAATTGACTGAGATGGTTCGGCCATGTTAGAAGGCGTCCAACGGAGGCACCTGTTAAAATGTGTGAAAGCATGAAGATTGCCAGGAGTAGGAGAGGGAGAGGGAGACCCAAGAGAAGTTGGAAATAAACTATTAAACATGACCTTGCCTATATGGATCTACCGGAGGACATGGCCCTAAACAGATTTGATTGGCGTCGTCAAGTCCATATAGCCGACCTCACCTAGTGGGAAAAGGCTTGGTTTGGTTTGGTTTGGTTTATGACATGTTCCTAAGTTCCTTGATCAATATGTAACTCATTATCTCGATGACTCTGGGTATGCTCATAGGTGACTTGTGAGGTCTGCAGAGTGTACACCACTTGTGGTATTGGACTCTTAGTTGAGCTAAAAGACTTGACGAACTATAGTTAGTAATATCTCATACACATACGAGCATGCTACCTTTATAACGGCTCAGTGTTACTAGCATGTGCTACAAGAATCAATATCATCACTGAAGCCTTACCTCGTCTGCCGGGCCTGGCTGTTGAGTTCTCCTTTCACGTTAAACCCTATTTAAAGCCATGTACAACAAAAATGAAGTGCCACTAAAAACAGCCTTCTGTCAACCTTTTTTACTTTTCCTGTTGGGCCAGTCATCGATTGACATGTCACTACCCTCTGTCATGAAACAAAGTTTCATGAAGCTCAATGAAGCTGCGCATGTTCTAAGCTTTGGAGAGGCTCTATGCATCACTGATTTAGTTGAGCAACGGGCATTGATGTAGATCGGGATGTCCAAACCTTCAAATGATAAGCCCTTTTAATCCCAAATGGATGCAAAACAGGGCTACTATTTGCTCAAATGTTGATTAAATTTGCAGCACAAATGAAGTTAGTCATGTTTACTCAATAAATTCTGCCATCAGTGAGTAATATCATGCCATTTATGAGATAGCACAAAAATCAGGAGTTCTCGTCAAACAATACTAACCCATTATTATTTTTTTTCTTTTAATAGATTTCTGTGCGTTGTATATGCATCTTACTGATTTTCTTTTGGCAAATATATGTTTGATGGTTGGATTCTTTGTGCAGCTACTATGATCCATATAGAGGTGTTATTGTATACTTCCGTGTTATCGATGGGACTATAAAGAAAGGCGACCAAATATTTTTTATGGCTAGTAGGAAGGTAAAATAGAATCTTGTAACTGAATTTTGTCATCTGATATCATTTACTGGGGTTGAACTTAGTATCAGTGATTCTCATTAGTTGATCATCTCCACATGGATGAAAAGAAATTGAAACTTTATGATTAGATTCAAATGATATGTGTAACTTTTACTTCATTTTTTGCTGAACTTGCTTTTGTAGTTGGGAACTTGTTGATGAGTATTGATTTTAATGTTGCTGAGATGTTTGGTTCATGAATACATGTAAAGTTAATATTATGTGCAGGTTTTGGTGATAATGTCTGGAACACTGAGAATCAGATCGTGTAGCATGGTTAAAAGTTGCTCATTGTTGCAACCATGTGGTCTTGGGTTCATGATGTTTTCATTCAGAGAGAGAAAAAGAAAAAGGAAAAAAAAAAGGGAGAGGTTTGAAACACTTAGAACTAACAAATTCTGGACAATGTAGTAGGCAAACCATCTAAGAGACTAAGACAATAACGAACCTAATGTTGGCATAGGACCAAAATCAGCTGTGGATCATACATGGTGTTGTGCTTAGATTGAAAAGAATCATAAATCACATGCTGAATCATACTCTCTCTTTGGATTTTTGTAGGACACTTATGTGTAGAAAACCATAATAAACATGACAAAATAATTGATGCTGATTAACAATCTATCATTTCATCCATATCTCTCAATTAAACAACTCCTTTAAATATTGTCACATGAAAATGATATGAAAACAGAAGAAGTCAATGGCATTGGAAAAAGGTTCTAAGCTAATTGACACATGCATCTTGGACAAGATTTATAAAGAATGGGAAGAAACTGGTTCATAAATGATAACACACCTTTATATGCTAACATCAATGGTCGTTCTGTAACCATTACATATTTACATTACAATGTAAAATTACAAAGGAAAACATGGAATTGGAATCTGTCAAAGGTCTAAAATTTCAACAAAACCTCATTTGCACAAATTTTACAAAGAGAAGTTCCTCGTCCAACATGGAGTCGCAGGGGAAAATATGAAATCGAAGTTGATTCATGGCTGGAAAGATAAAGAGCTTTCTTTCCATTTATCTTTTGGTGTTTTGGAATCTTGGTTTTAAAACAAGATCCCAAATCCTTCAAACTGTCTTGCACCTCTAAAGGTGAAATAGGAGATTTTCCTTGTATAGAAAAAAGAATAAACTTTTCAATTAAACTGTAACCAAAAGAGAATTACCAAAATCATTGGTTCCTTTTGGGTTATGGATTCTATCCAAATCTGATAGAGCACCTGACTCACTCGTGGGTAACAAGCAAAACCCACGGCAATATTAGATCAGTCCGATAATTCAGCCCAGCAGTATAACAGTGACTGCACAGCTGTAGAAAGTAGAAACAGTGACTGCGACTCCCTGTTGAGAAACTACAAAAATAAGGGCTTTAATCCACAGAGTGCTTGTTCTCACACACAGCACCATGAATAAGAGAGAAGTACTGGTAGGAATATCATACGGAGTTCAAAAGAGACAAATCTCAACTTTTATTTCAAAGAAGAATGTGGTCTGCATACACTGTCTGTAACAGTCAGCCCTAATGAGGCATATAAAGTAAAAAAAATCCTAATTACAAGCATCAAATCAATGCTTATTGGTACTGACTAATTAGCATAATTAAAGATCTCAATTGAAGGAAAATAGTAACTAATTGGAGAGGAATCCGAGAATTCTAAAACTGCGTTGCTCCATACCCTTTTCAGTAGATTGATCATGGGCCTACATGGCCCACCTTATGGGAAGGTGGGTGCTGCCCAGCGGCCGTACTCCTCTGGGCAACCAAAGTAGTGCTGGGCTTAATTGGGTTTGGGCCCAATCGGGCCTTGTAATTCCCAGCCCAAAGTAGCACCCTTCCGGTCCCTTTTCATCCATTATTATATATGAAGCGAAGTGGTTTGAAATTGAAATAAGTTCCAATTCGCTCCAATTGATTTTTGACTCATCCAATTTACCAATTAAATTTAGTTTGACCCGAACAAACGGGTCGGGTCGGGGTAAATCAGGTCGGGCCAGAGATAAAAGCACACTTTTTAGACACAACCTGACCGTGTATTTTTAATAACATGGTAAAAATTAATTATGGTCAGTGCCGAGACTCGAATTCAGGACTATTATGGATTTCAAAGGACCGACCCTACCACTGCACCACATGTCATCTTTTTGTTAATAATTATTAACAAAAACTTAAAATTAGTTAATGAGGAAGGGACCCAGCCCCACTTTGGAATATTGACCGGAAGTTGGAATTTATCTACGAGGTATTTATAAAAATAACTATATTTTTAGAATACTGACCCCCTATAAATACTATTGTTATTATTTTCATACTTATGCATTGTAATTTAAGCATAGATGATCAAACTTTTGAAATAACTATTTTATATGATTTCCTAAATAGTCATTAATTTTCTATGATAACCATTTTACAATAAAACTAAACTCAAATGAATATATAATATATGGAATTGATAAACAAAAATAATAAGTTTCATAATTAATAAGAAAATGATAATATTATTGAAAAAAGAAAAACTCGTGACAACAGCGTAGAGCTAAAGAGGAGGCGGGAAAGTTTTCATGTAACTTATGTGCTAGGAAGCACGGACACCTCTCTGAGGCCGGAGTGTCGGTGTCCGACATGTGTCGGACACGCAAAAAAGAGTGTCCTGTTTATTTTTTAATGTTTTATATTTTGGACACGCTGGGGACACGTTTCGGACACGTGTCAGACACATTTGCCTCTTTTAATTGGAAAAAAAAATAAAATTAGAGTAAAAAAAGAAAAGCAAAGGGGGCTTTTTGTAAAAGGTCATAACTTAAAAGCAAAGGGGCCATCCTTCTGTTGCCCTGAGGAGGTCGGGCGATGGGTTTTTGCTGTTTACATGAATCTAGAAAATCTATTTTTGTTGTTTACATATCAAATTTGTTCTTTATATCAAATTTTTTTTTAATTTATCAGCTCTGCTTCTTCACCTCTGCATGACAATTTGGAATTTAGGAATATGAGTTCACACACCTCCAATGAAGAAGATATAAATAAGCCTATGTGGAAATATGTAACCAAGTTTGAGAAAACTAATGAAGGAGGGGGAAATATTACTTGGCTGTGGAAATAGTATCTTTTAGTATATGATTAGATATATTATTATTATTATTAATTATTAATGTGTCCTCGCCGTGTCCGTGTCCTACTTTTTTGAGAAATGTCGTGTCGGCGTGTTCGTGCCGTGCCGTGTCCGTGTCCGTGCTTCTTAGCTTATGTGCTACCATGCACGCTTGCCGAGGGAGAAAGGGTGGAATCTGATTTTTTTTCTTTTTTTTGTGTGTGGCTTTAACTTTTATAAACCGTGATGTAAATGAAGTGGAACATTACGATAGACCCCATCTATTAAAAATCACAATCATTAAGACAAACATACTTGCTATTTATGGGATACCTCAAATTTTTACCTCATTCTGGGTTATTTCCACGGTTAAATTGATTCTCTGATAAAAAAAATACACAAAATACTGGAGTTTTCTAAATGAAGTCTTTTTTTTTTTTTTTTGATGATTTGGACTTTCCATCATACCTTTTGTCTATTAAGAAACTCTCAATATCATCATATTTCTATCAAGGCAATAGCATTTGAGTGTCAATAGGGTTCCAGTATCTATAAGTGCCACTAATTAATCTAAGGAATTTCAAGTATTTTTGTTTGTTCTGATTATATGGTTTTTTTCTTTTTTCTTTTAGAATGTGAAATGCCGATTTCTGGGTTGTCTGGTTTATTTAATTCTTAGTCTTTTTTATTTAATCTACTCTCGGTTCTGGGTCGTCTGGTTTCTTTTTTATCTATTGATTTTGATTGTACACTTTTTTTTTAATAATGCGGAACTAATGGTAAAAGGAATCTCCAATAATATTGGTCAATCTAAATAAAGAATTAAGCTCCTTCTTATTATCATCATTTTCTACTTTCTTAAATATAATTCTATTTCTCTATGTCAACAAGAGAACTTTCATTTTTTCCATTCATTTACTTTTTAAGTTCATTGTATTTTCTTAGAGTAACTTCAATAAATTTTTTATTTCTTTGTGTCTCTTTTTAGTATTGTCTCATGTCTCATTTGCATGCTTAGTTTAGATCAGTGTTCATTTTAAAATGTGAGCATCTTGAGACAATTGGTGCAATTATTAAACATTTCAATTTGAGAGGTAAACGTTTTTTAATTCATTTACTTTTGAGCTTTGAATACTAAATAATATATATACATATTATTTTAGATAAATACTATAATTCTAAAACATAATTTTTTATTTTAGATTTATTTTCTTTTCATTAATATTATAAAGACATATATATATTGCAGACTGATTTCAATTTATAAATCAGCCTCAATTTCTCAATTGATTTTGCATTTCCAATTGATTTTGACTCTACAATTTATTTAATACTCCATCAATTGCTCATTAACCGACCCTTCTTCTCTTACACATCTCTTAAAGAGAGAGACCACCATGATACCACATCATTATAGCCCATTTCATTTATGAATTAAAATCTTCTTTTCTCCTTCTAAAAATGTTATTATTCATGTTAAGAATGGTAATGTCTTTTTCAATATGATAATGCCACTAAATTATTAATCTCTCCTATTTTATTCACTCCATGAATGCCAATCAAACACACATGGAGAAATCTTGCCAGCTTACAATATGGCCTTATCCAAATAACTCGGTTTCATCCATAGTGGATTACTATTTTTACATTTTTCACATCATAAAATATGTTTCCCGTGCTAAGCACGGGTGTCTTTCGCTAGTATGTTCTGAGTTGAAAACGCAGAGTTGCAAAAACCTTCCCCAATCTATGAATAATTAATAGAAGAGCCCAAAAAAAATTGTGATTTCAGTAAATTTGGGACTGTTTTGAGTTCCAATGTAACCCCCTTCACATATGCGTCCGGACCCCATGTGCTCGATCATACACCTCCATGATTTCCAATGCTTGCTCAATTACACAATCTTCCATCTCAATTGGAACATCGAGTCAATTTTACAAAGATTACAAATAATATCTTCGCATACATGGTGGTCCTTATAGTTGTGGTGGACCCAGTTCACACGTTTAATAAAAGAACGCCATTGGATTCCTAGGTGGTGTAGAACTGCAAAAGTGGTGCCTTGGAGATAATTCTATGAGATTAAAGAATTGGCTAAGGATGTACAGGCATCATTTACCAATCGCCTGTGAGAGGTTCATTCAGTTGTGGATGCTTTTAGCAAGATCAGGAACACAGGAGTTCCTTGGGAAGCTATTTATGTTTCACAAGATGCTGTAATTCAGATATGCTGTACCCTTCCTTGGGAACATGAGATTTACGCTGTTGATCTTTGTTTCTTTTAGACAGGCTGAAAGATAGGCAGCCTCTCCTTTTTGAAAGATAGGCAGGATTATTCTTACTGAGTGTAGTATTATGAAGATAGAAGAGGGAAGCCTTGTGGATTTCATATACCTGGGTCCAGACCTGCACTTGCCTTAATTTATGTTTTTGGTCTGGGCTTGGACTATAACTATTCAAGCCGATTTCAGGCTTGGGGTGGCTTTTTGCCCAAAAATTTTCATCTTTGGTTATTTTTGGACAAGCCTTGGCTTTGCTTAGGCCCCCACCCTTGCTTGACTATTGCTGTGTGAAATGCAGTAAAAGGTATATCCACCTAAAATTGGATAACTTTCGGGTTCTTTTTCTTAGCACGCACGTTGGAGTTGTTTGTGGCAGAATATTCCATTTAAGCCATTGAATTTATAATGAACATTCTTTTGGATTTTCTTAAATCTGAATTGCAACAAGCACTATTTAGGTTTTAACCTTATTTTTCTTTGTTCTTTTGAATACTGATGTTTGCTGAAGGAATAATGTGATTTCTGTCAGGATCTTGAAATCAGCAATGAAAATTCCTGTGCTCATACAGTGTGGAAATTGGGCAAATACAATAAGCTCATTTTTTTTTTCCCAATTTTTGCAATTTGCTTTGATTATTATGGTTTCCTTAACCTGTTCTCTTGTTATAATTTGTTTATGGGAAATTCAGGAGTACTATGCCGATGAAATTGGTGTGTTGTCACCCAATCAATTGCAAGTTGAGGAATTGTATGCTGGGGAGGTAAAGTATATCATATAAATAAACATTTAGTTCCATTTTCTGTTAGAATTTCTTCTTATTGATGCCCAGAAGTGACACATTTATTGTTATTCTTTGCCTCTGATGTTTCCTGTGGATTGACTAAGTCTTGACTTTGAATATCGAGTGAAGAAATAAATTGCGTAATATAAAATAGATGTTAAGGTGCATTCTGTAGATGCATTACTCAACACAGATTTCCAAGATAGAATAAATTCAAAACTTGAGTGCTTTAGTTCATATACATTCTTACAAAAAAATGGTACCATGAGATGACACCTACTTGTGAGATGATATGAGATGCTAGTTAATGGCCCTTCAAGGCATGGGGGATGTGTAAGGGAATTTATGGATAGGCATTGAGAGGAATTTCAAGTGATTCTAAGTCTTCCAGCCTTGTGATCTTGGCCCAAGTCATTCCAGCTGTTGCAAATGTTTATGTCTGGATCACAATCCTAGAGTGATCAGAATGGGATGAAATGAAACTTCACACATTACCAATTTATGTGCTCCTTGTCACATCCCACTACGCATCATGAATTGGCACTCATCTAGGTGGGACATATATCGTTGACTTGTTTTGAAAATTGAAATCATATAGGTAATCATTCAAGGAATTGAATTGAGTAGTATAGTGAATCATAGGAGTTATGTATTTTTTTTTTATAAAAATAAAAATATTGTTAAAAAAACTTAATTGATATTCATTGTCCCATCAATACCTGAATGCATTGACAAATAAGACTGATATAATCATATAAGCAACATCATTGGCATATATCAAAATATCATATATGACGTGAGAACAGCTGATTATGCTAAGATATCAACCTTCTCGGAAAAATAATCAGTTGCAAGATTTTCTTTTGCTCTTTTTAAATAGTAATCCAAATTTTCAATAGTACATGAATAGGAAGTGTTGCCTGAAGTTCAAGAAGAGATTCTTGAAAATGCAAGGAAAGAAAGGGAAAAGAAGGAATGTAGGGTGAAACCCATTCCTACAGTCGGGTGAAAGCAAGAAATATTACATGGGGGTGACACTGAAAAAAAAAATATCTTGGGGTGCCAATGTGAAATTTTTTGATAAATTTTCCATTAAACTAAAGGGGCATTTTGAAAATTCAGGGGGGCCATGGCCACCCCCTGCTCCCCTAGTTCCGCCCATGCCTACAGCCAAACAGTCCAGCTGCATGCCTATTCCTTGTTTCTCTCTAAAACCTCCCCAAAACCCACAATATCTTGCCTTCAGAGGTCCTCCTAATCACTTGATAACCTCTTGAAAATTGAAAAAAAAAATAATGAGAAAAGAACATAAAAAATGATCGAGAATAGTTATTCAATTTTTGCTATGCTTGCATAAATGAATCGCTTGAATTGTGGGATTCAATACAGCCAAGTATCAGATCATAGGATTCATGCTTAAACCCTAAGATTTACCTGTAAGATGCGAATAATTTATTTGCTCGGATTCGATATGGCAGCTGGACCATTGCACCATAGCATTTCTCTACATTCTTATTGATGTCCATCCTTTAGGTTAATTGTGCTTATTAATCATGCTCCTTTACATTCAACTACTGTCATTGTTGTTTGTAGTTGTCACTGCACCTGCTCCTTACATTAGACAGTTCATTACACTTGACCCTTTATCTTGGTTGCTAGCGCATACATTGTGTTAGAAATCAGTTTCAGGAGGTTTTATGCATTTTTCTTTTATATTTCAGGGACTTATTTGTAAATACTGGAAAATATAGGTTTTTTATTTTTTAATTGAGAAAAATTACTTATTTTTTAAGAATAAATATAATGCAATGCTTTTCTTCTCTATTCCTTCTCAGTTTTTTTTTCCTTTTATATTTTTCTCTATTTTTTTGGATTATCCAGATCATTTGCAACTTTACAGAAAATCAATTATAATTAAACATCCATAAGCACATTGAATTTATGAGCTTTCTTGTATGATTCCCTTCTTTGTAGGTGGGCTACCTTTCGGCTTCAATAAGATCAGTAGCGGATGCTAGGGTTGGTGACACCATCACTCATTCTGGAAGAAGGGCAGAAAAGTCTCTTCCTGGATATGAAGAAGCCACCCCAATGGTGTTTTGTGGCTTGTTTCCTATTGATGCTGACCAGTATAAACTTTGTGCTTACCATCTGATTTCCTTTTACTGAGGTTGAAACTTCAATCGGTGTAAGATTTCACCCAACGCTGATCTTCGATACCTAACTTGGTGGCAGGTTCTCTGAGTTGCGTGATGCATTGGAGAAGCTCCAACTAAATGATGCAGCATTGAATGTATGTTAGAAAACATTGGAACTCTAGCCATGAGACATTTTATGTATGTGCCTTTGTCACTATAGACATGAAATTAAAAAAAATATATATATAAAAAATTCTAATGTGGGACATTTTTCCCTGGGTGCTAAATCACTTCTGTATAGAGAATTTATTTCAGCTTTTGTGATGGGTTATCTGTGATTGGGATTTTTTTTTTGTTTTTTATTTTGACAAAAAAGGTAATCAATGGCTACATGGATGCCACAACCTTCGTGCCATTCCATTCAAGGTTGAATATTTTTTTAATATCTGTTCTCCCCCACCAAAAAAAACCCCCCTTTCTTTCTTTTTCTTTTTCTTTTTTTTAAAAATTAGAAATTAGAAGTCATCCCAATAGTGTTGAAATCATGATTGGAGTGCCTCGTAGATGGCTGTCTTGTCTCCTACTTTTGTGGCACAGTAACTGTAAGAGGTTGTTATGACTTATGGTTACTGTGAAATCTAAGGTTTCGGATTCTACAAGGATGGAATTCCTAGGTATTTGAAATCCTTGCTTCAGATGAAACATCTGGACACTTGGACGTCTAGCTTTGGATTCTCATGTCTTTGTATACAAATGGTTGTTTACATCTTGGTCAGAGGCCTTTTTTTTCCCACTAGCGTCTATATACAAGAATATACCTGTCCGTGGCTCGCTCTTGCACAGTGCACTTCTTCAACCTGAATCATTAAATATACTGTCACTTGCCCAGTTACAGTTGTACCAAGATCAAGTGTAAACACTTTTGATGTCTGTTCTACCATACTTATCTGTTCATATTGGTGGCTTGGCTGCGGAGTTGCTTTCTAGTGTATGCTTGGCACTTGTTTATCCATTTGCTACTCTTATGTGTGCCTGTTTTTCCCCCCATCTCTTTGGGGTTTATTGGGCGATGTCAAGGAGTATTGGTGATTTGGGTTGAGAAATAGACATGGGTCTATTCCCAGGGGGGTTGTTCTTTGGTTGCAGCTGATTGGTGATTTGGAGAGGAATAATCACACTTTTTGGAATAAAGTGGATGATCTGGAAGGGGTTTCATGGGCAGCTTGTGCTTAAATGATTTGATGGGCTTCTAGGATGGAGTTTCATGGAATTTTGGGTCCTGTTCTTTGGGGGTGTCAAGAGAATGATGTGTGGTTAATTAGGGTTCTTAGCAAGTTTATGTTAACTACTAAGATTAACAGAAGTCTCTAAACATGGATTAGGATTGTTTGACAATTACCATTCGGGATCTCAGCAACCAATATCTATAAATATTTATTGCACCTTCTCTATTTAAATAAACATTGGTTAATAAAATTTTAAATTTCCTCTTCCATGTTTGGATGTGTGATAGTGTAATACTAGTGATCCTGAATCCATGTTCATGATTTTTCTTTCTTGAAGCTCTGGCTTGGTCAATCTCCCTCCCCACTCCCTCCATTGGCTGTGTCAGTCAAAGATGGGGCTTGTTTGGCTACCAGCCAGTGTAGATGTCAGTATTTCAGATTAAAAGGGGGATTGGTTGTACTTGTGGTTGCCTGATTCTAAGTGTCTGACAATCTGTGCACTAGCTTTGCAATAATCCACCACTCACTAATTAATCTACTTTGTATTCAGGAGGATGTTAAGTATTAAACCTTAATGTTTGACATCAATGTCTTTACTCTGCACTCATTACAAAATATTTGCGTCTTATCATTGTCTGTGATTAATATTTCAGTTTGAACCTGAGACTTCCAGTGCCATGGGTTTTGGCTTTCGATGTGGGTTTCTAGGCCTTCTTCACATGGAAATTGTTCAGGTCGGCATAATCACCAATTCCTCCTCATTTCTGCTCTTTATTTATGAACCAAAATCTAGCATTGCTGTAAAACTGAAAGACATAACATCATACAACTTTCATCTTTCAGGAAAGGCTTGAGAGGGAGTACAACTTGAATCTGATAACTACTGCTCCAAGCGTTGTTTACCGAGTTAATTGTATAAATGGTGATACTGTAATTCCCTCTTTATCCTTTACCCACTATTCTTCTTATTGTACTTTTAGTAGCACAGAATCTGCATGCGGTCATGCAATTAGATGCTTTGATCAACTGTTGCTTTGTATCTTATGAGGATTGAGGAGTAGTATGTATTTTGAAGTTATTAAAAATCACTGAAGTTTTCTTTGGTCACTGAGATTATTTAGTTTATTTCATAGTTTTTTACCTTGCAGTGTACTTTTTTTAATCATTTTCCCTTATCATGTACTTCAATGTTTTGCTGTTCTTAGGCTTTATAACTAATTTGGTTCCTTTTAGTTCTTTCCTTTTCTCTTTGAGGAAGTAAAATATAAGTTTATGAATATTTTTCTTGCTCCATTGCTGTGGAATGTACTGCAAGATGAAGTTATATGATGAACTGGTTGAAATTACTTCACCTGAGCTTGTGGTTTATGCCGGGGAAATAAGAAGTAGAGGAAAAAAACAGATTTTGTTCTAGCTCAGGAATCTTGCCGTTTTCTAAATCTTTAGTCTAGTATTTTTTTTTTTCTACATTTAGGTTTTTAGAATCTTTGGGATTAAGAAACTCTAATTTTTTACTGGTTTCGATTTTGGTTGATAACTTAGAATATTTTGAGAGGATGCTCGTCAAAGAAGCTTTTCAGTTACATTTTCCAAAAGAAAAAAAAAAAGACAGGATTTTTTCCACTTGATTCTGTATAACATTTCGGTTGAGAATAATCAACTTTCTGCAATCCTGGGCTGCCAGCTTAGCTGGTAAGGGACATCAAAGTCCTCCAGGGGGAGGCAGGGTAGCTGGGTTTGAGTTTCATATGAAATGGGGAGATATCAGCCAGTGGCACCTTAAGAGAAAATGATTTAGATAGGATATATTAGGGTTACCAAAAAAACTTTATAATAACAACAACAACAACACGGCTTTCTATAATATAGTACATTCTCTCTAACATTGGAGAAACAAAATTCATGTAGCCAGCCCCAACATAGTTGGTAACTGGTTTGACCAAGAGAGATTACACTGGTGAATGGTGATAGATGCTTTGGAGCAATTTATAGAGCTGTCTACAATTGTGAACAAGAAGGCCATTCAAAGTTCATAGTTCACAATGGATATTTATTCTGCAGTAGGAGATTGCGTCTACCCTACACCACTTTGAGAGCATGTTATTTGAGAACTTCATGCTGTACGCCTTGGTGGAAACCTTGGACAGAGCAAGACCATTGCAAATTTGAAATGGCTGAAAATCATGTCTGTTGGACCAAATTGAAGGGTGCTGGTAACACTTGCAACAATGGTGCTCATGCTGGCCAACAGAAGGTCAGAAGTAGAACATAGATCTTTATGCCTTTTTTTGGATCATTAACTACAATTTTTTTTTTGGAAAGGAAGGTAAGGAAATACAAGCTACGAAACAACAAAAACAGGGAAAGTACAGGTATGAGAGAGTTATATCCTATGAAAACAACAACAGCACCCCAAACCAACAACAACACCCCCCCACCCCACCCCCCCCACAACCCAACACACACTAAAAAAACCCATAACAAGAAAAGTACAAACCTACATCACAACCTTCCTTGTCCAGATTATCGGCCATATAATTGGCTCTTCTAAAAACATGATGGAATTCCACCTTCATAGACACTGACACATGCTTAATTTCATTGATAACATATTGAAGCTTCCAAGGACTTCCAACTGCACCTGAGGCCCAAGAAATTGCATCAGCCAAATCACTGACCTCTTGAACTGAAGATGCATACCCACTCAAAAGCATCTAAAATAGCCAGAATATCAACTTCTTTGGATTCTCTAACTCCAATGAACTCGGACAAATAAAACAAAACTTGCCCTTGAAATTTTCGAAGCACTCCAGCAATGCCTGCCATTCCTGGTTTTCCTCTAAATGCCCGTTCACATTGAATTTCAATGAATCGATTCGGGGAGGGAATGGACTTGCCGCTTCCTATTCTTCAAGGGGCCAGGTTTTTAACATCATTGCCCCATTTCAAAAGAACCATGGCAAGGACTAAGCATGGATTTTTATTTTATGTTTTGCTTGAACAATCCAAAATTCGGACTCCGTTTTTGTGGTAGTTTGTTGATTATCAAAGATGACATTTTATACCTTGCTCCAAGACCAAGATTAGCTGCTTTGTTCTTCAAAGAGGTTGTTTTGTCTCAGTTGTGTGCTGAAAACTTTGTATTTGACAGAGATGTCATGTTCATGAGTAGTTTTTCAAATGATGTGAAGCTCTGGAGGAACCAAGTTACACATTTTTTAGCATATACTATCCACAAACTGGTGGGCAAACCAAGGTGGTGAACATAAATTGTACTGTTTTTGTTGGATTTGTTACTGTGAATTCCTTTCTGAGAGTTTACTTTGAAAATCTAAATATTTGAATAAATTTACTTTGAGTTTTAGCATGACTCGAATTGCAAATCATTACAACACTATTGTATTAATGAAAAATAGTATATTCAAATAGCACATGTTTTGTGATGCCTTGGTAAACAAACCTTAATCCAAACAGAATTGCATGTTTTCATTAGTATCATGTGGATTATGTTGCTGCCTTCTAAGAAACCATGCAAGATGTTGGTCTGTTGTTTGATCAATATTTTTGATATTCTGGAGGAGACTTCTTTTTCCGTATGGCACATGCTGAAGTGTAGTTATATATTGAAAGCAAGTTGGGAGTTGGGACCTTCATACTGTTTTACAAACCATCATCATGGAAACCTTACCTTCTTATTTGAACTCTGAACAAATAATATAAACATATTAGTGATTGGTGCTTTTTTAGGTTGAGTGTTCAAATCCATCTATGCTTCCGGAAGCTGGAAAAAGGAGATCCATTGAGGAGCCGTATGTGAAGGTTAATCCCATAAACAATCCCCATCCTTTTTCCGTCTGTCTATAGCAATGACAATGTATCAAGTTGTTTCTAAAGCTTGGCTGTCAATACTCAATATTCATACAATAATGGATCTTGTAGATTGAAATGCTCACACCAAAGGATTACATTGGTCCTCTTATGGAGCTTGCTCAAGATCGAAGAGGCGAATTTATGGAAATGAAATACATCACTGAGAATAGAGCTGCAATCACATATAGGCTGCCACTAGCAGAGGTGGATCACCGTTGCATTATACCTTCTTTTGTGATTTCACATCACTATGCATGATATCAATTTGGTTTCTGTAGATGGTAGGAGATTTCTTTGATCAGCTGAAGTCTAGAAGCAAGGGGTATGCTAGCATGGAGTATTCAGTTGTGGGGTAATACCTCTAATGCTTGGATACTTAACAGAATCATTCTTTGACTTGAACAATGCATTGTACCATGGCGCATCATTGCCTTTTTTCTACAAGGAGCTCTTGTGCTTATATAGCCATTATGGAGCTTATTGGTGTTCTTATGGAAGCACATTTATCATACATACAAATCTTGTCCTTACACGTTTGAGGCAATTTCTAATAGAAGTATTTTGATATTGTATGAAGTATATAAATCTCATACACTTCCAAAACTTTTTTTTTTTCAACTTCCAATGCTACACTTCCAGGACATGATTTTATGCGAGAAACTTGACATCCTCTGCCTCTTTCATTGTTACCATACCTGCAGTGATTACAGGGACCCATATTTATTTTGCCTAGGACATCCTGAGTTTCCATGGTGGAATTGAATGCATTACATCTTACTAGCAAATTGATCTTCGTTTCAATCTAGTTACAATTTGCATTTGTTCTCAATTGCAAGGTATCGGGAGAGTGAATTGATAAAGCTTGACATTCAAATTAATGGTGAGCCGGTAGAACCATTAGCAACTATCGTCCATCGGGATAAGGTGATTAGAGTTTTTATCAGCTGCTACTTTTTTCATCCTGGTGAATTATTTTTGCAAGTACCCATTCCCATTTTCTGGAAACAGTAATACTCTTTTGACACTAGGACTAGCTAATGGTCTTATTAATTTTAAGAAAAATGGATACACCTATCTTGGTGATTTGGAGTTTCCAATGACAGTTCTGAAGAGAGAGAGAATGTCCTATTAGTGCTAAGCCATTCCCATTTTCTGGAAACAGTAATACTCTTGTGACTCTAGGACTAGCTAATGGTCTTATTAATTTTAAGAAAAATGGATACACCTATCTTGGTGATTTGGAGTTTCCAATGACAGTTCTGAAGAGAGAGAGAATGTCCTATTAGTGCTAAGGTTATCTCTTGAAAAAAGAAAATTCAAAGTAATATATTATGAAATGCATTTACATGTTCTTCGCTGTGCAGTGGCATTTCTTTAACATGATGGCAATTGGCAAATGCCCTCTGCACATTCATTCCTTGAAAACAGTGCTGTTGTGATGAAGGTTGACAACTTATCTCTCTTTGGTCTACTATTTATCAGTTGTCTCTGAAGATTTGGGGGCTTATTCAATTGGGCTTTCCGTGTGCTTGGCTGAGATCATTCCATCTTTAAGTTTAAATTCACATCATTACATTTGGAAACAGAACTTCTCGAACCTAAATATAACAAATTATCTGTGCTGCCCTTAGTTCATCATCACCATCAAAGCCTTGGCCTGACTATGTTTGGGTCAACTACATAGATACTGGTCCACTTCAGAATTCATGTTGTAGTTGTGACTAAAGTTTACACTGCTGTCAACCTATCTGATGCAACCCCACTTCTTTATCTGGGCTAGGGAGCAGCAGTTTGTGCTGCACTTAGTTATGTTAATTTAAATAGAAATAAATTCCTCAATGTCCACTTGACAACTTTGCATACATTTTATAGCACTTCAGTTCCATCTTAACTGATAGCAGCAGTCCTTTTGATTCATGTTTGTAGTTCATTAATGGCAATGTTCAAGTTTAAAGTCACATGAATGAAAATGAACCAACATTACTTAGGCCATACATATTTTTTCGTGTTGATATGCATGTGTAGATAACAAAGTAGTCATTGCTGGTTGACTTACGTTTTTATTTATTTATAGAAATTCAGTTTAGTTGGAAGTGTTGTACTCCATATGGTCCTATGGAATTCTTGACTTTTTTGCAGGCTTATTCTGTAGGAAGGGCTTTAACTCAAAAACTGAAGGAGCTTATACCACGCCAAATGTTTAAAGTACCTATCCAAGTAAGATCAAGTTCTTCCTTCTCGTTCAGGGATTTGGGAGGATTAGGACACCATAGACTAAAATAGTAATGTTCTCCAGGAACCTGCCTTTAACTTGATTTTATGCCTGCTAGAAGGAATGAGTGATTATTTTTGTCTTGTATTTGGGGAGAAATGTTCTACAAGCAACTATATATGCAGCCCAACTTCATGGGGCACCTTTGATGAGTGCAGGCCCTTTCACACTCTCATCAACCCATGATCTGGCACCAGCCCCAGTTTCACTCTTGTCAAACCTTTATCCAAAATGGATTGAATCTCAAAGAAATCTATGGTTAAAAGACTACTTAACTTTATGGCTCCTAAATCAAGGGCTAGGATGATTTGACGGGGCTGATTTTTTTGTTGACCATTATCCATAGAAAGACCTTTTCACGTACCCCACCCACACTTATAAGTAGATATCTAAGTGGGCCCCACGAGCTGGACTGCTCGTAAGAGAAGATTACCCTATTTTTGGGTGCCTGTCACTTTCTAGAAAAAGAATTGTTCCAGGAGATCATTTATTTGCCGTAAAGAAATTACTCTACTCCTTGCGCTTAAAGTTGTATCTTTCCCACAAGGATTATTATAATTTAGGTTACCTAAAAGTTAAAAATTTAGTAAAAGTTGGCCTAGGAAACTTAAACTGGAAATTTAGGATATCGTGGTGATTTTATCAATTAAATCTTGTATATTTTGAGGTTTCCTCTAGTTCTAACCATGTTTACTCTGGGAATAATCGATGAATATATCCATGGCAGGCATGCATAGGTGCCAAGGTGATCGCCAGTGAATCTCTATCAGCTGTTAGGAAGGATGTTCTATCCAAATGCTATGGTATGATTAAAGAAATATCTCATTTTGGAATTCACGATGAATACAGTACTTTTATAAAATGATTAATGATCATTTGTGACATGCAACACCAGCTATTTGCTTTCAATATGGTATATGTTGATCTTTTTCAAGTTTTGTTGGAAGTTGGAAGTAAATTCTTACTTATATATAATTGTGTTTCCCCTATTAATATAGACTAATGATTATGCTGTTTCATTGGAGGATTTTCTTTCGTCTTGAACTTTTTTTTTTTCTCTTGCAGGAGGTGACATTACAAGAAAGAAGAAGTTGTTGAAGAAACAGGTCTGACACATCCAAATAATTTAATATATCCTGAGATCTCTAGATCTTTATTGCTACAAATATATATAAACACATATCCAGTATTAGGAGGATGGTTGAACGTTTAACATTCTTTCTTAAATTTAGTTACAAAATTACACTTAGAGCCATCTTATTGTCTTGACTCTTGATCAGCAATAAAACATAGTGGTTGCAAAGGGTGTACTGGCTATCTGCCAGATCGATACGTATCAAGCAATATGTATTCAGTATCGGAGTATACACTGCTCACCCACATGTTCTTCAGTCTTTTCTTAACAATGACAAGCGCACGCTGCTCTCTAATTCCTCTCTTCTTTGCCTGGAACTAAACTCCACTGTCTTAACAATGACAAGTGTACGCGACTTCCAATTTCTTTGATCTTTTTCGTGGAGCTATACTCCATACAACTATGGAGGTCTAATCACCATCTTACTAATGTCTATATTCTAAGAGTGGCATTTGACAGTTGTACGGCAATACATTAGCCTGTTTCCACTTTGCATAGCCTTGTAATGTGACCACTGCGCAATCCACCTGCATGGTTAATGCTGCATGTCTTGTGGGTTGAAAGCCCATTTGGAAATTTACTATTAAAGTAAAAGTAATGTAAAGCGTCATATCAAGAGAGAATAAAATACAAGGGGATTATGATGGCATTTTGACTTCAGTGGATTGGTAGGGATTCTTTTTGAGTTTTTGTGAAAAAAGTGCGTGTTTTTTTTGTCTTTTAGTGGAGAAAGGATGTTACTTTTTGACTTTTTTTTTTTTTTTAAAGAATGAGGGAATTTTGAAGATGTGTTCTTTTGATGTGACCCCTTGTTTGAAAAATAGAGGCTTTACGTTACTTTTACTAACCTTGTAAATTGTCAAATGGACGGCAATTTACTATTAAAATAGAAGTAATGTAAAGCATCAAATCAAGAGAGAATAAAATATAAGGGGGTTATGATAGTATTTTTTCTTAAGTGGATTTGTAGGAAATCTTTTTGACTTTTTATGTAAAAAGTGGTTTTTTTTTTTTTTGTCAGTGGAGAAAAGAGGTTGCTTTTCTACTTTTTTTTTTTTTAAAAAAAAAGGAGGGAATTTTGAAGATGTGTACTTTTGATATGACCCTTTATCTAAAAATGAAGGCTTTATGTTACTTTTACTAACCTAGTAAATTGTCAAACGGGTCCTTATGGATAGTAGGCAGCCGATAAAGGTCTCGTTGTTGATTGCCTATAGCTTAAACATTACTAAGTTAGGATAATCATAGCCATATGATGAAGGGTTTGAGAGAGGTAATTTACGAGAATACATGGAATCAGAGCTTCTTTGGGTACACTTCAATTTCATACGGTCCCTATCTTCTATCACACATACTATCAATGGCTGCCTCTTCTACTCAATTTGTGATGGTTGTGATGGGCTGCAGTCATAATGTGAGGGTGGCCCATCACAAATTGAGTATACTCTTGTAAATTACCTCTCTCACACAACTCTTATTATTTTTAATAGTCTTTACAATTTATTTGCACTCTTATCCCTAGAGGATGGGAAGAAGTTGCAACTATAGAGAAGAGCAGATACCAAAGGTCTGTATATAAGATCAAACACAATAGGTTGCGACAATATTGGGATAGCCTCACTTATTCTACTGAGCTTTAGACTCAATTCGTGATGGGTTGTGATGGACCACCTTCAGATTGGCTGATAAGAGTTGTTTCCTTTACACTCACAGTTGTGAGAGGTAATTTACAAGAATACAGGCCCCAACACAGCCTCTAGGGTGTGGACAGATTGCCGTGGACCATTTATCTTCAAACATGTATTTGATGATGCTTATTGACTCTGAAGGAGTTTTTTTGCATTTATTTCTGTTTTATTTATAGAATATAGAACATAATTGTCTTTGTTTTCTATGTCAAGGCTGAAGGAAAGAAAAGGATGAAGGCTATTGGCAAAGTTGAAGTTCCTCAAGAAGCTTTCATGGCTGTGTTGAAACTGGAAAAGGAAGTTCTATGATTACATACACTGCATCGAATGCCCTTTATGGAAAACTGGCAAGAGAGCTGTGTTTATATCCATACATCAAAATGAAGATAGGTGGGGTTAGAGGGTTTTGGCATTTTTTTCACTGATTGTACTAATGTTGTCCGACAAGCGAAGGTACATGATTTATCACCCAACATTGTTGCTGATTTATGGGTCCTCGTGGGGACAGTCATCGTTTATTTGTGAATCGAAAATATGACTCGATTATTGTCCTGCGCTGCTACTAGTAAAACCATGATTTCACATGGTTTGATTCTATCTTGGGTTTGGATTCCTTAGTTGTGACACTCTCCATCTAACCAGTAACCAGTCAGAATGAGAAGCAGAGGTGGGTAGTTCACCTTCCAGCCATTGTAGAGAGAGTATTGTTGAACAGTGCTTGCCAACTGTAAGTAGACGTTACTAAGGGACTATCCCATGCTGGTCCACTTTGTTGTTTAATAACTCATTTATCTTGTAGATCTGACCATCTAAGTATTGTTCAGTTGTGTGGATAGCCTTTGCACATAGAATGTGAACCAATCGCGAGTTTGAGATCCTGACTTGCTCACCCATCTGAAGTAGGGCCCATTAGATGATGGATGTTCCAGATCTCATCTCATACATGTGCTTCTTGTACTTGGATGATGCCAAGTTGCCAACTATACCCAAGAACTTTTTCCCCTGTCAGGTGAAATGAATTGTTACAGCCTGCATTGCTTGTTCAGGTAAGTTGGGAGTGGCAGTTAGAACCCATGATCCCATGCCTGCAGTGCAACATTTTTTTGCAGATTTTTGGTCCTTGTCATGAAATAGGTGAGGAAAGCTAGCTGTTTTTGACAAGTTGAGCAGGCATTAAAGGAAAGGGCCACCCACGAGCAATGAAAACAGCTGGTGTTAAGCATCAGTGGGCCCCTGCTTTACTGCACCAATCAGGCTAGGAATCCGAGGCAATCAGTTAGTGGTGGGTCCCACACTAAACGACTTCACTCGTCCAGTATAGGAGACTTTGGATAAAGTTATGTGTCATTATCCTCTAGTTATAGATGCCATTCCTGTTGTATGTGTTAGATTCCCACATTATGTTCTGCTAAAATAAATAAAAGAAACCTTTTTTTGTGGCCCTATCACACCCAATTCAAGTCCATTCAGATAATGTGGCCGACCCCAGTGTGTCGATTGTGAGAACATCCTAGTAATTACTCTCATCAACTCAATCATTTTAATCAATCTCATCTCTTATTAACTATTGGGTTTGGACCATTTTAATCACTTTCCTCAGTCAGGTAGGTAATCGATGGTGATCTTGGTCTGATGGGCCTCTTTTAAATGAGGCCAACTACCTTGTTGACTTGGTTTGCTTGTGTGCACATGGATCAGAAGGCTAGTCCAATCATACCACACGGTTGCGTGCAAAAATAATGTTAGGAGAGGCCTTGCCAAAATTTTGGGCTGGAAGCAAACCTTATTATGCCTTACTCCGAATTGTCACTTGACTGACTATATACCAAAATAAATCTAACTATATACCATAATTGCATGAGTAGTTCTTCTCCCCTAGTGAGTGGGTTTCTCTCTCTACGTCTGCATATTCTCTCCCTGTTGAGCATATGTTCTCACCGCCAGATGGGGTCTCATGGGTCTCACCCCCTTTAGCTGTGTACCTTGAAAAAACAAATATCTATGTAGACAAGATAGAGACACAAATGACATAAATATGGCCTTGGGATGTAGCTACAATGATTAGAAGGAAATGGCATTAGGTTTCCTATGGATCCCCACATAAAAATGACATAAATTTGGATCCAATTAGACAAATAATAGCATTAGGTTGATGTGGGCAAGTCAAAACTATGCTTCATCTTTCAGTGGTATAACTTAACCTGCTGTCGCATTCATCCTCGTTGGAAAGCCGATGAGGGAAAATGTAAAGAGGGAGTGGGTGATAGTGAAATAGTAAGTCATGATTCATCACAATCAATGAAAAGCAGTTTGAGAGAGAGGGAGAGAGGCCTTGGGATTTCTATTTCCCAACTTGGGGGAGTTTATGATCCACAGAATTTCTAGTTCTGTCTCCTCTTTCAAATTAGTTATTACCTATTAGACTTTAAAACACTCAATTTCATATCTTAAACATTTATAGATTTTAAAATATACAAAGATCTTACGTGTAGAACTCGAACCATTCAACATTTACTCACATGAAATTGATAATTCCAAACAAATACAGTATTATAGTTTCAATGTATAAATTTAAGTATGCAACATCCATATCTGTAAATCTTACCTAACACATAAAAATGACAAAGGACCCGTTTGGACAGTCACTTGATCGAACACCTTTGAAGTCGATGTGCCAGCACTGTATATGGTTTTTCTGACCCCGGGCCTGGACTCGTATTATTGCGGACGGGGGCAGACTCAAGTGTTCGCACCCGTGTAATTCGAGAAACTCTTTTTATATTATTAAGCCTGTCAATGGGACGGGCCGGGTCTAGGCTTGGGTTGTCCAATTCTGTCCCGAAAATAGGATGGGCCCCCCCGAGTGTTGTCCAATCCCGGCCCTAAATTGAACGGGCCTACATCAAATCTCATCCCGTACGGGCCTGGGCTTAGCCCGATCCTGGACATAAGCAAAACATTCTCTAATTATTCCTACTGTCACCAGACACCCGATTTGAACCAGACTTTAAACCCCCATTTTTTCCGGGCTAAGGACCGGCAATGCAATGCAACAAGCAACATGGCGGCTTAAAAAACCTTTTTTTTTATTACCAGTGACAATAGAAAATTAATAGAAATGAATGAATATCCTATTGGCTATTTGGTTCAAGTAATGTAGGAATGGTTAATTTTTTTTTTTTCTTTTTTTTGCCGATGAAAGTAGAAGATAATAAAATCAATAGAAATGAATGAGAATGAGTATCCTATATGAATCAAGTTAAAGTAATGTAAGATCGGTTAAAACCTAATTAGCTGTTTGTTGTTGTTAGTGAGGGGCAGTTTTAATAATATATAAATAATTATTATTAAATGATTTTACAGCGGGCCGGGCTGGGTTGTTTCCGTCCAGTCCCAGTCCCATTTTGATCGGGCTTTAAAATGTATTGTCCAAGCCCAGCCCACTTGGTTCAATTTTTTTTTAAAAGCCCTATATTTTCGGGCTTGGGACTGGCCGGACTGGACTTTCTACCCATTTCAAAACGTCCCATTGACATGCCTATATATTATACTAAAAATTTCATTTTATTATTTGACTTCTACACTTCACCATTGCTATAATCATCTAAATAATAATCCTGTGTCCATCATTAATTGCGAGTTGAATTCAATGGGTTAAATTTGGGTGGGATCCGGGTTGAGTAGCATATTACCACCCAAACTATGAATCAAAATGGATCCCACAGCTTTCTGTTTTTATGTTTTTATTCTTTTAGTTCTTGCTAGCTATTTGATATACATGTGCCTATGCATGTTGTAGTAGGATAGGACGAGTACACCAAGGTAAAAACTGGGTTTATCTTTTCGAAAGAAGAGATTTGAAGGACGTGGCGGCGTCACGTCAACGGTCAACCCTACCATTGTACGGATGCCAAGGCGCCCAATCGCATCACTCCAAAAGGTTGTTTCCATTGGTAGCCGCCCAAGGCTTTTGCCCTCATCACCACAAACAGACAAGGAAGATATGATGACCCCGTCCCTCCATGCTCGCCACGTGGCACCAAAGGGACCCACTGGCTTAACAATGTGGCAAAATCTCAGCTGTCCCCTGCTTGTCATCTCCTGCTCTAGCTGCACTGCATCTCGACACGTGTCATGATGGTCCTCAATCTGAAGTGTCAACATCTGATGGATCAAAACAGATCCCTGATTCTTTCAAATACAGGCTACACATGTAGTTTGATCTCTTAATCATTCAAACAAGGCTCCCCTGTTTGGAAGAAATGGAAAATTTAAAATGGTTTTACGGTCGCTGGACTTTTGTTTTCGTATTTATTATTCTATCCAGTTACAACCATATGGGGCCTTTTTTTTGTTTTTTTTTTTTGTTTTCAAGGGGTTGTCTTGTACTATTGTTTCAAATAATTTGAGAATTTAAAATGTTGTTTCTCAAAATGGAATTTGAGAATGCTCAATGTATAAAAAGCATTCTCAAAGAAAAGGTGAGATATTTTTTATTGCACGAGAATATATTTCATTGTTTTATGTGGTAACTTCAAAGGTGAGAGATTTGGTGCCCCAAATCATCCCAATTTAATTTGTAGCATTTCAAAGGATGCAACAACCAATATCAAAGTTAATAGATGCCAACGGAGGGATGTTATATATAAAACAACTTTACGATGAAAGGAGGTGTGGTAAAAGTTCATTGTATTAGTCCAAAAAAATTGATCAAAACAGTGATTGATACAAAATAAAGAGATAAGAAGATAAGAAAGATAAGATGCAGTCAATTCTATATGGCTAAATGCATCCGTTGGATTTGGAGTAGATAGGGGGAGTATGATCATATGATTATCTTTTCTGTCATTGATATAAAATCTCATCAATTAAGTCATCAAGGTTGTCACCAGAATTTTTCTATCTTGCGTCATCTTATAGTTATAATGAACAATCCTGCTACTTGGACAGAACATTGGGACCGATTTTTGGACCGATCCCAATGTTCTGTCCAAATAGACTTTTTCTACAATGAAAGGGAGAATTGATGATTAATTACACCTGAACTTACGCCTTTATCATTGAAATTAACTCCAAGTGATCAGTTTATGGTCTAGATTATTATTCTAATTGAAGTGAGACTTAGCATCACTGACAAGCATATAAGCATCGACGAATGTGACAGCTAGTCGAGGACTGTGATTACCAGCACATATCTTCTTTGAACGCGTGGATAATCTTGGGCCCACTCCAATAGGGTCCACCGGCATAGTATTTTAGGAAGATGATGACAGGGGTGGACCAAATATGTTATATTCATGTTGAAAATTGGAAAAAAAAAAAAAAGAGAAGGCAATCGTAGATTTTTTATGATTTAAAATGTAGAAAATTCTCATTTTTCAGAGAGTTTTCAGTTCCACCCTCTTTAATAAAATCATTTTGATTTGACGCCGCTTATATTTTTTTTCTTTTTATTTGATCATTCACCTCACTTCACTGTATTAATAAAGTTATCAAATAAAATCAAAATTTGGTCTCATCATTAGAGTAATGACCAGCCTTGTCACTAGCCAAACTCCCACAAGTTTATGAAATCCTCTTATAATTTTCTACGAAAATCGTTGAAAAAGTATATACTTTAAAAACTACATACGTTTTTTTTACATGTGACGCTCCTAATATAGTACTCCTGAAAGGAAGAATTCTCGTGACAATAGGGATGTAAACGGGTCAGCTCTGATCCGAGTTCATGGTGGACTCAGAACCAGAATCGTTAATGAGAAGATGGATTCAGAATTGGACCCAAGCCCGATTCGGAACCAATTTTCTGATTTCGCATTTGTTAATGAGAAGAAGAAGCCGGAATCAAAATCGGTTCCGTATATGGAACGGGTACTAAACTAGGTAAAGAATGATATGCCTAGTTTTTAAGTGAGATTTATGAGAATTAAGGTAATATATCAGATTCATGCGTCAAAATTAAGTTAGTATAAAAAAAAAAAATTGAAAACCTGACCCGTTTACTTATCGGGCCTGAATAAGTGTACACTTTCAATTTTAAAGGGTCATAGCCTCTTGGATGATCCAAAAGAATTGTGTCCATTTATATCCCTATGTGTCCGCCCCCTGTGCCTTCTTCTAATCTCCACGCCATTGGATGTGGAACCGTATTCGGGTAAATATATAATCAATATATAAAGAATCGATTCTTTCGGTACACCAGTACTCCTATGACTCCTCTCCACCATGCGTACAATGCTAGTCTGCTACTCTCAGTCTCAGTAGCCCATTTTATCTTCTTTATTCCGTCCAATCGCACCACTGTCGCACTCAACCCAACCCCAGAAATATCAATCAAATCAATGCTCCTGCCTCACTGAGCATTATACACTCTCACTCAAACTCTTCTTCTACATACTAAAAGTATAATGCGCCGCGGGAGCACAGATAGAACTGATGGATTGAATTACAGTTGAAATTGTAAAACAGAGGAGAAAGAGTTATGAATGATGTTGATGTTGATGTTGATGTTGATGTTGATGATGATGATGATGGGAAAAGGGCCTGGCAGGGAGTCTGTTAGTGGGTGCAGTTGCAGAGCACATAAATTTCCCAGAACAAAAAAGTCAAAATCCACATATGCATCTGGCTCGTCACCACACTATAACAAGAGGAGGAGAGTGATGATTATAATATGATCCTCGAATCTCGACTCGAGCCAGAGTAGTACATGAGCATGGCATCTTTGGTGGTGAGATCTGGTAAGTGGGGTGTGACCCAAGTGAGTGGATATTGGTTCTTTGAATGGGGAGATATGTTTGTTCATTCCATGGCATGCATTGGTTCTTTGGAATAGATATGTTTCTTTATTAGTTTTGAGTCTAAATTGTCAACCCATTGGTATGATAGTTTCAGGTTTCAATCGCAATCAAATTATGTTTTGTATATTTAATTATCATTTTGATCATAGTTTATGTGAACTGAGCATTCAACCCCATTGACAAATTGAATTCTAAATTTAAAAAAAAAATGTAATTGATTTAATATTGTGACCCATAGAGAACCAATTTACCATCTTCATCATTACAACCGTGATTTGCAATTCGCAGGATGGTAAAGCAATCTGCTTGTTAGTGAAAATCATCTATGTTATGTTTCTTTACTTAGAAATTACAACAAGAATTTGAGATGTTTGGAATTCTATAAACATAACATATGGTGTAATATGGCTTGCCTCTAAGAAGATGCAATGTTGTCTCTTAGTATTTAAATTATTGATCATACTGGACGATTTGGAACTTGGCAAACATCTTCTGGCCTTTCTGCATGGTAGGCCCTTCTTGCAGAAAAGGATACTCACTCTTGCTGGTTTGTATTTTGTTTTCTTCTAGTGGGGGTGGGCGTTGAAAAGTAGTGGCACGCTATAATTTTTCTCTATCAACTGGTCAGATTCTGATCTAGACCGTTTAACAGGTGGGCCAGTCTCAATTATCACAGCTCAATTTGTTACCTGAGCTATATGACCTATCAATGGAAGGTGAGTTCCATAGCCACAGGTGATCTAATAGGTAGTCTGAAAGTTGATCTTCCTGATCATTCCTCTTAGATGTGATGTCTACATGATCCACCACCCCACCCACGAGAAGCCATTTACAGTGAAAACGTCAAAAGCCACATGATTGATGAAGTACGGTGGGGCCCACATAGCAGCAATCAAGATTTTCGAGATCTGAGTCCTATCAAAAGCAGGCCACAGAATGGTCCCAAGCCAGTTAGCCCAGAAGAGAAATGATATGGGGGAGGGACTATGGCTCTTCCATGGTGGTGGGAGTGGGACCCACCATGGTGTGGCCCACCAGCCGAAAATGGGCAAGTGATAACTTGGTAATCAAACAAACAGGACAGGAGGCTGTCACAGCCAAGGGTGGTGTGGTCCACATCCCCAACCTTTAACTGTAGCTTTGTTGTGCCCAATCTGGCGTTTTCTGAAACTGTGATGTGTGAATTGTGTTCGGTGCATTTAAGGCTTGGGAGAAAATAAGAGACCACTTCATCCAGTTTTTCCAAAACGTAGTGGAGAATTAAAAGTTAAAGGTCCCCTTGCACAGCTTAGTTCTCTCTCTCTCTCTCTCTATAAACATTGTACTTGGCAGTTTTATTTCTTAAAAAAGCACACCTCATGTGGGGCCCAGCTGGATGTTAGACTGACTTGGAGTTAGATATGGATCCATAATTGCATATGAATGTAGATAGGAAAGGCGTGTCCCAATGGAAATCCAATCGAAAGATGCTAAAACTAAGTGCACAGACAACGGGGTGGGGCAAGATCAGGAGTGCCGAAATGGTAAATTTTAAGATAATTATATATCCAAAGCACCTATATAATATTGTGCTTATGGATTTATAAACAATTAACTAATGAAAATAAATATATTTTATCTATAATTCAAATATAAAAAATAAAGAAAAGCTTAACTTTGCAATTTGATTGCATAAAATAGACAATAATTAATAAGTCAAAAAAAACTTCATCATTCAAAAGATAAATATTAAGTTTAAAGAAAAAAAAAATATTCAAAAATTTAAAAAGTGTATGGTTCACTTTATATTCGATCATACCACATTCCGAGGAAGTCGAAATGTACTCCGAAAAACTGTCGAACTGCGCTCCGAAAACACCAATCCGCGTTTCTCGAGTGGAGTGAGATCGAAAAGGGTGAAAAGAGGGTACCAGCATTATGTGCTAAACTCTTAAATTAGGTAGCCCTGAGATTTAATGGCTTTATCCATTGCAAATGGTTGGTGTTAAATCTAGTGATGGACGACGGCTACATTGTGACAAGCAGTGGCATTTCACAGGGGTTGTGTTTGAAAAGATTGAATTCATCATAGGTGGGGGGCCCTTTTATTTTGAAGGCATGAATGCGTGTGAGGTGCGCTTGCCGGCGAAATTGTCTTTATTCAGTTCACCCGTAGCTCATGGTCACTGTATCTTTTCAGTGATATTGTCTTGGGATGTGTGAAAATAAGTGGGGCCCACACTTTGATGATAAAAACTTTGGGGAAAGTGGACCCTTCTTAATTAACGTGGGCCCAAGCTTCAATCATGCTACTGCGTAGTTTGTAACATATACAGTATAGAAGGTATCTTACTTATTTTTATGCTTTCGAGAATAACTTATACACTATTTAGTGATACAGCAAGAGATTATAGATCAGCAGTTATTTCTACAGAAGAAAGGTGCCTCCTCACGGTGGATTGACATAAAATTTCTCATTCTAAATGAGGCAAATTTAATACAAATCTATGGAAAATTAGTAGCAAGATTGGGATCAACTTCTTTTTCTTTCTTCTTTTTTTTTTTTTTTCGTTTGGTGCAACTGTTCGGTTATAGGCATTTCTTTTGCTCGTCAGAAAATTAGATATGATGTGATATATTGTTCATTGGGCATTCTAAATACCCATTTGATGCAATAATTCATAATTTCAGACCATATGAAAAATGCACTTTTAGCCTAATGAGTTTTCAAAATCTCAATATTTCAAATACTATAGCGGGGTTGAACATTTAAAATTCTAATTTAGAAATAACATAAATTCTACTTTAGAATAGCATTTGAAAATTTATGAAATTTCACATTCCTTCCAAACAGACCAACCCTCATTCTTTGTAAGAATTTTACTGTTTAGGACCCTATTTTTGTCCTTGGAGATATGGATCCACTTGATCCAGACGGTAGAGAGAATAGAAGGCGTCATGATATCCAAACCCAAAAGTTTTTACAGCTTCGAACTTAGAAAATCCCAACCATCCAATATCAGGGCCCAAGGAGGAAAAGGAAAACCACACAGACGACAGATCCTTGCTTCCACAGAAGAGGAATAGTGTGGGGGCGAGTGTTGTAATCATGTCATGTAATTCCACTCCTTACTTGCGGGGATGGTGGATTTCAATGCTTTGGTCGTACAAACGTGTAATACCACATGTTTTCAACCCCGTTCTCTCCTTTCCCGTCCCATTCTTTGTTTGTTCCTTTCATCTTCTCTTTATAAACCACAGATTGTTTTTTAATCTTCCCCATCACTCTCAAGAGAAGAAGGAAGAAGACTACTCGACTACGAGTCTGGAAGAGAGTTCTTAGTTTTCTTCTGTTTGGTGTAAGACATGGAAAACGAAGGCGGGAAAGAAAAGAGAGCACCCCAAGTGAGGGTCTTTGATAATGAGGAAGAGCTCTCGACAGCTCTAGCAGATTACGTAGCACAGCTCTCGGAGAAGTCTGTAAGGGAAAGAGGAGTATTTTCTATTGTCCTTTCAGGAGGAAATCTCACAAGGCTCTTAAGGTGGTTTCTTTGTTTGTTTAAGATCAAGAAGATAGGCTTTTCTCTCTCTCTCTCTCTCTCTCTCTCTCTCTCTCTCTTAATTTTTTATTTTTTTATTTTTTTGGATTCTTACACATCCAAACAATCACCGACTTGCTGGCTTTGTTTTCATGTGTGTTTTCTTTGATGGGGTTTCACAGGAAGTTGGCAAAAGCTCCATACGTGAAGACAGTGGATTGGTCGAAATGGCATGTGTTTTGGGCAGAGGAGAATGTGGTAGCCAAGAAACATCCGGATAGCAACTACAAACAGGCCAAGGAAGGGTTGCTTTCAAAGGTTATTTCCTTATTCTTTCATATGTTCTCAGTTCTCATTTACACTGCTTTTACTAAATTTCATTGACATCCTTCTCTGTAACTTCAGTTCTTTTTCTTTGGTTTTTGGAGTTGGAATTTTTTGTGGTTCTTCTTTGGGTGCCGTTTGGAAATACCCCTTCCAAGAAAATAGAGATATATTTTTTCTAAGTTTATTTTTATCATTGTCTCGGTGAGGATTGGTTTTTTTTTTTTTTTTTTTTTTTTTTCTTTTCTTTTTTTTAGGAATTATGTTGTCTTGAGAAAGAAAAGATTTACCATATAAAGCAAACATTCTGGGAATTTTCCTGTCCTCTTGAAAATCCAGACCACTCACAATTTCAAAGGCATGCTTGTGCTCAACAAGATAAAATAAAAAATAAAAAAAAGTGGAGACTGCAGTGTCTACTGTATGATGGGGGTGAAACAATGAAACATTCTTCTTGGTGATATGTATTTTTACAGTTTCTATTTTCTAGGCGCGCCACTCTTCTTGATAGGTAGCTTTTTTAGTTTCTTTCTTAAGGTAAACATCAATGGTTCCTGCTTCAACAGTAGCTGGCTGTTTTTACATTTTATACAAGACTACGTGAATGCATCCATCTCTCGGCACATAGGGTGAGGGTACTTTCTCTTTTTTCATATGAATCCCCTTTTGTACTACTTAAAATTCCCTTTTATACTTACAAATCTCTCCATGTATGAAAGCATCCCATCCTATGGTGAGAGATAGATGCACGTGAATATTCTTCCTGCATGAAGTTGTTTTTCTTGGTCTCTCACTCAATAAATTTGAAAGATTGACAAAAATGGAAAATTATTCACCCCCAAAATCTGTTTTTATTATTTCTGAAAATTATCTGGCACAATCTGCCCCACATCACTTTTGGCCATTTTCCCACTTTCCCACTGATTATAATAATTTTTATAATCTCCATTTGAATTGGATCAATCCAGTTGGTTTGAGTATGTAACTAGGGCCACTACATAGAGTGCAAAGTGGTTGGGTGGGTGTACCAAATTATTATTATTAGGAAAGTAGATATTTTAAGTTCTTCAAAGCATTTCACAGAGAAGTTTCATATCAACCCTTTGGTATCTCTGTGATTCTTTTCATTCAAGAATCAGGAATCTGAATCTGAGATTTATGCTGGCATTATTGTTTTATTCAAGCATCTTTCTCGGAAACGGCCAAAAGGACACAAACTGGGGGCACATGAACTGACATTGTGATTTCTATTCATGATTGGACCATTCAGATGGTGGGCCATCATTAACAATGCTAAAAGGGGTTTCTCTCAGACGTCACCATTAGCTGTTGATTTCCACTTCTGGTTACTAGAATGGAGATATTTTCCTAGAAGTTATCTGAGCAGCTCATCGCATATAAAGGATTAAAGGATTATGTGATATTGCATGAAACTACCTTGTTATGGACTCGAGTGACATTTTATTCTCTACATAATTTAATTAAGTTTTACAATATCGCATTAAAGTTTGCGATATCACAAAAATGAAATAGTAAGGAGAACCTCTGGGGAAATACCTTGATTTTGGTCACCCAGAGTGTGGAAGTCGAAGACTAGTGGTGACTATACAGTAGAAGTCCCCAACACTTATTCCTGCAGGCTAGAGTCCATGCAATTCATCCAAACATACATTATCCACATATAGATGACTATGTTCCTTAGGATTTCATTTCCATCCAAAATATGGTCTACTTGTTGAACGGGTAGGATCTCCCATTGAGAGACTGCAATATGAGTTGAAGCTCCTGACCCTAGCAAGCCCTTATCAGAATGACATATAGAGGGCCCCAACTTTCATGAAGATAAACCATTGGATCAAAACATCAATGGCTGCCGTTGGATCTATATCATGAATCAGGACATAAACTGACAGTGCACATCACTCCGGCAAGAGGCTCAGTAGTCTGTCAATCATGATGGGAGTGTTGATCCAATGGTTTGGCTTCATGAGATGCATTAAAAATTATATATTCACTTCTCAACTTTCATATCAGTGGAAGATCTCAGTGAATGAATGGCTAGGATCTCTTACATGAGTGTGCTTGTTTGTTTGTGTAGGTAGAGAGTCACGGGGGTCTGGAAGATGAGTTTTATGTACCATTTGGATTGATTAATTTCTGGAAATGGTTTTGATTGGAACAATTCTTATGATGTGGATTGAAAATTACATGGTGAACCACAGAGAGTGATGGTTTCTGGTTTTATGCTCTAGTCCACAGGCCATCTAATCTAATAATGCAATTCTTCTGGGTTGTGGGCCTGTACCATGAACTGATTGAAATGTGTGTATTGTCCAGTCCAGTCAACCACTCAAAACTCAAGTTGTTTTAGAAGGAAAAGCATAGATAGGATTGGTGGAAGACAGATTAACTTTTATGGGTCATGACAAAAATACCGTTGCACATTGCCTTCAAAAGTATTTGTCACAAAAAGCTAAGGTTCCATTTCCATCCATTGGGGTGGTGGGGTGGGCCCATAGTGCCAGCATTTTCTTGTACATACATACATACATCATCATCATCATTCCTTTTATGAACTGTTGACTAAGAAATATTAGTGAATTGGTTTTGGGTTTTCAATCATTTGATAAGAAGATTCGTATTCTTTAGATGAATGATCATTGTCCGATTTTATGGAGAATTTGATCAAAATCCTTTTTTCTTATTATTTTGGCCAACTTAATGAGTACTTTACCTCTCTTTTGGGAGGGCAAGTCCTCTTGCCACTCTAGAATATAGCATGCCCTCCCAAGTACCTATTTTCAAATGTTCATTGATATGCTTCCATCCTTTTGTAATAGTACAGATTTTTTAAAAAGATGTATCATGTAGTGCACATCTCACATAAATCTACTTCCTTTCAGTGATTTAGATCATTCATTTCTGGGAATTCAGAACCACTGTGGAATTATGGGGTTCTTGGAAGCCAATAATCAGATAGTGATCATATGTAACAAGTGCTTGACACAAGCAAACCGTGTAATTATTCAATTATTTTTATCAGGGCCTTAACCCAATATAACAGGGCCGTGATGAGTCTCATGATTGGTCTAACACATTCATGGCTTTCGATCAGGCCCGATATACAAATTGGCTTGGCTAAGGGCTCTAGAAATGAATCCAATTCTTACTATGTGTTCCTTGTTGTTACAGGTTCCAATACTTCCTAGTCATGTTATCTCAGTGAGCCATGGCGTTTCGGCTGAGTCAGCCGCAGAGGACTATGAGTTTGTGATCCGTCAGCTGGTGCGCAATCGGACTGTGGGCGTCTCCAGATCCAGTGACTGCCCCAAATTTGACCTCATCCTCCTTGTTCTTGGGAGTGATGGACGAGTGGCATCACTCTTCCCTGGCCACCCAGCCCTGTCTGAACAAACCCAGTGGGTGGTCCATGTCTCGGGTGCGCCCATGGACAGAATCACCATCACCCTTCCAGTCATCAATTCCGCTGCCAATGTGGCCATCATGGCCACTGGCGGGCCTGTAGCACACCCACTTGCTGCTGCACTCGCCAGTCATCACCTCCAACATGGCTCCATACCGGCCCAGCTCGTCGCCCCATCAGATGGTGAGCTCATTTGGTTCACTGACACACTTGCAGCTTCCCTTATCTACCAAGATGGCAACTCTGCATCTGAGTTATGAGATTCTCTAGTGCAGGTGCAATGAAGCCTCTGGTACTTGGATCACAGTTCTCTTTGTTGTAGGAGAGATTGAAGTGCCACATTTTCAGTGGGGCTGCACTGTAGTATGAAATCTCTTGGCACCTGTTTTTATTTCAAGTGGTATAATGTCTGATATCATGGCATTTTTTTATTGCTCAATCCTCCAAGTTTGTAGCATGCCATGAGATAATAGTAATTCTTTTTGGGAGGCATCTTGAAAGGAAAGTTAGCGTTCTACAATATAAACTGTTTTGACCTTAGAGACAACATGAATCAATTAATTTTCATTGTCCCTTTTATAAGTTCCTTTGAGATGATCACAACAAAATAATGATTCCAGTAAGTAGGCAGAGACCAGATAAGGAAATTTTTGTAGTAGGGTTTATGAGTCTAAAGATGAACATGGGTTTTGTTATGTAAGTAATAGACAACCTGAACCAGAACATGCTGAACCAGGCTGATGTAAGTAATAGTCTAAAGATCTCATGTTCTGGCTCAGGTTGTCTACTAGTAAGCCAAACTTAGCTGATACACAAACCAAACCTATTGTCTCAGATGGCATTGATGACCCTACAACATTTACACCGAATGGGTCTGTTGCCTCAGTAATGCAGTTTGGAAAGAATGATCCTGATAAATTAAGCAGTGTTTGCATTTACCGTTTGACACTTGATTCTATCTCCGGATGCCAGAATTTGAAGCTTATACTGGGGCATTGTATAATGTTATGTTATCACTTGTAAACATGCTTGAGTGATTTGGGCATCCATTAATTTGGTGGCCCTACAACATTATGCAGCCAATATTGCTTACTGTGAAATTGTTCAGATCTATAGTTCTATGAGTTTGTTAAGACTAACTCAGCTGTTGCAACAGAGATTAACAATCTAGTGTGGCCCTTGGAAGATTTTAAAGGTTTGGTAGAAAACTTAGGGAGAACTAGCACTATATTTGTTCTTCAAAGTTTTGGATAGGCAGAAGAAACAAGACAGTTTCAAAGATTTCGTGGAATAGGGATGCTAGATCACAAGGATTTACTCTTTCTCATTATTGTGTGAGATTGTAATTTGATTTGGCAAATAGATTTCTGTTTATATTATCATGAGCCCAATTTAGGACAACACAACAATCTCTTTTCGCTATTCTTGTCTACTTTGCATTTATATCCTATTTACATTAGTACACTAGAATTAATTTCTCTAACCATATCTCCGTATAGGTCTTTTTTTTTTAATCCTAATTGGATTCTTATCCTACGCCCTCGGTCCGAATCATAAATCGCTATTTAAATGATTAATGACAATGATTTATGCCATCATTAGTTAACTACAAGATCATATTGTAGAATTTATAAATGATCATAACACATCTAATTTGTGTGAGAATTTATTCACAAAAAAAAGATCGCACAAAAGTCAAAGAATCTTCTTTTCTATTAAATTTTTTATAGAAAAAACCTTAGCTTTACATTTCTAATTTATGACCAAAATACCTAAATCATGCTCTAGCGACAAATTAAGAATATCTTTTTTTTTTTAGAAGTTATGAGCATTAATCCCTTCCATTACAAATGTTGAAACAATATGTACATAAGACTCTTGTTTGTCTCTTCGGAGACATCTGATGAAATTGGAACGATACAGAGAGTCTCTCTTGGTTTGCACTTGATGCGACAGAATTGTTGGATTGAAAGATTATATCATAAGGTAAAACGATGCATTCGAAAGAGAAGCTCTTATCTTTAGAGTGAATAATAGAATTGAGGGATGAAAGTTGTATTTTAAAACGAAGATTGTAAACGTTACAATTAGATATCGCTCCTTGATTCTAACCCGTGCAGAACTCGATATTTAGTAAATCTTCGATCATTAGACTATACTCACACAGCTGCCGCCAAACCCAAATGAAGAGAGAACTGGAAATAAGAACCCTATAATTCATTCCTAAATTACTACATATGTATGTCCAAGTTCCTCATTTATGCTTTTACTAGTGATATGATGAGTGGATAGGATTAGGTTACATTACATGTCACTCATCTAATGGATGAGGAACTTTCTAGACTTCTCTAGAAATCTTTACACTATCCATCCTTATCCACAATCTTGAAAATACTGCACGCGGCATTTCCATAATTTACAATTACACCTCCTAGATTTTTATAAAACTCACGATAATGCGAAGTCTTCTAGAATTCTCTACACCCTTCTAGATCTTTTCAACCGACTGATCACATACATTCCTGCCATTTGGACAATCATGATAAGCCACTCTAAGAAGATATGCAAAGGGGTATCGATTGTCCGAATACCGAAAGTTCTGATAAAAAAAAATCGGGTCTGGAACCTATTTTATATTCCGATCAATAAACGGGTCCGGTTCTGGGTCCATATAGGTCTCGACCTGTGGACCCGAGACCCGGGATATGAGTATTTGATATTGCAAACTATACCTTAAAATTAGCTTTTTTTATGTATAATAGTGGAGGTAGTAGACTTGATGCACTGATATAAATTAAATGATATACTTATTTTAAGGAAGAAAATAAAAAAAGTAAAGAAAAGTTAGAACCAGTTTTGGAACTAAATTCCAGTCCTCTAGATGGACCCGGTTTCAAACCGAATCTGAGTCTTTCTATCAAAATCGGGTCTGGAACTAACAAATCAGCTTCCGAGTCAAAATCGAATTTGGAATCGGAACCGTTATGTAAAAATGAGTTTGGGTCCGGATCTAATATGGTTCCGACCCAAAACCATCCCATTTACGACCCTATTGAACACTCCCTCAACGCAACTTTTTAGTCTTGACCGCACAATCCACAGACTACATAAATAGACTGTCCAAAACCCGGAAGAGCCATAAACCATTGATAGATGCCTTGCAAATGGACATTTAAGAATAGAAGCAGCTAGCCGACATTCATTCAAAAGATATAAAAGAAGAAAAGGCCAACATCTTCCAGGATTGCTCGAGGCATGGAACTATCCGCATACGATTCTTCACTTTCTTTCTGTCTGCCGCGGGAGAAAGAGAAGAAGAGATTAGAATTTTTAGTGTCCTAGGGATCATCGAGTATGCATATTGTTCTCCAAATGTATGTGAATCAGGAAGAAGCAAGTAGCAAATGTACACATGCATATAGAAAATGTGTAATTGGCAGGATTTTCTATTGTATTTGTGGGTGTTTCCCGCATGGCTTCATGAATGAGGTCTCACATGTGCAATCATCAACATCTAAACAGTAATAAATTCTCAATACATATAAAAACAAATGGAACTGGAGAGAAGCAAGGCCATGAGACTCCCAATGTGCTCAAGATTCTCACAATTTATTTGTTGGACACAGCAATAATATTTTTAAGGCTCAACTTCTAGTCGTAAGACTGTGATGAGCCATTGACACTTTCGGCCGCAACCATAGAATGGAGTATAGACCAAGCCCAAAATTCCCTCATTACATGGTCCAAACCATCTAATGAAAATACACAATTGCAGAGGACAATTAGAGGAGGAGGCCTGTTTGACGGATAAGGGTAAGTGGGCAAATAGCTGTAGTTCCATCCACAATGAGGCAGAGCATATGAACTCTTTCGATCACTGAAAGGTGGGCCCCTACTTTATAGGCCTATAATTGGGCCGAGTCAATACACAAAAGGACATTGTGTAATTCCTCTATTTAAGAAAAATGGGTCATGAATGTACTTGTACTGCTCTCTCTCTCTCTCTCTCTCTCTCTGACATACACAGAAAAGATTGAGATGGGGGTGGTCCTCAAATTCAGAGGTGGTTGGGCCAAGCCCATACCCAGAATAAAACTTGTACCATAGGTATCTTCTATTAGTCATGAACATAGTCAAGGTAATCAATCCCCGTCTTGAGGAAAAAAATCACCTGTAGAGAACAAGGGGCTGCCCATTTGGTTGGGAACTCCACTTCTCACCTTCATATGCAGGGCTTGAACCCTGTGGAGCAGGTGTAATATAAAGGTGTTCATGGATTGGGGCGGCCCTGGGCCCAAATCGAGCCGAGCCCTCCTTGAGCTGGATCTGGAGATATAATTTGGGCCTCTTTAATAAGTTGGTCAGGACTGAATTAAGTGATAGAAAGCCCAATTGCCCCCATCTTGTTAATGGGTGGAACAAGAGGGGGGCAATAAATCGTAACATTGTACTTATCTAACACGTTATAATGCCATGCATCAAATTCATTTTCGAATGTTTCCTAGGGATAAATTAATTTCTTCTATAATTGGGTAAGCACGAAAGGTTATTGAATAACCCCATAGTCCATAGTCTTATGATTCCTACAAGATTCCAACTTATTTTTAGGGTGCTCATGGGCCGGGTTTGGATGTAGTGATAGAAAGCTCAAAGCCCGGCCTGGCCTGGCCTGCCAATGTAAGAAATTCATGTAATTTAATTTAATTATTTTAAATAATTGCTCAAATGCCCACAAAATTTATCAAAAAGCCCACTTCAGTCCGGCCCAATTGATTAAATGGGTGGACTCGGGCCTGACTTTTATGGCCCATGTAGGGCTTGGTCCGGGGCCTAGATCAGAGCCGGGCCAGGCTTCGAAAAGCCTTAGCCCAACCCATGAACACCCCTACTCATTTATCTCAGATCAGGCTTCCTTCCTACTTCCATGGGGTAATTACGAAATTGTGGTGATTCCTCCAATGTTTCCAATCTATTTTCTTAAGCATGCGATCGATTTTATAGCTAGCATCCACTTTTAATACCAAAATGATTGATAATTTGATATGCCCTTTAAGATCAATAGCACAATTCAAATGTGTATGCCAATTTTTGGGCACTCGATCATTCATGTATCTCCACAAATTCACTTGGCACCTGCTTATTGTATTACCAGGTGTGCTTGTGATGTACTTTCATAGGAGGTGTGTTTGTGATGTACTTTCTTAGGAGGGTTCCATATTTCTCAATTTCTATTTCAATTCACCACTAGCAAAACAGGCGAAAAATAAATAAATAAATAAATATATATATATATATTAATTCTGGGGATATTTTTCCGATATACACTAATGAGAAGATTATAAATCGAGAACAAACCAATGTATCATTTTTCATTTTTTTAATTCTGTAAGTTAAAAGTTGAAATTTGCATTTATACATCAACAATACCCAGCTATCAAATGCTATAGGAGAGTCATATCAAGATTCCACATAATAGAAGATTAAGAATGGTGAAAAACATGGGAAAAATAACCTTATATTGAAGTTATGGATTTTACAGGAGAAAACTCCTGAGATGACCCGTGCACGGAAGAAGGACCTCATAGACTCTACTGTACAAAAAATGGTCATTCTGCCAATTGTAACCTTAGTTGAATGCTTGAGTCGTCTTTGTGATTATCTTTATCTCTCTTACTATTGTTTCTCCTTTTATCTTCAGCAACAGGTCTCAACCTTTTTTTTTCACAATTGATATATTATTGTTGTTCTTTTTTTTTAAACAATCTAAAGTGGGTTTCTTTGTTTTTCTATATTTTAAAATCCTTTTACTGTTGAGTGTATATTATGAAGCAGGTGTTGTGAATGGAGAAAAGTGCTCTTTGTTGTATATGGCAAGGCCATTTTTCTTGTGAGTTTCATACTTACATATGAGATTTCATCAATTATAGATAATTATCTTTTTTTCTTTCTTTATATTTTTCTTGTATATCAATTTTGGCTTCTAATTATAGGAATAAGAGGCCAACTCTTATCATCTCATTTCTAGATATTCTTCATAACTTAAAATAATTATTATTATCATAAACAATAAGACGCGTATCTTAATAGTATGATAATAATAATAATAATAATAATAATAATAATAATAATAATCTGTAATAATGTAATTATCATCTTATGGATTTATATATTAGAATACCTATATATTAGATTAATTTATATATGTTATGTACTTTTCATTTAAATATAATTTATATAGAATGTATCATATTTTTAATTCTTTTTATAAATTTTAAAAGTTGATAGATTTTTTATTATATGAATTATGTTGCCGGTGCTAAGAGCAGGCATGTTTTGCTAGTGGGTTAATTAAGAGCTTAGTTTTGTTAAGCATAAACTAAGCTTAACGGGTTAGTCTTTCCCATAGTTAGCATGGCCAATCAATATTGGACTGTAACCTTCTATCCAGTGTGAACACATTCTGAATAGTTGATGATTAGTAACTTGTCTAGGCCACAAACCTAATGATCCCTAGATTCGATGCAGTGTTTATAAGATGTGTATGGCAAAAGTAGCCGGTGGCTGCTGCATAGGATCAAGGTGTGGTCTTATTCAAATGTTCTAATCCTAGCTAGGTAGGAAACAACAAATAATGGATCCACACAAAAGCAACTTCCCTCGGTCAAATTAGCATGAAGAAAATTCGGCAGTCCACAACAGAAACAGAATACGGGCAATTGATTTTAAATCTTGTCATTGTACATAACAATGTCCAAAATTTCCACTTTTACAAGCAAAATTGACACTGATAAGGTTGTGTAAATTTTACACAGTACCCAATTTGAACAAATGGACGGAACCCCACCATGGGTTTTCAATCTCTCTCTCAATCAGGAGAGCTCATTGAGATGTCTGGTGCAAATTTAAACCGCAGTATTTAACAACACCATTTTCTCTGCCTCCCATCCAAACAAGCTGCAATAATCTGCTTGGTTTCACTGCGGAGGCAGAAAACCCTTTGTCTCAATGTTTGCCTCCCTGAATTTCATGTGAAACAGAATCCTAAACAAAGGACCCATGTGTGTTATTAATAAAGAGTATATCAAAAGTGACGCTAGATAGAGCTGCAGATCTGGCCAACCAGAGTGCAAAAATGAATCAACAAAACCTACCCAGTAAATAGTAAATAACATTTATCACTGCAATCCAAACTAAAAATTGCACTAAATTCAGAGATTCGACCAAAAAACAACTCATCTAAAGGCAAAAACATGACAGTTGGGAATGCAAAATCAAGGTTGCTAGAACTTAAAAGACAAGAAAGGACACATATAGATCTACTTTGCTTCAGCTCGGATGGCGGACTACTCATCATCATCATCTTCATCGTCAGCAGCTGAATTGAGGGCATTCAGTCGCTCAATCAGTTTAGCCTTCCTTTCCTCGTATGTGAGCTTCTTCAAGTTGAACCTGCCATAAAGGATATATTACAGTCAACAAAAAATGGATGAAATAGACATGCTTAAACTTTCATCAGATGGATTTGTTTTGGTTCTTTTCTCCCTACAATTACAAGATAATGTATGTATGATCTCAGAATTCTAGAAGCAGAGTCATGACAATATGATGTCACCACTCTTAAGCTAAAATAAGGACAAGAAAGACTGGTGCAACCGTGCAAGTGGGGTCTTACCTCTTGTGCGTTTTAGGAGGTTCTTTCTCCGATTTCTTTGCAGTGGGATCTGCTCTTATGGCAGCATGGACCTTCTTGTATAGCTCTTCCATGTCATCAGCTTCAATTCCTTTCTTGATGTATTCACTAAATTGCGACTGGTATTTTTCTGGCTCATCTTCCATCAAAGCCTGCAAATTTCTACATGCCATGAGTAACAAATTACAGAGAAAGCAAAACGCAGTGACTGATCTTCTTTAGGGTGACAGATCGATCCCAATATTCTTAGAAACTATCAATGGCATAAACTCAAAAAATGAATAGGATAAAAAATATGACAGGTTCAAATTTTAAGTCTAACCCTCATGTAATCAGCAACGTGACCACCAAATATGTACTTTCGGTGAAAGTCAGCATCAAGTTGCTTGTCCTCTTTCTTGTAACCAGCAAACCTCTTGTCACTATGAGGTACATCAAGCCCACCATCCAATGCACCCTGAATTATATCCCATTATTGCATTTATCTATTAGAATGCAGAAAGATGATTACGAGGGCAAAAGTGCCTCAAGCTGAAGGACCAGAATAAAATAGGACAAAATTACATTGCCAACCTCAAATGCAAGGATAAATTTCTAAATCAATGACTTACAAGAAAATTGTATGTACTGTTGGGGAAAAAACTTCTAAGATTAAATAAATTATGATAAAAAAAAAAAAAAAAAAAAGAAGCATGCAGAAGCATGCTTAAACAAGATCTGTATCATGAACAATAGAACATAGGAACTCTATGGATGAAACCAATTATATGGTGTATGCTTTTGAAAAACAAATGGGAGACAGATGACAAGAAAACGGAGAAGGCATACCCTTAAGAACACCAAATACGCGATTCCCAGTAGTAGTTCTTACGAGTCCAACATCAAGGAGAGCACGGAATGGCCTCCGGGTGTCTGCTGCTTCCACAGAATAATCCTCACCAGTGGCCTGACAGGAGGAAGAGGAGGAACAAAAATTAAACATCATCCTCGAAGAGTAAGATAGGGGAAAATTCCAACTTTAAGGAACCACAATAAGTACCTCCACGTTACCCTCATACTCATCATCCAATTCAAGTATTTTCAACACACGGCGAGCCAAGAGCAATCCAGTACAATAAGCTAATATTCAATTCAGCAATGGTCAGGTAAACTCTCCACAACGCAAAATAAAAGATAAAAAAATACAGGGTGATATGTAGACATTAAATACCTGCAGCATAGTTGGTAAGACCAACTTCAAGGCCATAGCGGGGCAACTCATGGGCATAAGCTGCCGCAAGAATTGTATCCCCAGTAATACTGGCAGATACTATTTGAGTAATAATATCCTTGTTGGTCTAAGATTATGCCGTTAAGATTATAAACACTAATCACCATCAATATGTGCAATTAAGAATAAAATAGAGACTACACCCAACAGAAAAGTGCCACATCTTGTTAGAACATACATAATGGCTAAATTTAAGAAGAGTTGAAGGAATGTATGTATTTATGACTTCATGTACATGGTGATGGATACAAATCGAACAACAAACCGATACTTGGGAGTGTTGTACTTGTTCTTGTCTTGATTGATCAGCCGGATCCTAGCTCTGTAGTCAGTCTTTCCCTCTGTATATAAGTAAGAAAAGACATCAAGAAAGAGATGACCAAAACATCAAATTTTGTCAAGCAGGGAAAAGAAACCTTCAATACCTCTCCTCCTTTTGTACTTTACTTGGAAACGCTTGAAATAAGCCCTTGACCTCTGAGCTTTGACGAACACCTGAAATGCTCAAAACACAGAGAATGTTGGAAACACATGTATTGATTGGTTGCTTCTATGTTGGAGAACAAAAGCTAGCCTTATAGATGCTTCTTTTTTTTTTTTTTTTTTTGAAAAGATGACTATTCATTTCAGTAAAGTAGTATAAGAGGACTATACTGAAAACAAGAAATTAGCTAACTGGATTTCTATCCCTCTAGTGCACTACTCATATCTATCATTTCCTAGATTGACAGGGGTTCAAAGAAGGGCATCAGACACCATATCAGCTGGGCAAAAAATTGACACGGATCTGCAATATTGGTGATATCGATGTGCACTCCTTCCATATTGGCGTGATTATATTTTGAGCAAAAAAATAAATAATTGTTTGTATCAGCCCGTATCAGTAATACATATCAGTCATATCAGTGAAGCTGATCTAAAACAGGCATCACACTAATATTTTAGAGAAGCAATAAAAATATGCTGATAAAATGATATTTAACTATCAGCCGATATTTAAGCCATGTATCTAATGCATTGACCATTGCAAATGGCATGAAAACACAACTGCAATGAGAGACATACAACTCTTCCCACCTTGTACACCTCCACATCCTTAAATGCACTTTATAGGTAAAAATCCCCATGGGTCTGTCTCCTTTGTGATATCCAAAATACACTTTCAAATCCTGTTCTCCCTCCTTTGTTTCACATTCCCAGGAAAGTAATGGTGAAGGGGATTTTTAAGGAGCACTAAAGAAATAAGGACTGAAGGGTCTAAAAGTGGAGATCTAAATAAGACCATAACTTTTCTAAGATTTTCTTCCTAAGGTGATAGATAGGTATCATTCTCTATCTAAGGATGGACCCTTGTGAATCTTCATTTTCAATCATTCACTTTAGCCCCCAGGAAGGCATGGTTACAAAACACGGTATGAATGCATTGGGGAAGGCTAGTGATGCTCCAGAATTTAAAACCCCAGTCAAATGCTTGGATCTTTGAGGTCAAATTTGAAAGCACCCAACATCCCATTTGATCAAAAAAGAATCAAGCTAGCTTCCAATAATGCAGTTTCTGACGCATCCAAACAACCAAAATAGTTCATAGACAAGTTTTCAATTCAAACACATTCTACAGCTGAAACAGAACAGGAAAAAAAAAATCATTGCTAAGTAGATAAAAATGCAAATAGGTAAGAATAGATTACCATCTCTCAAAGATAGATCAGATCCTTTGATATATCGATAGTTCCTTCTGAGGTTGGAGCCTGCTCTGCAAAACCCTAGGGCACGTTTATGTAGAGGTAAATTCCATGAAAAGATGAAATTGCCACTTCAGCAAATTCTATGACTTTATAATACTTCGGAAAAGTTTTTTGCGGAATTCAAAATTTCATGCTTGGTGCAAAAAGCTTTTCCTCGTGATGGGGCTGCGGATTCCGTACGGAAAACCAGTGTTTGCAGCCATTTTCCGCAGGGGGGTGGGGTGGCTGCGCGTGGTGGCTGGCAGCAGGTGGGAGAGAGAGAGGTTGGCTGGTAGCAGGGAAGCAAGAGGTTGGACTGGGAGGAGAATAGAGAGGGAGAGAGAGAGAGAGAGAGGTTGGGGCATGGCTGCAAGCACCGGGCGGAGAAGAGAGGCAGAGTGAACTGGGGGTTTACCTGGAGGGGGCGATGGCTGCCGTCCGCAAGGAAGCTCTCGTCGCTGAAGGAGAATAGAGAACTGGGGGCTAGGGTTTTCGAGGGGAAATGGGTAGAAAACAGAAGTTTATAAAGGGAGTTTTGCGGGCTGAGAAAAAAAAATATATATATATATATATATATATATATTTAGGACATTTACTAAAAAAAAAAATTCTTTAAATAGAGTAATAGAGTTGAAAACCCTAAATTTTTATAACGACGGTCAAAGACCTCCGGACCCCCTAAATTCTCTTTTCCACGAACTTTTTTTTTCGTTTTGCCTTTTTTTTTTTTTATGTATCGTCCAAATAGACCAGTTCCCTTAATCTGTCATGAGTAATATTTGTTGACATCAACAAAACATTCGATATAAAATTGTGTGTTGATATCAACAAAAATGCTCAATTAACAGCATGAGTGGCTCTGTGAATTTGTTGACATCGACAGAAAATTCGTCGACATCAACATAAAATTATGTTGACGTCAACAAAAATGCTCAATTAGCGTAAACAAAAATTGAGTTTTCTGTTGTTTATGATTTTATTAACATCGAGCAATCAATCTTTCACGATGAATGAAAAAAAAGAGGTAGGGCATTAATCTCATTCCTCTCCTTCCTCTCTTCTATTCTACTGTTGCTGTTGATTTAGGGGTGAAGAACGTTTTTTTTCTTTTTAGGGTTATGTTGACATCAACTAACCAAGAGCAAAAACAGAATGAAATATTGAATTTTGGGCTGGAAGTCCTTGGTCATCATTATAAAAATTTAAGGTCCTCAGTTGTAATTACCATATTTAATTGGATTTTTTGAAGTAAATGTCCCTATATTTATTTTTTCTAAAAAAAATTTCAATTTTTTGAACTAGACCAACTCCCTACCCAGAGGTGGTACCCGGAGAACTAACTGACCTCTTGATCGAAAAGTACTCTCAATGTGCAAGCAATGAATGCACGTGTGAGACACACGTTTGGAAGTATCAGAGCTCAAAGCCCTTCAATTTTTGTAGAGGGCCTTCATGAGAAATGACCAGTGTTGACTAAATGGAGGTGGGTCACTTTGGTAATACCATGTATATTATTGAGTTACATATAACACGAATGTTTGATGGGAAATATTGACGATTGAATTTAGGTATTGGTGTGGTGGATTTTTATTTGTGTCCCATAAAATCACGTTCTATAATTCATTCAAGGATTAGTACTTTTTGCATCATATAAAATCATCAAGAGATAAGAAAAATAAGCATTTATGTTAGATTCTATCCCATACGTCACTCAATTTCGCATAATCCTTAAACCAAAATCACACTACTATATAATAGATATGCCCATTCTTTGAACTCATTTTGATTGATTCCAATCTTAAACTTGGTTGAGAATGAATGTCTAATACTACTTCTATCAATATAACGAATGGACAAATTTAAGCCACATGTCAATAATCTTTGAAAAATTCGTATTTTTGCTCTCACCCACAATCTTCTAGAATACTTCACATTTAGGGCCTACTTTTTTTATATGGATTTTGGGCAAAAATGTCTCATGTTGGGATTTCAATATTGATATAATAATTGTCCAGCTCGGTATTTTAAATGCCATGTTTCATCGTTAAAATTCTAAAGAGAGCTGTTAAATGCACTTTAGTTTTTGCTCTCCACACATTGCTTCTCTTTGCTCCCACCGCTTATATATAAGTTAAAATTTAATAAATACTATCTCTACATGCCCCATTTTCTCTAAACTACCCTCTCTTAACTACTCCCTGCACTCCCTTTTACATGCAGATCTCCCACGAAAGCCATGACTACTGTATGGCATTTGATCCACGCAGACAACTTTCCCTCCACTCCAATGACAATTTGTGAAAGGTTTTTGGCTGATGTATTTCTATCATTGTACTGATCTTATTCAGGTTATAACACATCGCATAAGTATCAAATTCATTTTATTTCATAGGGATAAATTAATTCCTTCTACAATTTTGGCAGCCATGAAAGGTTTGTTGAATGTCCAATTTATTATGAGAAGATTCCAACTTACTTTATCAGTTCAAGTTCTCCCTTCTTCCATTGGGTGATTATAGAAGGGTTGTTCAATGAGACTACCTTTTTCTGCTTCCTGCAATGTTTCAAATCTATTTCTCAAGCATGCAATTGATATTATAGCTAGGATCTACCTTTTGATGCCAAACTTCATCCACAAACACAAGCCTCTTCATAATCAGGCATACTGCATACATCTCAATGCTTTGTAGTGATGTCAATATCATTATTATTGTTATCATTAAAGCCTTGTCCCAATTACATCCGGATCAGTTACATAAATTTTGTTTCTGCATTTCAATTTAACATTAGCCAATTCTTGAACAAATTGAACTTCTTTAAATCAATTCTTATTATTTTCATTCATGTCATCTTGTGGCGCTTATATGTTTGTGCACCAAATACAAGAGGTATCATTAGCCATTGCCAAAAGTTATAACTTGAACAAACTTTACTAATTCTTGTTGGTCTGTTTTTAACTGTTGATTTTTTTTTTTATATCCTGACTAAGGGGGCTGGGACCTTGAGAATACCCACATATGCAGTGAGAAAGAATTGGCACGTGCGAAGAGGGATAATCAGCATGGGAATGAGAACTCACACATGCGGGGAGTAGGATAAGACCATGAATTGATCCCTAGCTATTTATTCAGGTGAGAGGCAAGGTTGCCAACCAACTGAGAAATCCCTTATTCTCGTTTCTAGCCCATTGAGTTGGATATTCGGAAATGCCCAATGGATGTAGATTGTAGCCTTTCCATATAGTTGACCCGAAATTCATCGTTGGTGAGCTCCATTTGGCCCACATATATGCCACATCTCTTGCAAGGAGGCCAAGTTACATTCTAAGCCTGAAGCCCTGCTTGAGCTTTCCTTCAGGGCACGTTTGGTAATTATACTATTAAAATCAATTGAAATGAAGTGAAGTAAAGCATCAAATTAAGAGGAAATAAAATATAAGTAAGTTATTATGGTATTTTATTTTTAATTGTTTGATATGGAATCGTTATTACTTTTTTAATTAAAAAATGGAACTTTTTTTTCTTTTAGTGGATAAAAATAGTTGCTTTTTGACTTTTTTTTGTTGAAAAAAGATGGAGGGAATTTTGAATTAAAGTACATTTGATGTGACCTCTTGTCTTAAAAATGGAGGCTTTACTTGACTTTTACTATTGTAGTAAAGTGCATAACCGGCCCTTATCCTTTTGATAATTTTACATGTAAAATAAAGTATGGTAAAGAATCAAGTCAAGAGTATAAAATATAATGGGATTATTATAGTATTTTATTTTTAGTTGTTTGATATAAAATCTTTTTGACTTTTTGTATAGAAAAATCGAGGTTTTTTTGTCTTCTAGTGGAGAAATGAGGTTGTTTTTTTTTATATATTTTTTAAAAAAGATAGAGATAATTTTGAATTAAAGTGTATTAATGTAATCCCTTGTCTGAAAAATGAAAGCTTTACTTAATTTTTGCTAATATAATAAAGTGTCAAACGGGCCGTCGAGTATTTGTCAATTAAGTGTTATCAGACAGTTCTACTGAAAATTTTCAGTGATCATGTATACGAGTACCCGGGTACTGCTAAGTGCTGACACTCGAGTTATGAAGACACTTACAGAGAAGCCAAAAAAAAAAAAAGTTGCACATTGATGATCAATGGCCGAGATCATTTGACAAGAGATAGTTGGGCAACACTACAAGCCTACAACCCAACCCATCTTTATTGGGGACCCATATGCATGGTCCGTTCTTTGCATTCTTTGTTCCGAATTAAACAGATCCAAGGGGAAAGATGGAAAGCATTCTGAATACAATGTGTGGGCCGTGAGCCCACTTTGATGCAATTGTTTGGCAATTGTAAATCTCCAATAATTTGGGCTAGTAGAGTCTATTTTGAGGATTTTTCAGGCCCGACCGTACCTATAGAATTTGGAAATCCTCATTTTCATGGATTCATGCATCATCGAAACAAATCTTTCACAGCTATAGCCTATACGAATCCATACACACCAATATCAATGTGAATTCTCATCTTTACAAATCCTCGTTGTGTAGATTCCTCATGATCCATCACTTGTGTCATGAATGTAATCCCATGAGGCTCGACCCTAGGTTATATAGGCAGATATGAGCCAAAATACAGGTTAGCTCTGGTTGATTAGAGTTCTACACAAGTTTTTCAGTCGGGTTCGCTCATGACAATTTAAATCGCTGAGCACAAGTGCGCCGCTTTCTTGTACGGCTCCACCCAAAAATTTTACTCCTATATAAGTTGGTCCTCTTGTCGAAATGTTCACTATAATTTTTTATAAGATTTTGTTTAAAATATTTTGTTAGTGAGGCATTTATTTTGATTTTATAACTGGGACCACTGGAGAGCCTGGCCAATTCACATTCAATCCGACCATGAGGATTCTGACTCATGATATTTATGCGAATATACTTTCTTTATGCCATTTCATGCAGAAATGGCAGAGAATCTCGGCTGGAAAGAGACCTACAGTACCCGACCCTTTTCCTTTTCTTTCATTTGATAACCCAGAGTATCCAAGTCAATATTAGCAATTAAGCACTCTTCACAGGAACTTTTTTTTTATTTTTTTTATTTTAACGGAGGCTTTCCAATCTTTTGAGCTGAACTATTTTCTTCGGCCCAGAAAGAAGCCAGTAGCATAAGTGGACTCAACCTTTGGTTCCTGAGAAGGGGGGAACCGGAGGTCGATACCAAGACCTCTAGCTTCGGAAAAGTGAGGAACCGTGATTCTGACCACTCGACCAACCCCTTCACAGAACCATGTTTACCTGAGGAGGAGTAAGATCTACAAATTGGCTTAAACTCCTCTAAATGGCAGAACCATTGATGGACAGTGGAGCAACCCATCAGCAAATGAGCAGTTTATATCCTGTACACTTGTGACAATAAAAGGGATTGTTCAGTTCGTCGGGCAATTTCACATGTCACTCGGCTGCCCATCGATCAAATTGTGTATGTGTATGCCTCTCTCGCTACTTGTGTTAGGCTCTCCTTTCTATCACACGGGCTTCCTCTTTCCATTTGTGTGGGCTCTCTTGGGTTCGAGTCCCCGCTATCTTGGGTACCAAACAATAAGATGGACAAATCAGATGGTTAAGATTGTCCTGACTTCTATCCCGGATTCAACTGTTCTGATTGCCTACGGCAAGCCAAGTTGCACATCTGATCTGCAAGAGCACATTGGTGACTTTATTAATGTAGGAAGAAGGGGGTTTACTTGCTAACCCTTCCAACAACAACTATGGCATGTGAGAAGGCACATGAGAGCCACATGATTTGGTGCTTTTTATCTCATCATCTTCTTATATCCTGATCTTATGGCATTTTCCAGCGGTCCCCACCTTACATGGGTACCTCAACTAATAATAAATCAAATTAAATCCAAAAGCAGATCTAAGCTATCTTAAGGGTGAAATATATGAAAGAGTATTGTTGGGAATAAATTGGAAAGGCACCTATAACAAGGGCTACTCAAAAAGAAAGTCTTTCAACAGTGCTTGCCCATGGGCCCATTGGCTTCAGAGATTTTTTTTTCTTGGGTGGTTGTTTTCTTACCTATCTAACAAAATTCAAGTCAATTAGAGCTAACATCATTAATTGCAAAGTCATTTGACAAATAGAGAAGGTCTTTTTTTTTTTTTTTTTTTATAAAAAAAATTCCACTTCATACTTCATAAATTTTTCTTAGGGTCTTTGTTTGATTGGAGTATACACTAGAGTTCAGTATTAAATTGTTTTAGTTGACAATAAGTAGCCAAGACACAGAATTGTGAAACTCACATTTGCCCTCTTCTTTAGTAGATTTCATATAGAACCATGTGTGGAGAATTTATAAATTATTAAAAAACCGTCTCTCACGTAGAATTTTTAAATCCTCTTTTAAATTAAAAAATTTTCAAATCCCAAAAAAAAAATTGAAATTCCGACAATTCTAAATTTATTTGGGACTTTTCTTGTGAATTTTGGAGGTGAATTCAAATTCGACCGGAGATCGGCCATGGCCCACACCCATTAATAATGCCAGGCAGTATGCCTTGTGAGGAAAAAAAATCAGCAAATTATACGAAGAATTGATGCAAGGGCAGGTTTTGGAGGAGAGGATGGAAGGTGGATTGCATAATGTCGACAGCTAGGATCTGAAAGAGGGGCCCACACAAGATCAACGGCCAAAACCATGTCATCCTTCCCGCAAGAGACTGAAGGCGGCAAACTCCATTTCGTCACTATGGCGTAAACATGGCTCCTCTCTCCCCATTCGTCTACTAATCCCAGTAAAAACCGTGGCCACGACGGCTCTCTCGCGCTCTGTCTCGCTGTCTCTCTCGATCAATCGAGAAGGGGGGGAAAAAGAGGAGAAATCTGTGCTTGCTTCTTCGATTTAACCCTAAAAAAATCCAATCTTTTTCAAACCCTCAAAATCCCTCAATTCAATCGGAGCCATACGTCATTTCTCCAGTTCATCAAGGTACGTTCATTTCCAATTTCTCCCTCCCCTCCCCTCCCCTCCCCATCGCTAGGGCTGAATCATTTCCCTCATTTTCGATGGATTTGGTGTTCTTTGAATTTGTTTGGGGTTTTGAACGATTGAGGGTTTTTTTTTTTTTTTGCTGGTTATTACAATTTTGGCCTAAATCTCAGATGCTTGTGAATAATAAAGAAAAGAAGAAGTCATGTGGTTATCCTTTAATTTATTTAATTGTGCTGAATCTCGCATCTGTTCTTTATTGCAGTTGAGTGACTGATTATTTTAATTATGATTCTTGCTGTCGTTGCGTGTTTATTCTCCAATAGATCACGTTTGGGTGGTCTCTTTTTTCTTCTGGGACATTTGCTTTTTCTTCTGCTCTTGGGTCTTTTGGGAATTGGTGATCTGGGTTTTTAATTTTGGGAATGATCGATGCATCTGGGTCGCCGGTAATTCTGTTTGGGCTCGCCGTGTTTAATCAGAAGGTAAAGTTTGTTCCTTTTTTTTTTTTTTTTTTACTATTCGGTATTGGTCGTTCTTGCCTTTGTCTAAAGATTGGATCTTGGGGGTGTTTTCGTTTGAAAATGAGGTGCCGGCATTGAGTATTGGGATGATATGCCAACCCTTTAGTTGTTGGCTTTATTTTTCGAAAGAATTTGGACCATTTTGTGTATTTTTTTTTTTTTCCCAACCATTTCTTGGGGTGCTACTGATTAAAGAGTTTGAATCTATCAATCTAGGCAGTTTTGAGTTTCCCCTGTTAATGATGGGTCGATCAGGTAAATGGTCAGGGTTGCAGAGAAATGTGCTTCACATGTACTGATTTAGACAAAATTGCCAATTACTTTGGAATTGCTTTTCAAGGTTGGAAGTCACATATTAAGGGAAATCCATATTTGTGGATTTTCATTTGGTTGTATAAAATATCAAAAGTGGACTTGATTGTGTTCCATCAATGGCTTGGTTATCCCCTTCCTTTTTTTCCCCAACTCTTTAGGGCCCATTTTTCTACTTTGAGTTGAATTCCTAAGAATTCATTGTAAAGCCGGTTCAAATGAAGAAAGGTTCAGAGTGAAGGATATAAGGGGGAGATGTAGATGAACCCTTACTTTATTAGGATTTGATTTATTAGGGTAATCATTTCCTACCATAGAGGAGACCTTTTTTTTTTTTTTGGTAACATGACTTGAACCCACAACCTCAAGATGGCAATAGGGAGCACCTTCTGCCGTGCCACTGGCTTCTATCCCAAAGTGGGCACTATTTGATGGTCCCTTGTGGATCTTCACTTTTTTGCGTCAATTTTAACCCATTCATTAAAAAAACCTTGCGTTGAATTGCTAAGAATTTAATACTGATAAAATAAACGTCCTTAGTATGATGTGTGGAGCTTTAGAGAGAATTAAGAATGGAACTAACTTGACTCCTAATTTCTCTTCTCTTTGAGTTCTATATTATTTTTGTAGTAATAACTAGCCATCGCCATATTAGAGTTCAGACATAAAATTTCTACTTCCTTAATGAAAAAATGCTGAAACCTATGAGCTGTGTGCATTTTCAATAAATGCAAACTAAACTTACATATTATAGCACAATTTCATCTGAAGTTGATATGAAAGTTGCCGACAAGTTGCCTTCTTTAGAAGGGATGCACCCACAACCATTGGCCTTTATGATTTGGTCCATCTCTTGGAACCCTGGGAGAATCTCCACAGCAGTCAGACCCAATTCTCTGTCATTGCTTCATCTTGAAGCAGACTCTTGCAAAGTGTGGTAAGAGATTAAAATAGTGACTTTCCTGTTAGGAAGGCAAGGCTCTAATTATCCAGTAGGTTCCTAATTGTATCCGACGTTATCCTCCATATCCAAATAACCTAAACTCCTAAAGAAGTAACCCACACCTTCTCAGCAATTATCATGCATTCCAATATCTAATTCAAGTTTTAGAAATGAAACCCAACAACGTTTCGTCAATTATAAAAAAAATTTAAAATTCTGAACTAGTATTAGAAAAAATGAACTTTTTGTGAAGAATGATACAAGATGACAAGACTCCTGATCAATATGTGTAGACAAGTAGACATGCAATATGTTGCTTGGTTTAAGGAATCTATGTAATACCATAATGGCATAATTTGTTATTTTCTCATAGTTCTTACCATCTTGCTTTTCGGTGCAAACTGCCTGCATAAATGTGTAAGATTATTTGATCATTTGATGAAGAATGATGATGTCATAAAGTTAAGTTGTAGGAGAAGGTTAAGATGATGTGATGGAGTTTGATTATTTGAAATTTGCCTTTGTGATGATCCCATTGAAGATGCCCTATACCACTACCCTTTCTGGGGAATTAATAGTGATTCCTCATGCGTCATTCTAGATATATGAATGGAAATTGGTAAATATATTGGAATCCCATTGAAGTGTTTAATTCCGTCATGCTAAGGGCAGTACAAGCAAGGGTTTTGTCTAACTTGGAACTGGGTTGCAACTTGGTCACCATTGAGTTGTCAGTTCAGTCAACTTAATTGAGTCAATCAGGCCAAGTCATACCAACATCCCAAAAACTGATTAAAATGAGAAAAAAAAACCCATAAAATTCTAAATAATGAAAAAAAAAATCCTTTAACTTTAAGATTTAAAGACTCATTGTGGTTTAATTGTAATTATTGAATTTAAGCAGTCCCCAATCCACCTCTAGCTCAAGCGGTGAGGCATCTCCCTATCCATAGATACAACTAGGGATTGATCCCTGGTCTCTTGGATATGGACATAGGCAGCATGAATGTGTGTATGTACTGGAGCAAAAAAAAAAAAAAAAAAAAAAAAGTAGTCAGCCTTTTTTGGTTTTGAAGATTCATAGTTTATATTCAGATTTATAGTGCATTGATCTTTGTAAAGATATGGCAAAGAAATACAATCAGAAGTCAACCATATATATGTATCGGGGGTTAATTGACTCACTAGTGGCCGAGTTTAAGTCAACTTGGCATTCTTGACTTGGACTTGGTCAATTTTAAAACCCTGAACACAAGTGCCAAATGTCCTGTAGAGTTTTGCAAGAATTATGTAAGTGATGGGTTTTATAACCTGATATGAAACGCATGCCTGCCTTGCTGAAAGACACCAGGCAAACTTTTTACATTTAGCAATTCTTTACCAGCAATGATCCAGTGTTCCAGTGCTAGTTACATGGAAACCAAGGTCCCCTATGAAAGACTAGAGCTCCATATTATCAAGAAGGGGTGTAGCTAATAAAAGGAATGGATAATGAAATAAAACCGTCACCATTAAAAAGAATAAAAAATAAAAAATAAACCATCAGGGAAACTATGGTGAAGAATGTCAACACATTTTTGCACTTTTTTTTATTTGAAGTGTAAGTATTCAATGTACTGTGGATGTGCATCTGAAGTTGCGTAGAGTTTGTGTTGTCTGATACTCTGATGCAACTTTTAGAGGGATGTTTTAATTAATTAGAGCCATTCAGCTGCAGTGGATCAGTGATGGGGACTCTTGGCTCCATTGTCTTCTTTTACCAATAATGTTGCCAACTTTCTTATGCCTTACATATCTTCTCTCCTTAACACCAAGTTACTTTTCAGTAATTTCCTTTACTGAGGTCATGGTTGTTAATTAGCTTCTCCATGTGGCAATTTCTGAATACTTCACCCAATTGAAAATTTCAAAATTCATTACTTTACATCTATTTTCTTCTTCTTTTTTTTTGTTATATTGCGCACTCTTACTCACCCATGTTCCTTACCTACTAAGCTACAGCTTGGGGACCATAACTTCACATCTTTGCCAGAGTTCAAACTCTGCAACACATCAATATGTTTCTATCCTACTCCTTACTCCATTTCAGTGAAGCAGGCATTATCAACTTTTTTATTTTGATTATTTAGCAGTTCTGTTTTCTGTTGGCATGCTATATTTTTGTTGATGTTTCCTCTCTTCTTGTCCTGTTACATTGTTGAACTGAAGCTGCTCATGTTGTTTTTCAGCTTTTTTAGGAAACACATCCGAGACCTCTTACAAGAACATTTCATTAACATTCAGGTAACCTGTGCTTATGTTGAATGTAGTGCATGCAGAAATTCAGTGGTCTGATTTGTTTATTTTGCTTCATTGATCGCCGTAAGTAAATTAAATGGGGCTTAGAAGGTGTAAGGATTCATTTTACTGTCTGCTGTTTTCTCTCAATATACTTGCTGAAGTAACGTGTGGTTGAACTCTTTCTTTTGGGTAGAAAATATGTTTAAATGTAGAAGCAAATAGTAAATACATTATTATGGTGATAATGTAATGTTCACTGTTGAAGAACAAACTTCTTTTAAAGGTGGTTGGGTGTTTGTGGTGGATCTTCACTGTTTGATAGCTGGTGGTCTTGCTCTTCTTTTCCCCTTTGTTGTATTTTCTTATTCTTTCTTTAATGATAAAGATTCTGTAGTACTTTTAAAAAGAAATAAACATACATGATATGAGGTCATTGTCTGACGCTATAACTGCAGCTCAGGACATTGTACTTATCTTCTATTGCCTATGTTTTTATGCTTAACTGAATCATTTTTCTAATATACTGAAACATGGAGGGTTTTTTTTTTTTTTTTTTTTTTTTTTAAAAACCTAAATAAATATACAGTAGAGAGTTTGTAGTAACTGTTTTGGGATGATCTCCAAAGTCCCGCGTCGGTTTCCGACTGATCTGTTTTTTTCACATGGACTCCCATAAAGTCTTCTAACACGAGGACTTTTTACTAAAAAAGTGATGGAGGATGAGGAGGATTTGGAAGCTTGAAGAGTTTTAGACCGAGAATTCAGCACTTAAAAACTTTTAATAATTAAAAAATAAATAAATAAAAGAGAATAATTCAGCACCTATGGTCAAGCAATTTGTCACTTGTCCCACATTGGAGGGAAATCAATCAACCTTTTAGATAGAAACATTATATATATATATATGTGTGTGTGTGTGTGCGTGTGCCCCCCCCCCATGAATTTTCACTCACCCTAATTTGACACTAATCTGAATTATACTCACTAAGAAACCTAAACTTCAAGGCCTCTAAATGGATGGTTATGATGATCTGATTGAGATGATTCTTTGCCTAAAATATACCCTCAAGGAGACCTTTAAATCACTTTATGTAATTATTAGTGGGCCCCATTAAAAGTTCTTTTCTTGAAGTATATACAAAAAAGAAGGAACCACCAAACCGGTTCTCTTGAAAATTATTGAGGGCAGGGGATTCTGGAGCTTCCTTTTTGAAGCTAATTATAGAGGGAAGGGCTCGTAAAATTTAGCAGGAAATAGGGTTGTTAGGTTTCTACTGTGGATGGATCAAGATACTGGCTACTCATATCCAGTTGTAGATGATATCTTGGTATTATGCAACATGTACAAAGGTTAATTCAAAACCTTAAAGGCAGTGTTGAAGTGTTTTGATAGACTTGGATTGAAAATCAACTTAGAGAAATTTTAGTTGATTGAAGTACAAGTCAATGAATCTGTTGTCAAAGTTGGCTACTCGTATGTGCTGTAAAAAGGGCAATCTCCCATTCATATAGGCCTTTTGCTTTGTGTTGGCTTGACATCCAAGAATTGTGGATTAGGTAGTGGAGGGAATAGAAAGAAGGCTATCTGCTTTGAAATCAAAATGCCATCTTTGGTGAGAGGATAACTCTATTGGCCTACCAAAATCACCAGTTTACTTGATGTCGATTCTCTGGTGTCTAGTGACAGTGATTGACAAGTTGAATTTAAATGTTCTTTCTCCAAAAGGGCGTGGAAGATACGAAGAAATATCACCTGGTTAGCTAGGAGATGGTGTGTGAAAGTGTGAGCCCCTTGATCAAGGTGGGATTAGGCTTTAGATTACTGAGAAAAATCAATGAAGCATATTTCTTGGGACGTGGTTATGGAAGTTGGGCAGTGGCTAGGATGGCCTATTGAAAAGAGTGCTCTGCTCCCCCAAAAAAAAAACAGAAAAGAAACAAGATAGAAAGGAGAAGAACGACCAGAAAATCAGGAAGTTGGGTGCCAGGATTCTGGACTTCAGAGGGACACCATGAAAGTTAGCAAAAGGGAACAACCTTATCTTTCGGAAGGATATCTAGCTTGGGAAGAGTGTCTCTCCAAGATATCAGACCTTGGGAAGGATTGAGCTCAATCTGGAGTTCAAAATAGAAGATGATGTGGAAGGCCAAGGCTTTGAAAGTGGATCCATCACCACTTGTCTGATTGAAAGTTTGGTCAATTTGTGCTCCTTTATTAGTGATTGTTTTCAGTTGGGTGGCATTACAAGATAAAATCCTTAATACAGACTGCTTCCCAATAAATAGGATTCATTGTCAATGGTTGTCCCTTTTCCCTTCCCCTTTGAGATGGGGAAAGTGTGGATCATCTTCTCCCCGAGTTTCCCATGGCTAAGGAGATATGGAATCAATGCTACCATTGTTTGGGGTATCTCGGATTTTCAGTAATGCCATAAGCAGTGGCAAAACCCTATGGTTATTCCTGGAGAATACCTAGTCAATATGAAAAAAAAAAAAAAAAAAAATGAAAAGAAGAAATAGTAGATCTTTGAAAACAGGCAGAGGTGTGATCACTCAAGTTAGAAGCTAGGGTTATCACGGGCAATGGCTTTTAGCACTTCAAGGGTGTATTTGTGGAGACCCTGGGCCTGGATAGATGTTGGAGATAGGTGATTGAAGAATCTGAGGCCACTGGCTTTTTGCCCACCTCGTCCCCTCCCCAGCCATTAGAGTGTACTTGCGGAGATCCTGGATAGATGATGGAGGGAGGTGATTGAAGAATCTGATGGCCACCCCTCCCTAGCCAGGCAAAAAAGAAAGAAGAAAAAAAGGGGAAAGAAATTTGGAACTTCCGTGCTATTGCTCTGGGTAACCCAGGAGCTACGGGAATGGGGGTCTCAATCCAAATTGTCTAGGGAATGTTGGAAGTCTTATTCTCTGGCAGTGGAGGTCACAGAGGCATAAATGAGGTGAAATTCCAAGCATTAATGATTGGGATTAGATTCTACTGGGCTTCCCTTGTACTCATCCTTTAGAAAAAAAAATACTATATATTTTAAAAGAAAAGAATTGGAATTGGGTAGGCTCACAGTTTGGACTTTTTTTGGTTTTCCCCAAATGGAAGCATGCAAGAAGACGATTTTCTTGCCTGGCTAGATGTGGTGGAAAGAGTGTGCAGCTAGAAGGGTGTTGCAGGAGATGCAGATGTTGATTGCTATGGAACTGAGAGGGAGGGCATGGACATTGTGAGAACATGTTGAAGTGGCACAGAAAGCCAAAAGTCAGTACATGAGGATGAAAAGAAGTGCCTCATAAAGGGTGCGTCATTCTGCTCAACAATGTGCTCAGCTGTTCCGTTGCCTAGGGGGAAATTTGTTTTGACGACTTCTTGCTCTGGCTTCTGTATTTGGAAATGCAAAATCAATTTGGTCTTCTCTGATCCATCACTCTTATTTATACATGGAAAATGTATTGAAATATTGGGCAGTGTTTTTAACTTTGAAACCTGATCCAGTTGTCGTGAATCAAATCAAGGAAGTGAAGGTGAGTCTTCCAGTACTAACTAAGGCTTTAAAGAACCTTAGCTGACACCTGGTGCAACATGGAGATGTCCTGTATGGCATATGTCACACAAACACAATGTACCATATAGAGGTATCAATACCATAGATGCGACGGGACAAAAAAAAAGTTTCTCTTAATTGATCGCCCATTGATGCTATCCCTATTTTCAAATGTGCTCATTTTTTTTTTTAATCTTTCCTGTTATACCTCACATTCATCTCAACATTCTCATCTCTCTTATACTCATTTTTTGGCATGTGTTATTTCCTAATTGGCCTACATTCTGCTCCATATGTCACAGTTGTTCTAATCACTGTCTTGTAAATTTTTTGCGTCAATCTTTGTTGGTATGTGCTAGTTACAAAGCACTCCAAAAACTAATCTCGACTTCAACCATCCAACTCTTATCTTGTGTTTGCCGTCCTCCTCGTCCTTACTAATTCTAGAGCCAAGATATGTTAGGACTCTCTTTGTGGTATTGCTTAGCTTCCATTCTCACAAGAGTTGCCAAACCAACCCATTACCATCCCTAATTTAGCCTGATTATGATATCACTAGTTTTGGCAACTTTATTATTATTATTGTTATTATTATTATATTTTAAATTTATTTGTTTAGATTCTGAGTTGTATCAAAGATGCGTATTTTGTGCTTACTGTTCAGGTTTTGCATTGAAAATGGCAAGAGGTCCCAGAGGCCGACGCGGACTCGCATCTCGTCAATACAGGTATAATCCATATCCACTACCATCCTGCACACGGGAAGATTTGGAGAAGGAATTGAACCCAAAGAAATCATCCAAAACTTTGGAAAAAAAGGATTGGGTAGATGCGACCTGTTCGGTCTGCATGGAGTTCCCTCACAATGCTGTCCTCCTCCTATGCTCTTCTCATGACAAGGGTTGCCGCCCATACATGTGTGGCACCAGCTATCGTTATTCCAACTGCCTCAATCAGTTCAAGAAGGCTTCTACTAAAGTTTTGTCTCCACGTCATGGTCCAGCTCTGGGTCAGGATGCATGGCGTGGGTCAGTGGAAAACCCAAGTTATGATACTGGGTCTGCTTGGCCAAGTGGAAAGCAGGAAGTGACAGAGCTTGCTTGCCCCTTGTGCAGAGGGCAGGTTAAGGGATGGACAGTGGTTGAAGCTGCACGTGAGTATCTCAATGCAAAGAAGAGAAGCTGCATGCAGGATCACTGTTCATTCGTTGGGACATACAAAGAACTTAGGAAACATGTCAGGGTTGAACACCCGTCTGCACGACCCCGTGAGGTGGACCCAGCCCTTGAACAGAAATGGAGAAACCTGGAGTGGGAGAGAGAGCGAGATGATGTGCTTAGTACGATAATGTCATCGACGCCTGGGGCGATGGTCTTGGGGGATTATGTGATAGAGGGCGGGCTTCATCATCATCATCATCATCTTCATCACCATCATCATGACTTTGATACAGATGACGACGACGACAATGAAATGGATGAAGAAATTGAATCAGAAACTGGCATTGGGGACCCTGATTTCTATCGTGTATTTTCCCTCTTGGGAGCGTTTATGTCTGGAGGTGATGTGAATTTCCGCTCTCGGCTGAGGAGGCTTCAGAGGGGTTTCCGCACACTGGAGGAAGGTGGTGGTAGTGGTGTTCCTCCCATTGTTGCTGGGGCAGCTGCATCTGCCGCACCTGGAGGAGACAACGAGTTCCCAGCTCTTGGAGCGAGGGTAGTGGGTCTGGGGAGATCACAGAGGCGACACAGGCGTAGGAGCCGGCGGGAGCGGTGATAGATATGTGGCCTAAAGAAACAGGCTGGAGCAGCATCACATGTAGGGTAGTTACATTAGCTGTCTTTAATATGGCACGTGTTTTACCCATTTATTTATCTGGGTTGATGCGATGAATGTTGGGCATATAATTGCTTATTGTAATTTCTTTAATCTCATGGGTGCAGAGAGATTTAGCAGTCAGATGATTGTATTTATTGGGCATGATTTTGATCATGTAACATCGATTTTATTCTGATGTCAGTCTCAGTTCATAGCGATTGAAATATTTGTCGTTTAAATTGATTTCATGATCTCAATGGTTGGTGGTTGAAATATTGCCTTCTGTTTGGAATGTGCCCTCCTTTGGTTTCTCTCTAGCTTTTGGTTTGTGAGGTGGAAATATATATTGTCTCTCTGCATCGCCACATGTGAGGACTGAGGAGGTATCACTTATATATGATTCTTTCCTCTCTCTCTGTTTATTTTAAAATTTTATTGGAAGGTTCTATATGTGAAGTCCCCTTTACATGCAAGAGATGTTCTGAAACTTCTGATAAATAGGCCCATGGCAAATCTTTGAAATTCTTTACTAGGAAGTGACTGATGCAATTAAAGAGCCATTGAGATGTCATTTAGTTCATTTTGAACAAATATACAAAAAATGGAGGGAAATTTCTTGAACATTGCTGGGTATATCATGTATCTTATATTTTCCTTTTGGGTGCCCATTTAGGTAGATCAGAAAAGCCTGGCTTAAGAAACTGTTCTGTTCACTCTTGGATTTGCTTGAGAACATGAACTCAATTTAGCTGTGATAGTTTCCAGCTTGGCTACTGGAAAAAGAAATTAAGATTTACCCATCCACTCTGCTATTGTTGTATATATTATGATGTTTCAGATTTTGGAAATTGTGGTAGGCCAAGCACAACTAGGATATGGATGACCAGCAAGAGATTAAAATCATAATATATCCTTTGTATGTGAAAGTGACAGGAATCTACCTTTAATACCTACTGTGGAATGTAATTGATCTGGTTGTCACCGAGCAAAACTTCTGCAGACGTGTAAAACCCTAGTCCTCGTTTCTATTGAAAGCCCTAAAATTGATAGGCAACAAGGATCTAAAGCAACAATCGACATTCTATGTAAAGGGGATGACTATATGATCCTCTGCTGGTCCAACTTTTCACTCCCACGAGAGTGAAATACACCATTTATCTAATCAGTAGTGCTGAAAAGAGACGTCTTCTTGGACATTGATTGATCCGAATATGGGCAGAGTGCACATTCATTAGAGAGCATGTAACATGAAATGTTTTGATCAAGCCACAGTGGAGGCCACATGCTGGGTCAACAGATCTTGATGGTATGGAAACTCCCAACACTCAGAAAAGGTGATTTTCCTAATAACCATCAGAAAAGTATCCATCCAGTATTAATAGTCCAAATCCCCAGATCATTTGGAGTTTTCCTTTCAATCGTGTTAGTGTTGGCATAAGGCTGCAAAATTCCTCTCCATGTCATTTTTTTAAGACATGCACCTATAATTCTGGTTATTGGAATATTAGCAACGCAATTTCTTATGGCATTCGTTCGTCATAAACTTGAAAACTGGTTAAGAGTGGAAATCCATGTGCTGCAAAATGTGATAATCTAACAGAAGATTTTATCAGATCCTAATCTGGAGAATAAGGTGAACATATTGCTACTGCATCAGGTAATACATTACCAGTGAGACAACCTATCTGCCCCGGAGATCGATCCGTGGACAGTTGTATGAGATGAGACACCCTTGCCACCGGGGTGTCTCGTGTTTCCACCATTTGATTTGCCAGGCAATTTAAACAATTCAAGAACATCAAACTTTTTACAAGCAACAAGAGGTTTTTGTACTCTCAGGCTGCTTCTAGCTCAGCTAGTAAGGGGCACTAAAGTTCCCCCCGGGGGAGGCAGGGTAGCAAGATCTGACCCCCTGTTGCAACAGGGAGGCATAGCACCTTCAGAAAATAAGTTAAATAGCTCATGAGGGTGGTCTTTCCGTTGAAATAACCAGATTTGGATAAGGAAAACAAATAGAGACCCCAAACTTGGTGTACACATTTGGGAATCAAGATACCCTCAGGAATCTATGGATGGTGAGCGATTGGTGACTTGCAACTTTACATGTATTTCTTCCCAGGAAAAAAACAAGACAACCATTTTCTGCTTGTATCGTTAACTCCTTTGTCAGTCTCTTTTGATATAGCAATTAAATACATAGAAGTACACAACCAAAGGGGGGAGAATGTTCAAGCTCAATACATAAATACCAAGTCATCAGCCCTTTAAGCACCAAACCTATCGGCAACTTCATTTGCCTTCTGCTTAAACAAGATTAAATCTATCTCAACTAAGGAAGCAAATCCCTAATTCCTTAATACTCATCCCCAATAAAAAGAATCCACTATTGCATTCCTCTCATTGACCAAATTACGTCCAGAATACCTTTTCTGGAACACAGACACTGGGAGAGAATACATTAGTGCCTGCTAAGTCATTCGCAAGACTACCTGGGAGAGAATACATTAGTGCCTGCTAAGAAATGAAAACTAGACAGGGACCACATTTCCAGGAAGGAATAGTACATAAAGATGAGTCATATTGTGTTGCTTCCATTCATAGCTGGGGCCTTGGGCCTTATGGTCCATGAAAAACACTGCATTTTCTTTTATAATCATGCCTTGATATCTCAATCATGCAAACCAGTTGTAACCAGAAGTGCTGTGCTCCATTAGCAGGACCCCATCTGTGTGGAAGTTGAAGGACCTGATGACGTTGAGTGTAATAGCGGTGCTTCATCTGTTTTGCCAAGATCACAGAAGGATAGATATAAGAAACTAATTTCTAGGGAATGTTGAACAAAGTAAAACAAAAAACTATAACCATGATAAAGACAATATGCATCATATTCTGAAAGTGCTACAAACCAAGAGCTTCCAGACAAGGTCAGCCCTGAGAAAGAAATCCTTGGAGCTAAAAGGAAAAAAAGCATAATATGAAGCTGATTGACAGTTATTATCTTACCTCATCTTTGGCTGCCAGAAGTTGATGATTTCTACTCAAGTTTGTCTTCCATTATTATTAGAAGAAATAAAACCCGTGGAGGATGGCGGTTCCCTCTTTACAAATGGATGGTTGAGTAGATCAATGGCAGAAGGTCGATTGTCTGGCACAACTTGTAGGCATTTTTTGATGAAATCCCGTGCTTCTTTGGACAAGGAGCCGGGAATAGGTGGTGGTTCACCACGCCCAATCCTAAAAACTGCTTGTGTCTGTCATATCAAAAGAGATATTAAGTTCTTCTCATCAGCATCTTAAAATATAGTGTGCTCGTATACCATGGGTTGGGACACACTAAATATATTATTTATTATTTTTGGTCTTTTTATTGTTAATATTCATGAAAGAGATTGTAAATTTGTCGTTACCAAAGGAGAAATATGAACTGGAAAATGGAAAGGTGAAGAAGCTCAATGGCTCATGAATAGACAGATATTTTTGAACTGTAAACTAGGTCAGATTTCTCATTATTATTTCAGATTCATAGAATTCCCATGTTGAATTCATAGATTGTTCAAGATCCAAACTAGCCCTCAGACCACCTCTATTCCTTTGATTACACATAGAGCTCCAAGTGAGGCCTCATCATAGCCATTCACAACATGAGTTAGATAAACAAAAGAAAAGCTAGTCTTCCTTAATGGTTTACAATTTCTTTAAATGTATGACACTGTATATAGGTTGGTGGAATTATAACTTTCATATACGTCAAAATTTTCAGAACAGATAATGCAATCAAGCATAAACAGTGTGTTCCGGAGCCTGTTACCACACACACACACACACACACACAAAAAAAAAAAAAAAAAAAAGTGTCTTCAGTTACAGTTTCAGCAACTGTCACTTTATTAAAATAGATGTTCACCACGAACAATGGTAATATTGATAGCAAATAAACAAACAGCACGCAGCTCACTGAAAAAGGATAAGATGAACTTATTAATGGACACATCAAGCCAACTAAACTCAAGGAGAGCAGATCAGAGGATGAAACTAAAACCAAATGCAACTATGTCAAAAAAGAATACAGCAACCACGTGTTGCTGCTGTCCTCCAAACAGAGAGGCTACATTACAAGTCGACAAGGATGAAAGAAGAAACAATGAATAGCCAGACTCACAAGAAGAGGATTGTTTAAATTCATAACAGAACATTACTTACCCATTCCAAATGGGAGTAAGGAAGCTGACGAGTTAACATCTCTAAGACAGTGCAACCAAGGCTCCAAATATCAGCTGCATGCCCATAGCCAGAGGTCTTATGAGGATTAACAACCTGCAAAATGTACATGAAATTTCTTCATCAGGAAAAAAACACTGGGAAAACTGAGCAAATTATGCAATGGAAAGCAACCAACAAGATTCACATCACATGAACTTACTAGGAAAAATCCGTCTATTCCAAAAATATTATATGCACAAGGCTGAAGATGAACGATGGAAAAACCAACATGCAGTGTTCATATTTTATTACTAAAAATGCACAATTATCCAGGGGTGAACAGGCTACTATTTTGTTACTAAAGACCTTGTGGGGCCCACCTATGATCAATCTCATTCCCTAACACCCCTAATCAAGAAATAAATATATAAAAAATGAAAGAAAAAAGAAGAAGAAGAAAGAATTGGCACTCATCCGACTTCAAGTAAACATCAAATTCATGCACTTAATCTAAACTTTAAAAATTGTCCAACTTTGAGGCCATCGAATTAAGTTAGAACAAAGAATTGGGCACCACAGCCAGGCCACTGTTTGTAAAATGGTGGCCTGATCAGTCCGGATGACTGGAAGAAGACTATTACATTTAGCCCACATTGGAGTTGGCAAGTTTCCAAAGATGCAAAGTCTACCCATGACTCCAATTTATGTAATTCAATGCAACAAATGAAATGTGAAACCCATTATTCCTTTATGTTACTGTTTTTTGATGCAGGATAAACACTATCACAGTGACTCCAATTTAAGTCATTCGATGCAACAAATGAAATGCGAAATTCATTATTCCTTTATGTTACTGTTTTTTGATGCAGGATAAACACTATCACAGAAAAGTTAAGATCGAACCTCAGGAGCCATCCAGTGTGCACTTCCTTTGCATGACTTCAGCACGTTTATTTTGCAGGTCTGCAAGGTGCACCAGTAGCATAAGTTAAATGCATTTATGAACAAAGGACATGAAAGAGTTAAAATGTTATGAAAGAAATACGACCTCCTTTGCCAGTCCAAAATCAGCAAGTTTCACAGATCCAATGGAATCCACCAATATATTGGCACATTTGATATCTCTGTAGAGAGAGAGAGAGAGAGAGAGATTAATTACAAACAATTAAAAAAGTATCCAACCAAAATGCAGTATTATGAGAGCTTGAGCAAATAGTAGTTGTCTACATCTGAATTAATTGGCGATTCATTTGAATGACTAAATCAGAAAGGAATTTCTTAGGATGTTTAGGAGATGGAGAATGCACGTAAATACTCAGTGTTTTAAGTGATCTGTATTTCATGCCAGCATGCTGTCATGCACCAAGAAGAATTCATTTGGTGTAATTCTAGTTAAAGGCCAAAATGACTGCTGCTGTCATTGTTGTTGTCACTATCAATAGTATTCAATCAGCGCAAGAAATTCAAGGAGAAGAGTAAAACACATGGAAACTTTGTGGTTGAATCGAAAAGCCCAAAAGTTATTGATGAAAATAAAAAAAATTATTCAAACAATGAATGACAGAAAATAAACAGAGGAATTAGAAGGTATAAATTAGTCGGAAAAAAAAAAGGTGACAAAAAGAAAGCTGCCAGCAAAGTTAAGTACGAAGCCTAAGGGGCCAATTTGAAACTCTAATCTAATTAACAAGAGCTAATTAGATTAAGGTCTAAAGTAAAATCTCTAATTTATAAGTTCTAATTTACAATGAGTTTGTTTGGTAAAATTATATATAAAAAAATCTCTCATTTCATGAGGTAACTGAGGCCCACCTTTACAAATTTTCGTAATTGGGTCCCACCTTTCTTAAAAGTACAATGTAGAACCCACCATTTGCATCATATTGAAAATCTTATGAGGCAATTTTTGTCCAAAACAATTGTAAATTTTGCATTGTCCATCTCCATCCATTTTGGCTATAAAAACTCTTAAAAAAAGCCTCCCTTATTTTTTTAGTGTTCGCCTGATCATGGGCCCACCTAATGATCAATCCGAGGGGTCCACCCACCCAAGGACACCCCTGAGTTACACCAGTCCCACAAGTTTGCACCCATTAAAATGGACTGGACCATTGGATTGACTTTGTTTTTCAAAAATAAAGTTGTTGAACTTGTGGGCGGTTCATCAAGAGGTAAGTATGATCAGGTGGACCTCAATTTTTTGTACATAGGTACGGCACATCTAGGTCTTCCAAACCCAAATAGCCCCATCCCCAGGTGGGCCCCACAGGAAGGTGTGCGGCGGATCCCCAATTCTCCATGCACAACATGTGCAGGGGATCGCCCCTGTATGATCATATGTGATAAAAAGTGGTGCAGTAACAAAAATCTCGTCTCAACAAAAAGGGACTGAAGAATTGCAATAAGTTCTCACCTGTGTACAACATTCCGGTCATGAAGATATTTCAAACCATTCAATATCTGCCTTGTGTAAACGGAAACCTGTGAATCTTGCAATCGATACTTCTGATAGAGAGATAAAAGAGAACCTTGTGGCATAAGCTCAAGGAAGATATACAATTTGGCCTCTTCCTGATTACATCAAAATATGAAAATTTAGCTATTGTCATCATCCAAGCTCCAATGTTTTGTATGCATGTTAATACAAAGAGCTGAAATGAAATTGGAAACCATTCGTAAATGCTTTTTTCATAGAAAGGTTGTAAACGATCAATTATCCAATCTACACCATGAAAAAAAACAACCATAGAGGCATGCAAAAGTGCACTATCGAAAACCAGTATGACTGGCTAAAGAAAACAATATAGAAAAATGAATGAATTATATTGCTTGCAGTCAAGACACCATTACAGATGGTTTGGTCCAGTCTTCCCAATAATTAAGAAGACCGCCTGTGTCAAGCATGATATATCATGAATATTTAAAGCATTTGTTGACAAAAAGAAGCTTCCTATCACATGAGTGGCAAATGTATTCCAACGATGAGAAAGACTATGCCCCTCCATTGTAATTCAACCATAATTTCAGGAGCCGGACCAACACTGTATTACAATCCTCAAAAGTTAAAGAAAACCACATGGAAGGAAGCTCATTGGCAGATAAACTGGCCTGCCAAAGAGTAAAAACTCAAATCTAGTAAAGCACGAGTTATTGCAAAACGTACAATTTGGCATTTGCCCCCTTTTCAATGCAACTACCTTTCCATTCACTACCTTCACCTGCACAAATATATCCAAACCGAAAAACACCTTGGACTTGTGCAAGAGTGGCAGGAATGAGTGAGGGAAGTCTTACAATACTTGGAAGTGATATTAGAAATTCACAGAAGATAAGATCATCATCATCATCAAAGACTTGTCCCAACTATGTTGGATCCGCTACACGAATTCTATTTCTCCATTCCGGTCTATCTCGGGCCAAAACCTTACATAGGTTGCACTTCTTCAGATCTAACCTTACTACTTCGATATATGTCCTCTTCGGCCTACCCTTTTCATGGGAGGCCATCAACTTACATAGAAAGACTTCTCATTGGTACCATTCTTGGCCTACCATTCGTGCAATTGATACATTTCACCCAATACACATACCATTTTGGGGAGCGGCCAATATGCTCACCGCAACAACTTCTTCTTTTTTACTAACAAGGTTGTCCTCGTGGCATTTGACCCGAGAAGACTAAACCCCCTCAACACAATGCATTAATTTTATATGGAATTTTTAGAATTTTAGTGCGTTGATTTTGAATCTTCAAATTTTGACCTTTTAGGTTTTGGATCTTCTATATACAATGCAATTCAAAGTCCAAGAGGGTGGGATAGGGTTTCAACAACGAATGCAAAGCCCAAGAACATGACTGTGAAATGGTCTTTCTAACTTGGTTTTAAGAGGGATAAAATGTCCATTTTCACATCAAGTAATGGCATAGCAACTTTTGTTGTCAATATTAGCAACCTGCTAGTGCAAGTTAATGCATGCATAGTTACCAAACTTTCGAAAACCTTTGTGGGGTTTCTTACAATTAGACAAACTTTGGGTTTCTTTTCATATTTATTACCAAAAAAATTAAGGGGTTCCATTAAAAAAAAAAAAAGTAAAACGTAAACCAAACTGGGCATTACTAAAAACGTCTATCACATAAGACCATTGGAAGGCACCACAAATGCATAAGTGGTAGTGAATTATCTAACCTACATCACTTTTGAAACTAAGAAAGAGAATGATTGCTTTTCAGGTTAATTTTCCATCAAACAATCCATTCCATTCTTGACGAAAAATATGGCTGTATAGAAGCATGGGGAAAAGGTTTTGTAGAAGAGAGAAGTCAAGGAGTTTCCTCAAAAAATATGAAGACAACTCCTAAAGATTGATGACCTGTGATATTTATCAAATATGATTATCAGATATGATTTAGTGGTCTACAACAAAAGAAAAATGTATACTTCATGAATTCAATTTCGAGATAAGAGCAGTAGCATAGTTCCTTCGTGATTTACTTCATGAATTCCAAAATAAGAGCAACTATTTGTCATACAGCACAAGTCTCCTCAAATTCTCAAGAGGAACTAACAGAGTGCACTACTTTTTTCACACAGAGTTCCATTACTTTAAAAACAAAATAACAGAGATGCTATGTACTGTCTTAGTTAAGCCAACTAACAAGCAGTACCTTGTCTGTACCAAGATATCGGACTATGTTCTCATGTTCAAACTGACTTAAAAGAGCAATCTCCTGGAAAAGAGAACAAAGTTAATAGAAAAATAGAACTTCTGGAAGTGCGATTTAAGCAAATGATAAGATCCTGAATATTTACTTATAGAAGAGGGAAAGAGAAATAATAAGGACATGAGAATTTTATTTAAAAAAACGCATCATATAAATAAAGTGGAATGATGTGACCAGCCACATCTAACCAAACATAAAATAGTGGGAAGACATACAGATGCGCCAATGGCCACCCAAATGCAACCAATCAATGCATCTTCATTTTGGTTTCGGTCAAATGAGACCGATCATATCATTTTTCACAGTATCTTTATTTATTTATTTACTATTTCAGCATTCAACGTTGGCATTAGAACAGAACTCATTGTCTCACATGCTCAAGTTGATGAATGCACTGTTGCGCCTGACTTCCTTTGTCAAGCAAAGAAACCTCTTTCACAGCAACAAAATAACCGTCACTGCAGAAACAAAGATTCTAATGAAACAAAGACAGCAATTGTTGATCGAACAGGAAGAACAATGTTATTCATTAGAAAGATAAATAATTTCTGGTGTTCCATTATGGATTTTAACTTTTAAGCATGGGTACATTACTGCTATAAGCAAATTCAGGTTCGACGCAATGCATCCATTTGATTTTCCATTTTTAAAGAAAACCAATATCAGCCCCGTCACACCACCAATAGTTTAGCATCATACAGTTTTAAACATGTCCCCCAAAATACCAGTGTTGTGAAGAATAGATGCTTTGGCTGCTGGATTCCTCCCCCACAAGGGATAACAAAAAGGAAAACGTTTTTGACTTTATGATTACCAAAATGGATTGTGCCATACATTGAACCAAAAAAAAAAAAAAAAAAAAACTGTTGGTTATCCTAATATAAGTTCAAATCAATTGTATTTGAGATATCCAAATGTATCGCCGCTTTTTTAAAGTATTTCAGCTGCCTCTACTTCGTACTAATGTCTTGAGGATTTGGTAGGATTGGTTAGGTCGAAAATTCGCTACAATGGGATTTTAGTAAGGTTTTGGTAGGATTGGTTAACAGAGGAAATTTGATAAATGCATGAGGTAAGAACTCTACTTACTCAGTGATCGCTTCATACACCGTCCCGAACGACCCACTCCCAATAAGCTGCCCTCGTATCCACGACCTGAAGCTGCGTCTGAAACTACCATCAGGCGATACAAACTGCATGCCTTCTGTCGTGGTCGTGCTCGAATCGTCATCATCATCATCATCATCTGAATTCGAAAACGAATACGATCTAGAAAAATCACCACTTCTCCTCAATCTAATCCCCCTTTCTTCTTCCCTTCCAACATCCAATCTATCAATTCCCTCCTCCCCTTCACCTTTCTCATCCACGCATCTCCGCTCATCTTCCGGAGCAAGCGACCTCAAAATGTCCCAAGTCGAGCCGGCCTTTTCCATAACCGGAAGCGACATCGACGGCGGAGGCGCCAGAAACGACGGAGGCAGCGCTATAAACGGCGGCGGACGGATTCCCTTAATTCTGCCGCCGCCGCCGCCGCCTCCTATCGACTGCGACTCCGCGCGTTTGATCTGCGGCAATTTATCGCAAACACGAACACTAACCCTAGAATCCACCACGAGGTCTTTCTCCTCCACTGTTTCTAGGGTTTTGCTAGGGTTTTGTTGAAAGGGCTTCCTCGCTTCCCAGTCGGCGACCGAGATCCCGAAGTCATCGGGACCGGAAAGCCCTAAATTGCGGCAGATCCGATCGAATTCGCCATCTTCGAAGCCTTGGATGCGGAAGCTGGTGTAGCCTGCCAAGGAGTCGGAGAGATAGACCGCTCGGGAATCGAAAGACGAAGACGACTCGTACGTTGACGAAGAAGATGAAATGGCCTCGTAGTCGATGTTCTTCACGGCGTTTCGACGGTCGAGCTTCGGCTTCTGTCGCCGATGCTTTCCGTTCATCTCAGCTGTTGATTTAAGTGGAATCAGATGCATCGGACGGCCACGATCTGTTCATCGATAGATCGAGAGAGAGAGAGAAAGGAATGCAAGCTGCAGCTGGAAGATGAAGAGGCGTTGACAGACTTTACTCAATAGCTTAAAAAGATGAAGAGGTTTCCTGGGTGGTGGGGTTACAACTTACAACTTACCAGTATCATGTTTTTTTTTTTTTTGGAAAGAAGAAGATTGTTGGCATAAATCCCAGAATGTGGAGAGAAGGAGATGAAAAAAATGGGACATAGAGTCAAGTTCATGTACGAGAATGTTATATAAGTTTTGACAGTTTGGCCTCACGGGAGGGCAAGCAGTTTGCCCCTAGAAATGGCAAACCTGCCGTACAGCAGCGCTGCATTTTTTTAATGATGTTTGGGTGGGGCCCACTTATAAAAATTTTTTTTTTAATCCGTCCATCATTTTTTATCGCACACACATTCTCTTTTTTACATGTATAATTTTAAAGTATTCTTTATGGAGCGTACCGTTAGATTGACATATTCATTTTAATTATGTGTCCAACTTCTATATCACAAAGAAAGAGAGTAAGTTAATAAAAATTGAATCATATGTTGGGGATTTAGTTAATCTAATGGCGTGCATATAGTTGATTTGAATAATATTTTTTATATACATCGCATGATGGGTGCTAAAACCAATAAATGGATTGGATTTTTTATATTGGGGATTTAGTTAATCTAATGGTGTGCATATAGTTGATTTGAATAATATTTTTTATATACATCGCATGATGGGTGCTAAAACCAATAAATGTATTGGATTTCTTAAAAGTGGTACCCATCCACTTGCATATGCACAGGTACTGCATCAAAGTGGGACCCATCCACTTGCATATGCACAGGTACTGCATCATAGTATGATGCAATGCGGATGTATGTATGTATGTATGGTAGCTTTGTCTTCTTTTCTTTTAGTTTTACGAAATTGAAGAGGTTGACGTTTCTAATAAAGGCAGTGACCGAGAAAACCGTGTTCGTTGAAGTTTGTGAGTCTTTCACACCGTGTTCTCTTATGAGACTTTGTACAAATTATTCTTGCTAACAGTTTCAGAAAGACAACTATAGGTTTGCAAACCCAACCGTTCTTTGTTGGAATCATACAGGACTTAAATCTGGAACCATTCCTAATCCTAAATAAGGGTGTCAGTTTCAGATTCGATTCCGACGGGATACTCCTTTTTTTTTTTTTTTTTTGTTTTTTTTTTTTTAGACATGCTCCGATAGAAATATCTGAATTGGGTTCCGGAACCGAATCCATCTAGAGAATTTGATCTAGTTCAAAAATTGGTTCTAACTTCTTTTTATTTTTTTCATAAAATAAATATATCGTTCAACTTATAACAATGCATCAAGTTTATTACCTCCAGCATTATATATAAGAATGTCTACAAAAAAAAAAATTTTATTTCGAAGTACAATTTGCAATATCAAATATTCATATGCCGGATCACGGGTTCACGAGTCGGAACCTACATGAACTCTGGAACCAAGCTCCTTTATCAATCGGAACCTAAATTGGGTTATGGAACCCGATCCGTTTATGAATTGGAACCGAAAATAGGTTCGAGACCTGGATTTTTTTGGGTCGGAACTTTCGGATAATCAGATAATCGGATACCCGTTTGCAACCCTAAATATAACAAGTGAATAGGAAATAGGGAATAGAGATGGTGTGATCCCATGTACTGAGTTCAAAATCTAAACGATATTTATGTAGGCCTATTTGTTTGAAAGAATTTTGACGATATGTCAAATGCTCAATTCCCCTAGCATTTGAAAGGTTGGAATTTAGAAAGTTCACAGGGCTAAAAGTGCAATAAACATAGCATTTGAAATGCCCACGTGACAAGATGTTACGTCATATCATAAATTCTCAACAAATTTAATTCCTTATTATAAATGACCCTAACCAAACAGATAATAGTGTGTGTTTATATGAGTTTAGGGGGAGCCCACTTGGAGGATTTGTCCAGCTGGGTAAAAGACCTCTTGGAAGAGAGAAGTCCCATGTTATTGAGTTTTGACTTTTGATCCTATTGGTGTTTGATGACACAGAAAGCCAAGAGTTTCTAACACTGCATGAGGTCCACCTGTTAAAAATCAACCAAAACCCATCATTTTATGCCTATAATCACTTTTTTTTTTTTTTTTATAATGACACAAGCTCTAATTAAAGTAAAATTGAGGGATACATCATAATATAAAGATATTTATTTTGAGCGGCTCAGAATTCAAAAGATGCACTCCATAATAGAATTTAACTCTTTAATTCTGGATTTATCTAAAGTCAAATTGTTATAGGATCCTAGCCTCTTTGCTTGTTTGCTTGTTCTTAAAAAAGATAAAATTCATTATTGCATATAAATTTATTGAGATGAAGTGTGAGCAATCATTTCTCATTGCAAAAGCGATTATTCCAATATCTTTCACTGTTAAGTAAATCTCTTAATTCTCTCAAAATTTTTATTTTCTTTTTTCTCTAAAACTCTCTAAATTTTCAAGTTATCAAAATTTTCCACTTAATGGCTGGTTTGGCACTTTACTAGCATAGTAACAATCAAGTAAAGCTTTAATTTTTCAGATAAGATGTTACATCAAAAGCACTTTAATGTAAAACTCCCTCCATCTTTTTCATAAAAAGTCAAAAAGCAACCACCTTTATCCACTAAAATACAAAAAAAAAAAAAAAAAAAAAAAAAACCCCAATTTCTCATACAAAAAGTAAAAAAGATTTCATAACAAACAACTAAAAATAGAATACCATCATAATCCACTTATATTTTATTCTCTTTTCAAAATTAACTTTATTTCACTTGACTCTATTTGTAGAATTACCAAACTGGTTGGAAGCATCCAGACCATCCAGTAAATTACCAAGCACCATTGATAAAACCATCATTAATTTGTGGGCCTATCACGGTCCCTAAATTTGGCTGTCCTAGAATCAATTTACCTAAAAATCTAATTATTTATAAACCTTTTGTTTTTACTTGATTATGAGAAAAATCAAGACAACTCTAATTTTAAATGACTCTAGTTTCCAAACCTAATACTATAGGCCATCATTGCATGCATAATCCAAGTTGTACTACCAAGTTATGGGTGTGCCCTTTGGTCGGTTACAATAAAGGGAGAAAACAATTTGAATATAATGAAGAGATTCTCTTATCACCATTTATCAGATTTTATCACTCATAAGTGTTTTTTTCTAATATGCTGCGTAAAAGCCATAATATAATAAGGGTGGTCCATGTTATCACGGAATTTATCAATTTATGCAACATACATTGCTCCCATGATATGATAGGAATTCAGACAAAAGAGTATAAAAAACAAATGTCGACCAAAGTTAAATGAAAATTGAAAAAATTGAGATTAAAGAATACTAATATATTAAAATCCCTATAATGAATCCGGCCTTGTGCACTTCTTCCTTGACCAATATGCTTTACTTTCTAAATTTCATTGTCCATTTGACATGGTTATAATAACTCGCCTTTAGGAACACATGCCCACATCCAAATAAAAAATGAAAAATAAACAGAGAGAAAAGAAAATGATTGCATTGGTTATAAATGTGGCGCCCACTTCAATTTTGTGAGACCTAGTGCAAATATATCAGAATCCACACATTTCGACAGCTTGGACTTTTCCTTTGCCACAACCAGATTAAATAGATTTATGCTTCAGAACTACTACTTAATCCTTCAAAACTACTACTTATCCTTTAAAAAAAAAGAAAGAGTTTTTTATATATACCCCCCTAAGGTTTAAATGATTCGTAAATAGGCGTCTATAGGTCTAGTGTTTGTAAATAGGCCCCCACCTTTTCATTTGAATACCTTTTATGTCCCCAAATGGGTAATCAATATGAGATTTGTGTTGAAGTTTTATAAAAATAACAGCTTTGCCCTTACATCCATTATACAAAAATGAGTACATTATTATTTACAAAATACCATTATTTTATTCCGACTTCCAACGGTAACTACCAATAACTTTTTAATGCACATGAAGTCTAGTTATGTATTTTGAAACTTTGATCAATCCAACGGTGGGTCCTGCATGGATTGGATCAATTATGAGCACAACACCGGCGTTGATTGTCATTATAATCGATGTGGATTTAATGAAATAGGTCATGTATTGGTAAAAATAGATTTACAAATAATTATTCTCTTCTATTAAATGTAATTATTAATGTTACAAGCTTTAGAGAAAAAACAAGTCCAAACTTTTGAATTTATGCATACAATGATAAAGAGATGGGCAAAAGTTTCACTCCACTCTAAAAGCTTTTGGTGGTTCAAAAGGCTACTGATTTTTGGGATGTGAAAGGTATTAAAATGAAAAAAGAATGGGCTTATTTACAAATATTAAAACCATGGGGGTCTATTTACAAATTCTAAAAATCTTAGGGGGGTTTATGCAAAGAGCTCTTAAAAAATATATCTATGCTGGTGAAGTGTTAGTGATTTGTGGGCCACCTAGTTCTACATACTCAACTAGGTTCTACGGGCTAGTTTAACACTTTACTAGTAAAAGTAAAGTAAAGCCTCTATTTTTCAAACAAAATGTTACATCAAAAGCACTTTAATTCAAAACTCCCTCAAATTATTTTTTTTTAAGTCAAAAAATCAACCACCTTTATTCACTAAAATACAAAAAAGCTCCACTTTTCCATACAAAAAGTAAAAAAAATTCCATAATCAACAATTAAAAAAAAAATACTATCATAATCTACTTATATTTTATTCTTTCTTCAAAATCAACTTTATTTTACGAGACTCTATCGAGTAGAGTTGCCAAAGATTTTGGACTCTTAAAATTCAGAAATAAATAAAATAAAACTGAATTTAAAAACATCAAACCTAACACGTGAAGAAAGGGATGGTCATCGTTTATCACTGGTCGCACCGGTCAAACGCCATGGCCCCACTCCTTGAGATGTGATGTGATGCGGGCACTGTCCAGCCCAACTTCTTTTATTATTTCCAAAAAAGCCCATTTGTTATGACGCGCTGACTCGAGTTACACGGCCTACTTTTCCACCACACGTCTTCCGAATAGAAAACGATCGTGGCCGTTGATCCTCGCCAAGTCATTGGGTCTTCTGAATGGCGTCCGTCTAGAAATAGCCATCACGCGGACTGCCCTGCACTCTGCATACGCTATCCCACTCTCAACTGTATATATTGATATTGATAAGGGAAAATTACAAAATAGGGATTAAGTTTTTCCCATATTTCAAATTAGGACATCCGGGCGAGAAATTGAATTTCTTTTCAAATTTTCCTTATAATTTTCTAAACTACCCAAAATACCATTAACCCTTTTCCTCTTCCTCCCTCGTCGTTCTTGGGTTTCAAAAAAAAAAAAAAAAAAAAAACACACTCCTTCCTTAGCTTATGTATGAATCTATCGTCGATGATCACATTAGTAGGAGTGTACAAAAAATCCGTTTATCCATCAATCCGATCCGATCTGATCCACGAATTTTGATCCGATCCAAAGGCCAACGGATTGTAACTAGTGTAATCAATTAGCATTGGATTGGTGGTGGATTTCACCCTTAATCCGCGAATTCGATCCGATCTGATCCGTTGTTATTAAATATAAATATATATATATATATATAAATAAGAAAAAAATGTAAGGAGTCAATATGTAACCTTAGGAATAGAAGAGGGTATGATAGGCATACAACTCTCAACTCATGCCCCTTTAATTCAGTGACTTCAGAATTCATGGGTTTTTTTTTTCTTCTTCTTTTTTTCCATGTAATGTACAGGGACAGATTAAACGGATTAATCCGATCCGATCCGCCCCTCTACGGATCGGATCGGATCGGATTTTAACAGTCACGAATTGGTGACAGATTCTAAATCCGTCACTCCGTAGGTAACGGATTGGTGATGGATTTGGCCCAATCCGCACCAATCCGATCCATGTACATCCCTACATATCAGACTTCAAAGCCTGCATTTGGCTACATCTAAAGGGACTGTTGTTTCTCATAAGATGTTGTTCTGGTACTAAAACAGCCCCATCCATTTGATGGTTATTCTTCTTGGTATCATGCCAAGGGCTTTCCTGACATTCAGATTCTGCATTAGAAGTTTTATAGCCACTAGTCCTCTGTTTGTTAGAACTGTCCCAAGCAGAAAAAAAAAAAAAAAAAAGGGATTAACAAGCTCTATGTAAAATTGGAGAAAATCGAACCCCACCTGATCATTAACCTGATCAACAAGGTCATTGAATGTCAAGTGCTAACATGTACCTGTTGGAGGTACTGGAGGCTAGAGGTGGACAGTGGTTTACAACCCGATTAACGCCTGTGGCCAGGTACCTGTTGGAGGTGGACAGTGGTCCATTGGGGAAAATCATGTGAGTGTTACATGTAACAGAGCTAGAGGTGAGCAGGTGGCAGTTGAATGAACGGTACAGTACAGCTCCGCGGTTGCATACATATCCTCCAGCATTGTTGCCGGTCGATCTTTCAAGTGTTTGAGTACGCCTCCAACAACAATGTACTTTTTAAAACTCGGGAACTGGTTTTTTGCGATTTCTAAGTTGGTTTGGATGAATTGATGTTGGTTGGGAGGAACGAAGAGGAAAAGGGTTAATAATTTTTTGGGGACTCTAAAAAAATATTGGAAAAAAGTTACCAAAAAATTCAATTTCTCACCGGATGTCCCGATTTGGATTATAAATAGAAACTTAAATCCTGATTTGAAATAAGAGTTTTTTTTTTTTTTTTAATTTTTTGTCATGATTTGAAATATGGGGAAAACTTAAACCCCTATTTTGTAATTTTCCCTATTCATAATGATAGGGTGAGGGAATGTGGGTTCTCTCTAGCCACTAGACTCCTGGAGAGGTCTTCTCTTCTAGAAACGATTCGGGTTCCTTGTTTGGACCAACTTGAGAAACCCTATTTCATCCAATCAAGGAGTGTCATGTGGGGAAATGAATTTTTTTGAGGAGATATGAATTTTTTTTTAGGAGATGGGATGTGGCATCTCTCTCCATGTGGCACCCCCTAAAACCCTGTTTGGACCAAACGGGGATCCATTTCCTTCTAGAAATAGCCATCACGCGGACCACTTATGTCATGCTCACGATTGCCCTGCACTCTGCAGACGCTGTCCCACTCTCTAAAGTATATATTGATAATGATAATGAGAGTAGGCTTGTCAATGGGACACATTGAAATGGGTAAAAAGCCCGGCCCGACCCGTTCCAAGCCCAAAAATATAGGGCTTTTAAAAAAATTTGAGCCCAGTGGGCTGGGCTTGACAATACATTTTAAAGCCCGGCCAAAATGGGACTGGGACTGGACAGAAACAACCGAGCCCGTTCAAGCCCGGCCTGGCCCGCTACAAAGTCATTTAATAATAATAATTTATATATTACAATTGTGGAAATTAAATTCAACTAAGTATCATATTTTATCTCGAATGGCTCGTGATATTTTAGCTATTTCAGTTTCTACCGTTGGTTTGTGCCCAAGATTGGTTTAGTCATGACCCTAACTAGTGAAGGTGATTTAAACAATGATGGGAATGCACTAACTTATATTTTAGACATATTAAAAGAAAAATAATTTCTGTTGATTTCTTTTTTACATTACTTGACCTATATAGGATATTCATTCTCATTCATTTTATTGATTTTTTACTTTCGCAGGCGTAAAAAATAAATAAATTAACCGATCCTACATTTCTTTAACTTGACTCATATAAGATACTTATTCTCATTCATTTATATTGATTTTCTGATTTTCTACTTTCACTGAAAAAAAAAAAAAAAAGGTTTTAACCGTTCCTACATTACTTGACCCATATAGCCTATAGGATATTTATTCATTTCTATTGATTTTCTGATTTTCTACTGTCATCGGCAAAAAAACAAAAAAGGTTTTTAACTTCGCCATGTTGCTTATTGCATTGCATTGCCGGTCCCGATCCGGCAAACCCGGAAAAAAGGTGGAGGGTTTAAAGTCCGGTTCACATAAGGTGTCTGGTGATAGTAGGAATAATTAGAGAATGTTTTGCTTATGTCCAGGATTGGGCTAAGCCCAGGCCTGACCCTGTCCCAGCCCGGGCCAGTACGAGACTGGATTTGATGTAGGCCCGTTCAATTTCGAGCCGGAATTGGACAATACCTGACAGGCCCATCCTATTTTGGGATGAGATTGGATAATCCAAGTCCAGGCCTGGCCCAGCCCATTGACATGCCTAAATGAGAGGGTGAGGGAATGTGGCTTCTCTCTAGCCTCTAGGATCCTGGCAGAGGATCTAAGATTCTAAATTCTACAGGTGGGGGCCATGGGATTTAATTGGATTGGATCTTGTAATGTTGAAGAGTTGTTAGACTTAAATGGTAAGAAATTGTTTTGTGAAATTGAATATTTTGAGGCCAATAAAATTTAAAAGGTTGCTATTAAGACTTTTGGTACCACTCGGGATTACAAAAACTAAAACAATTATTATATATTTTGAACTATGACATGTCAAAGACATCAATTATATTGGCACTCTTCTCTTCAGTAAGTTTTTATATGAAAATGACTTCATTTATATATTATTTTTATACCTCATTCACACAAGTGATGGAATAACCCTTATATTTTTCACTATTGCCATTGTATATCACATAGTATGATGTTTACGATATCGTACTTAAAAAATACTTAAACTTTGACTTATCAAGGATAAATGTCAGGTCCAAAAGCAACCCTACAAAAAAATATCCCTAACAATAATCAACTCAACCGCGATTCAACCATTTACCAGTTTAGTTAGAAATGTGAATCCCAACCCGACCAAAAACAGAAAGGAAAGGGTCAATCTTAATCCCTGAAAGTACCAGGTCAAGTGTCACCCATCATTTATGGTGCCCAATTTTGCATGTCTAAGTCTCAGAAGAATTGCGCCCTGGGTCTCAACCTCCACTTAACCGTTTTTTCCACTTAATTTAATTTTGCTTGTCTATGTCACTACACAGGATCATCTAAGACTTAGTGACCAAGTCTCAATGTCTCATTGTGCAAAAATGAGAATCACTGTTCGTTTGTAGCCCAAAATAGGCATGAGCTCAGCAGAGCTAAGTCAATTCACACAAGTCCTGCCTCATGAACTGGAACTGGAACTGGAACCGGAACCGGAACTGGTTCTCAATCAAATTAAGGACCATGAGAAGAGAGAGAAAAGTACTGAGCCACAGCTTGCTCAAAATTAGGCAAAGGAGATCTTTATGACCCAATTCAGGTTGATGGGTACGTTTGGATACTGGTCCTCCTTTTGTAATTAGGAACTGGGTCCAAATACATTATGGACCAAATATACATGTGACCCATGTCATGGGCATTAGAAGAATTTGCTATGTTTGTAGTATCTTAGATTCTTAGTTTCTTTCATTATCATGGTCCTCTAATGATGTAATCAACATTAAACTAAATCTCACCAGACCATCTATTACTCTGCCTGTGGTCCATATACTTTAAAAGCCATAGCTGTCAGATGACCCTAGCCATATGGTGGTATTCCAGATGGTTATGAAAAAACATTTAGACTACAATTATTATATGTGAAAGCAGCCTCAATTGATTTCAATTGAAATCAGCCTCAATTGATTTTGACCATTTCATCAAATGCCTACCACATTGATTTCAATTGAAATCAGCCTCAAAACTTTGAAATCAGCCTCAATTGATTTTGACCATTTCATCAAATGCCGACCACATTGATTTCAATTGAAATCAGCCTCAAAACTGCCTTGGCCTTTAGAGTTACATGGTTTGATGAAGCTTTTCAAATGAAATTAAATGAGAAGGTAAGTTTTTCCTCTCACTTATCACAACTCTCCTTAATAAATCCTACAATATCTTCTTTATTCAATGAGCAGGGGCCTACATAGGACAATTCTTATCATTTGGTAGGGACTTAGATTGGGGCATTCTTATCATCTGAGATTTTTAATAATTTTTTTTATTAATGAAATAAAATCTCTTTGATAAAGAAAGTTAAAAATAAGGATAAACACTCTAGAAATCTAATTTTTAGCAAAACATGAAAGTTTTTTATTTTTAAAGTCTATTTAACATAAAATTGAATTCAAGAAGAATAATGCATGTCTTAACTTGCAGGGACTTACATGGAATAATTCTTATCATTTGAAATTTCGAACAAATTTTTTTTCTTTAGAAAGTTAAAAATAAGAAAAGAAATTATAAATTTTAGTGAAACGTAAAAGTTTTCTATTTTTAAAATCTATTTAACCAAAAACTGAATTCAAGAAGAATGATGCATGTCTTAATTGGCAGGGTCTTATAATTACATGGGACAATTCATATCATTTGAGATTTCTAACAAATTCTTCTTTGATTATCATGCATATTAAATCAAATGTGTTTGATAAAGATAGTTAAAAAAGAAAATAATCAACAATTATTATTTTTAGTGAAGATTTTTTATTCATGAATAAGGATTTTTTATTTTTAAAGTATAATTCTTTCTAAAATGTGATCTTTTAACTTAATATAGTACCCTTTATCTTTTATAATTACAGCCACATTTTTCTTTTTAGCTTGATCTTTTTTAGATTTTATTATATTTAACGTTTTAATTTTTCTCATTATTGGATTCTTTTAATCTGTAATGCAAAGTGGTTGATACATTAGTAAGTTTGTTGAATTATAAGTAATGAAGGTTCTTGCCAACATCTCAAAACTTGTATTAAAAGTTAGGTTATTTCTCACGGTTTCAATTGTCACTTTAGATTAGAATTGATCATAATATATCTCATGAGTATAGATAATACCAGAAAAAGAATAATATATATTTTATTTTTAATTATTTTTCTTTGTAATATATTATAAACAAAACCTCAAGTTTAGATTTTCTTTAATTTTTTTCCCTGGGCTTAGCCCGGGCCTTTCTGGCTAGTATGTAACGAAAGTGATTGATAGAACTATTTGTTTCTTTGTGTGGTTTTCCAGCGGTGGGCCATCAGAAGTGTGGCCCATAAGATGAGGCCCTGATCCACCATCCTTTGTCCTATGTAAGTAGATGATGGGTTACAGCTTCACAATCCTATTTCCAGGCCATATGGCTCATGTAAGTAGAAAATTTGGGGTGTCTAAGTTTCTCTAAAGTGAGTTTGAATATTAAGAAAACAACTGAAGCACTTCTGTGCTTTCTAATTTAACTTATCGTTTACTTCATTATATTCTCACTATGGTCTGTGTTAGATCCAATTTAACAATGATCAGCATTTTCTAGTCTTTAGTGGGACCCACTAGGTGAATGGTTGGTATCACATTTGCATATATATATATATATATATATATATATATTGCCCCATGAGAAGCATTCAAAGGAAAAGAAGACTACTGAAAAAACAAAAGTTTTTTAGACCTTTGTTGTTGTCAATTTCCCATTTCCTATTCAGTGGAATGGGGTTCATCCATGGTCAATCCATCCCTTTTACATTTTAGAAGTCCTCGTATCGATCTCCAGTTCCCCACCCTTTAGAAACCAAAAGTTGAGTCGAGCCTCCTGATGGGTCAGGCCCAAATGACTCAGTCCACAATGACGGGTCAGGCCCAAACCATGATGACGGGTCAGGTCCAAGAGATTCAGTTCACGATGTTGGGTCAGGTTTGAATGACCCGGGTCCGTGTCGAGCCCAGGTCCAGATCCACTCGTCATGGGTCGGGTCCGGGCCCGAATCCACGAAGTACGAAGTCAGAGCGTCGTTACCTTTAACCTGCTTTTACCAAGTCTTGCGGAGGAGATCCTACCTGCCTCGTCTGTTGAGGGCGGTTCGGAGACTCCGCCTAAAGGAAGCGTCCGCTGCTGAAGAGTCGTCCCCATCTGTTAGGGGACGACTATAAAATACAGAGCCCCTCCAGCATTAAGGGGCAAGCAAACTATTGCAATCAACCTTTACAATCATTTTCAAGTATTCTCTGTAATCACCACACATTTGAGAAGTAAAACCATTATCTTAAAGTGGACGTAGGTAACATTGACCGAACCACTATAAATCCCCTCTCTCTCTCATTCTCTCTCTCTCTATTTTTCACATTAATTACTTTAAACTTGACCGGTGGTGCCCGAAATCCATTTTTGGTATCATTAGTTTGGCGCCGTCTGTGGAAAACGTCAAAACTCTCACTTCATACCACTTCATTCTCAAAATCATGGTAACCACCACCAGATCGACGAGGCGACAAGAAAATAATTCCAGGCGAGAGGGAGAGGACAATCCTCCACCGAATAATCCTCCCCCAGTTGCCGCCGCTCCAGATCCCACTCCCCAACAGATGTTGGCGACAATGCAGCAGCTGGTAGCCCAAAACCAGCAGATCCTACAACTCATGCTAGCAGGCCAAGGAGGAGTGCAAGCTGGAGGAGCACAACAAGGAGGGCCTCGTCAAGGGACTCCTCGAAGGGGAGCGCCTCGCCAGGGCAACCATCCACATGGTGCCCAAGGGCTGGGTGCCCATCCACATGGTACCCAGGGGCTGGGCGCCCATCCCTATGGCGCCCAGGGCCTGGGCGCCCATCAACATGGCGTCCAAGGTCTGGGCGCCCATCCCCTTGGCGCTGGCGCCCAGGGATTTCTACATAACCCCCCTCTCGGAGTGCTATTTGTTGACCCTCACGGTCGTACCCATCACGGAGTCCCTCTACCCCAAGGTGGAGCCCATGTTGGAGGACCCCCACCTCCAGGAGAAGCAAATCATAGCGGTCTTCCACCTCCTCTCTCTGTTTCTAATAGGGAGGAACCTCATTTCCAAGAGGAGGAGGACGAAAATCAAAGCATGGAAGTAGGGAGTCACTTCTATGATCGATCCAGGGAGCCAGGCAATCAATGGGAGGAAAAAATTAAAGAAATGCAGAATCAAATTGGCAATGTCTTCAACGCCATGAAGGCACAAGCACCAGAAACAGTAGATTACCTAGTAGGGCGAACGAATACACCGTTCAAGCCCGACGTGGTGAACTACCCGCTCCCCCGGAAATTCAAGATGCCATCCGTGGAGACCTTCGATGAAAGGAAGGATCCATTGGACCACCTTGAGACATACAAAACCAAAATGCAATTGCATAACATTCCGGACGAGATAATGTGCAGGGCGTTCCCGACTCCGTTGAAGGGTTCTGCTCGGCAATGGTTTGCCAACCTCGCCCCATCCTCCATCTCCACCGTTGCAGAGCTAAGCAAATCCTTCGTGTCGCATTTCATTGGAGGATGCCGCCACCAGAAGCCCGCCACACACCTGCTTAGCATAAAACAAGATAAAAATGAAAGTCTCAGGAGTTACCTCACTCGTTTTAACGAGGAGGTACTCCAAGTTGAAGAACCCCATGACAAGGTCTCCATGACAGCTTTCCTAGTAGGCCTTCGCTCGTCGAGCTTCCTATTTTCGGTGATGAAACGCCCGCCAAAGAGCTTTCCGGAGCTGCTGGCGAAAGCCTAGAAGTACATGAATGCTGAAGACATCACCAGGGCGAGGCGAGGAGAGTCCTCCAGACCAGAAGGCAAGGGGAAGGAGCGAGAAAGAGATGACAGGAAAGAAAACAGCAATAAGCGGAGCAGAACAGAGAGGGTACCTGTCAGAGAAAGGCTTGGTCCAACTCCTCAGAGAGATAGACAAGTCTTCACCCCTCAATGCCTCAGTCGGACACATCTTATTCCAAATACAAGATGATCCCGCTGTAAAATGGCCAGAAAAGATGAAGTCTCCCCCAAACCGTAGAAATCCAAACAAATACTGTTGCTTTCATCGCGACCATGGCCATGACACCGACGACTGCTTTGAACTCAAGAAGCAAATTGAAGATCTCATTCAGCGTGGCCACCTGCGCCAGTATGTTGCTGGTAGGGGGCAAGCACTGCCACCACCCCCACCTCGCAATCTGGAGGACCAGCAACCAATCGGGGAGATCCGAACCATTTCGGGAGGAATGGTAGAATCGCTCTCGACCATGAAGGCCCACGTCAGAAAAGCAAGGCATCCTGATGAGGCACGCCCGTCTAAGGCGCCTAGACTAGGCACAAATGAAGTTATCTCCTTCTCAGATAAGGATTTAGAAGGGATTCATCACCCCCATGATGATCCTCTGGTGCTCACAATGACCGTCGCCAATTTTCAGGTACACAGAATCTTGGTAGACAGTGGTAGCTCTGCAGATATCCTATTTGCAGAAGCTTATGATAAGCTGAAATTGGGTCGGGAAAGGTTGCAACCTGTCAAATCCCCCCTCATCGGCTTTTCAGGAGAGAAAGTGTATCCCTTAGGGGCCATTACTCTTCCAATCACAGCCGGAACAGCACCTCGAAGCTCCACAATCATGGTCAATTTGATAGACTGTCCATCAGCTTATAATATCATGTTGGGGCGACCCGCCCTCAATACATTAAAAGCTGTCCCCTCCACCTATCGTCTTATCCTCCGTTTTCCAACCTCTAATGGAGTCGGAGAGGTCAGGGGGAATCAAGTGGCCGCCAGGGAGTGCTATGTCTCCTCAATAAAGGACAAAAGGCCACAAGAAGCATTGCAACTTGAAACCCTTGATCCAAGGGATGATGCCACCATCGAGAGAGGAGAGCCAGTGGAGAAACTCACCCCTGTAGTCTTGGACGAGGAGCATCCAGACAGAAAAGTGTACATTGGTTCTACTCTCCGAGAAGATATTGGTCACCAGCTAGTAGAGTTGCTGAGGCATAGCATGGACGTCTTCGCGTGGTCTCACGCGGACTTGGAAGGAATCGACCCGAGCTTCGCCACCCACCACCTCAATATCGATCCAAGCTACAAACCTGTTCGTCAGAAGTTGAGGAATGCTTCCACCGAAAGGGCTCAAGCAATGGGCGAGGAGGTGAGAAAACTAGTTGAAAATGGGGCAATCAGAGAAGTAACATATCCTGAGTGGCTCTCCAATGTTGTGATGGTGGCCAAAGCCAATGGAAAATGGCGCCTTTGTGTTGACTTCACCGAGCTCAACAAGGCGTGCCCAAAAGACAGCTACCCGCTACCAAGGATTGACCTGCTCATTGATGCCACGGCAGGACACGAACTGCTCACTTTCTTGGATGCATATTCTGGGTACAACCAGATCAGTATGTACCCCCCAGACCAAGAAAAAACTTCATTTATCACCCCAGGAGGAACCTATTGCTACAGAGTTATGCCCTTCGGGCTTAAAAATGCAGGGGCTACCTATCAGCGGTTGGTGAACAAAATATTCCTTTCCCAGATAGGAAAAACAATGGACGTATACGTGGACGATATGCTGGTAAAGAGTCTTGCTGCAGCAGACCATATTAACCATCTCCGAGAAACTTTCAATGTTCTCAGATCATATAGCATGAAGTTGAACCCAGAGAAATGCGCCTTTGGCGTAGGATCGGGAAAATTTCTAGGCTTTATGGTCAATCAGAGGGGAATTGAAGCAAACCCAGATAAAATCAAGGCCATCCTTGACATGAAGTCGCCCTCCTCCACCAAAGAGCTCCAGCGACTAAATGGAAGAATTGCAGCACTAAACAGATTCATCTCCAAGTCTGCAGACAGATGCCTGCCTTTCTTCAAAGCCCTCCGAAAAGCTTTTGAATGGGGACCAGAGGCAGAGGAGGCCTTCCAGGAAGCAGAGGAGGCCTTCCAGGAACTCAAAGCTTACTTGACCACACCTCCTCTCCTCTCTCATGCTACACCAGGTGAAATCCTATACTTGTACCTCTCTGCTTTCTCAACAGCAGTCAGCTCTGTCCTCATCAGAGATCATGGTGGGATACAAAAACCCATTTATTATGTGAGCAGGGCATATAGGGGGGCAGAAATCAAGTACTCAAGGCTGGAAAAACTAGCGCTTGCCCTCATCTCGACGGCGAGACGCCTAAGGCATTATTTCCATAGTCATACTGTAGTTGTGATTACGGATCAACCATTGAAGGGAGTCTTGGGAAAGCCGGATGTGTCTGGAAGACTCCTCAAATGGGCAGTTGAATTGGGCGAATTTGATGTCCAGTACAAACCGAAGGCAGCCATCAAAGCACAAGCTCTGGCCGATTTTGTGGCTGAATTTACACATGCTGAAGGAGAGTCAAATCCTTCCGCCGAAGACATCCAGATAGGCGCCCAGGCCTCTCCTCCAAATACCAAAGCTCCACTGGGCGCCCAGGACCAAGTCCCTCCCACGGGCGCCCAGGGCAGTCTGGGCGCCCAGGACAGTCCCATGGGCGCCCAAGGCAGTCTGGGCGCCCAGGACTCTCCCATGGGCGCCCAGGGTAGTCTGGGCGCCCAGGACTCTTCCATGGGCGCCCAGGCCACTCTGTTGGGCGCCCAGTCCTCTTCCTCGAACGCAGAAGAACCTCTTCCAGGCTCCCAGCCCCTTCTAGGCACCGAGATTCCAACACTGCCAGTATGGAAACTCTATGTTGATGGCTCTGCGACCCGTGATGGAGGTGGAGCGGGCCTCTTCTTGATCAGCCCTGATGGCACATCCCTCAAATATGCGGTAAAGTTCCACTTCACTGCCTCTAACAATGAAACAGAGTATGAGGCTCTCCTCTCTGGCCTAAATTTGGCGCTCGAAATGAACGCCCAATGCCTCATCGCTCACAGTGACTCTCAGCTGATAGTTAATCAAATAAAGGGCGAGTTCGAGGCAAAGGAAACAAGAATGCAGGGTTATCTTAGCATAGTGAAGAAATTGATCCCGAGGTTCCAGCACTTCCAAATTTGTCATATCCCTCGGGAGAATAACATTGCTGCGGACGCACTTGCCAGGCTCGCCTCATCCCTAGAGACCCCATCAGGCGAACCAGCATTCCTTGGGCACCAGTTCGAACCAAGCCAGTTGAATGAGAACACTGCAAACATCAACTGTGTGACAGTTGAAACGAACTGGATGACCCCGATAAGGACGTATCTTCAAGAGGGTACACTGCCAGAGGATCCCCTTGATGCCAAAAAGCTAAGGATGAGAGCTTCCAAGTTCACTCTCCTGCAAGACATCCTGTATAAGAAAGGCTACTCTTTACCATTGCTGAGGTGCCTCTCTCCTGAAGAAGCTGATTACGCCCTGAGGGAAATCCATGAAGGAATTTGTGGAAACCACTCAGGCGGACGCTCCCTTGCCCACAAAACACTTAGGCAGGGTTTCTTTTGACCCAGCATGTTGGCAGACGCCAAGGAATTTACTAGAAAGTGTGACAAGTGCCAGCGCTTTGCCACTGTACCAAGGCAGCCCCCGGAGGAACTCACCACTATCATGAGCCCATGGCCTTTCTCCAAATGGGGAATTGACATCCTGGGCCCCCTTCCCCTGGGTAAAGGACAATGCAAGTTCGTAGTGGTCGCCATCGACTATTTTACAAAGTGGGCAGAGGCGGAACCCTTGGCGAGGATCACAGACTCCAAAGTAAAAGACTTTGTCTGGAAAAACATTGTCTGCTGCTTTGGGATCCCTCACTCCATTGTCAGTGAGAATGGGAAGCAGTTCGACAATAAACTTTTCAATTCATTCTGTTCCGACCTTTAGATAAAGCAGCCTCACTCTAGCCCGGCGCATCCACAGGCGAACGGGCAAGCAGAGGTCATGGTGAGAACAGTCCTTCGTAACATAAAGACAAGGCTCGAAAGAGCGAAGGGTCTTTGGGTCGACGAGCTTCTGGGAGTATTGTGGGCCTATCGGACTACGCCAAGAGCTCCTACCGGGGAAACCCCCTTCTCCCTCCCTTTTGGGACCGAGGCAGTCATCCCTTTTGAGATAGGGGTCCATTCTCTCAGGGTCCAGCACCACGACCCCAGCATCAATGAAGAAGGGCTTCGCATCAACCTCGATTTGATGGAATAAACAAGAGAGCTAGCCAACGTCCGCAATGCAGAATACAAGCGAAGGATGGCGAAATACTATAACTCAAAAGTGAAGCCCCGTTCCTTCCAACCAGGAGATTTGGTCCTTAAGAAGGTAATCCTCGCCATGAAGGATTCTCGCGAAGGCAAGCTGGGACCAAATTGGGAAGGTCCATACCTCATTACAGAGGTGGTAAGACCAGGTACTTACAAAATCCAGAATTCTGAAGGGAAGGCCCTACCTCATCCATGGAATGCGGAACACCTGAAGAGGTACTACCAGTAACACGAGAAGGGGAAAGAAGCAGTGAGAAAGGAATTTTTAAATTTTTCAGCACTTTACAAAATGTTCCTTGATAATGAGCATTATATAAATAAAGATTTTATTTCATTCATCCCAACAGTTAGGCCACAAAATTGCCTTCTCAAAAAAAAAAAAAAAAAAAAAAAAAAAAACTCTATGGGTAATGAAACATAAAGAGTCTCCCCTATCCTACTCACTCTCACTGCTCCCCTCCTCCTCGTCCTCTCCATGCTCATCATCCTCATCACCGTCCTCTGCGTCATCAGAGCCCCCATCATCCCCATCAGGCGCCTCGGTTGGCACAAAGCCTGAAAGGTCGAGGTCAGGGAAAGCAACAACAATCTTCCCTCGGAGCTCCTCGTAACCATCAATGAAGGCATCAGCAAGGCCATCCGATAACTCCTTCTCAGCCTGAGAAGCTCTGTCATGCACTGCCTTTATCTCTGCCGCCAAAACACTCTCCCTGAGTGACGCCCTCTCGCGGGTCTGTCCAAGTTCAGCCTCACTGAGCGAAGCCCTCTCGCGGGCCTTCACAAGCTCAGCCTCACTGAGCGAAGCCCTCTCGCGGGCCTTCTCCAGCTCAGCCTCTTCCCGGGTCGCCCTCTCGCGGGCCGCTGAAAGCTCAGACTCTGCCCGGGTCGCCCTCTCGCGGGATGCTAAGAGCTCAGTCTCGAGCCTAATGGCCCTCTCACGGGCTGCCACGAGGTCAGTCTCCAAGCCTCCTCTAGCGGCTTCAAGAGCCGCAATCTTCCTTCGGGCAGTGGAGAGCTCCTGTTGCATGTTGTCGTTCTCCTCCCTCAATTGAGTGTTATGATGGGCCCTCGACAGCAAACAGATGGATGCAGTACAAGCCTGGAGCAGTAAGAGACACAAAATGAGAATACATAAAAAAAAATAAAAATGAAAGCATGGAGATATGGTAAGCTTTTACCTGAGCCAAGCCCTCTAGGAAGGTATCGATGACTCTCTGGGTACCCAAAGCGTTGATCTATGTGACCTCAGGAGGAAACACAAACCGCCCAAGTTTCTCTCGAATCACCTGAGGGTTGCCCAGCATAGGGCCAGCCCTAGTCGGTACCCTTGCAGAAGCTCCCGAGCGTGGGGGACACGACTGAGCGGGAGAAGGTACCGCCAAAGAAAGAGGCTCCGAAGCAGCAACCGTGGTAGAAGAGCTCGCTAGCGGAGGAGATACTGCAGGAGAGGCCACCTGATGGGATGACTGTACCTCCGCTGGAGGGGTGGATGCGAGAGAGCTCGCCCTAAATGTCACCGATGGAGAGCTCCCCCCTGCAGTACTCTCTACCCTCGCCGCCTTGGAGGGAGGGGTACTCCTACCAGAAGAGCCAGAAGGAGGGGTAGTCCTACTAGAAAGGCGAGCCCCGATCGCCCTTCTATCTACTGCTGCAGAAGAAAAACTGTTAATTAGGCATGGAATGTCAAATAAAAAAAAAGAGGGGCAGAGAAAGGAGAAGTCAAGTACCTTTTCTTTTTAGAGGAGACTGTGAAGAGGAGGAGCCACTAGCCCTACTGCTCTCCTTGGGTAAGAGAACCCCCAAGTCTTTGTCAGGACAAGCCCTCACAGCCTGCAGCTTCCATTCTTGATTCATCGAAAGCACTGGCGCCTCTACAAAAGAGCAATGGGTAAGCACATAAAAAATTAGTGATAAAAAGAAAGAGCAGCAAATTAATGACTTACCCAGTCTCTTGGCGTCGCTCCATCGTGTGGGCACCAAGGCTCGCTCTGTCTCAGAAGCCCACTCTCCACCAACAAAGAAGAAGTGAGATTTCCAACTATGACAGTTGGAACGAAGACCAGTGAGCAGCCTGCCTCCCCTAGAGGTAAGATAATACCATCCCCTATTGGGGGCTGGAGACTCGGTCAAGCTGTAGGCGGCATGGAACTCCACAGGTGATGCATCATCGTTGTGAACCCTCCTCCATAGCGCCAGAAAACCAAGCAGAACCCTCCAGCCATTCGGTGCTAGCCGCCCCAGGGTCAATGAAAAGTAGCGAAGAATGCTGCAAATGGGGGAAGGCATGGGGAACCTCAACCTAGCTTCGAGCATCTCTTCGTAGATGACAGGGTCGCCCGAGGAGTCATCACAAGTGGGCTCGTCCGGTTCAGCCCGGCGGCATAACACGGTGGGAGGAATATTATAAGAAGCAACCATCTTCAAGATATCACTGTTAGAATTAAACACACTGAAAATGGTGCTCACCTTCGATGCGTCGTCGCCAACAACCACTTTTCCTCGATATTTTTTGCGATGAGACCGAATAGTGACAGTACCACTTCCCTCGCTGCCTGCACCACCATCGCCCGTAGCAACGGCGCCCAAGGGTACATCCAAGGGGGCGCCTTGAGCTGAAATTCCAGCGCCAACAGACCCCGCAGCAGGCGGGCAGGCGGGCCCCGCCCCCGCAGCAGGCGAGCTGGGGCGCCCCGCCGCTGCAACAGGGCGCCCAGACGCCGCCCCCGCAGCCAGCGGGCAGGGGGGCCCGTCCCCCGCGACAGACGAACTGGAGCGCCCGCCGCTGCAGCAGGGCGCCCAGACGCCAAGCCAGGGGCGCCCCCGTCCAGCCCGGCGCCGATGACAGCAGGGGTGCCCCCGCCTGGGGCACCCCGTCTTCTCTCCGTGACGACGACCGCAGCAGGGGCGCCCATGCCTGGGTCGCCCCGCCCTTCTCCCCCTGCAGCAGCAACGGCAGGGGCGCCCCCGCCTGGGGCGCCCGCCCAGCGACCGACGGCGCCACGGAGGGCGCCACGACCGCAGCAGGGGCGCCCCTGCCTGGGGCGGCCCACCCTTCTCCCCCAGCTGCAGCAGCGGCGGGGGCGCCATGGGCGCCCCGGCCATCCTCCACGCCCAAGTCGCTGCTGCTGTCTTCTCTGGCAGCAGCTGCCGGCACAGCGGGGGCGCGGCCACCGTCTTCCATGTCATCGCACCCCTCCTCTACTCGATCCAGATTCTTCATGGATCTTTCTTGATGCAAGAAGAAAAAACAAAAAGCAAGAAGAAGATGGAAATGGGCTGCCCTCTTTTCTTTTTTCTTTCTTTGAACAAGAAGAAGAGGTAAGGGTTATAAGAGAGGCAAATGAGCAAGAGCCCTCTTTTATAGCCCTCATTCTAGGGTTTTAAAAGTAGAGAGAAGATTCCTAAGCTTCAAGGACTCTGCTGTACAAATCAAGAAGGGGAAGAGCCTGAGCATAAAGCAAGGATAGTGTCTGGGAACGCCAGGACTCCTCTAAATGGAGAAAAACTTGATATTTGAAAATGTCTCGCTTTCAAAACTTCATTTGGCGCGAGACATTGAAGGGCAAATGATGGGTCAGGCCCAAATGACTCAGTCCACAATGACGGGTCAGGCCCAAACCATGATGATGGGTCAGGTTCAAGAGATTCAGTTCACGATGTTGGGTCAGGTCTGAATGACCCGGGTCCGTGTCGAGCCTAGGTCCAGATCCACTCGTCATGGGTCGGGTCCGGGCCCGAATCCACGAAGTACGAAGTCAGAGCGTCGTTACCTTTAACCTGCTTTTACCAAGTCTTGCGGAGGAGATCCTACCTGCATCGTCTGTTGAGGGCGGTTCGGAGACTCCGCCTAAAGGAAGCGTCCGCTGCTGAAGAGTTGTCCCCATCTGTTAGGGGACGACTATAAAATGCAGAGCCCCTCCAGCATTGAGGGGCAAGCAAACTATTGCAATCAACCTTTACCATCATTTTCAAGTATTCTCTGTAATCACCACACATTTGAGAAGTAAAACCATTATCTTAAAGTGGACGTAGGTCACATTGACCGAACCACTATAAACCCCCTCTCTCTCTCATTCTCTCTCTCTATTTTTCACATTAATTACTTTAAACTTGACCGGTGGTGCCCGAAATCCATTTTTGGTATCATCACCTCCTATTTTTCTTATTGGACTTACTCACATTTGAGATCTAGGGTCCATATCAGACTTGACCATATTCTGGTCCTTCAATTTTCATCGTCCTTCAATTCTCATTAGGCACAGACTAGATAGTGGAGCCAAATAGCTCCAACCCAAATCTGGCTCATTGGAGAACCCTAATCACCTCACTTATGTTAACCATCAAATGGAATCTTTTAGAAAACCAATAGTTAAAAGAGAAATGTCAAAACTTGTAAAGCCCTTGAGTAAAGTTAGAATAATTTTGAATGAGGTAGTTTTTTTTTTTTCTTCTTCTTTATTTAAGGAAAGCTCTTTTCATCCCTTATTTTCCTTTTTCTTTTTTCAGGTAGTTCTTCCTCATTTTCATATACGGTGAAATAGACCATTTCAGCTCTTAATTTTCTGATTAACATGCATGTAGAAAATAACCCACAATTGAGATGAGCACGAGATATTCAATCATAAGAAATAAGAGTGCAGATCCTCTCAATCTTTGACCTAGATAATTCTTCAAGTTGAAAAAATGAAATTCCATGATGAGTCTCTACGTTAAAATTCCGAGCTACTCAAAATGAACAGGACTCGAAGAAGTGGAATTTCATGATGAGGCTCTACAATTAAACTCTGAGCCTCTTAAAATAAATAAGACGTCCTTTTATTCCTCAGAAAAAAAATTGACATCACCATATTAAAAAAAAAAAAAAAAAACCACAGTTGACCTCACCCTAAAACTCAATATATCACGAATAATGTGATTAATAAATATCATTAATAATAGATAAGATAGTATTAATTGCATTATTCATCAAATGGCCATAAACTTGATATGGCCATAGTAAAACTTGTGAAAATCTTCATGACCACTCCATTTTGGGCAGTTCAAACGTGCATCATAGGTTCACACATTCCGATGTGGTTATGTCAACCACGTGAAACAGTTAGTAAAGGGTCAGGATTACTATATAATAAGTTAACATCAAAGATATTGACTGGCCCAATGTTTAATAAAATACTGACTTTGATTGAAGTAATGGAAAGTCATTTATATTGATCCAGCAATTCAGCTTCTTGCTCAACTTACGCCACTGGTGGTGCCTCTATTTTTTATTCTATTGTAAAGATATTCAAAAGAAAAATCAAAGAGGATTCAATTCTAAATTCACCAATCACATTTACATGTGAAATAGAATACAGCTATAAGTTCATCACATTGGAGGAATCGTAAATTATCTTATTCTTGAACTAGCTAGTGTAATCTTAAATTTTCATTTTAGTTGTTTTTGCTATGGTAAATGCTCATGCACCATAGTACCTAACCCATATAGCTACAACTAAAGATTTACTTATGAGTGTTTCTGAAGAGATTGAGGGAGATGTCTCACCACCCACCTATCAATGGACTGGCACAATTCAATCAACGTTGCTCATCTTTATTTGAATTCGGTTAATCCAGCAATGCAACTATTTGAATTGTTCAAACATTGTAAAATAATTCTTTCTTTAAAATGCAAATAAAATGCAAAACTTGAAACTATTATTGGTTGTTGATATCATCATTTTGAAGTTTTATATTTTTGCTTGGTTTATTTACTTTTAGATATATATTTTTTGAAATTTTCTTTTTAGATTTGTTTATTGAGTAATTACAATGTCATGTTGATATCATGGTTAAACCAAAATGAAACAGCTTGAATCAGGTGCTACCAAACCTTAGCTTTCACTCTTAACAAGGTCAAACCTTAGATTTTCAAACTACAGGCTATTACAACACTTGTAGAAAAAATGATCAACATCTATATGTTTTGCGGGTGAATTACTTTTTTTCCTTTCACTGCTGCAATAGCTCTTCATTAGATGAGACTCTTCATTATTGATAGACTTTGCTAGGCTTGTAAATGGTGGACATGAGTGGATCCAACCCAAAAAGAATGCTTGATTTGCATTGAAGAGCAAATGGGATGAATGGAGATTAATATAGATGTGAAATGGCTTCAAATAGTGCAACAATACAATGTTTTTTTTACAGTGAGCATGGATCCTTTAAAATCATGACCATAAGGCTTGTTTGGTTGGAGAAATGTTGTCCCCTCAAGTACATATCAACATCTTGGAAAAGGAAATTTAGAAAATTTCACAAGTCAGAAGGTTAAATCTTTGAAAGTTCATCAGTCAAAAAGAAAACTTCAAATGGGGGATATAGCAACTAGCACTGATGTAGAAAACTTTCAACCTATGAAATTCATATCAGAAATTCAACCAAACAAACTGGATATGAAGATTTCTATGGTCAGCCCAGAAGGGGTCATTGGATGTGAAGGAAGATCTTAACCCTACTAGGTGAAAGGACGTGCAGTGGATTAGGCCATCCATATAAAAAAATCGACCCCACTTTTTATTTAGAAGGCATAAAGTCAATGACAATCCAACTGATAACTATTATTTTATGCAGGGGAAATAATTCTGATCATGATGTTGTTGTCTTATATCGTTTATCATGTATGTGGTGGGCCACAAGGCTAGAAAAGATGCCACGTGTCTTCTGCAGAAAAACAGGCCAAGGAAGGCTAGAGGAGATCCGGATAGAAAGGCCTTTTACAGCCGGCTTGTTAAAATTTTTCTTCTGGCCATCTTCACTTTTCATTCAACTTCAGAAACCAAATAGACATTTCCTGGTGTATGGTTTGTGACAATGGGCCTAATAATCTTTTAACAAAGGGCACAGGGAATGAGGGTTGCCTCCTCCTCCCCGTGTAATGTGGGTGTTCTCCTTTTGCCCGTGCGGGTGCTATCCGGGATAAAATATAGAGAAGGAGCGTCCATGAGTTGGTTGGATTTTCACATTCTCACTTAACTATCCAGGGTCTTGTAGGTTTGTATAGGTGTTTCCTCCCCAATGTGCTAGGTCCACTCCTGTGGTTGGCGGGTCTCTAATGGGTCCAGCCGCTTTGGCTGGTAAAAAACAAAGGGCACTGTTCTCTTCCTGTGCAGAGGAAAATGGATTATCTGATGTTTGGCCTTCAATATACTGTTCAGTGTTCACCCAATTGTAGTAATCTGCTGGTAAGCCACAGTATGATTTATGGACATAGTGAATCCTATCCCAAAAAAAAAAACAAAAAAAAATCCCATTCAGTGAAAAACAGACAGCGCAATGGGGGCAAACATTGAGGCATTCTCAATGTTTGGGCACCATAGTTTATCATTTTTCATAAGATCCATCATTTGGGCCCCAACTTTCTTCGAATCATGTTAATATCTTTTAAAACTTTCATCCATTATAAAAAGTGCAACACACCAAGAATGCTGAAAGCACCGACCAAAACCATTTTACACGTTGGTGTGTGTGTCAGGCCATTTTTCACATTCAACTGCCGTTCGTGGAATGTATTGGGAGAGTCCCTTTCACTTCTCAACTGCAATGCAGCTCATTTGGAAGGGTCTTTTTCTTCTACTAGCAGCTCGTTGCTTTGCAGGATTTTCGGTTAACATATATGGAAAATCCAGATCAGCAGCTGTATAAGACTCCTACGAGAGAGAAGAGGCAACTTCATCAAAAACTCATAAATTCCAAGTCTCATTTTTGTCTTTAGACTGGGGCTTTAATAGATTGTTGATAAATTGTTTAGGTGCCATTGGCAAGTTCAATTTTGAAAATGTATTTAACAGTGCAATTATGTTCCATGAGTAGTTTGAATTCTAAAATGGTTGGCCTCACAGATTTAGTGTGAAGGTACATAAAATGTTTTCTTATGAGCAAACTATATATCAATAATACACAGTCTAACTTACGAAGCTAACTTAGATTCATGTCTATTAATAGGAGGAAGATAAATGGAAATGTATTCTCATCAACAAGGTGGAGCTAGGCCGCCAAATTATTTGTCCTTATGTAACAACCTTAAAATTTAACGACATCCTAATCATAGATTTTTCTGAGTTAAATCCAACGGTGAGCAAATGTTCAATGATTGTAAAATTGGGCTTGATGTTAGATCATGGAATGATCAGAATATTAAAGGGGCTGCACTGATGTAGGCCCCATTGAACTATAATATGTTGTGTGAGAATATTTTTCTCTAATCACTACAAGAAAAGTCATTTTTTGGCGATTTTTTTCCGCCACTCTTGATCTTTTTTAGTGATAGAAAAAAGTTTTCATCACTGAAACAGCAACAGATGCCTATACGCTCTCTTAAGAACTAATAAGGGCAAATTTAACAGCTGAAAAAAACTCATCAAATTGCAAGGCAGCTCACTAAACTACGGTACTATAGTTTTGAGAGGCATGCATAAAAAAGTAGCTAAGGGCAGAACGAAGGACAAGTTTTATAAACAGAGAGGAATCCTCTATTTAGAGGATTTCATTTTTCTCATGGATTCCCAAGTAGAGTTTCAGATTTGGTAAATAGAGAGGATTTCTACAATTTATAGAATGTGTGATCCAATGATTATAGGTGTTTCTGATTCTCTTAAAATACATGAAAAATTAGGGGTTGAGCTTTCACCCCAAATCTGTGATATTGCAAATGAGGTCCACGGGAATAAAAATCTGACTGACAATAAAATTGAAACACAATGACCTTAGAGATCCTCATTGTCATCTTCCTCTCACTACCAACTCTAAATTTTTTAAGGTCGCGTTTGGCAACTAAATCTTCAGGAAAAATATTTTTTGTCTCTCTAAAATTGTGGTAAATTCATGTTTGACAATTGTAAATTCATGAGGATTTGGATAATTAAAAATCTTCATTCGACCAACCCCATAAAATTTGAAATTCCCAACTTAAATGAATTTGTACACCGAGCCCTATTTTTTTGAGCTATATGAATCGATACAAACTAATATCAATGTGAAATCTTCAACTATATAAATTTCCAACGAAAAATTCTTATTTTAGTAATAGTGAAGAATCATTAGATCTATCGAGTCCTTACATGTTACCAAACATGTTCAAAGAGATCAAAAAAAATAAAAAATGGAGAGAAATCCATGGCTTAGAAATCTACTCTCTCAGTGTAATGAGTTTTTTTTTCCCATGTAAAGTAAGAGAGAGACAAAAAGTTGTCATTTTTTCTTCAAATTCCCGTTTCGTAATTTTACTTGTAAAGTCAAGTCAAGTTAAACATAAAATCAAAAGCACTTTTTACCACAACTCGCCCAATCTTTTTCAAAAAAAGAGTAAAAAAGCATTTACATATATTTACTAAAAGATAAAAAAACTCCATTTTTTCGTACAAAAAGTTAAAAATATTCCATCACAAACAACTAAAAATAAAATACTATCATAACTCATTTATATTTTATTCTCTCTTTTTATTTCACTTCACTCCACTTTATGCTAAAAGTAAAATGCCAAACGTGCCTAACAAAGTCGAGAACTCCAGCCCTTAAAAGGGGCCAATAAAAGTCCCAATAAGGTCCAGAGTCCAAGACCAAGGAAAGTAGTAAACAGTGGGTGATCACTGATCACATATGTGTGTGGCCCACTACTTAGACCCCTCTGATGCCACAAAGGCCCACGTATGTCAACAAATGAACGGCCAAGGAAACACTACGTCCCACTGCAGAAGCTTCGATTTGCAGCAGGCTCAACAAGAAAGAAAAACGAACGGAAGAAAGTGGCAGTGTGAAAGAGAGACCGCGAGTATTATTTTTCGTTAGCACTCGGGAGCTGTTTAAAAAGTATGACTCTGTGAAAACTACAAAGCGAGAGAGAGAGAGAGAGAGATAGAACCGAATCTCGTCTTCTTCTCATGCAATAATCATCAGTAATCTATCTAAATCTTCTCTATTTCTTCCTTTTTTCTCCTTTATCTGCTGCTCGGAGCAAATCAACGGACGAGATGCGTTTATCGCCGCGGGCTGATTCTCCTGAAGTTCTCCGAGTCAGCGACTCGTCGCCCTCTTCTGCCGAGTCCAGCTTCCGAGAACTCGATGATGTCTTCTTGCAGGTAACAATACAACACCCACACTTTCTATCTATCTATCTATCTATCTATCCATGTGGAGATATGGATATGTGAGGAAAAGCGGCATTTGGATTTGGAGAAAGGATGATTAGGGAATGTAGAAAGGGCTTCTAAACGCAACCTAAGCTAAAATTGCGATTGGTTTGAAATGGGGGGCGGAGAAAACAGGAAAAGTTTAGTTTGCTAAGGTGATAAACTGGAAAAGAGAAGATTTTTTCCATGGAAAAGTTGTATTCCTTTTCAAAAGAAATAAAAATGGCTGCTTTTTACTTTTTTCTTTCAACTGATTTTGATGGAAGTTGAATCCCCTTTTCAGAAAAGGAAGAAAAAGGGCTGCTTTTCTGATTGAAGTTCCTTTTTTTCTTCAGCTTTTGATGTAATTTGTTCAAGTGCACATCTTGTATGAAAAGAAACTCAAGGGAATCTCTTTCTTTTTTTTTTTTTTATTCATTTTTAATAAAATTGTTGTTAAATATGTCAAGCAAGGTTAAATAGATAGCAGAGAGGAAGTTGAGATTCTATGATGAAGAGAATCAACATAAGAAATCGAAGTAGTCCAAAGTCTTATGTTTTTTTTTTTTTTTTTTTTTATAATATATTGACTGTTGACACCCAAAACTTCAATTCCACTAGAGAGGTGGTACCCCAGTTTTTATTAACTTTGTGATGTCTCTGTAATGCTTTGGTGTAGTTTAGACAACTTTTAGTGATGTCTATGGTAATAATATTATGAAGTTTCTTTTGATCATGTTAATAAAGTAGCAAGGGAATTGGTGGATTCTCTAGCGAAACTGAATTAGATGATGATGGCATGTTTCTGGAGTTGTTGTTCTTAACTAGTAGGCTTCAGTTTTGCAATGGAATGGGCTTTTTAGTGTCTTCTTTGTTGTATACTTCTTCTATACTCTATATCTAATATATATTTATATTTTCTATTAATGATTATTAGTTTTATTCGAATGAAATGGCCATAACTCTATGCAGCATGTTTGAAGATAGTACTGATCTACCCTTCTAGTTCTGGCACATTTGAAAAAAAAAATTAATTTAAACTTTGCAATATTTGAATGAAAGAATAGCTTTTAGTCTTCAATATTCCATTAAATGAATCTTATTTTGGTATGGATTTTGCATGGAATTGAGGTATAGACTCTAGTGAGTTCAGGTAGATTCGATTATTTTCAATTAATAACTTTTCTTTTTAACCTTGACTTGAATTGTTCATTGTGTAGACGCAGACAAGAATATGGCTTGGAGAAGTTCTGCATGCAAGATTTGACGAGGAGATGACTATTGCTGAGTTGCTTGCGGATGGAGAATTGCTGTATGTCTTTGAAAATCTTGAACTTCATGTTAGCATGATGCTATTGACTGTTCTGATCTTTTTCTCTGTTACCTGGAGATGAAGTATTTACCCTGTCAAAACTCACATGACAGAGCAATAATCAAGATATTGGGTGGAGACTAATGCATAAAAAGTACATATTCTTCTGTAGAAACAAAAATGTACAAATATTTGTGGAATAAAAATGTTTTTTTTTTCCGTAATCCTAGAAGTGGTTTGACATATTCGCTTCCCATGTCAGTATTTCCAATTATACTTTCAAACACAAACGAAGTTCTTTCCATATGCCTAGAAGTATACAACTGCAATAATACACTTTCTGTTTTGGTAATTCCATATCAAGAGCCCGTGCCATGGTGGAAGGTGCTCACTATTGTAACCTTGAGGTTTTGGGTTCAATTCAAATCAAAATAGCTTACAATACCTTGAGGTTCCGGCTTCAAGTGATGCCATTTCTAGATTTTCTGATAAAATGCACTCTGAAGTTGTTTTCCTCCTACAGATTCATATTTGGAGTGCTGTAGAAGCCGTTGCCACAATAGTCTTGTTATTCTCTTCACATTGATTCCAAAAGCTATCCTTTAAAACTCCTTTCAAATGCAAAACAATGGCTTACCGAAAATTGTAGTCACTGCCATTTGTTCTTCTCCTGGCTTTCACATCTCTACAACACCCATTAAGTCATTGTGGCTTACCGAAAATTATAGTCACTGCCATTTGTTCTTCTCCTGGCTTTCACATCTCTACAACACCCATGAAGTCATTGTGGCCTACCGAAAATTGCAGTCACTGCCATTTGCTCTTCTCCTGGCTTTCACATCTCTACGACACCCATAAGGTCATTGCGACTGTTCCTTTTTCTTGTTACCCATTACCTTGTGCATTGTTGTGATGTCTTAAAGAACCTCTACTTCCATACTCATGATTTCTTGGTACTGGAATTTATGTGACATTTTCTTTTTATCTGATTCTTTTAATTTTCATCAGCTGGTTCACATTTTTTTTCTATTTTGCATATCCTGTTATGATGTTGTTGATCTTCATTTATGAAAATAGCAAAATCTCCTCTAACTGATATTACCTACTCTAGAATGAGCCTCTAGAAACATGAGTTCTACACTTTCATGCATTTGATGCCTGAATCTTCAAATGACAAGTGGGTTTGCAAAGAATACGCTCGATATAAGAGGCATACAATGAAAGCAGAAACAGGAATGTTATGTTATCTTCTGGATGTTTCACATTCCTTGAGAGGGTTACAAGGATTCAAGGAAGCGACTGCTCATTGACTCTACCTTTTCTGTGTTTGCTATGTGTATGTGTTTGTGTTTTGTGCTACAATCTGGTACTTAGACTTTTGATTGTAGTTGTCTTTTGATGAAAGAGATGCAATTTTCATAAGAATAAGAATAAGAAGAGAAATCTTGTACAGTGAGAGTTTGTTGATTATGTTAACTTTGGGCTGATATTGCAGATTTCAAGGTGTCTAAAGTAGTTTGGAAAATGCTTCGGACAAAGTGTATAGAGACAAAATTCGCAGAAGTCTATGTTAATGGGCCAACCGCACCTGGGAAGAGTGGTGGAAGATACATGCCTTATTCTAATGTTGACTTATTTTTGAAGGTAATCTCTTGCTTGCTTTCTTGTGGCAATGAACTTAGCAAATGAAGGCAATCAGTGACTTTCTTGTTGACACATATTTGAGTTGTACTATATATTTTCCTTTTTTTAAACTATATTCTTGCCTATTAATATTTTGTTCTTTGCTCATTTGATTACATTTATTTTGTCGCCATCTCTGATTTCATGATGTGCAAATCATGCTCATACATTATGCCTCTAGGACTTCTAATTATTAGAAACTTGTTTTCATCTTTTCATGTTCACAGATATGCAAGATTCTTGGATTGACTGGCGTTGACCTCTTTTCCCCATCAGATGTAGTTGAGAGAAGAGATACACGCAGGGTCTGTATGTGTATACGTGCTCTCTCAAAGAAAGCCAGGTCGAAACATTTAAATGTATGAAAATTTTCCATATGAGTAATACATGGATCTATTATATGTATAGTAGCTTTCATCTCCCCAACTTAGCTATTTTGTTAGTCAAGTTTTAATGCAAGGCTGAAAGCCTGAAAGACACTCATGATTGTTGACTGTTCTTTTTGCAGATTCCAGATTTTGATGTGGTCACATATACAATAGCCATGCCTACGGATATGGTTGGCTGTATCCGTAGAAGTTTAGAGAAATCACAATCACAGCATAGCTCTTCAACTTTTGTCATCTGCAGCAGATGCATGCATTCTAAAGGAAAATACAAACAGGTACGGTGGAAGCTCTAATCATCCAAAGAGGGAAAACACATCCCATGTTGTGCATATAGTTGATCTACGGTGAAGTTTGACAAACATTTTGCTACCCATTCAACCATTCCAATTTTGGACCCCTCGAGAACAGAGCATTTTAAAAGTTCTCAGACTGATCAGATCATCCTCCTTATCAAATTGTGGTTATCAGATGGTTAAAAATAAAATGAACATTACCATTCAGGATAATAAATAAATAAAACTAAAAAGAACATTTAAATTCAGTGGGCAAAATGCTATATATGGTTAAGATGGCTGATCAGTGTGATTTATGTTATCCTTCATCCGCAATGGGGTCCACTATTTGAATGGTGGGGCTACTGCTACCACCACTTAAGACATAGTTTCGCAGATGTACAGCTAACATGTTCCTGTAAACATTTCATTTTCCAAGAATTGCAGCCATGTTTCTTGTTTCCAATTATTTGCTTGCTTTGCTGTAGAAAATCCAGGAAGCGGACTGTATCAGAAAGTTGTATTTATCTTCTGAGGAGTCTGATGACGCTGAAAGCAGTTTTCAGGCTTTAGAATTTCAGAGTTCAGCCTCAGATGCTTCTTATGATGCCGCAAACCTGTCAGGTTTATTTAGAGACAGCTCACCTGGACAGGATACAGTTGTTAAAGGAAATTTCAGTAAACCAGACAACAGATTAAGGTTAGATGTTCAGAACCAACATGATGATGGGATAAGAACCAATAAGTATGGAGAAGTGTGTTTTGTTGATTCAGGTGAATCTCTCAATTTATGTTCTATGACATGCAGTAACTGCAGATTTCCAACTAAAAACACAATTGTTTCACCCCTATCATGTCTTGAGTGTCAAATTGATCCAAATGCAACAGTTTCTTGTACGCACTGGAGATGGATCCCTGAAAATAGTAGGGAGATGTATGATGTGGATCTTCACAACTGCAGAACTGCTTCTTTTTTGCGAGATTCACCAAATAAATTGGATGGACTGTTTCCTCTTGATTCAGAAGAATCATTCAGTGGTGAACTTTGCTGCAATAAATCTATGCATTGGCATGAGAACCCCAGAAGCTGTTTGTCCAATGTGATGCCATCTGACTCATATGTGAGTTTCGATGACATGCAAGAAGAATTTACAAATGCATCAGCGGTTCTTTCAGATGCCAAACTGATTGTTAGTCATGTTGCAAATGGTGGTTATATTGCTGGCCCTGGGCCTAAGATTGAAGATTATGAAGGATCTTCCCCAAATCCAGTTTCCTGTAACAGAGCAACACTTGCTTCTAAAGACCCCTTGGATGCAAAAGATGATTTTACTAGTGGTAATGCCCACTTCCGTAAGTTTCAGAATCTGGGGGAAACAGAACAAAGTAATAGCACCCTTGAAGTTTCAGCTGTTGATGAAGCTAAAATGGACAAGCTTTCACCTAGATGTAGAGATATGGGCACTGAAATTGCATCAAAACTTGTTTACTGGAATCAGTTTGATGGGATCCTTTTAGGGGAGTTAGATTCTCCCTGTAATGGTTTCCCCCATAATGACATCTACAAAAGCACAATGGTGATGAATGGAAATAATGGAGATGGAGTTTCTGCCAAATGCATGCCACCACATGATATTTACACCACCGACATCTGTGCTATGGTGAATTCTACAGATCCTGGGAAGCTATTTGATGCTAATGCAACAGACATGATAGATGCTAATTCAATAGATAAGATAGATCCATTGGCTGCTGTAAGTGAACCTGATGCCATTGTGACAAAAAACCTGAACGATGCATCCAGATCAATAGCTTGTTTTACCACTACTAAAATTGCTCATGAAGCAGAAATTGTGGCACTTGAGAAGGTATCCAGTAAAATATGCCTTGACATTGCTCCACGTGATCTGTGGCAGGATGATGTGAGCCATGTGGATGAGACTCAGTACAGAAAAGGGGACTCAAAAGATACATTTGAAGAGGAAGTGCAAAACCTGTCAGTGGAACAGGAGGAGTCATGCCATACATTTGAAATATGTGAACTCATGCAAGGAGCAATTAAACCATTTTACTCTGAAGTATCTGCAGAAAACAAAGTAAATGCTTTTTCAGAAAGCAGGCAGATAGAGACCCTTTTGGAAACAAATGTTTCCAAGAAGAGTCGCACAGACAATGAAGGAGATGGGTATGTGAGTTCTGCCAGTGTAGGAGAGTCTGATGTTCCACTTGCAAAACCATTGGGCAGTACTTTCAGAGTAAACTGCACAGAGAAAGTGTATTAGAATCGAAAGGAGCAACAATCAATCATTCATGCAAATCTCTATCAAATGACTTACTACGGCGAAAATGGATTAATCGGAATCTCTTATTAGCTAATTTTCCAGATTATGATGAGAAGCAACCAGCAGATGTCAGCGCATTAGAAAACGAACCTGTGCCAGTCATAGATGATAATGCTATTAGCACACTATCTGAAAGCTCTAGCCAAACTGAGAGGTATAGGCTGGAGATTGAAGGGATGGCATTTCCTTTTGATTTTGACGAGCCTCTTTTGGATAACCCAAAGATTGATGAACGTAGAGACACCCAACAAAGTTGCACTTGATCATGGCTGTTCTTCCGAGTTAGGTTTTGCAGAGAATCTTGTCTATCACAGTAGGTTTTCCTGCATAAATAGTGTAGAATTTGATTGTCCATCTGCACAAATCTCGAGCAGTGAACCCTGCTTGATACCTGCGGGTTTAGAGAGCAAGAGAAATATCAGTCAGCCACAGTGGAATGAACAATGACGATTGTAAGAATCTGATTAATGAGAAAGAGCACCAAGTTCTTGGATGTAGTATGACTCTCAAGGATGCTGATTCTACTGGAAGTAAGGATGAGGTGAAATAGTAATCCCTTTGTGGCCTTATATATATATATATATTTATTTATTTTAGGATCACATGCTACAAGTTGCATTTGAAACACGAGAATCCAATCATCTATCCGGGCTCTCCACATGGTCAAGCCTTATCTTCATAGGACCTAAGGACTATGAAGATCACTAGTAGTAATGATTAGATGATCAAATATAAATCCTACATTTGATGAATTTCACCTTGTAGAGCAGTTGTTGAAATTCATTTTTATCAAATAATGCTATATTTTGAGGTTTTAGTTGGTAAATAGAAGTTTGAATAAGAAATGCTAAACTTTTGATGGGCAGGATCATGGAATGTCTTAAACAAAACTGGAGGTCGGATGGCTAGACTGGACGGATAAAGTCTAAACCATTCAAGCTCAATTGTCAGCATGACGTCATTTGGACAAAAAGCTTAATAATTATTAAACCAGTCAAAATTGTAGGTTCATACCAGTCAACCTCGCTGTCTGTACCAATTTTAGTGGGTTTGACCAGTTTTTAAATGGTCGGATAGTTTGGTTTGGGCTGGATCATCCAAGGCACTGGTTCCAGTCATACTGGATGATTGGTTAAGTTGCCCTGAAAGATGGTCCCAATAAATGATTGGATTCTCCATACTACTAGGTTATGATGCCAGAACTTTCTTAATGAATGTGATCACATATTTTGGTACTTCATTGCATGCCTTTTACACATTGATCTGATATCCATTGATGTAAAATCAGGAAACTGAAAATTATGTTTTGGACGCGAGGATGAGTCATGGTTCAGAAGGGAAGGATACAGAAAAAGGTACAGGAGTGGAGCATAAGCATGACAAGAAGCTACTGCTAAAATCACTTGCTGGGGGGATGACATTCTTTGGTGCTGCTTTCTTTCTATATTACCTCAGGTATGGGGATCTATACTTTAGAGAACAATTCGAGAGTGAATACTGAAATTATTGGTTACTCCTTTACATAACCATTTAGAGAAAAGAAAAAAATAAAATAAAGAATAGTGCTATTTATGTAGCTTACTAGTATTGACATCATTGTCTCTTCACAGGAGTAGAGGTAAAGAGAAGATCGGTCCAAGGAGAATTCGAGGAAGAACTGTTCTATCACAAAACCAAAAGCCAAGGCAGGATGGGCTGCAGACAGGCAAGGCCGTTGGTGTCTTTCCTGGAGAGAGGCTGAAATTGCAAGACTAGTTACTCAACAGCATATGTAGCTGATGGAATCTTATGTGGCTGATCATGAGAAGCTTGCAATTGAGTTGCTATTGGCATCTGTCATACCTGTGGCTCCTCCTCAATTGAATGGTGCATTGCATTGCGACAGAGAGTTTGTAGGCTCGATCCTGGCTTACAGAAAAAAAAGAGCACCAAACCGCAATCGGGGGATATGCCATCTAATTTCTTGTGGATAATTACAGCTATAAAGTTTTTACTGATATTATCACAAGCATATACAGATAATAACCTGTTCGGCGGTGAAGAAATATGTCGGATATTGCTGCATTAACTTATTTAATAAAGAAATTCATGGGTCAGTTTTGGACCAGTAGTTTATTCTTTTTCGCTGCATGTTACTGTCCCAGGGCAACCATTTTGATGGATTCCTAATAAATGATGTTAAAATCTTAATACAAGAACGTCCACAAAATTGGAAAAACTGGCCCCAAACAGATGCTCTTCCAGAATGCCAGAGGGAAAAATATGTTCAGAGATAGATCATAGCAGGTTGTCACCAGTCTCGTCTCGTTCTACTGTTTTAAAGTAGAATTTGATGGCAAGCGTGTAGACAGATGATGGTTGTCTGAACAGGGACTTTTTCCAACTGGAGATGTTTATGTGTGCATGAGTGGTCTTTGCTCAACTCTATTGGTTTTTCATGCATAGCAAAGAAGAAAGAAATTAGAAAACTTGGTGAGGCCACCATGGACGATTAAAACAGTTGGCCTACCATTCCTTGTTCGCTGGTATGCTGCCCTCAAAATGTTAATGGAAACTCTCCAAAAGGGAGGATTTTCACTTGCTTGAAGCTCAATGTGTGCATATAAAGTCTAGATTGTGTGGCCCACTTGAATACTTTCCCATCATTAAGGGTAGGATAGATAGAGGAGAAATGTCTCTTTATGGATAAGGGTCATGCGAAAAATCAACCTCTCAGACAATGCTAGCCATTGGATTTAACCGCCGCCATAAAGTTTAATGGTCTTTTACTCGTAGGTGAGTAAAGATTTGATTAGCATAAAATTAGATGTAGTAACAGATCATGCATTGAATTACAAGGACAAACTAACATTTGGACTGTTGACGGCCCCATGCTACCTTTTAGCAGACATTTCAGTAAAATAGGAAACAACAGCAAATACGTGCAGTACTGTCATAATATTTCTGACTTACAAATTTGAAATTTTAAAGAACATTTTTTTTCCTCTTGTGAATACTTTTATTTCAGCACAATATTTTCTTATTACACCCAACCGATTATTATCACTGGAATGAGATCTGTTGCAATGACCGCATTTGGCCTTCACAATTTGGGTTAACATTCGTGCCAAGCCACTAGGCTGATCGAGTTTTCTGGTAGACTGGGACCGGTAACATCCATTGAGAAGTATCAAAATTTAGTGGAAGATACCCATTTTGCTAGTTCTTCATAAGAGTAACGGGACTGGCTAATTGAATTTGGAGACATCCTGCTTAGATCACTGAAAATCAGTTTACTCGCACTCTAATTACGTAAAGACTTGTTTGTGCGACAAGAGGATTCCAAGTTCCACATATTTCTGTTTTCTCGGGAGAGGAATCTTGCACTCTCAGCCCTCCCATAGGGAAATCAGACTGATTTAAGGTAATCCCAAGGCATGAACTGCTGCCATCCACTTACAAACCGAGTTAATTGGAATTGGTCTACCAAGACCAAATGGTCTCGTGGGCTTCCATGGTGGGTCCTTTCAATCCAATTGCTTACCCAATTAAAATGTTGGTTATAGGAAGCAATTAGTATCAGATATTACAATTCAGCATGAACAGTCATCATCTGTATGACAGATTCAATAAAAAAGAAGGCAGTATGGCTCTTCTGATTCCTGCCAGTGCGTTCAATGCTTGCATTGATAAAAAAAAACTAAATGAAACAAAAGGCTAATTTCTGTTAAAAAAAGACTAGAAGACCCACTATATTCTTTCTTTCTTTCTTTTTTTTTTTTTTTTTTTTTTTCAAATTGCACCAAAAGAAAAGGTAGAGCCAAAAATTCACTGTGCAAACTCCCCTGTAACCGCACCTATCCAAAATAACTCCTGTCATGCAACCGCCAAAAAAAGCTTTGACAGGACAAAGACAGTTGGCCCATACAAAGGGTGGGAGAGGGAGAGAGGCAAAAAAGACCAAAAAAAAAAAAAAAAAAGGAAAAATTGAAAAAAAAGAAAGAAGAAAACAGAACCCCACTATTCCACCTCCTTTCTCCCCTGCAAGACCCATGCAAGAACCACTGTAACTCTGGCCTGTATTAAATCTCAATATCAACAAAACCTTTGTCATCTGCTGCCAAGAAATCCAGGCTTCAATTTTAATTGACAATGTGCAAATCAGGCTTCAGCTTCAGAGTCAGATGAGCTCAGTATGGAGGATGCACGACCCATGCTACCGACATGTGATTCAATCGGCTTAAGCTTAGATTGCTGTTCTCCTCCTTAGGGTAGTTGAGAAGGCCTCAACTTCAATGACTGGATAAAAAAAACAAAAAATAATATATGTCCTCATTAAGTTCCATCCTTAAAAAAAAAAAATTCACTAGTAAGTTCCACAAACACAAAAATTAATCACTGCAAGAGGTGCTCCTCATTGGCTTTTCACGCTAAAAAAGAAAGTGCTTGTAGCAATGGCCAATGGGAACAAGCCACACCCTGATTCTTATAGGTGGGTCCAAGCACTTAAATCAATGGGGACTCTACACAACACAAGATCCATCTTAGAAGAGTAGCAAGCTCACTATGGAGAAATTATAGGGTTGTGATCCTCTACAAGTTGCATAGTTGGTAGAATGCCCAATTTTGTACACATGTGGCCTATGCATGCCTATGGCTCAGTGATCCAAATCATTGCTCTTCTACCACACACCACCAATAGGGGCAGATAGAAAAAAACTACATGTTTGATTGCAAGCACATAGGGTTGGGACTTAGGAGTTACCGGCGATCCTAGTGGTTTCCAAAAGATATAACATAGGACAATTGCGTTCGGATAACCTAGTTTAATAAATAAAGAAGCATAGATACCTCATAGAAAGCATTGATTTCCTCCTCTGTTAGAGGATCATCTTCTGCATTTTCGTCCCAGCCCACCGACCGTAGAAATGCTACCTCCTCTTCCTCGGGGAAAAGAACAGCAAATGAACTCGAATCTATGTTAGAATCTTCACAGGCATCTCCATTGCCAGACACATCACTGCCATTCCGTGGAGACCACTCCAAATCAGGACCTGATTCTGGAGGGTCCTCACTAACAGCAGCAGCAATGGTTGTGGTCTGGTCATTGGACTTCTCCAACACAGAAGACGACGACACTGTAGGTATTGAATCTGGGACCGCAGCTGAATGGTTCCCTGAAGTTTTTTGCCTCAAGGAATTGAAGAAATCAATTCGATTCCGAGATTGAGATGGTCTTCTATCCAAGGAGTTTTTTGTCACTGAGAAAGCAGCTGCCTTGCTATCAGTGGCAAGCTTTGGGTTAATGGGGCTCCTTGCAGGAGCAAATGCAGCTGACTGGACAACACCAGGCAAAACTCTGCTGGCATTCGTTGGACTCGGTGCATCTTTAGCAGCTAAAGCATCATTCTTTTCATGGGTAGCTTTGAGAACAGTGAGCTTTCCAGCTTTAGAAGGCCTGGAAACATCAGATCTAATGGTTCCATGGACAGCATGGTTGACCAGTTGTGATGAAGAGGGCTGCTGCCCAGCCTTTGTCACGTTGCTTAACTCAGAAGATCTCACTGATTTTAATTTCAGTTTCTCCGAGGAATTGGGAACCTGATAAAAAGATTAATGGAAAAGCAATGACCAACCAGTTATATAGCTGCTTTTATGTTGCTAAAGAACATGTAGCCACTACAAGCATAAATTTCATGTCGAGAATCAAGCAATATTATAAAACAAATTAAAATGAGTATATGCAAGTCTTAGTCATACCAAGAATGCAGTTAAATTGTTAACTGGAAGTGTTAGTTAAAAATAAGGTTACTCTTTTGCAAGGCCCAATGCCAACAACTTAAACGTGAGGGCCCCCACTCCTATCTCTCATATAAGGTGAGAGATATCTCTCATAGGAGAGGGAGAGAGAGAGTAAACGTGAGGGCCCCCACTCCTATCTCTTATATAAGGTGAGAGATATCTCTCATAGGAGAGAGAGAGAGAGAGAGAGAGAGAGAGAGAGAGAGAGAGAGAGTTTGTTGAAGGAACTATTTTGCAAGGCCCATATGGACGCATGCCAATCATAGGAGAAGGGAAAATGGGGGAGGGAAGGATTGATGGAGGGGGCCAGTAACGGGGTGGGGGTTAGGACTACACGTGGATTAAGGATAGAACAGAAACGATCTTAGTCAAACCATATTAGCCCCTTAGGGGAGTCAAAAGTTTCAACGCCTATATAAGTGATTTTTTTTTTTCAATCCAACATTTTGGAGGATTCTCGACACTAACAGACAGAAGATTGGAACACATTAACAACAGAAGCTGTCAAACTAGATCTCATTTCCAAGATAAGTATATTATCATGAACCCATCCCATGTCAATAATAATGATCAAAGCTGTTTATATTGGACAGAAGAATGACTACCTGTTCCGGTTATGGCTGTTTGGCTTTTGGTCTTCTTAGCTGGCCCACCTTGTTAGTAGTTTTGGAGTTTTCTTCCTTAGCTGACCTGGCTTGTGGGTACCTGTTCTAGGCTTTTGCCCTTTTTGTGGATTGGCTCTCTTTTGGTTGCTTCTTTTTCTTTTTTCTTTTTTTTTTGAGTTGCAACTGGAAGGGAAACCTCTCCACTGTATGATTCTTTTGTATCTTCTTTCATTGGAATATATTTAATTTATCTTCAAAAAAAAAAAAAAAAAGAAAAAAAGAGCAGTTTATTTCATTTGATTTGACAATGGTGGAATTGTGAAGGATTTGCAGTGGGTTTATGACTATTTTGGGTTTCAGTTTGGTTTGGACAGGAGTTCCCAGTATGAGGGAGTCACAGGCTGCATGTAAGGAACTGCTGCTTTGACGTTCAATTAAGGAGTCGACTTTCTTAATGGAACTGCAGTTTTAAGCCTCACTGATTTCGACATAATCATGCTTTAGCATATGTGAAATGACGTAATTTTTTTTTTTCAAAATTTTCTTCATGTTTGTGTTGTATAAATTATTTAATGCAGTTCGGGATCCAAGATCAAATGGGCGAAACCCACAGACTGGATTCGCCAAATCCTAAGCACTCAAGAACGCACAAGCTGAGAAAACAGACACAAATTAATGCCAAACTGGAAATATTTTATTCACTTAATTAGAGGTGTTGATCCTAAAAGGGGATTTACATATTTATCGAAAAGAGGGAGGAGTCGTTCCCTCTCACTAGGACTCTACCTGCTAAGGATTAAAATCCTAACCAATAAGGAAACTTACAAATCAAAATACTATAGCAAATAGGAAACTAGAATCCTAATAATGTCAACTTCCCACAACAAAATAGTTGGCTGATCCCATTAGGATTTGTGGGCTGATCCAATGGGTAGGGTTGGGTTGACCCAACAAATCATGGGTCTGGCCCAATGGACTTGGGCTTGCGTCATCTTGTACCACTATCCTTGCTACTTCCATACATATCCCCATTGACCTACCCATTTTCCTTGGTAGGCAATCCACTTTCTTAGAAAGAGTTTTCCTCAAAGGTGACATTGCTGGCTTGCGTTGCACATGTCCAAACCATCTCATCTCAAACAAGGCTTTCTTCATTTATCCACCCATTGATGCTACCACTAAAAGCACTCATTTCTGGTTCTACTGAAGTAAATCATTGGTTACAAACCTCTGTTGATCCTATTTGTGAAATCAAATTCAAACCCTCTATTATGCTCTCCAGTTCGACCATCTGTACCCGTATATCTGAAGTGATCTAAACGAAAAACCTTAATAAGGGGATATCAAAGAAACTACTAGTTGCTGGTAGACAACAAACGTCATCTATGATACATGGAGCCTGGACACATCAATATGCCTGGAGTAACAGATGAAGGGGAGAAATGGAGAAAAGTATCTGGTATGGGATAAGGCTACAACAATGTATTTGGAAGTTGCAAAGAATACTGTGTATATTTTAAAGACAATAGTATTATAAAGAATATTTAGTCACTAGATTACAGTTCATCATCATCATCATCATCAATCAAAGCCTTCTCTCAACTATGTTGGGGCCGGCTACATGAATTCTATTTCTCCATTCCAATTGATTCCTGAGTTACAGAATTACATTATCATATTAAATCAATACTCTGCATAAGGTGGTCATTGTTGTACTCATGAGAACATTCAAAATAAAAATAAAAATTGTTGTACTCATGAGGTGAATATGATGACAAATTCAATATACCTTACACATTTGATGCATGATACATTATGACGAGTTCTATTAACCAATTAATACGATTTGATCATTTAATAGGTCTATGTATGAAGCTTGCTAAAAATTTGGTTTTCATGAGCATTGACAGCTCCACTGCACGTACTGGGCTTTCTTTCTATTTTCCTTTTTTATATGGGCATACATTGGGCTTAAATATGGTTACCTTATCACTTAATAATCAATTTAAAAAAATGAAGACAGGCTCCAATTAACTAAATAGCCCTGAACAATTGAACAGGAAATAAATAAAAATTTAATTACCTGTTAAGAATCTAAACTGAGAGGATAACGAGAAAGGTGGATAGAGTAAATGAACTAACCATAAGAACAACATATGATAATGAAGTGGGGATAATGTACTTAATAAACCAGAAAGTAGTAACATGGTAGGTTAAGATGGAAAAGAGACAGAAGTAAGATTTCCTACCGAGGTTTTAGGCATTGAAGGTGTCATGGGAATTAACTGCCGAGATTGTTTAATAGCCAACTCCTCACGTCTTTGAGTCTCGATAGAGAGCTGTAGCCAAGCAATAAATGTCAACAACAGAACAATCCAAAACGAGGTAATGACTAGCAGCAGGTGTATCCTATTTACCTGGGGTGTTGTACGAGTTCGTGCAGGGGTCTGAGCCAGTGTTTCAGCCATATTAAGGCCTGTTGTAGTGCTTGGGGCCACATAGGCTGAACTAGCAGGAGCAGTTTGTTGAGTGGATGGAAGAATGCCACCGCTGCCAACTGTAACAGGTAGTTGTGCTAAGGCTGAGGTCCAACATTCACCGCCTCTTACAGCAGCACCAATTGGCAGGTTTTGAGAGGCCGGACTCAAACCAGGAGACGACGCTCTGCTGATATCAGGAACAACTTGTTTTTCTTCAGCTCCTAGTGATGGAAAGGCTCTTTCAAAAGCGGCTTTCTGGATATTATGCATGATGTGTCCACCAACAAGCAAACCGTTGCTAGTGTCATTTCCTACTCTTCTAACCCCGCCTCGTCTTCCAGATATCATGGACTGTGAACGCCTCAATGTATCTTTCTTGGTCCTATTTGTAAGTGTCAAAGAATCAGAAATATCATGGTCCCCCGACCAAAAGTCATGGTCCCTCTCCCAGTCCCTCTCGCGATGACTCCTACCAAAACTACTGTAAGGCCGTGAGCGCCCTGATGGGTCCTTTTCACGGATCATAGCACCATTACTACTTGAACTCCTACGGAAGTTAGAAGACGATGTTCGGTCTGCAAAAGCAGAATGGGGAGTGTCATGATCAGATAAACCAATCGACAACCTGCTTCTCGTCGGAAATGCAATGACATGATCATCTATAACAAATAAAAAAGGAAGAATACCAGAAAACCTTATTCAAATAGAAACTAAAGATGAAGATTTCTACAAACAAATGGGAGGAATCAAATAAATTTTTTTTTTCCCAATTGCAAGGAATGATGATTTACAACAAACAAAGCATTACACTGATAATAAGCATTTGAACAATCAATTCAATAACATCAATGAAGGTACCTGATTGAGAGGAAGATGCAGAAAGGTGGGAAGTAGTATTGCCCCCACCACCACTTGTACCTCCATTTACTACCTTCAACCATTCCGGTACCAACGCCTTCTCACTTCTTTCCATTACCATCGCCGACCATGATAGAAAATCAAAACAAGATGCATATGCACGCTTGTTTCCCCAATTCACCAATGGAACAAATCCATCAATCCCTTCCACTCTTTCCCCACCTGTAAAACTCTCACTTTCTATCAAGCATTAACAATAAGAACAACCCAATCTTATCCAAAAGAACCCCAAAAGCAACACCCACTTCTATCTCAAATTAATTGAAGAAAATCTCCAAGTACTGCAATATACAAAAGAAGAAAAAAAAAAACCCAAAAAACCTCCAATTCCAGTGGAATGCAACTAACCCCTTTGCTCTGTACACTACAAATCCCCAAAACAATCAAATTGAAGAGGGAAATGTGCATATACAATAAATTGATTTCGACAGACGATGAAGAACAGGCGCATCAAAACAGAAAATTCCTCAAGTCCTACACATCCATCTTCAAGGAGGAGATGCAGATGGACTTGCAGTCTGCAAAGAAAAAAAAAAAAACCCGCTCAAAAGACCCTCATCTTCGGAGAATGCAGAAACCCTAACCCTCGAAAACCCACGACGACGAGGCGAGTAGGACGCGCACCGCAGCAGAATTCAAACTCATCAATTTTCCAAGGAAAGAAGAATCCCTAGAAACCAGAAAACCCTAGAAAGGGTAAAGGATAACAGCAGATAGAATGGGGAAACAGCAGCAACTGCCAAAAAAAACTAGGGTTTTGGAAAGAGGGGGGGAGAGGGGAGGAGAAAATGGTGCGGAAAAGGCGAAAGAAACGGTGGTTTCTCCGCTAGGGAGTGGGGCCCACAGGATCAGAGTTGAGGAACCCTAGCCGTTGGATTAGGGGAGCATGGAGTATAATTCCTTTTTAATTCACATTCATCTCCAATGTTCTTTCTGTGACCACATGAAAACTGTGTGTTTCCTGAGAGAAAACAAAGAGAGAGAGAGAGAGAGAGAGGAGAGAGGGAAAAGGAAAAGGAAAGAGGGAAACCGTGAAAAAGTGAGGGATTTTGGTTTCCAGGGAAAAGGGATTGAGAGGGAAAGAGAGAAACTTGGAGTTGAGAGGGAGTTTTTAGAGAGAGACAGAGAGAGAGGGCGTTTTCTGTTTTTATCTTTGGAGGAGGAGAAGAAGAAGAGTGAAAGAAGAAAAAAAAAAGGGTTGGAGAGAAGGAATGGGTTTGGAAGCTGAAACGTATGATGCTTTGTTGGGCCGCTGGTGATTTCCCTTTTCCATGGAATTTTCCTTAAAATTGCAAACCGAATTGGCGTTTCCACTTTTATGTGCGTCTTGCACTCTATAGCTCAAATATATATATATTTTTTTCAAATTTTATTTCCTAGTTGGCCCAGTGACCGGGATCGATCCCTGATTGCAACTATAGGAGCGAGTGTGTCATTCGGGTCTGAATCCATGGTGGACCTGAAACTGAAACCGTTAAAGAGAAGGTGGAATTGGATCCAGACCCGGAACCGTTATCTTGACTTCGGAATTGGAACTCGAAAGCAGAACTATATATGGAATGAGTCTGGATCCAGGTCCGAGTCTAAATAGAGAATGATGTTAAAAAAATATAGTTTTTATGAGAGATTTTCAAAAATTAAGGTAATAAGTCGGGTTTCGGGTTTACGGGTTTCAGGTTCACTAGTCCGAACCAAAGTGGAACCGGACCCGGACCCATTTACTTATTGGGGTCTAAGTAAGGACACAAACTTAGCTTTTAATGAATCACAACCTTCGGGTGATCGGAGAATCAGGGACCCATTTACATCCCGAGTGCTTATCGACAGCTCCATACAATACAAATCTAGATGGTACAAATCTTTGACCCCCATTTGTGGAGATTTTGTTACTCTTTCATTGAAATAACCTTAATTGGATGAATGTAATAAAGTACAGATTTGAATAAGGCAGTGGGAAATCTTTCTCCTATGCATAGTTTTCATGTACGTTGGACTAAAAACACGATTCTCATGTAAATGGTATGTAGGAGAATATTTTCCTAACACAAAATATATATATATATATAATCAAAATATAAAAATGTACCTCGTCTCATTGTGAATGTTAGATCTCTGTCAATCTTGTGATCTAATCAACTTGTCTAAAATCTGAAATTCACCATCATTCCTTTTTCAAGGATGGGGACCAGCTAGTTGTCCAAGTGAGAAACTGTAACCCTTGAAATCTTATTTATAGGAGATATTTCTCAAGTGAATCATCAATTATTCCTTTCCCATCATGGAGGAGTTTTAAAATCCTCTTAGCAATAGAAAACCTTAAAAATCAGTACTTTCTGAAACCACAAAATCTACTTCTTTAAGGAGTCTCAAATTACATGGAGATCTTAAAAGCACTTAGTTATCTGAGTGGGCCCACTCATAGTACGGCTATGAGCAGAGTCAGCTCCTGGATTTGGTCTGATCTGGATTTTGCACTTTTGTGCATACAACGACAGAGTTGTTGTAAGGATCCAGACTAGAAGTGTGGCAGACGCGCATGGGACTACACACCATTGCCGTTAGGTTTGGAGAAAAGAGAGAATCTATGAAACATGGATCATGTGGTGAGACATGATCAGGGCCGTCTCTTTTGTTGATCCTCCTCACTGCTGGGCCACACCTGTTCAAACAATAGGAAGTGTGCAATGCTAAGGCTGGTAAAGATGTAGGAATTTTCTGGGTCATCCAATTCTCAAATGCCATACAAAAAGTCAAAGCCATATAAGATGTGGTGGTCCCTTTTCAATTGGATGGTGGTTGTGTTTTTCTTTAAGCCCACCCATGTGGAATTTTGGTAGGGTCATCCCATCTTGGAGATACTCTGGTGTTTCTATAGATGCTGTGATTGGGGAAAGAGAGCACAGATGGAATTTTTCTTCAATAGGTCTCACTAGGGTTGGCGCTACGAATGATCTTGACCCGTATTGTATTATGGCCCAAGATAGATTAGAATGAAGTTATAAAATTATGAACTACAATATAGTTGAAACAAGGCTTTGATATTGATGATGAACGGGTGTGTCGGTGAGAGGGTTGGGCCTTTTAAATTAAACGTTTTTTTTCACATTTGGGCCCAAATCATTGTTGGTGGCCCAGCGGGTATCACAAATATGAGGAGGAGTTGTTACCCTTGTTTGAGGGAGGGTGTGGTCCATAGGCCCGTGACCGAACCAAGGGGGTTGCCCTGGAGACACAGGAGTATTGAAATTTGAGGGTAAAACCCAAGCAACCAATGGTGGTTTGGCCCAAATGCAAAGGGGACTCAACCAAGTCTTGCCTGAACCAAACGGGCAAAGCTCGGTAGATGTATTTAGCAATGATATTGCTAACTTAGGTGAGCACCTTGACATGAATGGCAATTTTGGGATTGCCAATAATTTGACGCTAATCTGAATTATGCGCACCTTTAGAACATTGAATCTCATACAAATGTAACTAAAGAAACAACTAAATTTTAGGGCCCCTATATCAAAGGATGTGACGAAGTTAGTGACATATTCTTTGCTCAAAATCATATTCAAAATGAGACATTTCCAACGCATTATCTCCCCATGATTGACATGCATCCATAGATATATGAGAGGTATATCTATATCCATTAAATTTAATGGGTTTAAAAGACATTTTTTTTTTAAAACTTCAATCCAAAGGTAATTAATAGTTAAGTAAGTGTCATGTGAATCAAGCCATAGTTAGGGGTGCTCAAGAATTGGGCCACCTCGGCCCAACTTAGCTTTTAGTACTCGGTCTGGGCCTGGATATTTACTCTAGGCCCGTTTAAGATATGGGCCAGGCTCAGATTAAGTGGTAGAAAGCCTGAAGCCCGGCCTGAGTTAGAGGCTCTGTCACACAATTCTCTCACACACATACAAACATCCTAACCAGGTGAGCTACAAGTTGGGTCAATAAACATCTCCCCTTTTCTTCGTAAAATATAATGCACCTGGGCTAGGGCTTAACCTATTCTAGGTGGGCTGGGCTCGGGCCAGGTACTTATGGCCTGAGTCAGACTTGGCCTGGGGTCAGACCTGTTGTTTAAAATCCAGGCCGGGCCCTGGATATTGCTTAGCCCGGCTCATGACCACACCCCTGGCCAAAGTGCCAAACCCTTCTTACTCACTAGCCTTGAATTGCCACTCATCCCAATTTATTACTTGAAAGAACCTAACAAGTGTTTTTTCTCGGACTGACTTGGACTGCAGCAAAGGAATCAATTTTCCATTGGGGAGTCAGTATCTCCACCGGTTCAGGTAATGTAACCCAGTAATAAGAGTCCCAACAAGTTCTGGAGAGGTAAGAAGTGTAGATGACCCAGGATTGCTTGTATCAAATTCAAAACCACTGTTTATTCAACTTTGATCTTCCATTTCTTACTTTCTGTGCTGTAAACATTTAGCATGCTGAATGACTGGGATTGGTGGAGCACTATGGTTTGCAGGGGGAGGGCCATTTCATCATTTCATGAAAAGGCTCATCATCTGAACAAAGGTTTCTGTATAGGCACGCGCCAAGTCACTCTAGCTGCCATTACATTCTCCCTGCAAAATTTAGCCAAATCCTATAGAAAATGGTTAAAAGTTGGATGACTGGATGAGATTCAGCTAAAATTTCAGGAGGGGATCTTAAACTCTATACTTATCTCCACAACCAAAACATATAAACTATTTTCAATGATGATGTAGCACTTGCCCCTTGTTCATGTTTAAGGGTATCATTCAACCAAACTGTAATGCTATTGTTTATCACATGAACATAAGACCTATATTTTCATAAGGGAAATACATACGATACATACATTTTTTTTTTTTGCTAACAACATATAAACATTTTTCAATGATTAAACCCTCCAAAAGGTTTAGCCTATATCTCTCTAGGACCCTTGGTAATTTTACTTGTAAAGTCAAGTAAAGTAAAGTAAGATTAAACATCAAATCAAAAGCACTTTTTACCACAGCTTCTTTCATCTTTAAAAAAAAAAAAATAGTCAAAAAACAACTATATTTATTCACTAGAAGACAAAAAAAACTCCATTTCCCCATACAAAAAGTCAAAAATATTCCATCACAAACAACTAAAAACAAAATACCATCATAATCCACTTATATTTTATTCTCTCTTTTTATTTGCACTTCACTCCACTTTATTTTAAAAGTAAAATGCCAAACGGGCCCGAGGTCCTTCGCCAGAACTTCTAACAAGTTAAACCACAGGGTCTACAAAAAAAGAAGGGATGCTTTCATTCCAAATACAAATCATAATTATAAGTCACAAATAAAAAGGAAAACTTTTGAGGTACATACACACTCATAGTACAACTAACAGACCATATATTGTACTTCAACGGATGGCCAATACATATAAGCATTTTACGCCACATACAAACCATTAACTTAAATAATAGCGCAATAAAAAAAAGTTTACCACAAGCCTATATATAGAATCTCAGCTTCCATCTCCAAGGATTGGATCGAATAACTTATCAACTGTAAGGGAGGAGAAATGCTCTTTCCAGTCGTGGATAGATGCGAATGGCATCAGACCACACAATATAGGGAGAAACAAGAGTGCAGTACTGTAAAATGCAACTCGCCGCATCCAATATGGAAATATGACCCGATCAGTGTCTTTACACACGGAAACAGGACCATGCAGAACATAGAACAAGGCTGATGTGAAGACATTCGCAAAGAAATGAAGTGAACAGAAAGCCTCCCAGTGCAAAAGCCAGATGTATCCGCTTCCACCTAATGTGTCAACACACATCTTCCCGGCAAACCCACAGGCGACTCCTAATAGCAATAAGATGAAAGTGACTGGCATCGTCTGCCTTGAAGAGGCTGAACGTTGAAGAAGAGAATAGGCAAGGGCAAGAATCATCAGTAACCCAAAAAGCATACGGCTTACAACCATCACATGGCATCTCAGTGTATGAAGGCTTGAACTGACAGATGCCATTGGGTTTGGGAGCCACCAAGATTTCGAACCCTAAAGCCAAAGAAAAAGAACATTAATATTTGTGCGCTAAAATGAAAGAAAATTTTTATAGGATGTTTAAAAGAGTGGTGCAATGTGAGTATCAAATGTCCAAGTGGGGCCACAACCCCCACAAACCAAAAGAGGAGAAAAAAAAAGAGAGAGAAGGGAAAAAAGGAGAGAAAACTACGCACACTAAAAACATGTGAACCTCGTGTACATATTTTAGGCATTACTGTTATGCACTTAGAGAGCTGCTGAACAACTCTGAAGACACACTTCTCTTTTCTATGCACATGTGCGTGCACATAAGAAAGGGGGAGGAATGCGGTGAAATCTCAATGGTACCGGGAACTCTCCATAATGGATAGTTGTGCGCACGCACACAAAGCTTAAAATAAAAAGGAGGTGAATGATGACTGAAGATAACTCTAGAAAACAGATAAAACCCAAAGACCCCGTTATGGCTGGTCCCATCATGAAATTGACCATGCCCCAATAGGCCAATACCTCATCTATTCACATAAAGGTTAACATGGGAAAGCAAGGGTGATTGATGGGAAGATTTAAGGGGCATCTTCAGTCCACAGTGAGGTCCATTAGAACGCTAGATCACTAACAGGAGGGCCTCATATGTGCATTTCATGCTTAGCAAAGTGCTCAAATGGACATTGTACCCTTATTAGTTAAAGAGAAAAAGGAAAACACATTACTGACCTTGGGAGCGGATGTACACGAGTAAGTTGCCTCTGATATTCGTTTGTATGAATAAATATAAGTCCCATAAAATAAGCAGGTTGACATGATAAGCAAGCCAGCAACAAGACAATCTATGCACTTTTTGAGTAGTTCTGCATGTCTGGTATCCTGTAATTGGTTCTTCAGTTTCTCCTCTTTGAATGAGGCCTTTGAGATACCCATAGATAGTTTAAACCTCTCCAACAAATTTGCATCGGAAGAAAGGGCCAGCTGTGATGTTTTCAGTTGCAACTTTTTCATGACAAGAGCAATCTCAAATTCCTTCAGGTCATTTGAACGAGCTTGCTCCATAACAGATTTCTCATAGGTACTCAAAACATTATACCCAGAATCAAAAGCACTCTTAGAAACATTGGCAAGCTCTTGAGTTATTTGTCCACGCAGGACAAGCTGATGGTCCAAAGAAGTTGATTGGATGTCCTCGTGAATCTTGTCAATGGCAGCAGGCAGTTCATCAGTACAAGAAGCAGATGGCTGTTCGGAAATATCTTTTCTGGCATATGAAGTGCAAAATGAATCCTCTTGTTCATCAAGAGATGCTTCTTTGAGCAGTCGCAATGTTTTAAGTGTGCTACCAAATGATTTTTCAAAGTTTCTCATGAAAGTGTCAAACCTGTCTCCAAAGACCTATCCATAAAATTGTAACACAATTTAGTGTTCCTAACCATTAAACTTATGGTGCATTTGAATGCATCTTAATTCCTAAAACATAAGAGGGCCGCGGTATGAATGTTTTTGGCGGAGAGGTCGGTTATCCATGCTGCTGTGCATTTCCAGCTGTGCAGAAATTAAAAATCGCAATACATACAGTTTTTGCCGACCCCAGACAGATGTTATAAGGCTTCGATGATGATGATTGATGATGAATGAGACTAATAGTCATATACAATTTTTTTTTCCATTTTCAACTCAATTACCATCATCATGATCATTATTTATGCTGATCAACAGTATAGACTTTGGGTGGAGGAAAAGCATCCTACCTGGTGCGACTTCCGATTTCAGCACTGGAAGAAAGAAATAGGGGAACAGATAACCATCCATTCTGCCACATTATATAAAACCGATGAGATTAAGGTTAGGCGATCCCAGATAGATGGGATGTGGCATTGTGGCAATAATGATGATGATGATGATAATGATGATGATCAAGTGACTTTCAGCCTACACCCTCCAAATGCAACATTTCCATGAGATAAAACTTAACTTGAAAATCGTATGTAATGTTCAATTCAGTGGCCCGGAATCTGACTTACACTCTCTATAGATTCTCTTACAGTGGATGTGCAGATCTGCAGTACAGTAATATTGTCAAGTTAGTTAATCCCATTTTTATGACATCAATTTGACAGCCAAAGGTATTACTAGTTAGAACTAGTAAAAAGATTATTCAAGGAAAGTACCATTGAAAGATGATCTGTAGAAATCCTGCTAGCACCAACATCATTCCTTTCCAAAAACTGAAACAATATATAAACATCAATAATCAATCAACATAAATTTCATTCACGGGAAACGGCAAGATCATTAACATAATAGTCACTGGGGGTTAAAGGACACACAATCATACAAATTTATGAGGATCAAATCTGCAAGGGTCAGGGTTTCATCAACAAAATCAGCTAAAGCCTCACCTAACAATGAGATTATGTTATCAACTAACAATGAGATTTTTTTAATCTGATCAATTCTGTTAAGTGGTTCTAAGCAATAGTTTAACTAATTAACTACAGTCTGAAGCTGGAACTAACCTACAACCCAGGAAATTAATTGCTACCCATAAACATGGTGCTTTATCAGAAAAAAAAAGACATTATTTTAATCATAAGCAGCTTGGTTTAAAAAGGGCAGACTAAACACAGCTCTCTCTATACCAACTGGCTCATGCAGGTTGTTTTTCAGCAGAATGTAAAACAGATACTTCCTGTCAGAGGCAATACTTCCAAAGGGTAACACTTTCCAAAGTACTTTCTAGTTTCTACAAGCCCTTAAAATAATTATCACCAAACCAGTAGTTCTGATTTTACTGGAAGCACACCACATTATAGTCCAACAATTAGGATCATCTCATGGGGAAAAACCTTTCCTTTGCTGACTCCCAATGAATGAATGATTTATCAAATAATTAGGCACTGCCATATAAATAAAAGTTGTTGAATTATACAACCTTTTCAGTATCATAGAAAATAAAACAGAACAAATTGAATCGCCCAACTCTTAGTGGGACCACTTAGAACCAAAAGGTCAAAAATTGGGTCCTAGCAACTCTACAAATGAACCAGCTGATTCAATTCAAAACCAACTGCTTTTGCAAGTTTTGGTTTAATTTGGTGGACTACCATTCAAAGACCCCTATTGAAGCTAGGGCCACAGTGGACTCAATAACTAACATTCTCAAGACACTTAATCATCACATTCACATTTAAAACATGTTTAAAGTAATCTAAGCATCTAAGATGACCACATTACCTCCTAATCATTCCGTGTCTTCAAAGAAATACACTATAATGATTTGATCAAGCACAAGCCACAGTGTAACAGCATCAATATCAAGAATCTAACCCTAGCGAATCCAAACAAACATGCATTCCTCCACAGTATCCAAACAACAATCAGTTGGCATACATTCAAAGCAGAGTATATAAAAAAAAGGGGGCACAAGTAAAAACCCTAATCAACGCAGAATAAAATTAATCAAACAGATACTCCAATTCCAGAGCTCCTATTAACCAAATCAAATCCTTTCCAAAAAAAACAAAAACCCTAACTACTTTCATCAAAGATTTAATTTTTAGGGGGAAAAACCCTAGAAAAAGCCCGTACCTGAGAGATGACAGCAGCCATCGACATTCCGAGAGGAAGAGCGAGATCATGGAGGTTGTTCTCGCCGGCGCGGCCGCGAAAACCTGGAGAAATTCGGCGTCTTACATCGACACGGGCTCTTCTCTGTCGCAGAGAGGAAGAGGAAGACGACAAAGAAGAAGCTTTCTGCGGTCTTTTGGTCTTTCCAAGGGCGGCTTTGCCTTTATCGGAGGGAACGGATGGAGAAATACTGACCGTTGGATCTGGCTCTGGTTCGCTCGGGGCAGTTGGGGATGGATCTGAGCCTTTGACTTGGTGAAGGAGAAGGGCTGGTGAGGTGACCTCTTCGTCGAAATCTGTGTTTGGTCGTCCGCCATGTTCGGATCTGGAAGCTTGTGAAGAAGAAGGAGGGACGTGTTTGGAAGATGGAGAGTTGCAGGAGGAGGAACATGGGGCGAGAGGAGGGAAACTGATTTCCATGGAATTCAGAGGATTTCGTATCGGTTAGTTTCGAACGGATAAAATACGCAACGGCCAAGGAAAGGGAGGGAGATATATACATTCAGAAATACAGGTCGTTTTGGCCCAACCATGAAGTGTCCGGATCCTGTGAGGGTTTACCCACACCCGTCTTTACCAATCATGGTCCGTCATCTTACTGTGGGCAGCCTATTTCCATAAGAAATTATTAGATATTACGATTGAATCATGAAAAGCAAAATTACGGGGGAAAATTGTACATAAGGTCTTAGATTTTGGCCTTGTTTTAAAAAAAGAGGACACAAGTCTCAATAGGTATTTTTTTTTTTATAATGCTTTTCAATAAAAAAAAATGATGGGGAGGTTAGGATGATGATTAAAATGATGAGGACAAGTAATAACATTGAAGGGCGTTTTTGTTATTTATATAGAATAGGAAAAAAAGTGGCCGAAGAGTTCCTGAAATTAGCTTATTATCGTTAATTAAAACCTTAGACTCCAATTTGAAAACTTTGGAAACTTGTGTCATTTTTTGAGATAAGTGTAAAACTTAAGGCCTTTTATGCTTGTTGTATATTTTAGCTGGTCGAAATGTACTGAAATGAAATTCTTTGAATTACATGGAATTCGGTTTTACTCATCTCGCACCTTGTTACTCCTTCAACTCTCCATCTTTTAAAAACATCCCTAGTTCTTTAAGCTCCCACAAAATGTAAGGAAGAGGTCACTTTACCGACCTCTCTCCCTCTCCAAATCAATGGCACATGCAGATCCATTTGCAACTCTCCGATCTAAGCAGAGCCACATCCAACGGCCAGTATTCCTCCATTCGATCTCTCAAATAAAGGCAAAGCCGCCCTTGGAAAGACCAAAAGACCGCCAAAAGCTTCTTCTTTTTCCTTTTCCTTTTCCTCTTTATGACTCAGAATAATGACATATAAAGGCCAAAGTAGAATAATAAAAGTTGGAATAAAGGTAATTAAAATTATAATAACAATAAAGGTTTTACTTCACTTCCAAGTTCAAACAGGCTTTACCTTTTTTTTTTTTTTTGGTTCCACAAACAGGCTTTACTAAAGCTAGCAAAATTAGGCCACCTATAGAAGGTCTTAGCAAAAATCAAACCGGTGACCAGTACTTACAAAATCAATTTCGCCTTTAAAAATTCTAATTTGTTTGCTAAGTTCTTTGAAGAATATTTGACTTATTCTTTAAAATTTTAGTCAGCCAGTTTACTGATGAAAGTAAATTCCTGCATCATTGGATTTTTTGCTTACGGGTTTTGCCATAGTGGATCAAAGGATAGAGAAAATTTTCCCTATGAGAATTACTGATGGAAGTCTTTTTGCAATGCATGGTGAAAGAGTAGAATTAGGAGAGGTTTGGCATCACCTAAACAGGTTTTTCAACTACTTAAACTAATTAAAATTTGTTGATCATTGGAACAAAGTTGCCCTGGTCCTTCTTGTTTTAGTTGCCAAATAGGAAGAAGTTACAGACTCCCTTTTGTGGATTATCACAATTAATCTATCAAACTACTACATAAAATCCATGTGATTTTAGAGGACCTGCTCCTATTGAGTTACTAACATTCAGTTATTAATTGGATCAAGGGGCAAGTGTCATGTCCCAAAACACTATAATATTTTTTTTTTTTTGGGGAGGTTGTAAGAAAATATGGAACAAATGTTGAGGTAAAGCTCTCATAGCCTTTTTTTTTTTACTGTTGATTTTATTAGAGACCCTTTAACTAGTTAGAACCATTTGGTACAACTGCAATATTCTTGATAAATCATATTCCCTCTTCAAAGTTGAATATGATGCCTCTCCTTTGTTCTCTGGAATAGATCCCAACCATTCCTCTTTTTTCATAGGTTGGTTATCAGTGATGCATTAATTTGCTTGTGATTCAAGAAAAATAAGTTCTCACCAAAGTCCCTTGTATTTTTGCAGATATAGCACTGTTCATAAGGTTTATCACTCCTGTGTGTCTCCCCACTTTCCTGTGAGTGGGACTTATGGTGGAACTCCACTGTCTGGCTGTGTGGCTCACCTATTGATTATCAGTAATCTTTCAAAGTGAATGCCATCACCCAAGTAGCATCCTCAAATTTTATGAGAATTTCTCATTGGAGGATATGACCTTAGGGTCCAAATTATCATTAGGTGAGCCTTGGGGTGTAAAACGAGTCGTGCCAGGCTGGGGGGCCATGCTGTGCCAAGGCCGACTGGGGTCGGCCTAGCAAGGCCCAGTTGTGTTGTGTCGAGTCTTGCTCAAGTCGAGGTGGGCTGTGCCGCCCATGGGCCTGCCCACATGCCAATCCTTTCTTCTTTTTTTTTTAACTTTTAATTTTTTTTCAATAATTTGAAAGTGATTCTACAGACTTTTAGAGTTTTCAACTTGAAATAAAGTTGAAATTACTAAAATAAATACACAAACATGGATATTAATTTATAAATAAAAAATAAAAAAATAATTATTTTAAAGTAATTAAGAGGTCTTTCCGTTGGGCTGGCCAAGCCATGCCCCGCAGCCTAGGCGCTCTGGCCCAGCACGACATGGCCGTGTCGGGCCAAGCCATGGCATGTTGACCAGCGTATCAAGTATTACCGGACCAATTTACACCCCTTGGTGAGCCTCATGGTGGAGTTCTGTGGACACTCAAGGGAATCTCGTGGGGGACACTCATGGTATCCAGACTCTTTCTACAGGAATATGGAAATATTATGTCTCTCATCACATAATCTTTGCTGAAATTCTCTTGCGTTATTCTTTATCCGTTCATGTGCTTGTGTAGACTCAATCACAGAGAGCAAGCTGTTATCTACTTCTTTGAGTAGAATGATCAGTTTGAGGCTACTAATCAATTTAACATCTCAAATTGATCTGAAGAGGCTGCCCCAAGTAATCCTCTTATTCACATAGCAGGTAGCTCCATTGACTATTGATGGCTATTTATTTTCTTCTGGTAAAATTAAAATTGCTGGAGATTGGGTGCTTGGACATGACAAATGGGGGCTTTCATTCTATGAATAAAGAAGATACATACAAATGGAGAGAGAGAGAGAGAGAGAGAGAGAGAGAGAGAGAGAGGCCTGAGAGTGGCGCATAGGCAGGCCTTTTCATTCAGATAATGATGTTCAGAGTATCTACCTTCCTTGAGTGGACTGATCAGTTTGAGGCTAGCTACTAATCAATCCAACACCTCAAATTCATCTGAAGTAGTTACCTCATGTCCATCCCTTACATGTACTATAGTAATGGGTGGAAAAACTTGACCTAAGCCTCTAATTGACCTTGTCAAACCCGCAAACCCGACTCATATCTCACCTGCATAACCTGACCTGCATTTTATATGGGTTGATCATGGGTCACATAAATCTAACCCACAGTAAAATAGTTCGAGTTAGGATTGATCTGTGTAACAAATATAATCTATTTAAATGGATGGGGTTAGGGTCGATCCGCATATTTAATCCGATTTAAATGGTTTGGTGTTTAATATTTTTGTACTGCGGGCCTTTCGCCCCTACAAATAAACGTAAATATAAACTTAATATTTGAAACGGATTGGACTCGGGCCAAACTTCTACAAGTTGTGTTGGCTCAGGCTAAATGGGTTCACCCTCATTGGTTGCGGGTTGGTGTTAACTGGTGGGTAGAACTTCTAACATGTTAGACAACTCAGTCCATGCCAGTTGAGCCATGTGCCATCTGAAGCAGTTTCATTTGTTTCTTCACTTTATAATGTTTCATTTGTACATAAAGCTACTTCCTTTTTATTTCTGTCAAACCCAAATCGTTGATTCTGCTGTTAGTCATCCCAGTTTGTTTGCAGCCATGACATAAGAATTGCAAGGTTTTCATCAAAGCTCAACTTGGTTTTTAGTATCTATCTCAACAACCCCAAGAATGTTGGATGTCAGTGGGTGTATATTAAAATCAAGTTGAAAGCAGACGAGAGTTTAGAACAATTGAGAGCCCGTCTAGCTGCCAAGGGCAAGGGGTATGATCAAAGTTCAAAGATTAGACTTCAAAAGGCCCATCTAGTGTTTGTAGACCATTGACTAATGTTGCCTATTACTGTCAAGGTTAATTTATAGATTTAGAGTATTTGGAATCCTCAGCCTGAAGGCACTGGTAGCGAGTGGGGGCTTGTACATGACGATTGAAGGGATTTTCATCGATGAAGAAAGATCCAGATGGAAAGAGGGATGAAAAAGAGTTGGCTTATGTGCAAATAAAGAAAGAAACCAGTGTCGGTCAATTGAGGTCACATTCATGAATTGTCATTGGACCTCAATCCCTTGGATTAAGGAGTAGACCCAGAGAGAGAGAGAGAGAGAGATTCTTTCATATTTGGCTTTTGCTAGACATATGCAAATGCATGTATAAACAAAAGAAATATGAATTAAAGAACTATTAAGCACCAATGAGACTAGCAAGTAATATATTTTAAACCAGGGGTAGAACTTGTTCCCGTTTGGCAATTTATTAATAAAGTAAAAGTGATGTAAAGCATTAATTCAAGAGAGAATAAAATATAAAGAGGTTATGATGATATTTTATTTTTAGTGGATTAGTATAGAATCTTTTTGACTTTTCGTGTAAAAAGTGAGTGTTTCTTTTTATCATTTAGTAGTGAAAGGAGATTGCTTTTTTACTTAAAAAAAAAAAGAGAATGAGGGAGTTTGAAGATGTATACTTTTGATGTGACCCTCGTCTGAAAAGTAGAGGCTTTATATTATTTTTACTAACTTAATAAATTGTCAAATGGGCCCTTGGGGCTAGTTTGACAATTTACTATGAAAGTAAAAAAGATGCAAACCATCAAATAAAGTAGGTTATGATGATATTTTTTTATTATTAATGGATTAGTAGGGAATCTTTTTGACTTTGTGTGTAGAAAATGAGTAATTTTTTTTTAGTGGAGAAGGGAGGTTGATTTTTAACTTTTTCTTTGAAAAATAAGAAGGAAAATCTAAAAATATTTACTTTAAGTGTGACCGCTTGTCTGAAAAATATTGAAGCCTTTTATATTAATTACTTTTATTAACCTAATAAATGAAGGCTTTACACCAACAAATCAAAGGTTGGTGTCATTTGGTGTTATTGCTATCAGAAGATGCAAATCTTGAAGGCATATGCATATGTATCTGACCAAGAACAAGTAGTACTTGTAAGCATAGTTGAACGACATGGAACTTAAAAGCATATATAGTTGAAAGACATGAATCGTCACAATCATATTGGCTAACCAATGTACACTAAAAGGCTGAGAGGAGGACATGTCAAACTGATCCAGGTCAAGGAGAGAAGCCTACAAACATGCCCTATCTTTATGTTCAACCACTTCATCTTTCTTTCTCGCTTGATTTAACCACTTAATCTTATTTCATTTTGTCGCTCTCACACAAACAGGATGAAACTTACTTTTTAACTCGACTACACCTCCGATAAGCTTACCCCCAAGAGAGACATTTTAGAAACACCTTGCTCCTCACATTTTTCTAGTAGGACCGTGCCTTCACCTAACTGCAACATAATTTGGAATATTTCTCTATAACTGGGAGAAATCACTTTTCTAATTGGGAATGGGGAGATCTAGACTTCTGGTTTCAACCGGGGTGAAATTGGATGTGGTTCGTGTGAGGGGGCCTGAGATCAATTGTCTAAATCCCTGATCGATGGGCCCCACAACAATACTTTGCTGGGGTTTAGGACCCAGAATTCCAACTGTATCAGATGTGGTATTAAAGAAGTATTCTATCCAAAAAGACCTCCACACTAGTATTTGTAGTTGAACAGAACAAGTGTAAAGAGTCTCAATCGAGTAGCTTCCACACACACTGTTGGGAAAGGAGATCAGATAGAGAAGCGTTGACATATTGGTGGGGTTGGCCACAGCGATTTGGTGCTCTCAGGCTCTTTCTTTCTGCTGCCTGACGATACATGTGGGGTCTATATATAAAGATTTTTGCAGAGTCTTCGAATGGTGCCTTCTTTGTATGTGGAAAAAGCCAACGCAAGAAGTGGCTGCGGCGACGCTTGCTCCTGGTCCACGCCTCTATAAAACATTAACGTATAAAGAAAAGAAAGTATGATCTCTCAGGGCAGAAAAATAGATAGTCTAACTATTGATTATTTTACATTATATTACATCTCTTTCGTCATGATCATTTTTCTTTTGAGTTCTTGTACATGGGTGTCCTATGTCCCACGGATTGGTATTTGAGACTAAGTCATGTAAAATGGAAAAAAGACAAGGGATGTTTGACATTTTTCATGATGCATAAGAAAAAAGATGTGAAAGAGATGAAAATGGTGGGATGATAGAGTGCAGAATCCAGCACAAGGTAATTATAATGGAAGGCAACTTGTTAAGAGTTAAAAAAGAAGATTCAAATTTCCAACAAAAGAAAGATTTAAAAAAAAAAAAAAAAATCTTCTCTCAGATAAAGGGCAATTATTATCTGCATGCTGAGATCAATCGTGCATTTATCAACAACAAAATAGTAATTAACATTGAAAATGAAAAGCTACCAACTAGTATATAATTTGCATTCAGTACTTGTAAGAGACTTTCTTCTTTGGTGTAAGGTGGAATACTTGGAAAACTATTTTTCATGGAAGGGGTCAATTTAAAGATTAGCATGCCAATCCACTGGTATTCCAGTGCTGAGGTATCTCCCTATCTTAGGGATTGCTAATGGGTTTCTTGGGTACGGTCTTGGATAGCGTGTGTGCGGGTGTATAGATATATACCATATGGAATAGGAAAAAAAAAAAAAAAAAACTTAGATCCATATCAGTTTCCAATGTAAACTATTAGGAAAATTTCAAAATTTCCATTAAATTCCAAGCAGAAAAATGGCGTCTTTTGAATTTGTCTTATTATAACCCTCTTTCGCCGCCAATAGGCTCATGTTGTGTAATTAGCACCATAATTTCACACACATGCCCAAGAATCGATCGATGATCTCTGGGTCCTCATATTAAAGTATCACTCCTCACTAGTATTCCTCTTTCTTCACTTTTTGTGTTAGAATTAACAGAAAAATATATGTATAAAATGATCCATCCAAATACCAAAAACAGGAAAATAAATGTATCTACATGGAAAAAAATATGGGTATATTTATCACTTACCTTAAGAATATTGATGATGATGCATGATATGACTATTGATGAAATTAAAATCAGGAATTTATCTTACTCAAATTGGGTCCTAATATAAAAAAAAAAAAAACTGAAAGTTCAATGTGGCATTACTCCTTTGCATTATTTTGTTTAGTATTACACAATCATTCTTGTTGCTCATTTCTCCTTTAATTTCCAATTCTATTTGAATTTACTTAAACCCATCTCAATTAAAAAAGATTAATTTGCTTCTGATCTTGGTCAGTATCATTAATTCTCCATATGTCCACACATCTTTCCCACCCACATCTCACGTGCTTGAAAGCCAGTAAAGTCATTTAAAACAAACACAACACCCACTTATCCTTGGAAGTAGGAATGCATCTGTTTATGTATAGTGGCATCATTAAACGTATGGCAGCTGTTAGAGTAAATTTAAAGTAGAAAATACACATACATTTAAATTAATATGGAGGTGGTGGTGTAGATGAGATTTTTAATACCTGCTTTTAAGTTTTTAACAACATATATAATGGAGAAACTGGGGTCTTCTAGTTGACATTTTCAAAGGGCTGGTGATCCCTACCTAGGCCACTCCTTTTTGTTTGGTATCTGGTACAGTGCTTGTAGTCCTTTTTAAGGGGAGGATTCCTTTACTTTTCTTTCATTTTCATGAGTCAATTGGCCAGAAGTTTGGTCGGTGCACGTCACGACCAGAGTACCTTACCTACTAGCCATCTAGGCATACAGGGATGGATGATAGATCTGGTCCACCTCATAGGTGGGGCAGCTCTTAAATGGGTAACAATACCATGAAAGCAAGCCTGTGTGATATATGCACATGTTTAAACTTTAAAGTCTCAACTAACTTGAACAATAAACTAAAATGAAGATTCAAATCCAAGATTATAATTAATAAAAATGAATTGATTGAATTGTGAACCCATTTGTGTAACTATCATTACATGAAATTCACATTATAACATATTTCATCAAAAAGAAATCCATATATAGCAGCAGCACTTTTATAAAATGTCAGTAAAGATTTATAAATTAATTTGTGATTCTCCCAGCTCAAACTACTTATATTTTTAGTTTATAAGTTTGAGATTTTTAAGTATATTTAATTAAATGTTCACTTGTAGCTACTAGTATTAGAAAATAACCATCTCTAAATTACTAAAATATCCTTTGGTTGACAATCATGTCAAGTCTTAATGTGGGGACATGTAAAAAACATAATCATTGTGGGATCATGGAAAGAGTGTAATGACAGTAGACATACATGATATCCACTAGTTCAAACTAATCAATCCACTTATAGAAGGGTGGATGGATTGGATATGTGATGGGTATATGGAGAAAAAGGATGAGTTGAAATAAACAGGCCGTTTATGGTAGATCACATTTAGGTAAAGGTGAGATGTGCAAGATGTTAGTTTGGTTTAGTAGGTATTGAAGATTTAAACTGAGATTATGAATAATATCTGTTTTTAATTATGTGGATTTAGGAGAATTGGGAATTTGTTTTTCTTCTTCGACAAGTTTAGCTTTAAGGTATAAGAATTATAATTACTAAAACTTCATGATTAACATGTGAATTTCGCCCATTGTACCTAATGGCCAATTCATCGACTTGACTTACATGGATGGTACTGTCTCATGCATGAGATTTTTTTTTTCTTTTTGGATTTTGCCTATATAACTGTCCTATATATTTGTCTGTCAATGGTTGAAATTTAATAAATCTCAATAGAGTTGTTCATATAATCTCTTAGGGTTATGCGATATCGTACATGTCACAGAATATTGCAGGGTCGTACAATATTGTATATATCATGGTAGACAATATTCTAAGGTCATGCGATATCACACCATTATTGTCCAAATAGCTCCGTGAAAAATATTTCAACTTCGACAGCTTAGGGACAAAGGTCTAAAGATATGGTTAAAACCCATTTTCATTTTCTATTGATGAAAAATTGAGAATCTCCTAGAGTTTTTAAAACCCATCCATCTACCCATGTGCCTCACGAGTTGCAAAGTCTCCGTCTAATCTTGTCATCCTTCACCAATTTTAGCAGTTCACACGAGGGAGACAAAACTACCTGTTGAACCGTACGTTAGAAAGGAGAAAAAGACATTGATCACAGCAATCTTGGAGAAATTGATCCCTATATGAAATGGTTGGTAAGTCAATCGTTCGCTCCACATACATTAATAGGAGTAGTTTGCCGACCAATATATATGTGGATGAAGAATGGCAGGAAGGGTGCACCTATGGCGATAGAGTATGGTCCTTGCACTCTCTACATTATATATGGCATGCTTGTATGTTAATCTTCCTCCTCCTCATCATTATTAGTATTAGAAAATCCTGCATCCCCCCTTGCCTATATAATCGGCTTGACATATTTTAATATATTTGTATTGGCCTTCCACCTATAAGTTTAAATTTTTGGATTGATATATAGTTTCTTATATGGTATCAGAATGGGTTCTAATCCCATTGTTTTTTTTTTTTTTTTTTTTTTTTCCTTCTTCTATTAAATTAAATTAAAAGAAATAAGTGAGTTCTTGTGCTCACCACCCCACGTTTTTTTTTTCTTCTTCCATTAAATTAAATTAAAAGAAATAAATGAGTTCTTGTGCTCACCACCCCATTGAACTCATGTGGCCACTTTTAGTATCATTCATGTCATTCATATCACATATTCTATTATTAATAGAAAATGTATTCTATTTTAGAGGTTTTAAGTGGCTGCTCGCGGGCCATTACTTATAAAGTCAATTTCTCAAAATATGAGTCCTCCATCTTTTGTCCTTGAGTAAAATTTAGCTCCCGCGGGAGCCCGACTCGCATCAAATGAATCATGCTTTCAGCATATGACTTCTCGTCCTTTGCTTTATTCATGGAAAAATCTCAAATAAGGTCTTAAATTTTTATCTTATTTCAAATAAGGATATAAGTTTTAAACTTTTCAAATTAGGGCCTAAGTTTTTCTATAAGTTCTCTATTAAGGAATCGTCACTTTAAAGGTATTTTCTAGCAACTTTTTTCCTCAATTTGTTTAAAATACTCAAATTATCCTTCATTAAAAATAAAACCTTTCTTTTACTTCCTCCATCTTCTCTTCCTTTCTTTCATGACCGGTATCCTCATGATGATCGACAGCAACCATGATTCCCATGACAATTGGAGGAATGTAGTGGCCACATGAAGCTGGCTTTAAATAAAGGGTAATTTGGGTATTATAAAAAAATCAAGGAAAAAAATCGCCTTAAAAATATCTTTAAATGGCCAAGACTTAAGCCCTAATTTGAAAAGTTTTGAAACTCATGTCATTTCTTAAAATAAAACAAAAACTTAAAGATTTATTTGACAGTTTCTCTTTGTTTATTTTATTTATGCATTTTACAAGTAATCAGTTTGTTGATGGGCTCAGACCTCAATTCCTATGAGAGTGAAATTCATCTCTAAATCTCCGGCCTCTATTTACATATAATAAGTCCAAGGGAGGTCACAACTTTTAATGGATTAAATTTTGGACCATTGCACATTTATTATGAATCAAACGGCAGCCCATATGAGTGGCTAAAATGAAAAGATTGTAAAGATGGAACTCTCACTGGTTCGTCACAATGAGATCATTAGCTTTTTCATCTAAAGTTCTAAGTAGTACTTTATTCCTCCAATTTGTCCAGGACTAGTATTTGTCACCATCAAAGTAACACGTTACATATCATCTTAAATTCAGTCAAAACTGATAATATTTTTGTATCAGTGCTCTGTATCAAATTTCTACAAGTTAAGTTTGAAACTTAAACATACAAACTAAACAATCACCGTTTTTGTGTTCTGACTTAATAATTTAATTAATTTGAAACATTTAGATCTTAAATCTTTTATTTTATGCCAATCCATTTGTAGCCCAAGTTTTGGTGAATCTCCCTACCCACATATATAACGAGGATCGATCCCCGACCTCTTGGATGAAACTTTAGCAGTGTGAATATATAGATGTGTATGCACCAAAGAAGAAAAAAAATCTCATTCTTTTACAAATATCAAAGTGCTATTTTTTCAGAAAAATTAAACATCATTATTGCAGGGGGGGGGGGAGGGGTTGTTTTGAATTATAATTCAAGCCAAGCATATATGCAGATTTTAACCATAACGGTAACAATAAAAAGTTAAAATTAAAAGATGAAATTTCTTATAAATATTTATGGTTGATGAAATGTATCATCCTTTTGGAAATCACAACAGCAACTCCCGCTCCCATAGCCTCTGGAATTGATCCGAGCAGAGTGGTTTACACTCTCCTCTCCTTCCCACTGGGCCAACTCAGCGGAGAAAATGAATTTGTATCCCCTTTTGTTTGGTATAGAAAAATGTGTCCCATTGGCATTGGGTGAACAGTCCACACTGGTAAATATGAGCATGACTATGGTCCACCATACTCTATAAGACTACCAAATAATTGCTGAAAGATTTGTGTACATGGACCCTAACCAGGATTTTATAAGTTGACTAAAAGGTAACTACAAATGACCAATATGCCCATTTCTAACCGTTATATGTTCTGCTTGTTTTGGAAGTTAGGAGGGCTTTATTGTAAAAGAGTTTCAAATCTTGAGGTTTCCACTCTTTTCTATAGTTCTCTGCATTCAATGCCGTTTATGTGAGTCCCCAAGTAAAGTCAAGATTTAGATGCATCATTTGTGTGTGTAAATACGTCTTATGGAGGAGGGAATTGACTTTGGTACCTCAAAAGCAAAAGATAGATAGAGAGAGAGGCAGCAACATCTCTCGTTCAAGGAGAAGATGATGCAAATCGATCTCTCTCTAAAGATAGCTGATGAAGACGGTGGAGAAGATTTTCCAGTTGATGAACAAAAAGAAGAACGTGAAGATGATAACAAAGATAAAGTTGGTGATGATGAACAACAAGAAGCATCATCATCTCAACAATCCATACAAGAGATTTTGAAGACAGACGAGGTACATGAATAATCAATCCATGACCATGATCAAAACCCATCTCTCTCTCTCTCTCTCTCTCTCTCTCTCTCTCTCTCTCTCAAGCTAACATTCAAGTTATTGTAGATTTATACGTTGCAAACAGAGATTAATCGAATGAAAGAAGAAAACAAGGAGTTAAGAAAGGTGGTGGAGCAGAAGATGAGAGATTATCGCAATCTTCAAATGAAATTTGCATTTGTTAGGAAAAGTGGCCAAGAAAATGTAATTCCTTTTCATCTCATTCGAATACAAATTTGAACTCTTTCCACTTTCATCTTATTTAGTTATTGTTGTTATGGTTTTAGGATAATCCGATTATACTCTCACTTGGAAGTGATGTTGGATCAAAAGGAGCCCACGAAGTTAAAAATCAATCCCCGTCTCAAGTTGATGAGATTAGAGAAGATAAGGGTTTGGGTTTGTCTCTAAGGTTACATACCCAAATTGACCAACATGAAGAGAATAGAGAGGAGATGAAAGCATGGGTTGCAACTGATGATATGTTGCACAAGAGCAATTTGGGAGGAATTACAAGCCACAAAACTTCGGCGATGGCGAATCGCAAATCGCGGGTGTCAGTGAGAGCAAGATGTCAAGCATCCACTGTAAGTTCAATTAAGAATAATGGTTTTGGTACAACTCAAATTTGAAAAAAAATTTGAATGATATTGAAGAGTTTTCCACAGATGAATGATGGATGCCAATGGAGGAAATATGGGCAGAAGATCGCGAAAGGAAACCCTTGCCCAAGAGCCTACTATCGGTGCACAGTTGCACCAGGATGCCCAGTAAGAAAACAGGTGAGAATCATATTACAATTTTCATTTAGTGTTGCCTTAATCTAATGATTCATCCCAGTGAGAAGTTTGCAATCCTAATAATTTCTTTTCTTTTGAGAACCAAAAAACAAATGATAGGATCTGCAAGACACCCGCAGGAACTTGGGTTTATCTTAATAAACATTTTTACACTTTTCCCCTTTTTTATTGGTAAGTAACAGTAAACTTTGGCTCTCACATTCTTAGATCATTTTACCTCTACAGTAATGTATGTCTTACCAATGTGGCATGAAACTTTGATAATATTTTTGTACTTTCTACAGAGAGTAAGGGCATGTTATTGTAATGATAATTTCACAAAAAATGTGAAGACTTTTCATGAATATGTTTGGTTCGAATTTCTTCTCAGTATGTGACGCCCCGGAATTCCACATCGACTATAGAGAGGAAAGTGAATGGGGTTATATATAAAGCTTACACCCTTACCTTGCATGAGGCCTTTTGATGGGTTGAGGCCCATCAGAAGCAAAACTGTGAGGCCAGTGGGCCAAAACGGACAATATCATACATGGGTATGGGTGAGGCGTTACAAATGGTATCAGAGCAAGGTAAGGGTGTAAGCTCTACATATAACCCCATTCACTTTCCTCTCTATAGTCGATGTGGGACTCCGGGGCGTCACACAGTATGTCATAAAAAAGCACAGTTCAAAATCTAATTTTTTAGTAGATTTTTAACTTCGAAGGAGACGGGTTGAACTTGGAGTTTTTTTTTTTTTTCCATTGCTTTCTCTTCCACCACCATCTCATTGCGGCAGACAAAAATCACAAACTCCACAATCTACAAAATTGGAAAAATACACTGTAAATTGTCAATTTCAATCGTACCTTGCAGACTATTTCATGGTGCCCATGCATGTTAGTGAAAACGCTCCATCAAGGCAACATGGGCCTTCGTTTTCATCAAATTTTTAACAACTATGTGAAGTAAATGCACCATCTTCTAATCTAATTAATCCCTCTTCCGCAAAAGAGAATTCCACTTTAAAGCTCTAAATAGGCTATTACATAGAATTTTTAACTAAAGGTTCTATATATGAAAGTCTTTGCACAGGTGCATGTAAGTTGTTAGGATGTATATAACCGGTATGAGAACATATCAAGAATAAGGGGTGTTCTTTCTATCTAAATCAGTTGAAGGAAATAATAGTCACATGGTAATTGGATACTTTTTCTACTACTTGACAATCTCTTGGGTACCTATGTTAATTTGCAAAATTAATTTCTTGATTTGCCCACTTCAATATTTAATCATGATCATCATCTTGCTATTGTTTGTTCTTGCAATGATAAGGTGCAAAGATGCATGGAAGACATGTCAATACTCATCACAACGTATGAAGGGACACACAATCATCCATTGCCTGTGGGCGCGACTGCCATGGCTTCAACAACAAATGCACCAGGCACTTTCATGCTAATGTCTGGAGAAGAGGGCTCAACATCCCCCATTTCTAGCAGCATCGACAACCTCGGACAAGTGCGCTTATCTTACCCCAATCCTTACCTAAACAACATCATCAATTCAACGCCTCCAAGAGGGGTTGTTCTTGATCTCAGCCACAACACACATCATCTCCAACAACAGCTCGCCTTCCCTAGCTCTTCACATTCGGAGCTCAAGTTCAAGTACCCCTGGGCGTCTGACAACTTAAGCTATTCTAATTCCATTGCTAGCTCTAGTGATGGTGCCAGTTTCCAGTTCTCCAACTCCTGGGGCACAGACAAGAAGAGATCATGGAGCGTCGAAGACGATAAGTCATTAGCCGAAAATGTCAGCGGCATTGCTTCAGACCCGAATTTTGCGGTTGCAGTCGCAGCTGCCATCACCTCTTTCATCGGTAAGGAAAGCCAAACAGCACAGACCACTGCCCCAGCTTTGGTTCTCAAGGATGGTGAGAGAGCTAGCACCAGTAGCAACAAGTGGGCAGTTGAATCTCTCTCACCTTCTGGAAAGGCACAGGCATTTGTAGAGAAGGATCCACATTGAATTTTGAGAAGTCTGAATCATGTACATATTGCAATATTCTTGTTGGATCTCTGAACATTTCTCTATATTTTCCATTTAGGTACCTGCAAATATGGCAATATTTAAGTATTGCAAAATACTGCAGTCCTTTGGCTTGTCCAAATGCACCCATCAGTGTACACAAAAGTGGAAGCATTTATAATAAATGGGTTTTCTTGTTTTCTTTTAACTAGTGCCATGATTTCTCTAGTAATTGTTATGATTCGTAACTAATCATGTTTATGGAAAAAATTAGTTACAAGTGCATCTGAAAAAAACATTTTCTATGAGACAAATTGTATGATTATTAAAATCTTTATATGCTAAAACATTTTCCCAACAATGCAGGGTAAAGTCAAGTGCTATATATATAAAGGACAAGACTCTCCTAAGCTCAAGCTTAAAATAAAATCTCGTAATTTCATGCTTGTGGGGCCCACCCTTGGTCCATCCAAATGGACCAAATACACGTCCCTCCTGAATTGCATATGTCCACAAACTTTTGGACAGATCCGAATCTACTTGACCGTTGGATCAGCCGTGTGCCGGTCCAAATGGATCATTGACCATTAAACTTTTGGGGCTCATATGGAGATGATAGAAATCACGATGGGGGCCGATTTCTTGTAGAGATGAAGGTCCTAGGGAGTCCTTGAAATCCCCCCATCCCCATCCTCATATGGGTCCCCAGGTGGGCCCCACTACATACTCGAGTTGTCCTTATTCTAAGCTTGAGCTTAAGAAAGCTGCCCACTATATTCCATATATAAATATATATGTATGCTAAAAATTTTACCAAAAAATGTATACTAAAAATTTGGTTCAATGAGTTTTTTTTTTTTTGGATGACTGCTATCTTATGTCAATCTTTATACTCTTTCTGGGTTGAGATTGGCACCAGTGTCTGTCAAGATGCAACACATGTTGGAGAAACACTAATAATTGCGATGTGAATAAAGGGATATATAGCCCACTAATTGAGAGTTCAATTCTCACGTAATTGCGTAGAGCTCGATCTTCAGGTCCTCTCTCCTACATATGCAAGCATTCTTTCTCTGCATATGTAGGTGATCTTCTTCGATCCCAAGTGTGTGCTGGGGTCACTCTTGTGTCAATCAGGTCTCTGAAGGGCCCAGCCACCTTGAATGGTACCCACAAACCAAAAATGGCAACAAAGAAGTTTGGAAACTCAACGGGTCGACTCAATTAATACCAGTCTTTAACATATTTGGATAATAATTCTGCAGATATTTTTGACTAGGTTCGTGGGACAATGACTAATTCTTGAGAACAAAATCCAACTGAGACTGAGTATGAGTCCACTTTAGTTCTGAGATTTTTAATTTTCTCATTATGTCATGAGTAGTGATTTTTCTTACCTTTGAAAACGCAAATGCTATCACTAAATTGACCTACTCCAAATACGAGAGTGACAATCAATCTTCAATTTAAAAATTGGTCTTGACACGCCCATGCGAGCGTGAATCCAGTCGAGTCGACTCAATAAATCACTAGCTGGGAAAATCAAATTGAACTAATTTGATTTGACTCTTGAACATGACTTCTCTTATCAGCCAGCTCATTCACACAATCAAAAAGATCACATCATCCTCTTTAAAATAGAATGGTCAACTCAAGATCTACCCATACGAGTCAGTACTTATCTTACCAAGATCATGACAGATGGACATTTACATTCCTATTTTGTATGATATGATTTGATGTAAATTCTTAAATATCTGCCAAATGGCCTGTACACTGTGATCAATATTCATTTATATATAAAACAGACTCATTTCCTTCTGCTCATACATTTGAGAGCAAAGGCAACATATTATATTCATCCAAGAACTGTCTCATTTATGTACCTATATTTATATCTCTATCTGATGCATCCTTCCTCCTTGAACAGTGTATCTTGCACCCATGGGAATGGAGGTGATGCCTAATGTCTCTTCAATCGTAACTCATATCTTATAGAGAATAATTTTTTTTTAAAAAAAATGTATATTTAAACTCATTTGGACAACAAATGCAGCCAAAATCCTACTCAATGTTGATAAACGACAACATGTAAATCTTTCCTACAAAATCTAATCGTGTAATCAACATATTCAATCGTACAATCTTGTTCTCATTGTCCCTCTATTATTATTATTTTACTAAGGAAAGCAATGGCCTAAAAGAAAGAATGCACAAAGATTATAATCACTAATCAGGCCTTCCATGGCCAAGTCTTTTCTTACTGAAAGAAAGTCTACTTACTTTGACATTAATCTACTATAAACATAGTCTTAAGAAGACAAAGATTTAGCTTTCAGATACAAATGATAGGGGGAATGATGTCGGTCTCGTCCTGCAAGTCTTTGTTTAACCTTTTTAATTTTAGCGAAAAATTCCATAATGACTACTACTTCGCAATTAACAGACAAATATACAGTTGGAGAAATATAGATTAAAAATCTCTCTCAAGACTAATCCATTGATTATTTAATTAAAACTTTTCTCATTTTCAACATCAGGGTTGCTTATACTTGCATATAGCTGGATGCACAACTAGAGCTGTGAACAACCTGCATAGAGAGATGTCCATTTAATAAGAGACTATTAATCTAGTGTTGTAACTTTTAGCAATATATGCTGATCATGGGTGAAGACATGCATGATTTGGGTGACATGGATTGAATTTTGTATAATGTAATACAGGTTTCTCATTTGGCTTCACATGAATGACTCTAGTGTAGCTCATCATTCTTCAAGAGAAGTGATGATGGTTGGGTTGAATAGATTTTTTTTTTTTTTTTTTGGGTTCAGGGAGTAGTGCGGGGTGGGTTCAGGTTTTGGCTGCTCTGCCCCATTGATTTAGATATTTGTTACTAATATAACTATAAATTTAGGCTAGAGCACATGTGGCCCAGCTGTTAATGGGCTTTAGCCCAAAGTGAGAGTGAGGTTTAGCGTCCAATTTCTCCTCTGCTCATTTGAATATGTAATTATAACTTTAACATTTTAAAACGAAAAGATAATCACCATTATACCCGACCCGATTCATAACCATCACAGGGCAGGTTTTATACAACATATTAATTAATGACCTGTCACTGGGTGGGTCAGGTTCAGATGGTCTAGGTAGTAGGTCGCATATCCCTAGGTGTGTCTGTGCGTGAATCCTCATATGTAAGAAATCTGACTGAATTCCTATATCCAAGTCTATATCCAATACTGATCAAAATAAGTTTCTTGCTGTGTATTGGTTATTGCCCGGCAAGCCATATATAAGACTTCTCGTTATCGTGAGAATGTCATTTTGAGCAGTTTGGATTTATCCTCTGGCCATTAAGATTTCTCATATTTGTGGGGATAATAGCGTTTGTACTTGTTTAAAAGATATAGTGCCACACTACATGATCTTGGCCGTAAAACATGAGTGATTCGGGTCCATATTTAAATGGATCTTAATTATTACTACTTACTGTTGGTTTACAACTACATGACATTTATTTTTTGGTACCGGCCAAGGTGGCTGGACCCTGGAGACACCTGATTGATACGGTGATGTGGGTAGTACACACTCCGGGGGAGAAGACAACCTGCACTTATAAGGTAAACGGCCACACTAAGTTATCCCATTGTTTTCAACTTAAATGACATTTATAGAGGAGGGAAGCATAATCTTGGCTGATGGGATGGTGAATATTGCTAGCATGTAAACACCAAGATGTACGAGATGGACGATCCAGAAAAGTATTAGATTCTGCATGTGCCCTAATGAAATGGGTTGGGTCGAACCTGATCCATCAAATCTTGTATTAGGAATGTCTCCACTAATCCATAATAAGTCAGACCTTTCTGTCTCAGCATTTACAGGTGCATCATTGAACTGATCGCATTTTTTACATCATTTATTTTATCACATATTTTATTTAATTAAGGGGGGATTTGACGTATTAATTCTTCTTAAATCTTATTCCCTCAATTTCATGACTAAAAAGCTATGAATGTCACCAGAGTTTTTTTCACTCTGGTCCACAATATTTATTTTACTTTTTTGCTCTGAATCCGATGATATCATGAGAGTTTAAAAACCCATGATATCATAGGATCCAAGTCCAGATAAGAAGACTGTCTAGGCCTTTTAATGTGGGGGCTTTTCGACTTTCAACATTTAAATCCAATCATATCATGGGTTTTTAAACTCCCATGATATCATGGGATCCAGGGCATAAAATAATTTTTTTTTTTACCAGAGTCGGATTTTAAGTCAAGAAATTAGAGATGCCGGGTTTAACAAGGATTGATATGTCAAATCCCCTATAATTAACTTTGATTTTTTATATGATGACTCAATTTATTTTCTCCACTTTATGAGAAAAGCCAATCAAATTTCATAAGGTGCAGAATGCATGATCAATTTAATGGCTAGCCGCATTTTGAACTGCAAAAAAGTTGAGGGCAAGTTAAATAAAATGGCGTTTTGGAGAGCAATGTGAATTTAGAAAGGTAGACCTCCTCTTCAGTTAACATTGGATACCTTCGACAATGATAAGGTTGAGTTTAATTATATGTATATCATTATTTCCTAAAACTTGAAAGGATATGATCTCATGAGAGATGCTCTCATCTTACTATGAGAGATAAGGTGGGGGGTCCTCACATCCATATCCAATGCCAACAACTTACATGTGAGGGCCCCCACTCCTATCTCTCATATAATGTTAGAGATCTCTCATAGGAGCATCTCCCAAACTTGAATACCTTTGACAATGATAATGTTGAGTTTGATTATATGTATATCAATATTTCCTAAAATTAGAATGGCAGCTGGAACCTTTCCAGGTCTTCTGCACTATCCAATGTACATTTTATAATCCATAGATCTTCCCATGATAATGGATACCTTTGACAATGATAATGATAATGTTGAGTTTAATTATATGGGGAGGTGCTCCTATCTCTCACCTTACTATGAGAGATAAGGTGGGAGCCCTCACATCCATATTCAATGTCAATAACTTAAATGTGTGGACCCTCACATTTATCTCTCATAGTAAGGTGAGAGATACTCTCAATAGGAGCATCTCCCAATTATATGTATATCATTATTTCGTAAAATTAGAATGGCAGCTGGTACGTACCTTTCCAGGTCTTCTGCTCTATCCAAAGTAGATTTTATAATCCATAGATCTTCCCATAATAATGGATGCTTGAGTTTAATTTTATGTATATCACTATTTCTTAAAATTAGAATGGTGGCTGCAGGTGCGGTGGTGCCTTTCCAAGTCTTCAACAAAGTAGATAATATAATCCATAGGTTTTCCCATAATGCATGAATCCCCTCATTAAATTTCAAGCCTATAAGAAGGGCTTCAAAGTAGGGCAGTCAATGGGACGGGATGATACGGGTAAAAAGCCCGGCCCGGCCCAAGCCCTAAAATACAGGCCTTTTAAAAGAAATTTGAATCCAGTGGGATGGGTTTAGACAATACATTTTAAAGCTCGGCCAAAATGGGACTGGGACTGGGCAGAGGATGCCCAGCCCGTTCAGGCCCGGCCCGTCCGAAACCCTAAAATATAGGGCTTTTAAAAAAAATTGAGCTCAGTGGGCTGGGTTTGGACAATATATTTCTGTTCATTTCTTTTTTAACTTACTTGACCCATATAGGAAAATAGGATACTCATTCTCATTCGTTTTATTGATTTTTTTATTTTCTACTTTCACCATCCAAAAAAAAAAAAAAGAAGTTTTTAACTGATCCTACATTACTTTAAATATATGATACTCATTCATTTCTTGACCCATATAGCCTATAGGATACTCATTCATTTCCTATTGATTTCTGATTTCTACTGTCACTGGCAAAAAAAAAAAAAAAAGTTTTTAACTCTGCCATGTTGCTTGTTGCATTGCATTGCCGGTCTTAAGCCCGAAAAAAAGGAGGAGAGTTTAAAGTCCGGTTCACACCGGGTGTTTGGTGGCAGCAGGAATAATTAAAGAATGTTTTGCTTCTGTCTAGGATCGAGCTAAGCCCAGGTCCGGCCCTGTCCCAGCCCGGGCCCGTACGGGACGGGATTTGATATAGGCCCATTCAATGTAAGGCCGGGATTAGACAACACCTGGCAGGCCCGTCCTTTTTTCGGGACGAGATTGGACAACCTAAGCCCAGGCCTGGCCCGGCCCATTAACAGGCCTACTTTAAAGGGTTTTAAAAGGACAATACTCGAAGCTACAAGGGAGAGTGACCAACTGGGTTTCTACCCTTTGCAAAGTATTGAAGATTGCAGTTTGGGGTTCGTGGGTCACCACTGTTTGCATTGTTTCAATGCAATCTTACATTTAGCATAATTTAATATATTTTATTTTAATTTCTTTAGATCTATATGTTTATAAGAGCATCTTCAATTCAAACTCCATCTCATGTGTCAAATTTATTATTTTATTATATTTTTATATTTTAAAAGTTACTCCAACCCACCTATTTTTCAAAAGTTCCTATGAGATCCACATCATAAAATATTGAAAAAAAAAAAATGCCACGTCAAATTAGGCATTTCAGGTGGAGTCTTCGTGAGGCTAATTTTGCGGTTGAAAGTGCCATGTGGCATTTGACACCTCAGCTGGAGATGCTCTAAGACTTCAAATGCTGAAGCAATTCATCATTGTCATCTGTGAATGTCGATTTGCATCAAACACTTATTGTAAAATGTCGATTGGGATCAAGCGTGGCCCAGGCATTTTTAACCCAAAAGGCATATACATATTCTTCAAGTGGGGCGGGCCTGGGTTGAAGATTTTGTGGCATGTTGGTGGCCTATTACTATTTGCTGTGAACTAATTTTAATTTGGAGGACCAAATTGTGAAGCGGACCCCATGGCCAACTATGCATTTCTTTACTTGTCAAGTTAAATTTTCCTCTTATTGAAAAAAAAAAAAAAAAAAAAAAAAAAAAAAGAAAAACAGCATTATATGCAATACTGTTTGTACAAGTGGAACATATAAGCTTCATTGGTTCAAAACTTTTGATATAGATAGTTAGATCCTAGCCATCGAATGTATAGCATATTTTTTGGAAATTTATCTTTCTTCAACATCTATTTGAATAATATTTTTGGATTTCTTTTCTTATGCAGGCTGCACATTAGCTAAATTAGGAGGAACAAATGATGGCTTTCCCTGTGAAGAACTCCTGCATTATGACTATCCCTATGTTATTATTGGTTTTCCTTCACTGTTGCATCTCTTTCACAAGTAAAATTTCTCACTTCTTATAACAAATGTACCCTTTATTATAGGAATTCTTCTTCGACCCTATTCAATGATCAAGGGAACCAACTCAAAGGGGGTTTCTTGTCAAAACAAATAGATTTCAAGTGTTTTCAAACAACATGAATATTAATCAAATTACAAGTATAAAAATCTGGTCAAGCAAAAAATAAAATTATATATATATATATATATATATATATAAATCTGGGGGCTAGTTACTAGTCTTTCTAAACATGAACAAAGGTCATGAGGACTAGCTACCTGAATCTGGACTCAAGTGTTAAAATCCGATACATATAAAAGACATGGCATATATAGACTAGTTCCATAAGAAAGTCAACAGATTCCCCATTGTGATTAGATTCGAGGTGAATTGAAATATAGACTAGTGAGATTAGATCATAGTTTACCTTTTTTTTTTTTTTTTTTTTTTTTTTTTTTTTTTTTTTTTTTTTTTTTTTATGAAATGGAAATAAAACTTTATTAAAAAGAAAAAACAAGTAAAAAATGAAAAAGTAAAAGTTTAGATCATACTTATTAAGCTCTCATCTTCAACATTGGATACCTTTCTTTGAAATATAGGTTAGTGAGATTCATTAATAAAGCATACCAGAAAGGGCTTTATAAATCGAATCCATGGAAACCTACAAGGGAGAGTTCACAACAAGATTTCCACACCCTGCTTGCATACATTGAGGAAACAAAGTCCTTTAGCACTAAAATTTTGCCGGTCACGGTTTGTGCTGCCATTGTTCTATTTCCTTCTCTGATGGGAATTGTCTTATTTTGTGGGGATCGCTTAGTTTGTGAATCTTGAATGTTAATGAATACCTTCATTGTTTTTATTTTTGCTACATAGTAACACTGGTCCAAGAGTGATACTTAAACTTAGATCAATCTCTAGCCATGTGTATGCAATTAAGATGCTAATACCACTCAACTATGAGTGTGTTGGCCACTGTAATTTCAGTTTACAGAGGCCCCAACTTTATCTATGATCTTCAGCCATTGATATGATGACATGAGTTCAAGTTCAACTCACTTCGAAGGGTTGACCCACCTGGATAGGCAATTGGTAATCTGAATCTGACCATACCTCTCAACAACTATGTCAAACTCACCCGATTACTTCACTCATTCCTTACTGTGCATGTCACTCAGATTTGTCAAGTTTTAGTACTATCATTGGCTGATACTTCATCTGTACATGTGCAATCACATATTGAAGTCTTATTTTTTTTTCCTCAATTGGTTGAAACTTCATCAGTACAGTCACATATTGAAAATTAAGAATGAAGATTTTCTATGTTTCAAGCATTCCCCTGCAAGTAGGGGGTCTCATGATTTTAGGTCCATACCCAGAACCAGGCCTACTTTTTGCTTGATAGTTGAATGGGCTAAGCCTGAGCCCTTGTATGCTTAGGCCTGACATTTAGCATAAAGGCTAGTGATGTAAATGGGTCCTCTAATTCTCCGCTTACCTGGAGCTTCTAACCTTTTAATAATCAGATTTGGGTCCTTATTTAGGTGTTGATAAGTAAATGGGTCTGGATTTGAGTCCATTTTTGGGCTCATAACCTAAACGGATCCAAGTTTGGTTCCACCTTGGTTCTGGCCCGTGGACTTGGGACCCAACATATTACCTCAATTTTTAAGAATTCTTTTGTTTTTTTCCCAAATCATTCTCTATCCAGACTCCGACCCGTCCCATATATGGAACTGGTTCCGATTCTGATTCCATCTTTTCATTAACAGTTCTAGTTCCGAAATAAGGAAATTGGTTCTGGTTTTGATTTCATCTTCTCATTAACAAATATAATTCCAGTGGAACCAACCAGTTTACATCCCTAGTAAAGGCATTTAGATTTTGGCAAATGAATCGGGCCTTTGCACAACTTTATGTTAGATCACATTGCTGGAATTCCCTTCTTACAAGGGCTCATGTAACTTGGCAAGTTAGAGCATCAAGTCTTACTAATCACTTTGTATGGTATGTAAATGTGATTCATTGACCCCACAAAATAGAGGAGTGATTCTTGATTAGCCATGTAACGAAAACCAATTGCATCTGTCATTTTTATTTGTCCAGTCCAAGGCATTGATTCCTAGTCACTAACTAATTTTCATCTTGGCCAGCAACTTAATAAGTCTTGTATCGCTAGGTTAAGAATGTCAGATGACACATATTTTTTGGGTAGATGGCGAAGACTTCTCAGCATTCTATAGTTTCACAAGCTATAATTCACCTTGCTTACAGTACTCCATATAATCCTTGCTCGGTGCATATTTACCTTCATGAGCATTCTTATTTTGAAGTCAATCAATGCCTTAAAAGGTGCAGAGATAACTTCCTCTTTGATCTAATTAGAATGTCAATGAATGACCAACCAACAGCCAAATGCTCAAGTGGTAATTAAGAAAGGAAACCATATGAAACTTAAAATGTTGAAAGACAAAAACATAACCCAGGAAGTTTCATGGTGGTCTATGTACTTTTTTTTTTTCAGGTGCCAAGTACCTCATAGGCGTTTGTTATGGCATGCAAGGGAGCAATCTACCTGCCCCAGTCAACGTAATCAATCTATACCTCCAATATAGCATCGAACGGATCAGGATCTATGACCCCAACCCTGATGTTCTACAGGCCTTGAAAGGATCAAAGTTGCTAGTCACTCTGGGAGTGGGTAATGAAGACATTGCTAGTCTCGCCAGCAGCCAACAGGCAGCGAGTTCATGGGTTTCTACGATCACGTTTAAGCCTATACCCCTTACGTTGAATTCAAGTTCATATCGGTTGGTAATGAGGTGATCCCAGGAGAGAATGCCCAGTATGTTGCACAGGCCACTTGCAGCAGCTGGCATTAGCACCATTAAAGTTAACACTGTTGTGGCAAGTGCGCTCCTCGCCGCCTCCAACCCTCCATTGCAAGGTTATATTCACCAGCGAAGCGATGAGTGACATGTACTGGGCGATGGAGAAAGTTGCTGGGACCAATGTGAGCATTGTAGTGGCAGAGAGCGGCTGGCCGACAACCGGAAATGGAGATTTCAATACTCCAGCTTTAGCCCAAGCCTATAATACCAATCTGAAGAATCATGTGATCAATAATTGTACACCAAAGACACCGAACAGCCTGATTGACACATACATATTTGCCATGTTCATTGAGGACCTCAAGCAGCCTAGTGGGATTGAACAAAACTGGGGGATATTCTATCCCAACATGAAGCCTGTTTACCCACTCTTCTAATGACGAAGTGGTGCTGGTGGCGATCATAAATAAAATAGCTAGCATTGACTATGTTCATTACACTTCCTTTAGGATAAAGGATTTTAGAAGCCGTAGAATCATATATATATCCTATATACTTCATTCCATTGCTTTTGGATTTGTATCTCTAGTGATAATATTGGCGGCTCTTGGAATTAGTTCCAAGCTTCTGTTCCATTTAATCTCATTGGCCAGTTCGCAAAATTTAACTAATAGAAGGTGTGTTTGGGTGCGTCTCCACTCCAAGTAGAATGATTTAGTGATTCGGATTGTATTCACTTTCTGTGGGAGATGTGATCACTCACTGAATGAAGCTAGGTACTCTGCTTTTTCTACTGATTCAGTGATTCGGATTGTATTCACTTGTTCTATTATTGGCTTGACTTGTCCTGCTCGGTCCCTGATGGTTCCTCCCCTGCCTCATAAGCAATTGGATTGGAAGATTTTCACTTGAAAACTCTCCTAGTTCATCAACATGGACAGGTAAGTGAAGTCTACTTTAATGGGCTGGAATTGTGCTTTGGTTCAAGTACATTTCAACTAATCAGACGTGGCCTGCTCACCCTAAACTAGTTTGTACACCTAACACAAGCTGAAGTGGTGGGCAGGTTATGTATATTGTAGAATCATGTGGCAAGTCTTTCTACTGTCAGGTCATGTTATACTGTACGTATCTGGCGCTTACCACATTATGCACTTGATCATTTTTCTAATTTTAACCGCTTTTAGAAATACACTTTTATAAATTACTTAGAGTTCAATTCAATGCAAACAAATCCCTTAAAGAATGTCTCAAAACGCTTAAAAAGAAACAGGTGATTTCATCTAAAAATATATATACGAACAATTATCTTGTCATTTTATTATTTTTCTTCATAAAATCATTTAATTAAGGTTTTAGCTTAATTTTTTTCATAAAAATCCCAATAAAAGATTACCAAATTTTAAACTGCTTGCAAGATTCTAATACTTTTGTATATTTTTATACTATGAGTTATATTGCCTGTGCTGGATGAGCATGTTTTGCTAGTTTAACTAAAATTAGTATGATGCTCACTATTTTTTTTTTTATGACCCAAAGTATCTCCCGGCGTAGGAGCCTATCACTGTTAATGAATCACAAGTTCCATGAACAGTACCCGCTTTAGCATAAAGCAAGAGAAGCCCTCCTTTAGGCCCCAAAAAAAAAAGCCCCCAAAAAGCAACAGTCTTCCTTTTTTTCAATCCCAAAAAATTAGGCCTCATAATAGTAACAAGCGTCTTTTCAAATTCCAAAAATAAGCAACTGACGTCCTTTTGTTTCTCTCAAAAAATAAGGCCCCATAATAGTAATTAAAGCAAGTAACATCTTTTCACATTCCAAAAATGAGCAATATTCTCAACGGAGGCCTGTCATTCTATAATTACAGATTTAACACAATCCTACTAAATATGGGTGGCCTATAGTAGATTGATTCATCAAGCACCTTTCTCGGCCTTTTTTGGCTACCAATAGATTAATCAAGTGAGGGAATTAAGGTAAGATATCTGGAGCTTCACATTCTCTTTATGCAATTGAGACTCAAGATTGACCATGGGTGTTACACCCCGACCCGAGTTAATCAAGATTAACTCAATAGAGTTGATTTTAGATCCGAATTAGTGAAGTTGAGGACTTTTTCGTAATTATGGGTTTTAGTGTCTTTCATTGAATGTGATAAAAATTGATACCATTGTGTGTATCTCAAAGAGTGCGTCAAATTTCATAATACACTCGAGCTCATTTGAGCTGAAATGAATCAAGTAGGCTTTCATTTGACTTAAATTGGAAATGTAGTGAATTAAATGGGTTAAAATGTAAATTGGGTCCTTTATATAATGTTAGAGATGAACTCAGCCCATTTCAGTCGGTGGATTGCATTGCAGAGAGAGTGAGAGAGTTTTCATCTTCTTTCTTCGTTTCTTCTCCATTAAGCACTTGGAAAAGTATTGTTGCAAGGAATTTTGAAAGAAAAATTGTGAGATTCATCTTCTCCATCATCTTTCTTGAGTTCTTTGGAGTTAGAGTTTGAATTGAAGAAGCTTTGATCTCAAACTTCAAGCTATCAAAGGGGTTTTTGTGTTTCTCATAGCTAAAGGCAAGTATAAATAGTTATTGATGATTATATGTTAATTGATGTAGTTTCTACTTGATTTGTAGAAGGAAGATTCACGAATCATGATGTAGGAATGATTATGTGATGTTTGATGATGATGAAATAGAAGTGTTTTGTAGTTTATAGATGATGATTAAAAGGGGGAACAGAATGTTCCATTTGTTTTGCAGGTTGTGGAAGTGTGATAAGAGAGAAGAGTAGAAAAAGAAAGTACTGAACATAGTTTCGTGGAAAATCTGGCAGTTCGCTCGAGCGACCTGGGGGTTCGCTTGAGCGAACGAGGTTCCTGTTTGGACTGACAGAAATCCTGAAATGTTCGCTCGAGCGAACAGTATTTCGCTCGAGCGACCATGGTTATGTGAAACGTCCGCTCGAGCGACCATGGTTCTGTGAGACGTCTGCTCGAGCGACCTTTGGTCCGCTCAAGCGAATCTGTTACTGGCCCAACAATAATAGTTAGTGAAAATTTGGGGGACTCAGTTTGAGTCCAATGGATTTTGAATTTTTGGATTTTTACGTGAAATTGGAGTGCGTCTCAAGAGTAGAAATGCTTCCCCAACTAGTTTAAGACTAATCATAATTGATCGATAATGGCCTAAACTCCATGGGTGTTAGTTACGGAGACTAACAATGCACATATTATATATATATATATATATAACGAGATGTCCATCGAGAATAATACGTGCATTGGGAAACCAATGGTTACACCTGAATGATTGTTTAGAATTGAGATAAGATTGAGCGAAACCATAAATAGTTAATAATTCTCTCATTATATAAGTGAATTGTTCATTGAGTTTGGCACTACAAAGTGATTTTGATCTATAAGCTCTTTGGAGCTGTTATTGCTGCAGCAGATTATATGAGAGTGTTCCGGAACTCCGTGGTGATATCAGTTGTCCCTGGCCCGGGCACTGATAATCCCACAATATGTGATTCCTTCCTTTTTAGGAAGATGTGATATGAATTGAAATGAAATGCTGTTGTAGTTTTGCCAATGAATAAAAGACTCATATTGATTTGAATTAAATGGTAATTGTATTGGTCTAATATTATTTAGAAAAATGAAATCATGTATTAGCATATTAAATCATGTAATTGTTTATACATTGCTGAATTATCAAATTCATAGTGTTATTGATAGCATTACAGGCACAGCTGTCCCATGCCGGTTCTTCTAAGGCCTCAGCGTCAGCGGAGGAGACCACTCCGGTTCCTCCAAGAGGATTAGTAGAGTGGAAATAATACGAAAACAATTGTTGTTACTTTTGGGAGAAAGTAAATATGTTAGAAAGTGGTTTTGAAACGTTTCACACTTTTGATCCTTGCATTGTATTTAAATGTGCAAGTGATTAATGTTGTATATGATGTAAATGAACTTTTGGTTTTCATATAAGCAATGTATATTTGTTATATTCCGTATAATGTGTATTGATATCCCTTCTGAATTTTGATGTGATTGGAATTCACTAGAGTAAGTATGCGTCACGACTCGGGATTAATCTCGAATTTAATCTTAAATTCGGGCTCGAGTCGTGACAATGGGCTATTTAAGGTGTGCCATGACCAATGAACTTCTTCAAAATCAATTCAAATTAACTTCCTAAAATGCCAAGATCATCAATTATCAAAAGAGAACATGTAAGCAAGTGGTAAATAAGCAATAGGTAGGAATAACTAAACATACAAGATACATAAGAGAAAAAAAAAAGATTGAATATTTATAATACAAGATAACAGATAGATAAACAAAGAAAAAAAATCATGATTTGCAAACACTTTAGAGGAGATCATACGAGCATCAAATATGAGTGATTACTAAAACATGCAAATTGAAAAGTTTGGAACTCACTCGTGTTGCACCGAGAAGAACTCAATAAAAGAAAGGGCAAACACCAAAAAAAATGAAATATCAAATAACAAATGGACCTAGGCCTCCACCACCTCCACCCATTCCCTTCTGTGACCACAATTGGTACTAAACATAGATGAAGAGATGATTGCTAAAAAACTATTTAAGGGAAAAAGAAAAAAACATTAAGGGCCTGTTTGGATGAGGGTTTATTGTTTTATTTTAATTGCAAAAAAACCCTATCTCCTTCTTCTCTTTTATTTGTTCAAGGCAGCATTGAGAAGACTGCCAATGCTGACGTGGCACATTTAACACGTGGCAATCTTGGATTGGGTGGTACAGCGATCTCCTATTTCAACAAAACAGGGGATCCAGACTCTTCTTTGGGATGCACCTGTTATACAACATATGAATGACCTATCACTGGGCGGGTCAGGTTTCTAATCGGGTCTCCTTATCCCTAGGTGTGTCCGTGCGTGAATCCCCATATGTAAGAAATATGACTAAATTATTACATCAAAGCCTATAGGTCCTTTAATGGGGCCTAATTAAAATTTCGATACGAGTCAAAATAAGTTACTTGTTGTGTATTGGCTATAGCCCAATTTTCAAGAGCTGGCAAACCGTCAGACTTGATTTATAAAAAGGATATCATTTTGAGCGGTTCGGATTTATATCCTAACCATAAGATTTCTTACATTCGTAGAGACAATAGCATTTGTACTCCTTTAAAAGATAAAGTGCATGCCGCACTAAATGATCTTGGCCATAAAACATATGAGTGATTTGGGGCTAAATTTAAATAGATCTTATTACTACTTTATTCTTTATTTTTATTTTTTTTACTTTTTTTGTTTTTTTTTTTTTGGGGGGGGGGGGGGGGGGTGGCGCTATCCCTTTGTTTTCAACTTAATGACATTTATGGAGGAAGGAAGCTTAATCTTGAATGATGGGATGGTGACTATTGCTTGAAGAGTGTAAAATTTAGGGGGATTCGGCGACGGATCCCTGAACATTTTACTTTATTGCCTTAGGTCTACAATCTTTTCTTATAGTGTAATAGGTCATTTTTTCAAATTTGAAAACCTAAAATGTCTAATTTTTCCTTTCTTCAAATCATATCACATGATTAGTGAGATAAGCCATTAATAATGGTCAACTACTATTAAATTAGGCACGATTAATAAAATTCCACTAATGAGATTTTCAAATAAATTTCAAAAAAAAAACAAATAAGTTTCAAAAAACAGGAAACAAATTTCAAATAAATTTCTAAAAATGAAATAAATTAAAAAAAGGCAAATAAATTCAAAAGAACGCAAATAAATTTCAAAAAAATGAAATAAATTTAAAAACCTAAATAAATTTCAAAAGAAAGCAAATAAATTTCAAAAAATGAAATAAATTTCAAAAAAACACAATAAATTTTAAAAAAAGCAATAAATTTCAAAAGAACGCACATAAATTGAAAAAGATACAAATAAATTTCAAAAAATATAAATAAATTTCAAAAGATGAAAATTAATTTCAAAAGATCCAAATAAATTTAAAAAAGAATATAAATAAATTTCAAAAGGCTCAAATAAATTTCAAAAGAAGTAAATAAAATTAAAAAATGAAAATAAATTTAAAAAAATGCAGATACATTTGCCAAAACTAAGATATCGCGGGATTTCCAAATTAGCGAATAATGTGGCAAAAAACTCAAGTATTTTTGTCAAAAACTTAGTTAAATTTATTTCAAAAAATACAAATAAATTTCAAGGGACACAAATAAAATTCAAAAACACAAATAAATCTGCCAAAAACTCATATAGACTTGTTTATAACTCAGATAAATTTGTTCCAGAACTCAAATAAATAGCCTAAAACTCGGATAAATTTGTCCAGAACACAGATAAATTCATCCAGAACTCAGATAAATTCGTCTAGAAGTTAGATAAATTCATCTATAATTGAGACAAATTTGTCCAGTTTTTAGATAAATTCATTCAGAACTAAGACAGATTTGTCCAGAACTCAGATAAATTCATCCAAAACTCAGATAAATTTGTGCCAGAAGTCATATAAATAGCCAAAAACTCAGATAAATTTGACATAAACTCGTATAAATTTATTAAAATTCAGATAAACTTCTTTCTCTGGTGATGGCGCAGCACCCTCGACTGCGTTCGGATCTCATAGTGGGGTCCAGTCGAAAAAACAACTGGGCTTATGAAACAGGTTAGGTCAAACCTGATCTCGACCCAACCCTGAACTGTTGCAGAGCCCAGGCCACCTTCACTGCAAACGGGTCGAGCTGACCCAGATCCAACCTAAAAAACCAACCAAGGCCAAATCAATCTTCTTCTTCTTCAAGTTTCTGCAACAGAAACCCAATTCCAGAACCCTCTTCTGATCCTCTTCCTTCCTCGCTCCGGCCACGGGACGATGGTAGGAATGGCTCCGGCGGCGCGCGGCGGCGGCGAGCAACAAGCGGCGCCGGCAGTGTGGGATTCCGATGATGTTTTCACACCTCTCCTCATTCTGCAACAGACACAGAAGACCTCCAGTCTTCTTCTTCCTCAGTCACGGCAGCGAAGCTTCTTCTTCTTCTCCGATCGACAGCAACGGCGTTCCACGGAGCTTCTTCTCCGATCGAACTTCTTCTCCGATCTTCTTCTCTGACGATCGTGACCCACTAGCAGAACTAATGATCACGCCAAATGGCTCTCATTCAGGAAGAAGAGGGATAATGGAAAATGAAAGAAGGGATAATTTAAAATTTAAAATTTCAAAATTTTATGCCTAAAATGGTTGAAAGGGTAAATCAGTCATGTAAATTGTATTCGGGGACCTGTGGCTGCAAACAGTCTAACTGCTTGGATTAGAGCCCTTAAAAAGAATTTGCTTGGACTGGAGGCTGGATAGATTCAATTCTAGGGACCTTTCTTGTAAACACCAAGATGAACGAGATGGACGATCCAGATAAAATATTAGATTCTTCATTTGCCCTAATGAAATAGGTTGGATAAAAAGAAAGCCAGGTATATCATTGAATTGATCACATATTTTATATAATTTATTCTATCACATGATATTTTACATAATTAACTTTATTATTTATTATGATGACTCAATTTATTTTTCTCCATTTTATGAGAAAAGCCAACCAAGTTTCCTAAGGTACAAAATACATGATCAATCTAATGGCGAGCTACATTTTAAACTGCGAAAAAGTTGAGGGCAAGTCAAATAAATTGTCGTTTTGGATAGCAATTTGAATTTGGAAAGGCAGGCCTCCTCATCAGTCAACTATGGATACCTTTGACAAATGTTGAGTTTAATTATATGTATATCATTATTTTCTAAAATTAGAATGGCAGCTGGTGCCTTTCCAGGTCTTCTGATCTATATAGAATGTAGATAATATAATATTCCATATATAGATCTTCCCATAATGGATGGGTCCCCATTATTTCCAGGTCTTCTACTCTATTCGATGTAATGTGCCCTGCTAAGCCCGGATCAAGAAAAAATACTATTATATAAAACTTACTAAAAAAATGAATAAAGTTTATCTTTGTCTATTAAGACTCCATGGAGATTTAGATTTTTTGCAAAATAGAAAAGGATAGGAATGCATATAATATCATGCCTAGAGAGACTGGAAACTAAAATAAGATAATAAATGAGATTTGCAACAAAATATAAAAAGGAACCATCATGTGAGAATATCTCTATCCATAAAGAGTACCAAGATTTGGATTTGTTGTTACTCAAAATTGAAATTGAAATCGAGCTTCAATTTTGCAATCAATTGCGAAATCAGACTCCAATTTCAAAATTGAATCCTACACCTATAATATATAATAATATCAGTAGTGAAATCAGACTTCAATTTTAAAATTGAATCCTTAGATAGATTTTCCCATAATGGAAACCTTTTGACAATGATAATTTTGAGTTTAATGATATGTATATCATTATTTCCCAAACTTAGAATGACAACCGGTGTCGTTTCAGGACTCCTGCTCTATACAATAAGTAGATGACATAACCCATAGATTTTTTCCCATAATGGATGAATCCCCTCCTTAAATTTCAAGCCTATAAGAAGGGTTTCAAAGGGTTTCAAATGGACATTAGAAGCAACAAGGGAGAGTAGGTTTCTACGCTCTTCAAAATATTGAAGATTGCACTTTGGGGTTCGTGGTTCCTGTGGGTCATCACTATTTGCATTTTTTTTTCAATGCTCTCTTAAATTTAGCATAATTTGCTATATTTTATTTTATTTTATTTTCTTTTATTTAGATCTCTGTGTTTATAAGAGCATCTCCAATGGAGATGTTATTTTGACGGATGTGCTAAATTTATTATTTTATTATATTTTTTTTTAAAATTACTCCAACCATCGTTTTTCTTAAGGAGTTTGACGGGAAAATCTTATGATGCACGGATACTTTAAAATGGACAAAATATCGTGTCGTGTCGTATCGTATCTGATACTTCACTTTCTTTTTATTGTAATACGCAGTTACAAGGGTTTTTCCTAGTTGAAACCCCTTTTTTTTTTTTTCATTCACTTACAATGGAACGTTCTATGTCAAACGTCACATCAAACAACGCTAAATGTTGGTCTTCAAAAGGGCATTTTTTTTTTTTTAACCATTGAGGGTGCTATGTGGCATTTTACATCTTGAATGGAGATGCTCTAAGAATTCAGATGCTGATGCAATTCATCATCATCGAATGTTGATTTGCATCAAACACTTTAATTGTAAAATGTCGATTGGGATCAAGCCTGGCCCCGGCATTTTTAACCCAAAAAGCATATATATACATATTCTTCAATGCTATTACTATTGGCTTTGAACTATTTTTAATTTGGAGTACCAAATTGTGAAGCGGGACCTACGGGCAACGATGCATTTCTTTACTTCTTGTACAAGTGGGACATGTATGCTTCATTGGTTCAAAACTTTTGATATAGATAGTTAGATCCTAGCCATCGAATGTTTAGCATATTTTTTTGGAAATTTATCTTTCTTCAACATCTATTTGAATGATATCTTTAATTGGATTTCTTTTCTTATGCAGGCTGCACATTAGCTAAACCAGGAGGAACAAATGATGGCTTTCCCTGTGAAGAACTCCTGCATTATGACTATCCCTATGTTATTATTGGTTTTCCTTCACTGTTGCATCTCTTTCACAAGTAATTAAGATTTCTCACTTCTCATAACAAATGTACCCTTTGTTATAGGAATTCTTCTTCGACCCCTATTCAATGATCAAGGGAACCAACTCAAAGGGGGTTTCTTGTCAAAACAAACAGAATTCAAGTGTTTTCAAACAACATGAATATCAATCAAATTACAAGTATAAAAATCTGGGGGCTAGTAGCAGGCACATGCACGTGTGGCTTGCTAAACATGTACTAAGGTCATGAGGCTAGCTACTTGAATCTGGACTAACGTGTTAAAGTCCAATACATATAAAAGATATGGCATATAATTAAGAATAGTTACCAGCCAGCCATAAAGGAAGTTTAATGCTGTTATGAACACTGTTTCAGGTGCCCACCCCATAGGCGTCTGCTATGGCATGCAAGGCAACAATCTACCAGCCCCAGCAGAAGTAATCAGTCTCTACAAAAAAACCGGCATCGAACGAATCCGGCTCTTTGATCCCAACCCTGATGTTTTAAAGGCACTGAGAGGATCAGGGCTACTAGTCTCTTTAGGGGTGACCAATAAAGACATCCCAGGCCTCGCAGGCAGTCAAGATACAGCAAATGCATGGGTTGCTACTAATGTTAAAGCCTATCCTGACGTCTCATTCACATACATATCCGTCGGAAATGAGATGATCCCAGGTGAGATGTCCCACGATGTCGCGCGGGCGATCCAAAACATATACAATGCAGTTGTAGCAGCTGGCCTAAGCAAAATTAAGGTGAGCACTGTCGTCGCAAGTACCGTCCTCGGTGTCTCCTACCCTCCATCACAGGGTGCATTTTCCACCGCGGCGGTGAGCGACATGACCTCAATTGTATCAGTCCTCGCCAAGATTGGCTCGCCACTTATGGCGAATGTGTACCCTTACTTCGCCTATGCGGCTGAACGAGGAAAAATTTCGCAGGAGTATGCGTTGTTTACTGCTACGTCCCCCCCTGTTCATGATGGTAACTTGGACTATTCGTGTCTTTTTGATGCCATCGTCGATTCTTTCTACTCAGCAATGGAGAGAGTCGGAGGGGCCAATGTGGGCATTGTGGTCTCGGAGAGTGGCTGGCCGTCGGCTGGAAATGGTGCATACACTACACCAGATTTGGCCAAGGTCTACAATAACAATCTCATAAAGCATGTGGCCTCTAAAGGGACGCCAAAGAGACCAGGTAGCCGCCTTGACACATTTGTGTTTGCCATGTTCAATGAGAACCTCAAGGCTGCTGGGGTTGAACAGAACTGGGGGTTATTCTATCCCAACATGCAGCCAGTTTACCCCATTCTCAAATGATCACAGTAGCGGTGGTGGTGGTGGTGGTGGTAGTGGTCCTGGTCGTACCTCATGGTGGTCATTTTGTAATCTTATTTCCTAAACCATGTAACATGCTTAATTATGTTTTGGAATAAAAATTTTAAGGAATCTCACAGTTTGATTTTTGGGCCTACATTGGTTGGCTTTGGAAATGGAGTAGTATTTCTGATGGCTAATGAGCAGGTATTTGAATTAGTTTCTACTTTCTCTTTTCAATGGCCAATTCACTAAATATATATATATATATATATATATATATATATATATAATTTGAGGTTTTGAGTATTCATGTGCAATGGCATGAAATGAATTTAAAAACCCAAATAAATTTCAAAAGAAAGCAAATAAATTTCAAAAAACGAAATAAATTTCAAAAAAACACAATAAATTTAAAAAAAAGCAATAAATTTCAAAAGAATGCACATAAATTGAAAAAGATTCAAATAAATTTCAAAAAATATAAATAAATTTCAAAAGATGAAAATTAATTTCAAAAGATCCAAATAAATTTAAAAAAGAATATAAATAAATTTCAAAAGGCTCAAATAAATTTTCAAAAGAAGTAAATAAAATTAAAAAAATGAAAATAAATTTTAAAAAAATGCAGATACATTTGCCAAAACTAAGATATCGCGGGATTTCCAAATTAGCGAATAATGTGGCAAAAAAACTCAAGTATTTTTGTCAAAAACTAGTTAAATTTGTTTCAAAAAATACAAATAAATTTCAAGGGACACAAATAAAATTCAAAAACACAAATAAATCTGCCAAAAACTCATATAGACTTGTTTATAACTCAGATAAATTTGTTCCAGAACTCAAATAAATAGCCTAAAACTCGGATAAATTTGTCCAGAACTCAGATAAATTCATCCACAACTCAGATAAATTCGTCTAGAAGTTAGATAAATTCATCTATAATTGAGACAGATTTGTCCAGTTTTTAGATAAATTCATCCAGAACTCAGACAGATTTGTCCAGAACTCAGATAAATTCATCCAAAACTTAGATAAATTTGTGCCAGAAGTCATATAAATAGCCAAAAACTCAGATAAATTTGATATAAACTCGTATAAATTTATTAAAATTCAGATAAACTTCTTTCTCTGGTGATGGCGCAGCACCCTTGACTGCGTTCGGATCTCATAGTGGGGTCCAGTCGAAAAAACAACTGGGCTTATGAAACAGGTTAGGTCAAACCTGATCTCGACCCAACCTTGAACTGTTGCAGAGCCCAGGCCACCTTCACTGCAAACGGGTCGGGCTGACCCAGATCCAACCCAAAAAACCAACCAAGGCCAAATCAATCTTCTTCTTCTTCAAGTTTCTGCAACAGAAACCCAATTCCAGAACCCTCTTCTGATCCTCTTCCTTCCTCGCTCCGGCCACGGGACGATGGTAGGAATGGCTCCGGCGACGCGCGGCGGCGGCGAGCAACAAGCAGCGTCGGCAGTGTGGGATTCCAATGATGTTTTCACACCTCTCCTCATTCTGCAACAGACACAGAAGACCTCCAGTCTTCTTCTTCCTCAGTCACGGCAGCGAAGCTTCTTCTTCTTCTCCGATCGACAGCAACGGCGTTCCACGGAGCTTCTTCTCCGATCGAACTTCTTCTCCGATCTTCTTCTCTGACGATCGTGACCCACTAGCAGAACTAATGATCACCCCAAATGGCTCTCATTCAGGAAGAAGAGGGGTACTGGAAAATGAAAGAAGGGATAATTTAAAATTTAAAATTTCAAAATTTTATACCTAAAATGGTTGAAAGGGTAAATCAGTCATGTAAATTATATCCGGGGACTTCTGGCTGCAAACAGTCTAACTGCTTGGATTAGAGCCCTTAAAAAGAATTTGCTTGGACTGGAGGCTGGATAGATTCAATTCTAGGGACCTTTCATGTAAACACCAAGATGAACGAGATGGACGATCCAGATAAAATATTAGATTCTTCATTTGCCGTAATGAAATAGGTTGGATAAAAAAAAAAGCCAGGTATATCATTGAATTGATCACATATTTTATATAATTTATTCTATCACATGATATTTTACATAATTAACTTTATTATTTATTATGATGACTCAATTTATTTTTCTCCATTTTATGAGAAAAGCCAACCAAGTTTCCTAAGGTACAAAATATATGATCAATCTATGGCGAGCTACATTTTGAACTGCGAAAAAGTAGAGGGCAAGTCAAATAAATTGTCGTTTTGGATAGCTATTTGAATTTGGAAAGGCAGGCCTCCTCATCAGTCAACTATGGATACCTTTGACAAATGTTGAGTTTAATTATATGTATATCATTATTTCCTAAAATTAGAATGGCAGCTGGTGCCTTTCCAGGTCTTCTGATCTATATAGAATGTAGATAATATAATATTCCATATATAGATCTTCCCATAATGGATGGGTCCCCATTATTTCCAGGTCTTCTACTCTATTCCATGTAATGTGCCCTGCTAAGCCCAGATCAAGAAAAAATACTATTATATAAAACTTACTAAAAAAATGAATAAAATTTATCTTTGTCTATTAAGACTCCATGGAGATTTAGATTTTTTGCAAAATAGAAAAGGATAGGAATGCATCTATTATCATACCTAGAGAGACTGAAAACTAAAATAAGATAGGATATGAAATTTGCTACAAAATATAAAAAGGAACCATCATGTGAGAATATCTCTATCCATAAAGAATACCAAGATTTGGATTTGTTGTTACTCAAAATTGAAATTGAAATCGAGCTTCAATGTTTGCAATCAATTGCGAAATCGGACTCCAATTTCAAAATTAAGTCCTACACCTATAATATATAAAATAATATCAATACTGAAACCAGACTCCAATTTTAAAATTAAATCCTTAGATAAATTTTCCCATAATGGAAACCTTTTGACAATGATAATTTTGAGTTTAATGATATGTATATCATTATTTCCTAAAATTAGAATGGCAGCCGGTGTCGTTTCAGGAATCCTGCTCTATACAATAAGTAGATGATATAACCCATAGATTTTTCCCATAATGGATGAATCCCCTCCTTAAATTTCAAGCCTATAAGAAGGGTTTCAAATGGACATCAGAAGCAACAAGGGAGAGTGGGTTTCTACGGTCTTCAAAATATTGAAGATTGCAGTTTGGGGTTCGTGGTTCCTGGGTCATCACTGTTTGCATTTTTTTTTTTCAATGCTCTCTTACATTTAGCATAATTTGTTATAATTTATTTAGATCTCTGTATTTATAAGAGCATCTCCAATGGGGATGTTATTTTGACGAATGTACTGAATTTATTATTTTATTATATTTTTTTCTTTTAAAAATTACTCCAACCATCGTTTTTCTTAAGGGGTTTAACGGGAAAAACCCTCATATATTGCCACTTTTTTTTTCTCTCTTTTTTTTTAATAGTCGATATGGACAGTAAAAAAACACACCTCTTATGATACAACCTCCATCCATCCCTATCCTGTCACCATTCATCTCTCCTTCTCAGCAGGCTCTCTCACACTCACGCTCCTGCGTGGGAAGTACCCATTCACAGCACCCCGAGGTCGGCGTCCGTTCGCTCGTCCGCCGGTGGACCAGCGCCACAGGCTCTCTCGTCTCCATCGCTGCCCGGACTCCGAAACCAGCCCACGCAGAACCCATCTGCGAGCCACCACCTCACGCTCTCATCCTCACCTCCGCAGAAGACCACATTACCATCCTCCCTCTCGGTCTCTCATTCTCTCCGTCTCATCTCCCTCTCTCATGGTCCCAACTCCACTTCGCCCACCTCCATCTTTCAGCTCTCATCCTCTCTACCTGCGCATGCCCAAAGACCTCACACCCATCTCCATCACTCTCCCACTCGATCTCTTACATCCCAGGCGCAGGCAGGGCCCCCGGCCTTCAGCATCTCCATGTCTCTTTCGTAGCCGGACTCGCAGGACCAGCGACGCCGCCCCTCCTTTCCATCTCGCAGTGCAGAACCCGAAAGCGCCTCCCTTCCATCATCACCTGCACGTGTCCCAGATCGCCTCTCTCCCTCCGTCTCACCTCTCTCGCCTTCTCTGTCTCCCATTCACGGCACCTCGACGGCGGCTTTCGTTCGCACGTCCACCACGACAAGCGCCGGCAAGCCCTCTCCATTTCTCTCTCTCGCAGCTGGACCCTCGTTCACCGAATACCTTTCCGAATCTATCTCACACCCATGCCTGCTGGATATCCCTCCATCATCCCCGTCGCCGCGTCGCCTCCACTCTTTGCTGGGCCTCCATGCTTCTCTCTCGTCTTCCACGGATATCTCTCCCTCTCACCAAATCAAAAAATAACTCATCTTCCTCTTTCCTTATACCTCCTTCTCAAAGATTGTTGTGAGACTGATTTAAGATAAGTTGCATAGAGCAAGAGAAAAGGAGATGAATAAGTTTCGGGTGTCCTTCTGTATGAGTGTCATATTAAATATATTTCTAAAAGAAAAAAAAAAGCAGAAAAGAGAGACATAAAATCAGCCCCCATGTGTTTGCCTATCTTTATTGCAATACGCATTTATAAGGGTTTTTTCAGTTAAAACCCCCCTTTTTTTTTTAAGAAATTTCCATTCACTTGCAATGGAACGTTATATGTCAAACGTCACATCAAACAATGCTAAATGTTGGTCTTCAAAAGGGGCTTTTTTTTTTTTTTTTTTTTTTTTTTTTAACACCATTGAGGGTGCTATGTGGCATTTTACATCTTGAATGGAGATGCTCTAAGACTTCAGATGCTGATGCAATTCATCATCATCGAATGTTGATTTGCATCAAACACTTTAATTGTAAAATGTCGATTGGGATCAAGCCTGGCCCCGGCATTTTTAACCCAAAAGGCATATATATACACATATTCTTCAATGCTATTACTATTGGCTTTGAACTAATTTTAATTTGGAGTACCAAATTGTGAAGCGGGACCTACGGGCAACGATGCATTTCTTTACTTCTTGTACAAGTGGGACATGTATGCTTCATTGATTCAAAACTTTTGATATAGATAGTTAGATCCTAGCCATCGAATGTTTAGCATATTTTTTTGGAAATTTATCTTTCTTCAACATCTATTTGAATGATATCTTTAATTGGATTTCTTTTCTTATGCAGGCTGCACATTAGCTAAACCAGGAGGAACAAATGATGGCTTTCCCTGTGAAGAACTCCTGCATTATGACTATCCCTATGTTATTATTGGTTTTCCTTCACTGTTGCATCTCTTTCACAAGTAGGATTTCTCACTTCTTATAACAAATGTACCCTTTGTTATAGGAATTCTTCTTCGACCCCTATTCAATGATCAAGGGAACCAACTCAAAGGGGGTTTCTTGTCAAAACAAATAGAATTCAAGTGTTTTCAAACTACATGAATATCAATCAAATTACTAGTATAAAAATCTGGGGGCTAGTAGCAGGCTCATGCACGTGTGGCTTGCTAAACATGTACTAAGGTCATGAGGACTAGCTACTTGAATCTGGACTAACGTGTTAAAATCCAATACGTATAAAAGATATGGCATATAATTAAGAATAGAGACCAGCCAGCCATAAAGGAAGTTTAATGCTGTTATGAACATTGTTTCAGGTGCCCACCCCATAGGCGTCTGCTATGGCATGCAAGGCAACAATCTACCAGCCCCAGCAGAAGTAATCAATCTCTACAAAAAAACCGGCATCGAACGAATCCGGCTCTTTGATCCCAACCCTGATGTTTTAAAGGCACTGAGAGGATCAGGGCTACTAGTCTCTTTAGGGGTGACCAATAAAGACATCCCAGGCCTCGCAGGCAGTCAAGATACAGCAAATGCATGGGTTGCTACTAATGTTAAAGCCTATCCTGACGTCTCATTCACATACATATCCGTCGGAAATGAGATGATCCCAGGTGAGATGTCCCACGATGTTGCGCGGGCGATCCAAAACATATACAATGCAGTTGTAGCAGCTGGCCTAAGCAAAATTAAGGTGAGCACTGTCGTCGCAAGTACCGTCCTCGGTGTCTCCTACCCTCCATCACAGGGTGCATTTTCCACCGCGGCGGTGAGCGACATGACCTCAATTGTATCAGTCCTCGCCAAGATTGGCTCGCCACTTATGGCGAATGTGTACCCTTACTTCGCCTATGCGGCTGAACGAGGAAAAATTTCGCAGGAGTATGCGTTGCTTACTGCTACGTCCCCCCCTGTTCATGATGGTAACTTGGACTATTTGTGTCTTTTTGATGCCATCGTCGATTCTTTCTACTCAGCAATGGAGAGAGTCGGAGGGGGCAATGTGGGCATTGTGGTCTCGGAGAGTGGCTGGCCGTCGGCTGGAAATGGTGCATACACTACACCAGATTTGGCCAAGGTCTACAATAACAATCTCATAAAGCATGTGGCCTCTAAAGGGACGCCAAAGAGACCAAATAGCCGCCTTGACACATTTGTGTTTGCCATGTTCAATGAGAACCTCAAGGCTGCTGGGGTTGAACAGAACTGGGGGTTATTCTATCCCAACATGCAGCCAGTTTACCCCATTCTCAAATGATCACAGTAGCGGTGGTGGTGGTGGTGGTCCTTGTCGTAGTCATGGTGGTCATTTTGTAATCTTATTTCCTAAACCATGTAACATGCTTAATTATGTTTTGGAATAAAAATTTTAAGGAATCTCACAGTTTGATTTTTGGGCCTACATTGATTGGCTTTGGAAATGGAGTAGTATTTCTGATGGCTAATGAGCAGGTATTTGAATTAGTTTCTACTTTCTCTTTTCAATGGCCAATTCACTAAATATATATATATATATATATATATATATATAATTTGAGGTTTTGAGTATTCATGTGCAATGGCATGAAATGAATTTAAAAACCCAAATAAATTTCAAAAGAAAGCAAATAAATTTCAAAAAACGAAATAAATTTCAAAAAAACACAATAAATTTAAAAAAAAGCAATAAATTTCAAAAGAACGCACATAAATTGAAAAAGATACAAATAAATTTCAAAAAATATAAATAAATTTCAAAAGATGAAAATTAATTTCAAAAGATCCAAATAAATTTAAAAAAATATATAAATAAATTTCAAAAGGCTCAAATAAATTTCAAAAGAAGTAAATAAAATTAAAAAATGAAAATAAATTTAAAAAAATGCAGATACATTTGCCAAAACTAAGATATCGCGGGATTTCCAAATTAGCGAATAATGTGGCAAAAAACTCAAGTATTTTTGTCAAAAACTTAGTTAAATTTATTTCAAAAAATACAAATAAATTTCAAGGGACACAAATAAAATTCAAAAACACAAATAAATCTGCCAAAAACTCATATAGACTTGTTTATAACTCAGATAAATTTGTTCCAGAACTCAAATAAATAGCCTAAAACTCGGATAAATTTGTCCAGAACACAGATAAATTCATCCAGAACTCAGATAAATTCGTCTAGAAGTTAGATAAATTCATCTATAATTGAGACAGATTTTGTCCAGTTTTTAGATAAATTCATTCAGAACTAAGACAGATTTGTCCAGAACTCAGATAAATTCATCCAAAACTCAGATAAATTTGTGCCAGAAGTCATATAAATAGCCAAAAACTCTGATAAATTTGACATAAACTCGTATAAATTTATTAAAATTCAGATAAACTTCTTTCTCTGGTGATGGCGCAGCACCCTCGACTGCGTTCGGATCTCATAGTGGGGTCCAGTCGAAAAAACAACTGGGCTTATGAAACAGGTTAGGTCAAACCTGATCTCGACCCAACCCTGAACTGTTGCAGAGCCCAGGCCACCTTCACTGCAAACGGGTCGGGCTGACCCAGATCCAACCCAAAAAACCAACCAAGGCCAAATCAATCTTCTTCTTCTTCAAGTTTCTGCAACAGAAACCCAATTCCAGAACCCTCTTCTGATCCTCTTCCTTCCTCGCTCCGGCCACGGGACGATGGTAGGAATGGCTCTGGCGGCGCGCGGCGGCGGCGAGCAACAAGCGGCGCCGGCAGTGTGGGATTCCGATGATGTTTTCACACCTCTCCTCATTCTGCAACAGACACAGAAGACCTCCAGTCTTCTTCTTCCTCAATCACGGCAGCGAAGCTTCTTCTTCTTCTCCGATCGACAGCAACGGCGTTCCACGGAGCTTCTTCTCCGATCGAACTTCTTCTCCGATCTTCTTCTCTGACGATCGTGACCCACTAGCAGAACTAATGATCACGCCAAATGGCTCTCATTCAGGAAGAAGAGGGGTACTGGAAAATGAAAGAAGGGATAATTTAAAATTTAAAATTTCAAAATTTTATACCTAAAATGGTTGAAAGGGTAAATCAGTCATGTAAATTATATCCAGGGACTTCTGGCTGCAAACAGTCTAACTGCTTGGATTAGAGCCCTTAAAAAGAATTTGCTTGGACTGGAGGCTGGATAGATTCAATTCTAGGGACCTTTCATGTAAACACCAAGATGAACGAGATGGACGATCCAGATAAAATATTAGATTCTTCATTTGCCGTAATGAAATAGGTTGGATAAAAAAAAAAGCCAGGTATATCATTGAATTGATCACATATTTTATATAATTTATTCTATCACATGATATTTTACATAATTAACTTTATTATTTATTATGATGACTCAATTTATTTTTCTCCATTTTATGAGAAAAGCCAACCAAGTTTCCTAAGGTACAAAATAGATGATCAATCTATGGCGAGCTACATTTTGAACTGCGAAAAAGTTGAGGGCAAGTCAAATAAATTGTCGTTTTGGATAGCAATTTGAATTTGGAAAGGCAGGCCTCCTCATCAGTCAACTATGGATACCTTTGACAAATGTTGAGTTTAATTATATGTATATCATTATTTCCTAAAATTAAAATGGCAGCTGGTGCCTTTCCAGGTCTTCTGATCTATATAGAATGTAGATAATATAATATTCCATATATAGATCTTCCCATAATGGATGGGTCCCCATTATTTCCAGGTCTTCTACTCTATTCGATGTAATGTGCCCTGCTAAGCACGGATCAAGAAAAAATACTATTATATAAAACTTACTAAAAAAATGAATAAATTTTATCTTTGTCTATTAAGACTCCACGGAGATTTAGATTTTTTGCAAAATAGAAAAGGATAGGAATGCATCTAATATCATGCCTAGAGAGACTGGAAACTAAAATAAGATAAGATATGAGATTTGCAACAAAATATAAAAAGGAACCATCATGTGAGAATATCTCTATCCATAAAGAATACCAAGATTTGGATTTGTTGTTACTCAAAATTGTAATTGAAATAGAGCTTCAATTTTTGCAATCAATTGCGAAATCGGACTCCAATTTCAAAATTAAGTCCTACACCTATAATATATAAAATAATATCAATAGTGAAACCAGACTCCAATTTTAAAATTGAATCCTTAGATAGATTTTTCCCATAATGGAAACCTTTTGACAACGATAATTTTGAGTTTAATGATATGTATATCATTATTTCCTAAAATTAGAATGGCAGCCGGTGTCGTTTCAGGAATCCTGCTCTATACAATAAGTAGATGATATAACCCATAGATTTTTCCCATAATGGATGAATCCCCTCCTTAAATTTCAAGCCTATAAGAAGGGTTTCAAATGGACATCAGAAGCAACAAGGGAGAGTGGGTTTCTACGGTCTTCAAAATATTGAAGATTGCAGTTTGGGGTTCGTGGTTCTTGCATTTGTTTCTCAATGCTCTCTTACATTTAGCATAATTTGTTATATTTTATTTAGATCTCTGTATTTATAAGAGCATCTCCAATGGGGATGTTATTTTGACGAATGTGCTGAATTTATTATTTTATTATATTTTTTTCTTTAAAAAATTACTCCAACCATCGTTTTTCTTAAGGGGTTTAACGGGAAAAACCCTCATCTATGGCCACTTTTTTTTTTCTCTCTCTGTTTTTTTTTAATAGTCCATATGGACGGTAAAAAAACACACCTCTTATGATACAACCTCCATCCATCCCAATCCGGTCACCATTCATCTCTCCCTCTCAGCAGGCTCTCTCACACTCACGCTTCTGCGTGGGAAGTACCCATTCACAGCACCCCGAGCTCGGCGTCCGTTCGCACGTCCGCCGGTCGACCAGCACCACAGGCTCTCTCGTCTCCATCGCTGCCCGGACTCCGAAACCAGCCCACGCAGAACCCATCTGCGAGCCACCACCTCACGCTCTCATCCTCACCTCCGCAGAAGACCACATTACCATCCTCCCTCTTGGTCTCTCTTTCTCTCCGTCTCATCTCCCTCTCTCATGGTCCCAACTCCACTTCGCTTCGCCCACCTCCATCTTTCAGCTCTCATCCTCTCCACCTGTGCATGCCCAAAGACCTCACACCCATCTTCATCACCCTCCCACTCGATCTCTTACATCCCAGGCGCAGGCAGAGCCCCCAGCCTTCAGCATCTCCATGTCTCTTTCCTAGCCGGACTCGCAGGACTAGCGACGCCGCCCCTCCTTTCCATCTCGCAGTGCAGAACCCGAAAGCGCCTCCCTTCCATCATCACCTGCACGTGTCCCGGATTGCCTCTCTCCCTCCGTCTGACCAGGGGCGGATCAAGGGGCCGGGGGCCCGGGGTGGCTAGCCCACCCAAGCTTTCAGCCCAAAAAAAAAAAAAAAACTAGTTTTTATAATTTTAGGGTCTGGTATTCATAACTCACAACTCAAGTGATAAATCTCAAAAGTCAAAACCCATTTCTTATTCTCTGTCTATGTCTCTGAGTCTCTCTGACTTATGTCAAGCTTTAATCAAACAGAAAAGTCAACTATTTATCATTTGATTGATAGATTGATTCGTCTTGTCTTGACTCTTCCTCTTTCCACGGCGACTGCCGAACGAGCCTTCTCAGCTATGAAACTTGTCAAAACACGACTCGGTAACTAGATAGATGACGAGTTTCTCGCGGATTACATGGTTATTTACATCGAAAGAAAGTTTGCTTAGTGGCGGACTCAGGATTTTTGTTTAGGTGGGGCGAAACTTTTATTATAACTTTTTCACATTAATAATAGCTAGCAAAAGAAAAAATGTATTCCATTTAAATAGACACAAAATATTTAATCATTAATCATAAAAGATAGGGAGAGAAGGGGGAGAGGGACAGGGAGAGGCGACAATGACATAGTCACATATAGAGAGAGAAAGAGAGTTCATAGAGAAAAACGCAGAGGGAGAGTGAGGGGGGAGAGAGAGGCGACAGAGTTAGAGAAAAGGTGATAGATTTACCTGAATCCGAATGAGGAACAATTGTCACAGTCTTACAAACATCTAAAGAGAAGTGATGCACTCGAAGGAAGAAGCCAAAAGGGGCTCGCTGAGGTTGAGAGTCAGAGGAGTGAAGAGCAAAAGAATGAAGTAGGGTTTTTTTTTTTTCTTTTCTTCATTCACCAATTTTGATATGGGGCAATGGACTTAAACATATGGGGCATGGGCCTTTGTTCATGTGGGGCATGGGCCAGTAGCCCAATAGAATTAAATGAATTTTCAAATTTGACCTGGGGCGGCCGCCCCAGGTACCAAAAGAGTGGGTCCGCCACTGAGTTTGCTAATGAAGTCGACATAGAGTTGGTAATAGATGAATTTGATAAGAAGCCACGCAAGTCAAGACTTCACTAGTGTCATGTTTTAACTTTTGTTTGTCTTTTGTCATACTTGTCAAGATCTATTGTGAAGACATTTTTTTGTTGATTTTGAGTAGTATAATAAAAATGATCACTCTTTGAAGATAGTACATAGATAGTTTTTGATGGGATATTGTTGCTATTTTTTATAGTTTTTGGTGAGACATTGTTGCTATTTTTTTAGTGTAACTTAAGTGCAGCCCCCCCAAATTAGGAGTCCTGGATCCACCCCTGTCCATCTCACCTCTCTCGCCTTCTCTGTCTCCCATTCACGGCACCTCGACGGCGGCTTTTGTTCGCACGTCCACCACGACAAGCGCCGGCAAGCCCTCTCCGTTCTCTCTCGCAGCTGGACTCGTTCACCAAATACCTCTTCGAATCTATCTCACACCCATGCCTGCTGGATATCCCTCCATCATCCCCGTCACAGCGTAGCCTCCACTCTTTGCTGGGCCTCCATGCTTCTCTCTCGTCTTCCACGAATATCTCTCCCTTTCACCAAATCAAAAAAGAACTCATCTTCCTCTTTCCTTATACCTCCTTCTCAAATATTGTTGTGAGATTGATTTAAGATAAGTTGCATAGAGCAAGAGAAAAGAAGAGATGAATAAAGTTTCGGGTGTCCTTTTGTATGAGTGTCAGATATTAAATATATCGCTAAAAGAAAAAAAAAAAAAAAAAAGGAAGCAGAAAAGAGAAACATAAAATCAGCCCACATGTGTTTGCCTATTTTTATTGCAATACGCATTTACAAGGGTTTTTTCAGTTAAAACCCCCTCTTTTTTAAAAAGAAATTTTCTTTCACTTACAATGGAACGTTCTATGTCAAACGTCACATCAAACAACGCTAAATGTTGGGCTTCAAAAGGGCATTTTTCTTTTTTTAACCATTGAGGGTGCTATGTGGCATTTTACATCTTGAATGGAGATGCTCTAAGACTTCAGATGCTGATGCAATTCATCATCATCGAATGTTGATTTGCATCAAACACTTTAATTGTAAAATGTCGATTGGGATCAAGCCTGGCCCCGGCATTTTTAACCCAAAAGGCATATATATACATATTCTTCAATGCTATTACTATTGGCTTTGAACTATTTTTAATTTGGAGTACCAAATTGTGAAGCGGGACCTACGGGCAATGATGCATTTCTTCACTTCTTGTACAAGTGGGACATGTATGCTTCATTGGTTCAAAACTTTTGATATAGATAGTTAGATCCTAGCCATCGAATGTTTAGCATAAGTTTTTTGGAAATTTATCTTTCTTCAACATCTATTTGAATGATATCTTTAATTGGATTTCTTTTCTTATGCAGGCTGCACATTAGCTAAACTAGGAGGAACAAATGATGGCTTTCCCTGTGAAGAACTCCTGCATTATGACTATCCCTATGTTATTATTGGTTTTCCTTCACTGTTGCATCTCTTTCACAAGTAAGATTTCTCACTTCTCATAACAAATGTACCCTTTGTTATAGGAATTCTTCTTCGACCCCTATTCAATGATCAAGGGAACCAACTCAAAGGGGGTTTCTTGTCAAAACAAATAGAATTCAAGTGTTTTCAAACTACATGAATATCAATCAAATTACAAGTATAAGAATCTGCGGGCTAGTAGCAGGCTCATGCACGTGTGGCTTGCTAAACATGTACTAAGGTCATGAGGACTAGCTACTTGAATCTGGACTAACGTGTTAAAATCCAATACATACAAAAGATATGGCATATAATTAAGAAGAGAGACCAGCCAGCCATGGAAGTTTAATGCTGTTATGAACATTGTTTCAGGTGCCCACCCCATAGGCGTCTGCTATGGCATGCAAGGCAACAATCTACCAGCCCCAGCAGATGTAATCAATCTCTACAAAAAAACCGGCATCGAACGAATCCGGCTCTTTGATCCCAACCCTGATGTTTTAAAGGCACTGAGAGGATCAGGGCTACTAGTCTCTTTAGGGGTGACCAATAAAGACATCCCAGGCCTCGCAGGCAGTCAAGATACAGCAAATGCATGGGTTGCTACTAATGTTAAAGCCTATCCTGACGTCTCATTCACATACATATCCGTCGGAAATGAGATGATCCCAGGTCAGATGTCCCACGATGTCGCGCGGGCGATCCAAAACATATACAATGCAGTTGTAGCAGCTGGCCTAAGCAAAATTAAGGTGAGCACTGTCGTCGCAAGTACCGTCCTCGGTGTCTCCTACCCTCCATCACAGGGTGCATTTTCCACCGCGGCGGTGAGCGACATGACCTCAATTGTATCAGTCCTCGCCAAGATTGGCTCGCCACTTATGGCGAATGTGTACCCTTACTTCGCCTATGCGGCTGAACGAGGAAAAATTTCGCAGGAGTATGCATTGTTTACTGCTACGTCCCCCCCTGTTCATGATGGTAACTTGGACTATTTGTGTCTTTTTGATGCCATCGTCGATTCTTTCTACTCAGCAATGGAGAGAGTCGGAGGGGCCAATGTGGGCATTGTGGTCTCGGAGAGTGGCTGGCCGTCGGCTGGAAATGGTGCATACACTACGCCAGATTTGGCCAAGGTCTACAATAACAATCTCATAAAGCATGTGGCCTCTAAAGGGACGCCAAAGAGACCAGGTAGCCGCCTTGACACATTTGTGTTTGCCATGTTCAATGAGAACCTCAAGGCTGCTGGGGTTGAACAGAACTGGGGGTTATTCTATCCCAACATGCAGCCAGTTTACCCCATTCTCAAATGACCACAGTAGTGGTGGCGGTAGTGGTCGCAGTCATGGTGGTCATTTTGTAATCTCATTTCCTAAACCATGTAACATGCTTATGTTTTGGAATAAAATTTTTAAGTAATCTGTAGATTTGATTTTTGGGCCTACATTGATTGGCTTTGGAAATGGATTAGTATTTCTGATGGCTAATGAGCAGATATTTGAATTAATTTCTACTTTCTCTTAGATTTAACCTCATTGGTCAATTCCCTAAATGTAAATAATATGAGGTTTTCAGTATTTTTGTGCAATGGCATTTAGCCTAAAGCATGACAACTAGGATCTTCTAGAGATTTAGCCTAAAATATCTTAATTGTTCTCTTTCCTTGTTTGTGCAAAGAAGGAAATCTCTAGAAGATCTTAGTTGTCATGTTTCATCCACACGGTTGATGCTTGGTCAACCTTCACCATCCATATCTTTAACCATATTAATGGCAGCCCCATTGTGATTATATTTGAAGTGAGGTGAAATATAGACTAATATGATTAGATTGAACTTATTAAGCTCTGATCTTCAACATTTGATGCCTATCCTTGAAATATTTGATGCCTATCCTTGAAATATAGATTAGTGATATTCATTAAATGCCTATTACGTTTTTAATTTTCAAATGATTTCACTTTATGCACAAGAACAGAAAGGGCTTTATAAATCCATGGAAACCTGCAAGGGAGAGTTCACAAGAAGATTTACACACTCTGCTCACGTGCATTGAAGAAACAGAGGCTTTTAGCTCTAAAATTCCGCAGGTCACGGTTTGTGCTGTGCCATTGTTCTCTTTTCTTTACTGATAGGATTTGTTTTATTTTGTGGGGATAGTTTAGTTTGTGAGTTTTGAATGTTCATGAATACCACTGTATATCCATTATCATTGTTGTTGTAATTTTTCCTGGGTTACTGATCCAAGAGTGATACTTAAACTTGAGGACTCGAGGATTGACCCCTAGAATGTGTGAAACTAAGAAGCAACACCACTTAACCAAGAGTGTGGGACACTGAATCTTCAGTTTACAGAGGTCCCAACTTTAGTGATTTATGATTATTCAGCCATCGATGTGATGACATGAGTTCAGATATATCCCAAATAAATGGAAATTTAGATCTTGAATTATGAGATTCTGGATTATATCCAAGTGGATCAAGATTATAACCCATTTGCTATATTGAATTGAATCCCCCAAAAAAAAATCTGGATCAGCCAATATTATGGTGAAATGAACACATGATTTGTATCACTGTAACCTAAATTACAAATTGTGAGTTACTGAGGTATAGTGACCCTTTCTTTTTCGGGCTATAGATACTTTAGAAGTCACTAGTCACCTTAGTTTTTAATATGATAATGTAGAGAGTATTTGGCATTGCCTATACCTTATATTTTCCAATTTTTTGCTCCAAATTTTGATGAAGATGATGGAAGTGCTGGGTCCATTTGGCAGAGTTGTATGGCCCACTTGGATGGACTTTTGTGATTTTTCCATCACCAAGATGGACGGAGTCATTATACAAATCTCAACTCGTAGTTGGTTGGGTTGACCCACCTGAACAGGCAATTACTAAAAATGAATCTGACCGAATCTGTCAATAACTCAGTCATACTGGCCCAATTACTCTCACTCAATGCCTTTTATTGAGTCACTTAGATTAGTCAAGTTCTAGCACTATCATTGGATCGATGAAACTTAATCTGTAGAATCACATATTGAAATCTTAGTTTTTTTTTTTTTATCAAACACAAAATCATCAGAACGTTTTAACAAGAGAAAATTAAGAACGAAGATTTTGGTTTACCATGTTTCAAGCATTCCCTTGAAAGTAGGGATGCTCATGATTTTGTGTTATTTTAGTCCTTGTTATCTTAGTAAGAGGACAGCTTGTGTTACTTGACAAGTTAGAGCAAAGTATTATGACTCACTTTGTGTGGTATGTTAATGTGATTCATTGACTCAACAAAATACAAGGGGTGATTGTTGCTTAGCCATATATGGAAAACAAATTGCATCTGGCATTCTTATTTGTCAGGTCCAAGGTAAAGATTTCTAGTCATTAACTAATTTTCGTCTTAGCAGTGAATTTTGCAAGTCTTGGATCTTATGGATAAGAATGTCAACTGATGCCCATTTTTTATTTGATAGATGGCTAATCCACATTCTCGTCTTTTATCTGATGAATAGAGTGAGCTTAACCGCCTGACATGTATTATTCAATTGGATTACTGTTATTTTGCAGGCAGGAACAACTGATGGCTTCCCATAGGATGAGCAGCACTATAGCAATGGCATTTTTCATTTTCTTTCACTACTGCATCTCATCCACTAGTAAGACTTCTCAGCTTTCTATAGTCTCACAAACTATAATTCAACTTAGTTACAGTGCTCCATAATCCATGCTCCATCCATTTATTTTCATGAGCACTCTAATTTTGTTGGTTAATCAATGCCTCTAAACAAATGCAGAGATAACTTTAATTTTAAAAACAGAAACATAACCCATCAAGTTTGATGTTGGCCTATGAAATTTTTTGCAGGTGCCAAGTACCCCATGGGCGTTTGCTATGGCATGCTAGGAAACAATCTACCTGCCCCAGTTGATGTAATCAATCTATTCCTCCAATATGGCATCGAACGGATCAGGATCTATGAACCCAACACTGATGTCCTACAGGCCTTGAAAGGATCAAAGTTGCTAGTTTCTTTAGGCGTGCGTAATGAAGACATACCCAATCTCTCCAGGAGCCAAGAGGCAGCGAATTCATGGGTTTCTACTTTTGTTTCAGCCTATACCCCTGACGTAGAATTCAAGTACATATCGGTTGGTAATGAGGTGATCCCAGGAGAGAATGCCCAGTATGTTGCACAGGCAATTCAGAACATACACAATGCACTTGCTGCAGCTGGCATTAGCACCATTAAAGTTAGCACTGTTGTGGCGAGTGTGGTCCTCGCTGCCTCCAGCCCTCCGTCCCAAGGTGTATTCACCAGCGAAGCGATGAGTACCATGACATCGGTCATTTCAGTCCTCTCAAGCATTGGCTCCCCTCTCATGGCCAATGTCTACCCTTACTTTGCCTATGCAGCTGACCCAGCACACATTTCACTCCCATTTGCCACATTTACAGCTAGCTCGCCCCCTATTCTTGATGGTAACTTGGCCTATTGGAATCTTTTCGATGCCATGGTTGACGCCTTCTACTGGGCGACGGAGAAAGCCGGTGGGACCAATGTGGGCATTGTAGTAACGGAGACCGGGTGGCCGACAGCCGGAAATGGGAATTTCACTACTCCAACTTTAGCCCAAGTCTATAATACCAATCTCAAGAATCACGTGATGAATAATGGAACACCAAAGAGACCGAGCAGCCAGATTGACACATACATATTTGCCATGTTCAATGAGAACCTCAAGCAGCCTAGTGGGATTGAACAAAACTGGGGAATATTCTATCCCGACAAGAAGCCAGTTTACCCGCTTTTTTAATGAAGTGGTGGTAGTGGCGATCATAACTAGAATATCATTGACTATGTTCTATGCACTTCGTTTAGAATAAAGGATTTTGGAAGCAGTAGAATTAATCCTACAGACTATATTGAATTGATTTGGATTTGTATTTCTAGTGAAAATGTGAGTAGTTCTTGGAATTAGCTCCTGCTTTCTCTTCTAGTCAATCTCAGTGGTCTGTTTGTTATATCTTTGTTTAGATAGTCATGTTTGGGTGTGTCTTCCAAGTTGAATGATCTGGTGATTCGTATTTAAGTCACTTTCTGTGGGAGATGTAAACTGCTCCTTGTCTTCTCTCTTTCAATTATTTGCTTGAACTTGTCCTGCTCTGTGCTGATGGTGCCTACCCTTCCTCATAAACAGTTGGACTGGGAATTTGTAACTTGAAAGCATACCCAGTCAATCAACACAGACAGGTAAATCCACTTAAATGGGCTGGAATTCTTTGTTGGTTCAACACTTCAACTGACCCTAAACTATTTTGTACATCTAAGCCAAGTTGAAGCAGGGTATCTATATGGTACAATCATGTGGCGAGTCCTTCTAATGTCAGGTCATGTTCTAGTGTATCTTGCACTGTCTACCACATTATGCATTTGATCATGTTCCAATTCTAGCCACTTTCAGGAATACATTTCAACATTTCCCAGGAGTTCAATTCCATTCAAACAAAGCCCTGGAAAAAAAAAATGTGACATCAAAAGCTTAAAAGGAAACAAAAGAAAGAGATCGCACATGACAGAGTGGAGTCGGCTGTTAATCGTTGTTTATATTTCCAGTAGGCTCTCAAGATCTTTGTTTAACAATTAATGCCACTCTAGCACTCTCTCAATCTTTTGAGTCCCTGATGTGGTCCATTTTTATTCAGTCTCTCAGAGCTTCGACCTCGGTTTAACCCTCCCCACACCCACACAGACACACAAACCTGTAATAAATAGAAAAGTAGCACTTATAAAGTGGGCAGTAAGATTTGTGATGATGCTTTGACAGTGACGCTTAAAAAAGTAGTATAATGGTTTCCTTGGTGTCTCATGGATAGGATTTTAGAACTCATGTAGTATGCATAACTGAAATTGCATTATAACATTAGAGGAGACTACCCAAAAAATGTATATTAGCTTGAATTCTCTGCATTTGATTGTCTATCTTCTTACCTTCTGCTAGAACCATGACCCATTGGATTTTTGGAATTTTCTTGATCACAGTTTAAGAAAGTGTTTACAGGAACAGTTTCTCCTTAGATAGAGCGACGCCTTTGAAGTTGGAGACCCTCCAATTGGTACCCACATCGCCTCGTCCAAAGGCTAACCATATCACGGTCCTTGTTCTCGCAATTGGTGACTGGCAATGGAGGATCCATTGCAATTGTGCTTATTGTCACTGCAGAATCAACGTTCATCGTCGCGCAGCCCATACTCTTACCAGCAAAGATCTTCTTGATCTGGAAGAAGCTTCTGCTGCTTTTAGTGCCTGAGAGGCTCACCTTCTCCCCTCTGACGAAGCCCATGCAACTCACTTTGGGAGATGCAGGCACATCTGTTTTCAAATGACCTGCTCTGTTTTGATGGTAAAACAAAGTGCTCTCATTGCATTTTCTAACCATCCCTTTTCTTGAGGGTCCTGAACAAAACATGGGGGTGAAGTTGATGATGGATTCATGGCCTTTACCCATATAGTTGGATGGATGATCTTCTAATTCTACTTCTTAGGCCACGAAAAAGAGGAAGAGAGGGAGAGAATTGAGAAGTTGGGTATTCAGATTTCAGAACCAAGAAGGGAAGGGTATCTTGCTTTTTCCATGCATTGATTGAATTGGATGGAGATCATCTCATATTGACAACTGTGGGAGGAAATCAAAGAGAATGACTGTTAGCTTGGACGTTTCAGTCAACAGCTACAACGAGCAACACACGTCAACCGACTCCTAACATGTACAATTATGATAGATATGTGGGTGTGATGGATTAGAATGGATTACCAACTATCCCATGGGGATGGGGTTGTCACTTTGACTGAACCAATTGAAGGGGTGTGAAGGGATTGGTCTGTCGTAATCCGAGAGAGAAAAAAACAGAAGAAGGTGGAGAATTTGTCTTAAATATTGCATCTGATGGAGATACGATAATGAAAAGGTTTGAACTTTGTCAGGAAAAAAAAAAAAGTGATATCAGGCCGATTAAATGATCTTAGACTTTGGTTTCATATATATAGTAAAAGTTAATTGTAATAAATTTGATAGTGTATAATGTCCGAAACAATATCAACTTTGAATCCATGGCAATTCAAGGGGCTGGCGTGCATGCATGGAATGGAGTGATGAATAAAAAAGAGCCCTAACATAAAATCTCAGAAGGAAGTGCTATAGAGTGGGGTTTTCTTTTTCTTGTTTTTTTGGTAAGCGAAAGTGTGTTATTTGAAGAATTCCATATATCAATCTTAAGTGCACATGGAGGAGCTAAAGATTTCACATGCAGAGGGGAATAGTTGGTTCTCGAAAAGAATGGACAACTTTATTAGAAAAAAAAAAGTGGCCAATAATTCTGTTTTTGGGCTGGCAAATGGATGGCTGATAAGAAAAATAGAAGAAGTGGGGTCCGTATTCATCTCCAAGTGGGTCTGTCACCTGCACTCTCTACATGGGCTGCCATGAATTAATTTTAAAGTAAAAATAGGAAAGTACAAATATAAACTACTGTTTATAATTAATATATATATATATATATATGTAACTGCCATTTACAATTTATTTTTTATTAATCTTACTGGTTTTTAACCATTTTCTTCCAGTATAATGATGATTTTCTTATGCTTTTCTCACAACATTTCATTTTTCTGCTATCTTGGAAACATCACAACATTAATTGGAAATCAAGGTTTTCATTACACCCCCAATTTTTCAGTGGGTAATCATGTTGGGAGATTATGTGGCCCGACTTCCATGCGGCCCATACTAGATCGAGTCTGGCAGTGTACCGCGGATGAACTCCTAACAAGTCTTGATAAAATTCTTAGTTGTATAGTTTAATTAGAATGAGGCTCCCAATTTGTCAGAATTTCTACAATGGTAAGGAGAGATGATATTCTAGTAAGGAATAGAGTCACAGTAGCCGTGATTCCTAGGGATTAGTCTATATAATAGAGATAAAAATCCTTAGTTGATCATTCCATATATCTGAGAGCATTTGTAATGAGTGCGAGTCTCTATTACGTCCCATGTGCGAATTAGTCCTCCTTGTATAAGTGAGTTTCTATCATTAAATGTGGGAATGCCCCTTGCATGTGCAAGTTTCCTGTTAGCTTGCATGTGGCAAGTCTCTCGGGCGAACCCCTTAGCTGGGATTAAAAACAATAATAATAGCTGCTTTTCATTAGGGCCCGTTTGACACTTTACTAATGAAATCAAAGTCAAATAAAATATATCTTTTTTAGACAAGATGTCACATCAAATGCACTTTATTCTAAAATCCCTCTCATCTTTTTTATATAAAAATGTCAAAAAACAATTACCTTTATCCACTAAAATACAAAAAACTCAACTTCTCTATACAAAAAGTCAAAAAAAAAAAATTCATAACAAATAACTAAAAATAAAATATCATCATAACTCACTTTATATTTTATTCTTTCTTCAAAATCAACCTTACTCGACTTGACTATGTCAATAGAGTTACCAAACCGGAACGTAGGAGCTGGGACCATGTGTTACAGAAAGGACTTTGCCGACGACTTTTACTTTGTGCCTTAAAAATATCTCATTACAGGACAAGAAGATGGTTGATACAATCAATAGTCACAGAGATGCATAGAGAGCACTGGGTTTTGATGGTGCAGGTGGGGATGACTATGTCAGATCAATCACCTTCTGGGCCCTACCTTACATACATCAAATGGAAAAAAAAATAAAAAATCACAAGCTAAAGGAAACATATATAGCTCAATCACCTTACTAAACATTTATGGTCGAAAAAGTCTACTTATCCCTGGACTTTTGTCCCGAGACATGACCGGCTCCCATAAGGATTCGGACCGAATCCGAGACAAGTAGCACTTCTGTTTATGGTTTATTGGCTACCCATCTTTCGTGTTGCTAAATACATGGTTGGACAATTGCACGGGCCAAATGATTCTAGCCATCTGCCCATGCTATTTTGACCATTAAATGCAGCTGGTGCCAAATAATCAACATATTTGACGATCAATGTTAGAGTCTTGACTCGCCTGTCAAGGTCATGTGATTTGATTATAAGAATGACTTTGTGCATAGGGAATTAAACATAAAGCCAACCGTCAAAAATGTGCCGTGTGGGGGCCGCATTTCTAGTAGGATGAGAGTCACACTATATGATATGATGCCAATATGCATTTCTAGTAGCAAGACCTTCAATAATTTTAAGAGTCAATCGATCTCATATTTGGGCTGCTTTTATCTTTATAGTAGAAAAGAATTCATCATCAAATGAGTTTTACCAAAGGAATCAATGGTCGAATTCCGGGCCTATTTCTTTATCGAAATTTATAATTAAGATTTGGGGGGTTGAGATTTTTTGGACATGATATGACATCTTGTTCTCTAGCATTTGAAATGTTGCGTTTCTTTCATTAAAATTTCAAATTCCAAACAACAAAAAGAACTTTTTAGAATTCTTGGAATTTCACTCTCTATACTATTTGTTGGGATTTCAAATCCTCCATAAAAAAAAGGAATTTGAAATTCCACCTAAGAAGATAAATTTTGGAGAATTTGAAATTCTTCTGGACATGAATTCTTAGAATTCTGATAAAGAAACGGGCCATTATTTCTATGTAAAGAAACGTGCAAATTTAGTTTCATACACACTCAGCAGGATCCCTAGGTCTTCACGTTGAAAGTGAAACTTCTAACCGGTCTCCCTATGTAAAGAAGTTAAAAAAAGAAATAAAAAGAAAAATGATTGTTAAAGAAGTGAGAGGTAAAAGGATAAAATGTGAGAAGTAAAGACATAAGGTGGATATATAGATGCAAACCTCACTTTCCTATGAATTGAATTACTGGTGTGATGGCTACGTATATGTTTTCCATCTCCTCTTAATTCATTTTTCGATAAAGAAAAAATGATTTTATAGAGAATATTGTTAGAAGTTATTTTTTTATTTTTCTTCCGTTTTAACCACTTTTAAAAATAGAAACCTTACCATTTCTATTATTCAATTACATTAAACAAATAAGCTCTTATTGTATAATTCTTGGAATGGCGAATGTTATTCTGATTTTACTAATATCCTTAAAAGAATCATCCAACTTGTATTGGCATCCAAAATTTAGGTCCATAGGGGTTTCATCCATGTTTCACGTTTGAGATATAAAAATGGGATCTACAATCTATACACTACATGTGACATTTGCATGTGACTTGTATATCTTAAGTGGGCCACCTCAGTACACCAAAACGGTCGCCCGATTGACGCCGTTAATACGATCAACGGTCTCCCATCACCAAAAGCCATAAGCTTTCCCACTTTGTCGTCAACTTTGACGGCCCAAAGCTGACGGAGAAATTCCTTCTCTCTTCCCTCTTCTCTCTTCTCCTTTTCCTCTTTCTTCTTCTTCTTCTTCCTCCTCCATTTCTTTCTCTTCGAAACTTTCCATTTACAGAAAGTATATAAAAGAGAGAGAGAGAAGGGCATAAAAGGAAGAAAAAGATAGAATATGAAGGGCCGAAATGCTGAGAAGATTTCTCGGAAATGGATTCTCTTCCTCTGCATCTCCAGTTTCCTTCTCGGAATGCTTTTCTCAAACAGGTCATTCTCTCTGGATTTTGTCTGAAATCCTTCTTTTTTTCCTTTGAATCTCGTGGATTCCTCTTCTTTTCTGTATAAAGCAAGGATTTTGCTTTTCAAGATTCTATTTTTAGAGTCAAAACACCCTGCATTCAAGTATTAGAATTAGAATTGCTCTAAAAGACTTCGACTTTGGATTTGGGGTTCGATGCTTTTTGAATGAAATTGATGATAAGATGGCGCAGATCCGATTCTGTCTCGTTGGTGATTGGAGAATTCTATTTCTTACCCATTGAATTGCAGGATACGGGCTCCAACCGAATCAAACCATGAGATCATCTCCTGCCAACGGCATGATCAAGAGCTGCAAGTTGTCTCGGATGATTGCAACACAAAAGAGGTTTGTGGCAATTGAATTTTGTGATTTCTATACAAGGGATTGGATATTTCATTGTTGCAATATTCAACATTAGACATCAAAATTAGCTGCTTTCAGCTAAAATGAAGTGTTTTGGAAACTGGGTCTAATCTTTATTCAATTTTGTTTCTATCTATCAGAAGCTTGGGCAAGCTAAGGATATTATGGGGGAGGTGTCCAAGACCCATGAAGCAATTCAGTGAGTTGGGGACTTTGGAGCAAGTATTTCAAATTTTTTGTAATCTTTTATTTCTTTGGATTTGGATGTTTATATGTTCTTAAAATGATTGGAAACTTGAAATTAGATCTTTGGACAAGACGATTTCCACGCTTCAGATGGAGCTGGCTGCCACTCGGAGTTCTCAAGGGATGTCTGGCCTTGATGCTTCTCCCCGCGTATCAGCAGTGTCTTCTAGGGAAGGCACATTGAGGAAGAAGGCATTCGTTGTGATTGGGATAAATACTGCATTTAGCAGCAGGAGGAGGAGGGACTCTGTGAGAGAGACATGGATGCCTCAAGGTTATTCTCCTAACCTTCTTAAAATAATGCATGGTGTATCAGTTGTTCCTGATTCAAATCTCTGCACTAAACTTCTTGCAGTGAGAATTTAGAATCTTCTATATTGGCAAACCTTTATTTTGATCTGAACTTGACTGGAAGATTCTACCCGAATTGGCCCCATTTTGCATTCTAGTACAGTTGTTCCATTGATGATAACTAAGACCAGCTTTCACATCATTTTATATTCTTGGTGTGACCCACAAGGTTATTGAGACAAATTCTGTCATGAAAATAATTATTTTTCTCAAACAAATACCCAAAAAGGCATAGAATTCAATTTCTAATCATTCTTGGAGGTTATTTCAACAAAAAGAATAAGGATTTCTTGATAGAATAAATGCCAAAGGTACTATGACCAAGACCAACATTGGTGCTTTTAGATAAGCATTAATCAACCTTTATATCCTAAAGACTGGACGACTTGCATTTCCCTCAAGGTTAAAAAAAAAAGAGTAACAGGAGGTTGTGATGTTGCATCCTTGGAGTTGTGGTAAGTGACAACGACATTATTGTGCACCATTAGCTACTGTAGAGATGCAGAGTGAAAATGCAATTTTTTCTCTCTCTCTTTTTTTTTTTTTTTTTTTTTCCGATGGGTAACATGACTTGAACCCACAACCTCAAGGTTGTAATAGTGAGCAACTTTTATTGTGCCACAATGGAAGTGCTCCATTATGGAAATGCACTTCGAACTTTAAATTCTACCATTAGGCCCAAATCTATATGCCTACGAAAGACCAATCTTCTTTCAAATGTCCCTATGAAGATCGGTCATTCAATATGATCATGTTGATATGCTTTTCCTTGTTCCGTTTCTCTGGTGATAGCTGAAACTCAGGATGAGCTCCATGAAGTGCATCAAGAATTTTTTAGATATTTATACAAAATTCATCAAGGGTTGCTTCCATATACGTATATGGAAACATTAAGGCCAAAATATTTTAACCTCAAAGCTAAAATTAGTGACAAAATCTCATACACCTGTCACACATTAATTTGGAATATACATATAACCAGATTAAATGGTCTATGACTTCTTTTAATTTTTGTTGGGAGCCTTATGTTCATATATGCAAGCTTGGTAATGTTTGGGGACTTGCTATTCTTGTGTTCAATTAGGAGAAAAGCTTCAAAAATTAGAGAGAGAAAAGGGCATTGTCATTCGCTTCATGATTGGACATAGGTATTACTTTATCATTTTGTACCTTCTCTGCAGTCTCTCATTCTCCTTTTGTTGGTGGTTTTCTTACCTTCTTTCTGTATTTGCTTATTCACTCTTCTCTGTGTACGTTTCAAACTATTATTTCTTGTTGCATGCACTATTAAGTGCTTCCATATTCCTGTAAAATGAAGCCTGCATCGAAATTCCAACATGATAGGAAATTTAGTTTACTATGATTTGGCATATCTCGTTTTAGATCCAATATGTTTTTCCTGTAAGCCAAAAACTTACTTCTCAACTTTTATTGTCGTATAAAAAATTCAAATTTACTGCTCATATTTGTTGGAGCACAACAGAACTTTGAAATGTTTGTTTTACTAAATTGAAAGCAGGCTCTGCGGTGCTTTCAATATCTATAAAATTTATGAGACCTATCTTGAGGAAGAAAACTTTGGAAGACAGAACTGGTGTGTTTCCCTTAACAATTAGTAAATAGTATCAACTCTAAACCCTTTAACTTGCAAGATTGTGGATTGTGTCAATTATCAACCCTGTAACTTATCCGATCCAGTGTGTTTCCATTAACAATTAGTACATAGTATCAATTGTCAACCCTGTAACTTATGAGCTTGCGGAATGTGTCAATCATTCTGAACAACCAACTGGCACTTGTATCGAACAATGTTCCTTTATCAATGGAGGTAAGCGGTGGGCATAAGTAACTGCGGTGCCTGATCTAAGGTCTGGATTAAAGATTCTCACATTTTGACTCTCATCAAGGGTTTGCTTGAATCACCTCATACAAGATCACTAACACAACGTCTCAATTTCATTCCAATTGCTCGCCTATGCCATTAGATGAACTTGTGCAAGATTTCCCACTTACAACCAATTTTTCCCACATTGCTGAACATATCCTTTGGGCTGATAAGGTGAGTGGTGAGTATTGTGGGGCCCATTGTGGAGATTATTCACGAATTATAGTTCAAGATGATCCTAGGATAGGGAAGGGGTGATTGGGTGAGTGTGGTATGTGTTAATAATGATAGGCTCAGGAAGGAGTGCATGTTGACAACCAGGAAGATCTACTTATGGTCTATCATCTATGTGGCAAATTGGTAATCGTTATTGACAGTGCTTTTCTAAAGGGGTCCTTTGTAGTGTTCATCATCGTCATCATCATCAAAGCCTTGTCCCAACTACATGAGGGTCGGCTGCACAAATTCTGTTTTTCCATTCCGATCTATCTTAAGCCAAATCCTCAGATAAGTTATACTTCTTCATATCTATTTTTACTACCTACATCCACGTCCTCCATCATCCTTCATGGCCAAACTTTTCTTTACCTTCCTGCGTTGGACATGCCCAAACCATCTCAAATGAGTTTCTCTAATTTTATCCCTTATTGTTAGGGACCTTTGTATTGTTAAATTAAATAATTTATGTTCCATTGCACTACGGTAAATAAAACGGTAAATAGAATAATTTGAGGTTCTTATGAGAAAAGTCTATAATCTAAAACTTCCTATTAGATAAACATGCCCGAGTAAAGATAGTTAAAGATTAGGATATAATCTACTCAAGTATATGTCAATATATTAAAGCAATATATTTAATCTTTTGTTTTCATGATAACCTGTCATGATGTGCATGCCCCATTGTTATTGTTATATAAGTGGATTGATCTTCCACATCACATATGTACCATCTTATTCTCATGTTTCTCTTGGGAGATGCAACAGTGGTCTTGACTCATGAGTAATGATCATAAAACTGAAATTTGAAACTGACCAATGAGTGCATTTTGATGCAGTGCTACATCCAGCAGCATTTTAGATCGGGCCATCGATTCAGAAGAATCTCAGCATAATGATTTTCTTAGGCTGGTAAGAGTATTTCCTCTTGATGTGGGACTAGATTTAAATATCTTCCACCAATGAAAACTATTTGGCAACTCATCTATCGCATATATGTTATCAATGCATGTTTTTCCAGACCATCAAAATCATGGGTACATTGTTGATTGAGTTAAAAAGTTGTGGAGTTGTTGATCGAGAAATTCTACCAATCTAAGTAGTGGACAGAAAATGCTTGTTAAGAAACTGGAAAGTGATACAAATTTAATGGGTCCATTCAGATAGTCAAGATCTTCCTGTCACATGATTTCTGGGCTACATTTAAAAGGCATAGCAGTCCTCGTCTGCTGATTAAAATTGAGGTCATATACCTGATACCACCATTGACAGTTTGAATTTGCACTTTTATTGTCATCCGTGTTTCTGTAGGAGCATGTTGAGGGTTACCATGAGCTAACTGCGAAAACAAAGACCTTCTTTTCCGCTGCCATTGCACTATGGGATGCAGAGTTCTATGTCAAGGTGGACGATGATGTTCATGTAAATCTTGGTAACAACATTTCGGGACTTAATCCATATGATGATTGGTTTTCTTTCAGCACCAATGATTACTGGACTCCCATTGATTTATTTTGCATGTCCAGGTATGCTAGTTGCATCTCTTGCCCGTCACAGATCGAAGCCGAGAGTCTACATGGGATGCATGAAGTCTGGACCAGTTTTGTCACAAAAGTAATTCTCTTGGATCTTTCTGATGGTTCCCTTTCCACGAGGACATTCTTCGATCTGCATTTGCCCTTATGCACTGGGGTGATACATGAATTATTTTTGTAGGAATGTGAAGTATCATGAACCTGAATACTGGAAATTCGGAGAGGAAGGAAATAAATACTTCAGGCATGCAACCGGGCAAATTTATGCAATATCAAAGGATTTGGCTACATACATTTCAATTAACCAGTAAGAAAGAATGTGCTGATTTGTCATGCAATGTTGATTGTTTCTTTGACTTGATATGCTGAAGGGCTGGTGATTATGTGTGCAGGCCTATATTGCACAAGTATGCCAATGAAGATGTGTCGCTTGGTGCTTGGTTTATTGGACTTGAAGTTGAACACATAGATGAACGCAGCATGTGCTGTGGGACTCCACCAGGTAAGAGAAGCATGGCCATGATCTTCACCCAACGATATGCATTTGTTATTGAGCCTCAAGTTCTACATGTGAAAGATCAAGGTTCTGCAATGCAGGATGTTGAACTAATTGGTCCTAACATGGATAGCCCATGCCTTAGAAAACCTAGATTAAAATATCCTAGCAGCATGGTCTTTCCACTATGGGGCTGATAGGATTAGCTGCCTGGATAGTTGGATGAAGGGGTCCAGTTCCACATACTTTAGCCCGCCATATCCTTGGGTGGAGGAGCTCCTACTATTTGCTTGTAAGGAAATCGCTATTTGGACACCGTGTTCATGAAATCAGTTGTTGTGTTTTATTATCCAGATTGTGAATGGAAGGCGCAGGCTGGAAATGTATGCATTGCATCATTTGATTGGAGTTGCAGTGGAATTTGCAAATCAGTGGAGAAAATCGGAAGTGTTCACGCGAAATGTGGTGAAGGAGATGGAGCTGTTTGGAGTGCTTTGTTCTAAGGTTAAAAAGGGCAGCCAATGATTTGATTGGAGAATCAATTTTCCACTGGCACTGAAGTTAATGATGTCCTTAAGAACATCAGGATGGGGTGTCAGAATCAAGGTGATGTTTTAAAACATTGCAAATACCAACCTGGCTCTTGGAGGGTCCATCGGAGCATTGATACTGAGACATTTTTCTCATCATTGAGATCTCTCAGGTTGGTTGGTTAGTTCAATTTTTTCCTATTCAATTTTTTCCATAGGTTATTGAACTACTTTTTTCCTTTTTAGGATAGAAAGCGAATATGATTCTTTAAGAGTGTGGGGGTTTGCTGTTGGGGCTGTGATTGTTCTGTAACTTAAGCGTCATTCCTGTTGGATGTGTCTGGGTGGTCAGGCAATGTTGTGCTGGTTAGGTACTGTGAAATATATGTGCAGCCCCCATGTTGTAATAACCGGACTACTGTTTTTTAATGTGTCATTTATATGCATACACTTTTTTATGTTACATTCTATATCCCAGATGGGTTTAAATATTTTGTGGAACTCTCTTTTTTTCTTTTCTTCTGGGTTGGGTTAGTGGTCATGTGTGATTCCCTTAACTTGGAGACCCAGGGAACAATCCCCAGGGCATGTTAGTGATACTTAGGTCTCAACACCACTCAACCATGAGTGTGTTGACTCTTGTTCAACTCATTTGTGAATCAACCTCCTTTTGCCTCTGTATGGACAATTAACAGTCACAGTGATTTGGCATTTGAACATATGATGCCCAGCTACGGCATGGATACAACGAGGACTCGTCATAGATACAGTACGGACATGAGTTTTATATATATAAAAGAAAGCATTAGATATGGTACGACACAATACATTACCCATTTTGAAGTATCCGTCCATTGTAGATTAAAACAATACCTACTAGATAGGGTTTCTAATTTCTTTTCAATCCCAAATTCATGGCACTATTGATAATTGTTTGTGGTGCCAAAATCAAACAGTCTGCAATTTGGGGCTCATAATCCAGATGAGTAGAGGGTTTTTTTTTTTTAATTTTATATCAGTTCATAAGTTGAGAATTTGGATGAGCTTAGTTCCCATTCACCAAGCACAGATTTGATGTGCACGAATCTCAAATATGGCATCATGGTTTTTTGATGGATGGTTTTCGCTTGGCTGTTATTAGATATATGTTAATTGTAGGAAAGCTTCAATTTGATCCACCTTGGCCTTTTCACATCCCATGTAAATGGTGCAGCGCCCTAGTTCAATGCATGGTGTAGCCTACATTTTTATAATTCAAGTCGGTCATCAACTCTAACACCCGTTATATCCTTTTTATCTAAATTTTCAAAGAAACATTAAGTGGGCCAACAATAGATCGATCACACATGAGGGAGTCCGCTCATTTCTATCCCAAACGAGAAGAAAGTAAACAAGTTCCTCATCTATTTCAGATATAGTCAAATCCAATGCTAACCATCTTACATATTTGAATAATTACATTTTGAGCACAATGTAGCATGTTAGAGCTGATGACCGGCTTGGATTTTGAAAATGTAGCGCTCACCCTACATTAAAGAAGGGCATTGCACCATACCATACCATAATTCAGCGCGCTGCATTGTAGTTATGCCCTTAGCCATTCACATCAAACACTATTTAGTACTTTCAAAATTGAAATCCCACCTGCTTATTAAACCTTGATGGTAGATCATAGATGGCTAACTTAAATGCCTCCTTCCATGTAGTGGAGCCACCAGGCCTTACAAACAGGTCCAAGTCAGAGTCAGCCCTACTATTTTAAGGCCTCCCATACTTCCACCGAAGTAATATTTGTTTTTCAAGTGTTAAAAAAGCAAAATTGCAAGTAAAGTAATTTCAACCCTCAAAAGATTTTATTTTTTCACATTTGGTGGGTCACAACAGATGAGAAAGAGTTTGGCCATGCTTTTTACTTTATCATGTGGTGATGTCATGTTACTTTACATGAGTTTACCTCGTGGAAACAAATGTATAACTCTAAAATTTCATCTAAAGCTTTATACAGAAATAATTCGAACAGTTTAAAAATAGATGTGATCCCATCCAATTAGATACCCTTTATTTTGACTTTTCTTCCAACATTATTTGATTCTTAGCAGTCTCTCATCATGACCGAATCATCATCCAAGCCATAAATGCAGGAAGCAGATCAGTCCTCCTGACTGTTCACCCTGCAAATTAAATTCAAGCACTCAGTGTACGAAATGGGCCAATCTGGACCGTAGATCAATGGCAGATCAGAAGCAATAAATCGAGCGGCAGTGAGACGGGTTCGAAGTGTCCACGTCGGGCGATTAAATCGTCCTCCTCGTTACTCGGGCTCCCTCGTTTCCCGATCCTCCGCTCCCGCTGACCCCGACACTTCCAATCCAAGTCTTCACACATCCAGCCGTCCGTTTCTCTGCATCCAACGGTCCTCTTCTCTCCATCCATCCATCCGCATTTGCCGACTTCTCCCGTGAACGTGCTTCTCGGAAATGACAGCAAATGACCGAATCATAAAAATTTGCAGAATGCAGCTTGATTTTGGTAGCGCAAGGGATGAGTGTTTCTCTAATTAATCTTAATTTGATCGAATTCCTTCGTTCTGTATCTATAGTTTTCGTGGCCGGGTCATGTTATGTATTTAGAATTTTACCAATGATCAACCATGAATTTAAATGTCTGCTCTCATAAGAGTACATGCACCGGAGAAAATCTCTCCAATGGCGGGGGAGTTCACAAAACCTCCTTTCACTGTGGTTTGGTCAGTGTGGTAGCCTAGTAGATCACTGTCTTTTTTTGGATGTAGGAAATTGTGGTGAATCATATCATACAAAAATTGATGCTAATCAAAATATCACATGTTGGTATTTTGAACTTTTCTTTTGTCAATCTTAGAGCTTTTTTGTTTGCATGAATGGTAAAATAAAATAAGATTAAGGTCTAATCAAAAGAGAGAAAAAGAAAAAAGAGTTGAGAGTAAAATCACTAAAAGAAGAAAAAATCACCCATTCCCTTTTATCATTTAGAGGCTTTTATGAGCCTTTTTTTTTTTTTTTTTAGTTATTTAGTGCTTTTTAAGAATAGCTTCATTTGGTATCATTGTAGAAATATCTTATTATAAAAAATGAATACTGAAAAACTTATTTGGCGAGTATTTCATCTTAGTCCGTGTGGATCTATAAAATCCCTCTTTCTATATATCTTCATCCTTTCATTATCCCTCTCGATTTTTTCTCTCACAAAATGTCTAACAAGCGACGAACAAATTTTTCTTCATTACTTCTCCAATTAAACATTCCCAGGATGATGCCAAATAGCACTTTAGTTTCTCTCCATTAACATATTTTCTTAATCATCTAAATGAGCATTATCTCCCTAATTCAATTAGACTTCAAACTAGGTAGCTAACCTTATCTTCTGTTGGAGGACATATTACCCTAGGCCAGAAAGAAAGAGTGAAAACTGGGAAAATGATGTCAAAGGCACAAAACGTTCCTCCAGAAGAACTGGGCTGCGTGCACGTGAAATGGCAGCACAGCAGAGAAAAATGCTGGATTGATAATAAGGTAATGATGATAGAGAATCCTTTTGTTTTGCCTTTGAATTATCTGAGAGGGGAGAGAGAGTAGACTGTGTATAGTGTTTTCTGTGCATGGACAGTGCCACCTGCATCTATCATAAATGTAACTTTAATAGAGACCACTCACTTCGTTGTTCCCATGACACATGAATTATTTGTTTGTTGGATGACCATAGGCTTCTGGACTGCCAAAATAATGCCATTTAGTTTGATTTATTTTTGAATGCTTGGATTGTAAAGGCAAGAAAAACTCTTATCAAACAAGATTATGTTTTAACTAAAATTAGAGGGATGATAATAGCTACGAAAAAAAAAAAAACTATTATAGATAGAATTCAGTAATGAAAAGGTAATTACCGCAGAAAACTTCCACATATTTGGTTTTTATGGCAACTTACTTCATTTTACAGGATTAGTTAAGAACGCCATCAATAAAACACGCAAAAAGTAAAGTAGGAGAGAACTGTAAATATGTAAGAAGAGTAACAACATGTTGCACTGATCAAGAAATTAGATGATCCAAAAGGATCATATGTCTTTATATAATGTATTCATAATCTTGAGATGGGGAGGATCCTACTGCAGTTTAGTTTTTTTAGATCTAATATTACAATGGCTCCTTGTTACAGTGCTCTAGCTACTAGCTAGCCCCTTACCATCTAATTGAGATGTCTGGTATTCAAATTTTAGAGGCCTACTGAAGAGTGGAGAGACATTTTATAATTGTCTCATCATCTGTGTCATGTTAACTTGATGTCCCATCACAAAGACAAGTAGAGAACCCGTCATTTCTGTGGTTTCATAGAAAATTGGAGTGTGTATATATACATGTGATGTGTGTGTGTATATTTGAAATGAGCTTGTGTAAAAATAACAAGAGAGTAGGTAGGAGCATCCGGAAATTAAGAAAAAGAGAGAGAAGAGGGGATGTAGACAGAGAGGTAGGTTTGTCTGATTATGGGTCGGCAGGTAACGGGGGTTAAGTTGACTGGCTTCACAAGTTCACTTTACACCTGGGAAATGAAAGCAACAACAGAAGGATTCATTCATTTAATTGAGAGGGTCCCGAAGTTAATTGCATTCTAGTTTTCATCAAATTCCAATTTGGAATGTTAGTATAAATCCCAGTTAGTTTGTTAGTCTTGCCCAAGTCTTCAAATTGAGAACCACCCCATCATCTCTCTCTCTCTCTGAGATGGTCCTGTGGGAGTCCAGATCTTTCCATGCATCTGTGATTCAAGTCGTGCATGTACATAAAAAAATGGAATGTTTGAAGGGAATGTTGGCTGGCTCGGGGCTTTCTTAGTAGGGAAGCTTCGGACCAGGCTTCATTCCCCTCAAATCTTCTTCTTCATCTTCGATCAATCTCTTCTGCCATTCAGAGCTATTGTTCAAGTTAGATTGTGGAGAATGTTGTCTGGCTCGACATCATATAGTCCATAGCTGTACTATTGCTTGTCACTAGATGACCTCGGACCAGGCTTCATTCCCCTCAACCGACATTTGCTGCTGCTTCTTATTCTTATCTCTCATATTCAGTATATCTCAGTATATCAATATGAATAACGTTTCTTTTATTAACTTTTTACTTGTTTCATTTGGCCTTTAGTAACATACCATATCACAAGCGTTCATGGACTTTGTAATAACCACATCTTTTTTAACTTTCATGTGTGCTTTTGTTTATTCATGCATATCCATGTTAAAATTTTCTTTACCGCTCATTCATGGGACTCTCTTCTTCTCCTTCTTCTTTTCTTCTTAAGATACATGTCTTTCTTTTCTAATATAGATTTGTCATTTGTCATTGCTTTTCTCATGGATTTTACTTGTGTGTTAAAAGAGGACCCATTTGTTCTCATGTAATGTGCAAGATGAATGCCACGCCAAAATTTTACCATTAATAAATGCAAATTGCTCTATGCTTGCTCGGTTTTAGGCGTCTCTGTGGCGAAGGAACAAGCGTCTTCTTCTAGGCTATTGGGTTTTCTGCTATAACCTATACATATTTACCAAGCTACAAGTTGCAACGACCCCTTAAGGTGAGAAAAATCTCCCCCTCTACCCAAATTTCTATCTATGCAAAGTAAACTGCATTCACATCTCTCTCTCTCTCTCTCTCTTTTGGTGCAGTTGTGAAGAACAAGGTCTGTAAATGCCATATGGAAGTACGAAGCTCATATCTCCTCACTTTAATGTGATAAGCAGTGACATGAAAGTGCAACTCTCAGTTCATATTTCTTGTTTGGAAAGGGGCTGACTCAAGGAATCGAGATGGCGCCATAGATGGAACTAAAGAGAAACAAGCTAAGTGTTGTGGGGGTATGAATTGTGGGGATGAAAAGTTAGACAGATGGACAATCCATGTATTTTATTATAATGGTTTCAATGGCGATAAGGGTTTCTTTTCTTCTATAGAGAGCTCCTGAGGATTGGTGGTAATATTTCCATGGCAGATGTGTTGTCAATTGTCATACATACGATTCTGATAGCATTTGCCTCCAAAAAATCTAAACAAATACACCCAGATATAAAGAACTCAAGGAAACAAAAATAGAGAGAGAGAGAGAGAGAGAGAGAGTTTGGGTTCATAAAATACATTAATTTGAGTTTGGATTCATTTTACCTTTTTTTATTTTTTATTGGTACTATAGTAAGGGGCTGGGTCAAGACTCGCACATGCAAGAAATAGAAACTCGCACATGCAAGGATTGGACAACTCGCCCTGTTCAGCTGGTGGTAAGATCCCATTCTCATTTTTTGATCGATCGATGGTCGGACATTTGTCTGAAAATGAGACCACAGATCGTGGAAGCCAAGACCTTCTCCTATGTGGTGGTTGTCTGATTTCTGTATGTACGAAAATGGCCAAGACCTTCTTCTATGTCCAACAATATACATGTATTAGAAATTGTTCCATGCAGTTTTAGTATATAGATGTGGTCACCCATCCAATTAAGATGGATAAGAACAAAGTAATAGACTCTACCCCCATGCAGATTGCAAAGTGCACAATAATGGAGAATGGACTAGAGTCTTCATTAGATAAATGGGTTTTGGTAGCATCTCATCATGACCTGTGTTAGATATCTGTTTCACCTACTTGGGGTTTGCTGGATCCAACATGTTCCCCTGTCTTGACTCACTCTATGTAAAGTAAGGAGATGGTGGAACATCACTTAAAATTGAGTGAAATACATCAATGAAACAAAAATAGCTTAAGTTTGAACTTATATCACTCTTGGATCAAGTAAAGGTGAACCCCACATAACGGCCACACCAAATGTAGATTTTAGAGTACTTAAAAAAAAAAAAAAATAAGTATTTCCACTTACCACGCTTTTCCTAATAAGTTCAAAGCATAAAACATTTGTTCATTTCTATGAAATCAAATGAATGCATGAAATGAAAATAAGTAAAGGTTCCAAACTCAACTAACATCATGTTCTCCAAAGTTGGAGGATGGTCCACTTGACATAATCATCTAACTTGGAGGCTATGGCCCATTTGTAAGCAGGACTATCTATCTATTATCTTGATTGTTTGAAAATGATAATCATGCATATGATGTAAGTAGGGTATGTCCATGACAATTTGATATATTTTTCGGTTTTCAAAATAATGGCAATTACAATGACTAGATTAACTGCACCATTATTTAATTTCTTGTGTTAGTATTAATGTTTGAGTTAGTACTAATATTGAGGGAGGTGGTGCATTTAAGTGGTTTGGATTTGAAAATTTGGGTCCCACTCATTACGTTTGAGGAACTGGATCCAACCTTTTCAGACACATCTGTATACAAGTTTTTGGCTGGTTTAGCAGCTGCAATTGACAAGGAAGATATTGATAAGTTTATAAATGTGGATGTGGGTTTTGATGCCTTCGATCTGGCAAAAAGGAAAAGAAAATTTCCCTTTCCTTACAGATCATCAGCCATCAGGCTATTGTTGCTTACAAATTGAGAGGATTTCCTCTAGTGTAAGTCAAGCACACCTATTCTTGCAACATCAATCCTAGTTTATTGAGTTTTATTGTTTCCTTTAGAGGTGACTAATTGGTAATAACCGTTGATTACCAAGAGAAAAGAAAGGTCCAAAGGTTTCAATAATGGATTGAGCGAAAATCAATTCCATACAAATTAATCTAACTAAGATTTATGTTTTTGAAGTTTAGGGGCCACTTAACTACACTGCTGCTTTTTAGATTCAATCCAACTGTGGTGGTTATAACGAACTGTAGCTTGAAAAAGTTGTTACAAGCCTTTAAAAAAGTTGTTACAATTTCGTTTATAATCTTATGGAATCTGTGCATCAAATTCTAAGTTATGCCAACATGAGAAACGAAGCTAGCAATTGGCAGAGATAGTCTCTACCTTTTTCACCCGAAATGGGTGTCAAATCCACCTGAAAATAATCATAGTCCTATCTTGTCCTCATGTGTTTTTTTTTTTCTTGGTATACCTAATCCATAATTTTCAACTTGTGACTTATTTCTTTTGGACTCAAACCTTGCTACTCTTGCATCCCCTTGAGGACTTGTAAGTCCACAACTTGTTTAAAAAAAGGACCACTGATGAAAAACTAAAAGCCTCAACTCCATTAGATCTCAAGTGATTCAATTGAGACTTGATACTGCAATGACTGGAGCAGAACTCAATTGAATTGGTCAAAATCCAATTAAGATTTGAAGCTCCTTCTAGACCCCTTTTTTCTTCTTTCTCATCTTTTCTTCTTCTTCTTCTTTTTTTTTTTTCAAAAACTCAGTCACGACTAGGTCAACTGATTTAGATTTCACCGGGTTTTCCATTTTTATATATTATTGATTGAGGACTGGACAGGCTTTCAGTCCATCAATTCAACTTTAGCTTCTGTGCCTAATCAGAGTTATTGAGTTTTTAAATAACAAACAGTCTATCAGGTAACCCTAGGTGGAGCAACATATTGTGGCCACTATTCTAAAGCCTATAGACATTTTCTTGATTTTATAAACAACAATATATTTTTCTAGATTTGCAATGCATTATTAGCATGTTATATTCGAAATTACAATTTAGAAAAAGATTGTTTCTTCAAAAGGGGCAAAAAAAAAAAAAAATAGAAATGGAAACAAGGAACATATGCTTCTTTGGTTACATTGGGCTCCACTTTCAGCCTTAAATATGTAAGAATATTATTAGACATCCCCTCATCAGGGTAATTAATTAGCATGTTACAATTTTCTCCCTTCCTTGTCCTCATCCATCTGATAGAATTCCTATATCTCTTTGTTCAATGAATTCCTAAATCTCCCTAAAACGTAGTAACTGTGTAACTATGTCCTATATACAATTTGATCTTGACCATGCCTCTCCATATCGGCCATGTTGAGCCAGCAACACCACTTCTTCTGGTGATAATGTAAGTGGGCCAGAACTTAAGTAGTGGCGAGCAGCACGGACCCTGCAAGCATTGGTATTAGAACAAATCCTCCTTTTCTATTGCTATGATAAATCACACACCCACACTCTACCCAAGTCTGTCGCCAACACAACCAGCGCTCAGGGCTCTGGTTGTTTCTATGGAGAAGAAGATGCCAAACCACTAAGTTATCAGTGGATTAGCGCAACAAATTCATAACTACAAGCAGCTTTGCCAACATAATTTCACTATCAACAACATACCTGCCGCGCTGTTTTGTTCTACTGTTGTTTTCCTGTAGGCGGGAAGACTCCGACCTCGAAATTTGACTCAAGAAGGATGAGTACTCATGTAATGCAGGACCTTTTAGTGCCAAACGTGATCTTGGAGGTACCAAGGAAGAAACTGTACCGTAAAGCCTTGGTTCCACTTCCCTGCAGTGTAGACACCATGCAGAACTCAATGATAGAATGCCAAAAGCAGTCATGATTCGTGTGTCATGTGCATGCATAAGTAATGTATTCATGCATATATGTATAATAATTGTAACAACAAGGTGTCTAACTGATAAGCTCCATACCATTTTTTTAGAAGTAATTTAGTTTTGTTCATGTTAAAAGTTCAACTATAAGAATTATATCCACAAAATGCAGAAGTATCACCATACCTACTAAAAGAAATATCAATGTCTGGTGCACTGATCTCCAAATGACATGAGTTTGGAACTCTGCTCATCTCCTGTGCGGCCAGTTTCCCCTGTGCCATTGTACTAGTACTGCAAACCAGCATCTCCTGAGCTAAATCCACCTTATTTTCATAACCCAACTTCATCCCTATTGCAGCAATCCTCTCTGAAAACAAGCAAAAACCATGCTGTGCAAATGTGGATGTCATCTCCAACTGCTCATCATACCAGGAAAAAGAATCCGGCTCAACACATGGAACCATTGATGGTTCCAAAACGTCCTGTAAAAGCGTCTCTTCTAAGCACCAGGGCATTGAATGTGAATAATATTAAAAGAAAAGGATACTCTTAATTTCTAAGGCATGTTTTGCATTGAGCTTAATTTTGGAATGGATTTAGGGCATTTTTGCCGGAACACTAAGAGAAAAACCAGTTCAAAATCCTCCCAGTTTCTCAAAATATGCTGCTTGCTTTACCACTAAAATTTCATTTTTCAGGACTGGCCGGTTATGGAAATGCAAAAGAACAAAAGGATGGTCATTGCTCTAAGAAAAGGTTTCAAGTATATATAGCCAAGAAAAGTAGATAAGTGGAAGACTAATAACGTAATATCTTCGGTGGCAAAGAAGGCTATGGAGCCTTGGAATTAACTTTTTCCTGAAGAAATTTGATATCAAATTGAGATGGAATATTGTGGTACTCAAGTGACTATAGAGGCTTATACCATGGAAGATTATACCGAAGGTAAGCATTGGGAGGGGAAGTCTTATATAAAAAAACATTGTTCAGATGGAGTAATTGAGTTTGGAAGTTGGGGGTTTGGAAAAGCTTGCATACAGTGTACAGTTAACACTTTAACTAATATGAGCTGACCATTATCCATTAAAAGAAAACAGGCATAAAGAAACCTATGAGGTTGGGAACCACTTACATTGGTAAGAGGCTGGCAGCTACTGAGCATCACATCAGCTTCAGAAATCAGATCGGTAAGTCGAGATGCAAACTCCACTATCTTAGAAGCATCTCTCTCTTCTGAAGTTACATGTGATTTTAGATCGTCCTGACGGCCACGCAGTTTCCTCCATGTTTCCTGAACTAAATCAGATACCAGTGGGCACCCAACTTTTTGCAAAGATTCCTGCATTAAATCGATTGCAAGTGGGTTCCTCGGATTCTCCATGGAAGTCAACCCTGCACTGAAATCAGCACGGCTACACTCATCCATTGCTGCATATCCTTTGGTTACAACCTCTGCATTTACATTTTGGCACTCCCCAACCTCCTCATTCCCATGAACAGATTCTGCAACTGCTTCACAAGCATAACCCAATATAGTTTCTGAATGCTTATTTGCTTCTGCCGCAGTTCCATCCATAGCATTAACCTCCATCGTAGGCAGGCCTTGTACGCCACCCATAGTAACATCTTCCAAGGTAAAATCAAAATGGTTACAAGATATACTTTTAGACAGACATTCCCCACCATCATTGATTTCAGTCTCAGGAACAAAAGATGATTCTGGAACACATGATACATTTACTGATTTATACATGTCACATGTGTGTGAATCACTCACAGTTTCAGAGATTTTGTATGGGCCATCATATAAAGACTGTTCTAGGCAACTCGGAGCTATGATACTCTGGTCAAGGGATTTGATAGACAGATCAGGCAGTATTTTATTGTTTGGATCCTGAGGTGTAATGTGCAGCATAGCTGGAAGGCTATCAGAACAGTATTTATCATCTTCTGAATCAGGAGACAAGACTGTATTCAGTTTCCGCCTCACAGCATGCCCTGAAACGTTATCTGCACAGCACTTACCATCCTCTGAATCAGAAGAAAGTATCATATTCAGCTTCCGTCTTGCAGTTTGCCCTGCGAGGTTATCCAAGCAGCAATTGCCATCCTCTGAGTCAGAAGAGAATATTGTCGCCAGTTTCTGCCTTACAGCTTGATGTGCAAATGTGATAGGGGAGTCCGAAGCATTGGAAAAATCAACATTGTCAAGGAATTGAGTCACAAAATCATTGCCATCACGGGCAGAACAATTCCTTCTCAGCATGGCTTCCTTTCTTGCCTCTATACTGCCTGTTCCATTGTTACCCAACTCCAAGGCATCTCTGCTTCCCATAGAGTAGTGTTCTTCCACTGCCTCCATAAACATGGAATTTTCTTTGACCATGGACAATGTGTTGGATATCTCCTTCTCCACAAGAACTGATAACTGACAGGAAAATCCCCAAAGAATTAACTTCGGTAAAACATGATGGCCTGCAACAGGATCAAATTGTAGCGGACTGTACGTGCACTCTATATTCCTATCTGCACAGTTGAAAACAAACTAAGTTCTGTCATTAAGATATATATGGAAGTAAGAAAATAAATAAGAATGAACATGGAAGGCACATGGTAACTGCATGCTCAGTCTGTCACTGAAAAATCAGAGCAGACCGACCAAGTCCAACCCAGTTGAACTGGAACCGCCACATGTTGTGGTTTGCTTCAAACCAAAAGCATGGAGTTGGCTGTGGATTTCCAAAGTATGAGATGGGAGAAATCACACGCCCTCCTTTTTTGCCGATAACAAAAAATTTATGAGTACTTTCCATATGATTATTCCATTTTCATTGTACTTCCTAAGAGTATAGATGAGCACTTTAGGTTGTAATAAACAACTGGCATATGATCTCATAGAGAATAAAGTGAATGACTGGGAACTTTCCCACAGGCCAATCAAAGCATCATCTTTCAGCCAAAATATTTGGTGCAGCAGTTCACATATGCAAAACAAAGAATACGGGTCACACAATCTGAAAACGTTTGATCTTGTGTTTAAAAGCAAACATTTCCCCTCTTTACCAACCTCTTTGGGATCTTTTACCCTGGCACCAAAACTGAAGCAGCATGAGAATCTTCCTGATGTCCCCTTGACAACACCTGATAAATCTCTCTATCAACTGGAGCGAGATGTTGGTATTTTCTGCAGTACAAACCTACAAAGAAATTAACAGCAATGAAACTGAAGGGATGCCAAATTCCATATTACCACGTTCCCACAATAACAATAAAAGAAGAAAAGGTAAATGAAGAAAGAAATAAACTGTCATACCATGTAAGCCTCAGAAAGTAGTTCCTCCAATGGCGGGGCTGAGAAATCCACAACTACCCTATCCAAAAGATGTGGCAAGACAGGATCCTTGCCTATAATTTAGGTTAGTAATTTGAATGGTAGAAAGAATAAGATAGCAACAAAACTGCTCGTGGAGTGAGATTGTATATTTTAATCAATGATCTTACTATTGCTTGTGAGTATCATGGGCCGCTTTGCTGTTTCTGCTAGTTGCAATAATGTTCCAGTAAATCCACGATCTTCATCAAAAATAATGTCCACATCCTCAAAGAGAATCAGAGTTTTTGTTTCCCCTTGACTAGAGGAAGTTCTGTTTTCTGTAGCATTCTGAGATGGTGTCCTTGCATTCCAAACTTCTTGCTTGCACACTGTGGAAGTGACTTCAATTACCTCACAGTCAGATTCTTGGGAAACTATGCCATTTTCTTTAGTGGAGCATAATCCCGCACTATGCTTTCTCCGTGAGCCTGTGTGTTCCTCTGCTGACCTGAAAGAACAATGCAAACATCACAAAACATGAAGGAAAAAATAAACAAACAAACTAGTCTCAAGTACTGTGATCATAGAAGTGAACATTATATTCTAAGCACTACAGCTAAGTAGAAAGAAAGTTGGAAAAAGAAAACAAAGTACCTACAATATAAACTAAACAAAGTACCTACAATATAAACTTCACTAATCACAATTCCTCATAGCAGGCAAGTATAGTAAGATGTTAGTTTGGTGAGAAACAAGAGACACCCCAGTAGCAAGGGTGTCTCATCTCACAGAGCTGTCCCGGGATCAATCAGTGGGCAGGTAGGTTGTCTCACAAGAAGTGTACCACTCACCCATCTAACAAAAAAGAAGTTAGTTCGACCACGCCATCTGGCAATGCTGGCCAGGAAGTGTTAAATAAAACCCAGAAAACTCATAATATCACCAGTGGCTGCTCCAGTAATTCAAGTCAGTGAGGTCAACAAAAGACTTAACTTCTACAAATCGAATAAATTTATTGTCCCCCTTTATCAACATATGTCATCTACTTTCAATAATTCGACAAATAAAATATAAAATTCTCAAATAATCTATTTCCAGTAATCCAACAAAGATAACATTGAATTCTCGAAAAAAAAAAAAAAAAACCATAAATTTCAATACATTGTTACTAACAGTTATTAATCCAAAAAGAAAATCCAAATCCATAAACTCCTACAACTGCCCTCAATAGGTTTTCATGTGTTGAAATCGTTGCATAATAGTTTCATTATCAACACTAGCAAGTAGCAACCACATCATTTTCAATATATGTGACCAAACGTTCATTCATCCATTGATCTCCCATTCGGTTACGCAACATGTTATTTACGTACGTCATTGTTGAAAAAGCTCTTTCTACCGTCGCAGTTGCTACTGGTAAAATCAACGCTAATTTTAGAAGCAAATAAACCAATTGGTATAAGATATCCTTCTTTGTCTCCACTAATTTTATAGTAATTTCACCAATTCCTTTAAGTTCTAAAAACTCGTTGCTAAAGCACATATTAGCAATGTGGGCCCATTATTTTATTTTTATTTTTATTTTTGTAAACAATTGGCCCATTAACTTATGCGGTGGGTATTTTATGTTGACTTTTGTTCACTACCACAACAACAAAGAAAATGTGTAAAGTTAGCTAATATAGGGGTGAAACTCTTAAATTGAGTGGGGTCAAACTCAAAAGTTTATGTGGGGTCAAACTCAAAATTTCAATTCATGACATAAAAAATTTTATTTTTAAATATTTATTCAGATCTCAGTGGGGTCAATTGACCCCACTATGATCAATGTGGTGCCACGCATGAATGTCACCACGATCATAAAGATACATGATGATATCTAAACAAATGAGAGGAACAAAACATATTAATAGAATTAAACAAATAAAATATTTATAGAATATAATACTGTTAAAGCATTCCTCAAAAGAAGTACTAAAATATTAAAATAAAGATAGTCGTTTTTATGATAAGTGTCAAAGTGCCTTCCAAATTTGTTAGATATCAGATAAAGCAATTTTTTAAATAGGAAATGGAGTGTCCTAGTTAGTTGAGTGACAGTCAACAGAGAAAAATATCTTACTTTAGAATTTTAGGGTTAGAACACTAAATGTGTTGAGGAGTAGGCTCCACCCAAGGGGGAGTATTGAAAAGTCTTTATGCTGCCTCTACTAACGCCTCAGGGTTTTGGTAGGAATTGTCAGCTATGAGAAATTAACGGTACATTGAAGAAAACTCTAAACATGACGCCAACAGTACAAGTAGTGTGCTGGTTAAGCATCTATTTTTTACAGAGAAGATATAGATTCGATCTCATGTAGAGACTTCCAGCAAAAAATTAATGGCAGGCAAAATAGCTATCTATTGATTATACTGGAAACATATCCAACATTCAATCAATAACAGTGTTCACATTTTTACCGAAAAAAAAAACAGTGTTCACATTAGAAGAGACAGGTAGCTCCGACAAAAGAAAGAATCAGGTAACGTCATTTGAAATGGTACGGAAAATGTATGCAGAAGACCAAAAGCAATTGCATGACTTATGTATGTCCAGACTTATAATACCGAGTATGAATTTATTTATTTATTTTAAAAAAAGAGAATATCATAAAAAACTTCTTTATATGGCATATGGATGTCTTATACTGATATTATTGTATTGGGTATGTAATGGTATATACACAACATAAGTTCACCTAAAAAAAAGGAAACAAGAAAGAAACTATTAAGAATCTATCGGCTTGTGACCTAGGCCCAATTCTGGCCAATAAAGGGTTTTGGAACCATAGATATGGGTCTAGGTTAGCCTGTCAAACCAGATACATGTCCAGGCCCACCTAAACATAATCGGACTGGGGCCAGATTCACACCCATTGACAGCCTTAGATATATAATCAACACCACATTGGTTATGAGATTCAATTTCTTAGATTCCAGTCCCCATATAATCAATAGACTAAATAACCAAAAAGTTGGTAGATATAATTAATAAACCATCTATGAAAGATCACATGTAACACTAAACACACATTTCAATATTAATTTAGGTGCCAAGGAGAAAACACAACAGTGGTGCATTCAAAACTGCAACAGTCATAAGCAATTATTAGCACAAGACAGGATACAAAGTTTGAGATGAATCCATCAAAATGAAGAAAAGAAGACGCACCATCGGTTAAATCCATGTGATTCCACTGCCTCTCCAAATTTTTGCTTCACATTCACTCCATTTCGCCAATCAGATGCATTAACCTAGTAACACAAGCAGTGGTAAAATCTTCAGTTCTAAACTTGGAGCACCTTTCTTAATGATAACGTCTGGAATATGATGAAAAGGGAAAAGATTTGGACAATCCATGCATCACTGCAGACAACATTGAAGCAACAGTAATGAGCAGGATCTCAAAATCACTCATGCTTTCCCTTTACAAATTGATTCGAAACTGATCCATTGTTATATAATGTTCTCTCAACTTGTTTCATCAAACAGAAAATTGATTTCAGAGCCTGAGCATATTTGATCATTTTCTTCACATTTGGTGACTACACCCAGGTTTTGCAAAAGGCTCATTGTACCTGGAAAGACAAATTTGCCAACAACTCTCTTGCAATCCGTGTAACAAATATCACCGATATTTTGAAATTATCATTATATTATCGCAATATTTTTTTAACTGTATTTTCCTGATAAAATTGCAATATCCTTAAAATATAAGAAAAATTGGAAATGTTTCAATATTATCAGAATAAAAAGGCAAAAGATCAGTGAAATTAGCTAAAAAACTTCCCTTTATCATTTATATATCAATTGTTACCACATGTTTGCATTTCTTTATTTAAAAATTAAATTCTTTTTGTTCCTGATAATATCCAAACAATACCATCAAGTTTGAAACCTCCTATATTTCACAAGACAATATGTTCCTGAGAACAAGATTTGTGACACTGCGTAAGGGCGTAAATGCTGTCTTAAAAAGAAAAAAGAGAGACATTGTGACGTCTTCAATCCTTCTGGCATTTCTGGCCTCCGTTTCCACCTACAGTCTGTATACAATATAGACAGTCTCTTTTTTTTTTTTTTTTTTTTTTTTTTTTTTTTTTTTTTTTGACCACTCAATGCTACCAAAATCAAAAGGATGAGATCACCACTGTGATTTTTTAGTCTAACAAGGTGATTCAAGGACACTCCACTTAGAAAAGGGCTGCCACCATTCTTCGCAAAAAAAAAAAAAGATTTCTTTTTTTCAGCAAATAATGTGAAGATAGAGCTATCTAACTAGAACTAGTAGAGTTTAGCAAAAGAAAGGGGCAAGATTCACTAATTAATATTGTAATTGAAAGGAAAAACTTTGATTTTGAAAGTGCCATCACCAACAAGCTATTGAAGAGTCTTGACTCCTTTAATACATTCTCAGGACTGACCCAAGCAGAACAGTTTTGAGTGGACTAAGGCTGCTGATCATATTGTCATCAATTGTTTCAAGAAAAAAGTATAGAAACAAAGACAGAAACTGTTTTTCTACCAATAAGTCACTATTCATGCTTCTTAGAATTCTTGGCAAGTAATATATCCTTTCAAATGGAAAACTCAAAAATGACATTAGGATTTCTGTTCCATTATCGTTCAGGATAATATGACAAGCTCTCTAAAGAGTGTAGTGCATGTTTCATCCGTAAATCAAGCACTTCTTCTAATTTCAAAGTGGTAAAATAGTTGACCACAAAAAAAGATTTGATGGGGAAGAGACACCAAGAGGTCTGGTATAGCTGATATTAGGAGCTACTATGCTGAGATAGTACTCTGGGCCACGGGACAAATGCAGGTTATAAATTCTAATGAAGCAAAAGTTGACTCCTTGCTAATTAGGTGTAAATTCCATCTCTTTTGGTGTCTACTTATGCTCGCTTTCTCTCTGTCTCATATTATGCAGGTGGGATATATGGATCATCATCAGCCTTATTCCAGATATTGAAATATGGATGCTGGTCAATTAGGAAAACAGGTACATTCCTAAGAATGTTACATTTATGTGAGATTTCTTTCATTCCAGGGATCAGAAGGATTTAAATTCAAAACGATATAATATCTATTAAACATCATTACAGAACATTATACCACTTTTGCTCCTGTGCATCTGTCTAGCATGGAGATGCCAAGTGAGAGATTTAGTGGGGCACACCATATGATCCCCCCTCCCCTAAAAAAAACCCATGGGGTTTACACCGATCCAAATGAATTGGACCATTGGATTGAGTGTGAAACAAAAATTAATTTAAAACCATTAAACTTGTCGGGTTAAACTTGTGGGCCACAGATGATGTGGTTAGGAATTAAGATCGTTGGATTGACTTCAAATTTCATATCTAGGGTGGTCCCACCTCGATCTTTCGTTCCTTACCCATCCCATGATTGGTAGGGCCAAGGTAGGCCCCAGCAGCTGTCTCGCACAATGCCCCTGGAGCAAAAACATGTGCACAGGACCACCGCCCATATTATACCAATAAAATATATTGTATATATTAACTAACATCATGGGTAAACAGATAATCAGATGTAGAACAGACTGGATCCAAACCAGATCCAAGTATCCAACTATCCAGATATGACTCTTAAACAGGTCTGAGATCATGGTCCCCTCCCCCTCCCTCCCTTCCTCCTTTTTACACGTCTGTGTAATTAGGTAAATACCAAATACTTTAGCGTGCAAGATGAGTCAGGGATTTTACCATTCCAAGATTTTCTTCTCTCTTTTCAGAAGGGTAACCTGACTCAAACTTTCAACCTCATGGTTGCAACAATGAGCACCTTCCAACTGTGATCTGGGCTGTAATCTCCAATCCAAGATGTATCTAGTGATTCATTTAAATATCTATATAAATATATAACAGGTGATTTCGGAATTTTTTTTTTTAGACCTTTTTTAGTTTCTTAGGTTTTTGCTAACAAGAGATTTGTATCTCTACTCCTACATGCATAAATGCATGCATTTGTACCTACATGTATAACAAAGTTACTATACCTCAATTACATGAAAACCTTGTTCTTTCGCACATGCATAGATAGCAGCAGATTTTCCACTCTGCACAGGAAAAAAGGCAAGATATCCAGTCAATGAAACTAAAAAAGAGTAGACCATAACCAATTTGCTGGCCCAGGCAAACAAAACGAGTGAAAAGCAATACACAAGACCTGAAGGGCATGTTTATGTATTTCCAACCTGTTTCCATGAAAGGGGGGAGATGAGACGTTAAGAGTGCAATAGAACCATGGAGTGTTAAATGGAGGACTGGATGATCAGCCTCAAGTTTCTGCAGAAAATACATCTCAATGCTCACCCTATGATGGGAAACTAAACCTATGTACATTTCCAACCATGACAGTGGCCCTCATCTGTTTCTCCCCCTTTTATCAAATCCTTCACCTCTCCTCCCACAAGAACCAGATCCTAAAGACACAAACATTCCCATAGTGTATATTTGTGAAAATTCCGAACCATATATTTACATGTATCTAAAAGAACAGCAGCGTTAGGTATTCTGTCTATCATGCCATATGGCAACATGAAGGATCCCTTCAACATTTAGAAGCATAAGCGACTTTCATGTATTGATCAAGAACTAAAATATTTTCTGCCTATATCACAATAAGCACAAAACTGAAAGTATTTTGTGAACACATAATCTATGTAAAATTTCAGCAATCACATGGACAAATTCCCTAACATAAACCAGAAGGTTTCAAACGATACAGTTCTAAGTTTTGAGTTTTAACGGCCAAACAAAATATGGTTAAATGTCTTCGCGGAAAAAAAAAAAAAGATGGTTAAATGTGTTATACAATGCTGCTAGTCACAAGTGCAGCAGTACTTACAAAATGAGAAAAGACAGTCTTTCGAGCAACAATCTATAGTATAGTCTTTCAAGCTGATTTAGTATGTGGATATAGGTGGTAGAGATACTTAAAAGCATTTGAAATGAGTATTCTTCAAGTAAGGAGGAACATTAAACATGAATTCGAACATTAAACATGAATTCATGATCATCTCAATTTAAAGCTGTTGAATGGGAATGAATCTCATAAGTACATGTTGAAAGGAAAGTAACATCACAATTGCTTCAAATGCAATTCAGACATACCCCAACTGGTCCAGTGATTAAAAACACATTCTTGAGAATGCCTCCTTCATCCATATTTTCTGTATCCGAGTCATTTTGGCACCAGCTATCACTATCTTGGAAATCACATTTGCCACCATTCACAGAACTTTTACTGGTTTGAGGAACTCTTTCACGCCAACATTGCATCCAATCATTGAGAGACCTCACAGAATCAACATTACCACATACCTGCAGGATTAAATTTCATTAAAATATGATGTTTTAGAAAAATGACATTATTTTAGTACAGTCATTCCCATCACATGCTGACAAAGAATTTAACAAAAAGGAAGGCAGGACCTCAGTGGCAACTTCTGGCTGGTACTTGTTTGTCCATAAGCTACAACTGGATTGATTGCGGTGACGAAGACGGTGAGATAGCATCCTGCAGATGCAATAGTATGGTGATTAAATTATAAAAATAATACAAAAACTAATTCTAAGGTAACAAGCACGGAAATGGGTATCTTGCAAATATTTCCACCTCAGTGAGAAAAATAGTTTCGAACACCCAGTTCCAAGTAAAAAATGCAAGGTTCGTACCGAAAACCAAAAAAAAAAACAGATGTGGCTTTTCATTCTTCACTTAGTCACTTTTTTTCAAGAATTGCGAGAACCTAGTGCATCCTCATAAGCATCATCATAATTGGGCCAGGCCCAATCCAAGACAAACCCCAGCCAGGCCCACCAACCCTAGCAGGCCTTTTGCAGGCTAAAAGGGGCCCATTCAAAATATGAGTTCTCTTAGATCCAACTAATGGGGTCCACAGTTCTAGCCAACCATAGCAGGACATGAGACAGTTTCAATAATTCACAAATCAATTTTTCATTTATTTATTATTTGGGTGTAATAAGGGGACTCAATACATTTTTTAAAAGTTTTAGAGTTTTACTTGTCAATAAGGAAACTAGGGAGAACTAGGAACAGAAGTCGTGGACGCTGCTGAAAAGGTCAAAGTCAGACGTGCCAATTATTCCGATTTTATACCTTCATAAAAAATTCCAGGAGTTTTATGAGGGTATGTATATGACTTTTTTTTGGTAAACATGTATATGACTGTTATCGTTCAGTTATACAGCCCTTACAACTGCAATGGGATCTACTTCTCTGGTGGATTGGCAAGGTTCCATCATGTTACTGCCTCTTCTCTGATTTTATTGATTTTTTATTATTATTTTTTGTCTGCTATTGTGGATACTTGGTGTGGAAGATTTGGAGATTCATCTAGACTTAATCCAAGTCATTTATCCTTCTTTTGCCACATCTCCTGATTAAGGCCTCATTTTTTCATTCTATTAAATTTATTTCTGCAAGCCCTTTAGAGGTCTCTTTTTTTTTTTTTTTTTTTTTTTTTTTTTTTTTTTTGCAGTTCTTCTATAAAGGTTTAAATGAGTTTTGGTGGAACTGGAACTTAGCAGTTGCTGGTTGGATAGTCTAAACTGTGAATCACCAATTTACAATCCCTTCTCACCACATAAGGGTTGAGGTTGCATCAGAACGCATGAAACACAGTCCAATTGTAGCATCTTTGATAGACCATGATATTGACAACCTTCAATGTAAGAGTTGACAGAAACAAGTACCAGTGGGTGATTAAACATGATTTAGAATGATGAAAAAAGTATTGACTTGAAGAAGTTAACTTGTAGAGCAATCCAGCAAAAAAACAAATTTTATCTTGATGTTTATTATTTGCGACATGAAAAAAAATTTCAAGAAGTTCCAATTTCCTATTCAGCTGTAAAAAGTCACATAACCTATTTCCCAAACCAAGGTAAGAAAAGACAAATGTGTCGCAGGTCAGTGATCTAGGAGGAGGACATGAACCTTTCCTGAAGAAATCTGAGCTGCAGCGCATCCTCTAAGTTGTCTACACAACCAGTACACCCAGAGAACAAACCAATTTTGTCATTTTGTTGAATCTGCAAATTTCAGGGATGCAGTGACTAAAGGACTTCAAGCAAAGAAATGGTTAAGACAATCTAACAATATGGAAACTAAGTGCTTTAAGGAAAAGATGTACAAGGTTAATACAATGTAAATTCTACCATTTTCAAGTATGTCAATAACCGCTCGAGGGCCTCTTGCCCATCAGCCAACCTAGTAGAAGCTGTTTTTGACATTGGAACCGTAGTTTTTCCCACATCAGGTTGCTGACCTTGAGACAAATCATTCTCCAAAGATGATGTTTGACAGCAATTTGGAGTGGAAAAGAAGCTATCAATTTTTAGTGGCGCAACAGAATCTTCAAACACTGACGAGGATGCAGTTTCTGGACCAGAATAACCACAACCACAGTAATCACAGGAGGTAAGTAGGGATCTCTCACAAAACATCCAATTACCCCAATCCAATGAAATGAGATCGTCCTGAAACAGAAAATAACTATGGATCATGTCAAGCTACAGAATCCAGTAGTTGGAATTTAAACCTATACTCAGTACGTACGTACGTACATACATACATACATATATATATATGGGTTATGTGGGGGGTGGGGGCGCTCTCAGCTCACGTAGACAGGACTTCCCATCCGACTCATGCATGTGTGGGCCACCTGGAAGGGCGCTCTCAGCTCATGTAGACAGGACTTCCCATCCACTCATGCATGTGCGGCCCACCTGGAACCGGGGTGGGGGGTGGGTGGGTGCGTGGGGGTTCTTTCTGCGTACGGTGAATCGGTGATATAGGCTCAAATGATAATCCTAAACCTCATCAACAGCCAACAAGTTTTCACTGTCCAACATGAGTGCACAGTCGGATAGGTGCCAAACCCCTGGACCGGTGACTGTCGGCCCGGGGGGGGGGGGGATGGATCACATTGTGTGGTCCACTCAGATGAAACAGTAGGCGGGCTTACACATACAGATATACGAACAGAAAAACAGTAAAAAACCATGCAAGTTTAGATACTATAGTAACCATATGCACAATCAGCCTCAAAGTACAGTACCTGCGGTGTATCAATCACATGAATGGCAGAACAGGAAAAGATTCCATTGACTTGCCGTACACAACCCTTACTCCCCACTGCAGAAATCTCTATATTGTCATGAAACTTCTTTGTTGCTTTCCATGAAGAGAAAAACGGATGTGTTTGCTTTCCAGAAGATAGGCGTGCATTTTCCTAACAGAGAAAAAATATTTGCAGGACAAACAAATTGTTGAAAGATTGTAAATGGCAAAACAAAGAGTGAGAATATTATGAGAGCATAGAAAGAAGGATATCAAAACAAATGATTTGACCATTATATATATTAAAGCAAAGGGGGAGGTGGGCTGTGAGGGGTGCCACCTCATCCCTAAAAAGTCTCTCCTTTCAAAGAAATATGCACAAAAAACCTACACTGTTTTAACGTGTCACCTCACTTTGTGCTACTATTTCTCTCCTAAAACCTCTCTCATGAGAGATTTTTATGAACGTTTGAATTTGAGTCATATTTCATGCCATTATCCAAATTATAAGCAAATCTTTACAGTCAGTTTGTTTTCTTTTCCTTAGATATTCAATCATCAATGGGTCCCATGTTAAATATGTTTTGTGGGCCCTTCCGATGAATGAAATCCAAACTGTTGCTCCTTTACTCTCCTTTCAATTTTTTTTCCCCAAATGGATAGGTCCAATAGTGGGCACCTGATAGGTCCCAGTCAGATCACAATGAAAAACACACAGTAAACTTGACTTTCTTTGGGTGAAAGACAACCACAAGTTTGAATAAAATTCTTGACGTCCCTTCTTTGCTCCAAATAAACTCTTTAAATAGAGTTTCTTTACAACATCAACTCAATAGCTAAACTGACTCCTAGACTTTAGCTAGTCAACTCAATAGCTAAACTGACTCCTAGACTTTAGCTAGTCAAGATCATGACTTAGCTATTATTCTGGAGGTGACTAACCACCTTCCTTACATCATCAACTCAATAGCTAAACTGACTCCTAGACTTTAGCTAGTCAAGATCATGACTTAGCTATTATTCTGGAGGTGACTAACCACCCATGACTATGACCAAGCAATAAGACAAATTCAAAACAATAAATTAGAAAAGAACAATTCAATCCTAAGCTAAAAACTTGGGATTTTTCCTGGGAATCCTGGAGGATCTTCTCGGTGTATCAATACTTCCCCCCACAAGTGGAACCTTGTCCTCAAGGTTCAATGCAGGAAATTGCTGCTTGAGCAGCTGCGTATCTTCCCAGGTCGCATCTTCTGCAGGCAAACTCTTCCACTGCACCAAACTTTCTTCAATAAACTGGGTACCACGCTTGATCCATCTTGTATCGAGCACCTTTTCAGGTTCAACTTGGATCTGACCTTCATCAGAAATTGGTGGCAGGTCAACAATCGCAGGCGGAGACGTACCCACATACTTCTTTAAGAGAGAAACATGAAACACCGGGTGAATCTTAGCTTCAGGTGGTAAACTGAGACAATATGCGACCTTGCCCAACTTCTGCTCAACTGGAAACGGGCCATAGAAACGATTAGTAAGTTTTTGATGAGAGCGTTTGAACACAGAATGTCGGCGGTAGGGGTGCAGTTTAAGTAGCACCAAATCTCCTACTTGAAACTCCACTTCTCTTCTCTTTCGATCAGCCACATGTTTCATTCTGGTGGCAGCTAGCTCCAAATTTGTCTTCAATTGCTGCAATACTTCATCCCGAGTAAGGAGACTTTGATCGACCTCATTAACACGAGACAACCCATCTGCATAATGAGGAATTGATGGAGGAAGGCGACCATATAAGGCTTGGAATGGTGTCATCCCGGTTGAGCAATGATAGGTGGTGTTATACCAATACTCAGCCCATGGCAGATAGCTATACCATTTTCGAGGCCATTGATGGACGAAACATCGCAGATACTGTTCTAAACAACGGTTCACCACCTCCGTTTGTCCATCCGTCTGAGGATGATAAGCTGAACTTAGCTTCAACTTAGTACCTGACATGGTAAAAAACTCCTGCCAAAATTTGCTTACAAAAATGGGGTCTCGATCACTAATGATGGACTTCGGCATTCCATGAAGTTTAATAACATTTTCCACAAACTTTTCAGCAATAATTTTAGCCGAGAAAGGATGAGATAAAGCAATGAAAAGGGCGTACTTACTAAGTCGATCCACGACCACCATGATACTATCCTTGCCCAGTGAAGACGGCAATTTTTCGATAAAATCTAAGGAGATGTCATCCCAAACTAGACAAGGAATTGGAAGTGGTTGGAGCAATCCAGCTGGTGCTAGTGTCTCAGACTTTGTCTTTTGGCAGGTTCCACATTGTTGAATGTAATCTTGGACATATTTGTACATAGAAGGCCAATAAAACTGCTGAGCTAGTCTCTTAAAGGTTCTTAAAACTCCAGAATGTCCAGCCACCTTGCTGTCATGAAATTCTTTGAGCAGCTGATCCCGTATTGCAGTTGGCACCACCACCCTTTGCTTGTAAAAACACAGCCCATTCTTCACTACATAATTGCCAGTAGGATCATTTGTTGCGCACTGGAATATTTGTTTCATGTACAAATCAGTTTCTGCTGCCTTTCGAATGTCATCCCATAGAGAAACCTGTGAAATAAATATTGGGTTGAGGAGAGGGCTACAGGGGCGGCGAGACAAGGCATCTGCTGCTGAATTTTCTTTCCCTGGTCGATATATTATCTCATAGTCATATCCAAGAAGCTTAGCAACCCATTTTTGTTGCTCAGGAGTGGCTATTCGTTGCTCCAAAAAATATTTGAGACTGCGATGGTCGGTTTGAATGAAAAACTTCCGTCCCAAGATGTATGGTCTCCAAGTCCGAATGGCCTCCACAATTGCTAACATCTCTTTGGCATAGATGGACCAGGTACGTTTAGTAACCCCCAAAGCTCGACTTATGTATGCAATCAGTCATCCTTGCTGAGTTAGAACTGCTCCAATTCCATCTCCAGAAGCATCAGTCTCAATGGTGAATGGCTCATTGAAATTAGGCATTGCAAGAGTGGGTGTGGTCGTCATAGCTTGTTTGAGCATTGTGAATGCAGCAGCAGCATCTTCATCCCATTTGAAATTCCCCTTTTTTAGCAAGTTGGTGAGAGGACGAGCTAGTACTCCATAATTCCGAACAAATTTCCTGTAATACCCTGTTAAGCCTAAAAAGCCACGCAAGTCAGTAATATTAGTGGGTTGTGGCCATGAGACCATAGCCTGAATCTTCTTGCCATCTGCCTTGACACCTTGATTTGTCACAATATGGCCCAAATACTCCAATTCCTGCTTACCAAAGTCACATTTGGTTGCTTTGACGAAGAAGCTGTGTTTCTTCAAAATCTCTAATGTTCTCCTCACATGAGTCAAGTGCAATTCCCATGTAAGACTATAGACTAATATATCGTCAAAGAAAACTAATATGAATTTTCGGAGGTAAGGACGAAAAATAGAGTTCATTATGGCTTGAAAAGTGGATGGAGCGTTACATAAGCCGAAGGGCATAACAAGATACTCAAAGTGTCCATTATGCGTCCTAAATGCAGTTTTTGGAATATCGGGAGCATGAACTCGTACCTGGTGATAACCAGCTCGAAGATCCAACTTAGTAAAATAGGTAGCTCCATACAACTCGTCCAACATGTCGTCCACTGTTGGGATAGGAAATCGATCTTTGATCGTAGCTGCGTTTAGTGCTCTGTAATCTGTGCAGAACCTCCAAGTATC